>OX419195.1:15480913-16127163 GCA_948465475.1 Thalpophila matura
GTTTCGCATATGTTTTTGAATACCTTTGAGATCACTTTGAATTTGTTGCTGACGGTTTTTGCTATAATACAGGCTTACAGAGCCAGCAACAAAATAGAAACAAAATATCGGCCATGTTTCTTAATGCAAATACTTTGAAATAGTATTCTGCCAGCTTCAAAGACATTTTGGAATGCCTTTGAGATCATTTTGATTTTGTTGCTGAAGCATTTTGCCATAATACAGACCTACAGAGTCAGCAACAAAATAGAAACAAAAAATCGGCCATGTTTCTTAATGCAAATACCTTGAAATAGTATTCTGCCAGCTTCAAATACATTTCTGAATGCCTTGGAGATCACTTGGAATTTGTTGCTGAAGCATTTTGCCATAAAACAGACCTACATAGTCAGCAACAAAATAGAAACAAAAAATCGGCCATGTTTCTTAATGCAAATACCTTGAAATAGTATTCTGCCAGCTTCAAATACATTTCTGAATGCCTTGGAGATTACTTGGAATTTGTTGCTGAAGCATTTTGCCATAATACAGACCTACAGAGCCAGCAACAAAATAGAAACAAAAATCGGCCATGTTTCTTAATGCAAATACCTTGAAATAGTATTCTGCCAGCTTCAAATACATTTCTGAATGCCTTGGAGATCACTTGGAATTTGTTGCTGAAGCATTTTGCCATAATACAAACCTACAGAGCCGGCAACAAAATAGAAACCAATAATCGGCTATGTTTCTTTATTTGCATTAAGAAACATGGTCGGTTTTTTGTTACCATTTTGCTGCTGGCTCTGTAGGTCTGTATTATGACAAAATGCTTCAGCAACAAATTCAAAGTGATCTCAAAGGCATTCAAAAATATATTTAAACCTGGCAGAATACGATTTCAAGATATTTGCATTAAGAAACATCGCCGATTTTTTGTTTCTATTTTGTTGCTGATTCTGTAGGTTTGTATTATGGCAAAATGCTTCAGCAACAAATTCAAAGTGATCTCCAAGGCATTCAGAAATGTATTTGAAGCTGGCAGAATACTATTTCAAGGTATTTGCATTAAGAAAAATAGCCAATATTTTGTTTCTATTTTGTTGCTGACTCTGTAGGTCTGTATTATGGCAAAATGCTTCAGCAACAAATTCAAAATGATCTCAAAGGCATTCCAAAGTGTCTTTGAAGCTGGCAGTATACAATTTTAAAGTATTTGCATTAAGAAACATGGCCGATTTTTTGTTTCTATTTTTTTGCTGGCTCTATAAGCCCGTATCATAGCAAAATACGTCAGCAACAAATTCATCGTGATCTCCAAGGCATTTAGAAATGTTTTTGAAGCTGGCAGAACACTATTTCAAAGTATTTGCATTAAGAAACATGGCCGATTTTTTGTTTCTATTTTGTTGCTGGCTCTGTAGGTCTGTATTATGGCAAAATGCTTCAGCAACAAATTTAGAGTGATCTCAGAGGCATTCAAAAATGTCTTTGAAGCTGGCAGAATACTATTGCAAGGTACTTGCATTAAGAAACAGGCCGATTTTTTGTTTCTATTTCGTTGCTGGCTCTGTAGGTCTGTATTATGGCAAAATGCTTCAGCAACAAATTCAAAGTGATCTCAAAGGCATTCAAAAATGTATTTGAAGCTGGCAGAATACGATTTCAAGATATTTGCATTAAGAATTATGGCCGATTTTTTGTTTCTATTTTTTTGCTGGCTCTACAAGCCCGTATTATAGCAAAATACGTCAGCAACAAATTCAAAGTGATCTCCAAGGCATTCAAAAATGTATTTGAAGCTGGCAGAATACTATTTCAAGGTATTTGCATTAAGAAATATGGCCGATTTTTTGTTTCTATTTTGTTGCTGACTCTGTAGGTCTGTATTATGGCAAAATGCTTCAGCAACAAATTCAAAGTGATCTCCAAGGCATTCAGAAATGTATTTGAAGCTGGCAGAATACTATTTCAAGGTATTTGCATTAAGAAACATGGCCGATTTTTTGTTTCTATTTTGTTACTGACTCTGTAGGTCTGATTATGGCAAAATGCTTCAGCAACAAATTCAAAATGATCTCAAAAGCATTCCAAAATGTCATTGAAGCTGGCAAAATACTGTTTCAAAGTATTTGCATTAAGAAACATGGCCAATTTTTTGTTTCTATTTTGTTGCTGACTCTGTAGGTCTGTTTTATGGCAAAATGCTTCAGCAACAAATTCAAAGTGATCTCCAAGGCATTCAAAAATGTATTTGAAGCTGGCAGAATACTATTTCAAGGTATTTGCATTAAGAAACATGGCCGATTTTTTGTTTCTATTTTGTTGCTGACTCTGTAGGTCTGTTTTATGGCAAAATGCTTCAGCAACAAATTCAAAGTGATCTCCAAGGCATTCAAAAATGTATTTGAAGCTGGCAGAATACTATTTCAAGGTATTTGCATTAAGAAACATGGCCGATTTTTTGATTCTATTTTGTTGCTGGCTCTGTAAGCCTGTATTATAGCAAAAACCGTCAGCAACAAATTCAAAGTGATCTCAAAGGTATTCAAAAACATATGCGAAACTGGCAAAAGGCGATATTGAGAAACCGGCTGGAGCAACAAAAATAATTTTTAGGCAACTAATCAGCAACAAATTAGCAACAAATTGTCCCGAATAGAACGATTCGATATTATCGTTTTTGCAAAAGTTTTTGCTATCTTAATGTAAAGTTAGCAGTAACGTCATTTTTGAGAAATTGGCTGGAGCAACAAAATTAATTTTTATGCAACTTATCAGCAACTAATTAGCAACAAATTGTCCCGCATAGAACGATTCGATATTATCGTTTTTGAAAAAGTTTTTGCTATCTTAATGTAAAGTTAGCAGTAACGTCGTTTTTGAGAAATCGGCTGGAGCAACAAAATTAATTTTTTGGCAACTAATTAGCAACTAAAAAGCAACAAATTCTCCAGCAAATTTCGTTCGATTTTGCTGACTTTTTACTGCTAATTTTTTAGGGCTCTTTTTCGGCGTAGCTCTCATTCGCCAAGTGTCTGAAGTGTAACGTGCGGTAAGGAACTTCGTTATAAAATATTTCATCTACACGCGTAACATGACCATTTCCATCTCTATTCTATCAGGAATATACAAAGTTATTTCTGTCCAACTCGTTATCTCTTCTGCCCGAGCATGCGGCGACCCGTGCTTGGCGTACCAGACTTTTCTACTGATAGACCAGGGTCGATAATTTTTGAAACCAAAAAAAATTACAGTAGGATGAAACCCATTAGAAAAGGAGGGGAATATGATCAAAATGAAAGGAAAAATTAAAAAAAACCGACTTCCAAAAACTACACTAAAAACTATGAAATAAAAATGTTAAACTTCCATAAATAAAAATCTAAATGTATATTGAAGTCGGCGGGGCCTCTTCTTCAGGTTTCTACCTCTCAGCCTTTGAACAGGAAGAACGTGCGCAGTGTGTGCAGCGAACGTGCAGCTTGCTTTGCGCCTCGACAAATTAAAATTTTCTTTCATTCCTCCTTAATCTATAATGTTGCTTATATTTATGCTAGGCCCCGCCGACTTCAATATACATTTAGATTTTTATTTATGGAAGTTTAACATTTTTATTTCATAGTTTTTAGTGTAGTTTTTGGAAGTCGGTTTTTTTTAAACCTGTTTTTATTTTTATCTTTTTAGTGTAGTGTAACCATTTTTGTTGTTGTTAATTTATTACAATAAAGTACCATTAAATCATGGACAGAGGCGACTTTGATCATTCATGTACTTTTACCGAGATCGATTACTTCCACGAATTTAAATAGGTATGTACTTATATTTATAGATGTTGGTGGATGAGAGCATTTCAGTAAACAAAAACCGGGCAAGAGCGTGTCGGACCACGCAGTGTAGGATTCCATAGCAAGAAGTATTTTGAGTGTTCCGACCGCAAATACAAGTTTGTATTTCATAATATTATTATGAAATATTATTATTTTTACGGTTGTCAAACTCAAAATAGAAAATAGTGAATATTTCAAAAATTTTGTGACGTATCTTGTTCAAACCAATTTCAATCGAAAGTATTTATTAAATGCTATAAGCTTGATTTTTTCCAGATTTTTTGATAGCGCGGTTGGAAAATTACAGGGGGACACACACATTGTTAACGACTTTGGGAGCTCCTAGTTCACTCAATATGCACTTAAATAAAAAAGGTATTTAGAAACCTTCATGTTATTGTCAAAGACCTATCCAACGATATCCCACATGGTGGGGTGCGCGAAAATATTATTTTTCATCCCTCAGTTTCATGTATGGGAGCCCCCCCTAATAATTTTATTTTTCGTAATTTCACTATAGGCCTTAATGGCGGCTTGTAAAAGACATCTACCTACGAAGTTTCATATAAATTGGTTATGAACTGTAGATAGTAGTAATAGCAATAGGCTCGCTCCCTAGCCTTCTATCAAATGCGACTTAAGCATAAAAAAATTGTGTGTACTATACACCTCTGTCTAACCTTGCGGGAAATATCGGCGTGATGTTATGTATGCATAATATCGAGATCGATTGCGTTCAGGAATTCATGTACCTACACAATATCACTTTTTCATCATCGTCATGATGTCATCGAGATACACCAAAAATACCGTTTATTACACCTCGTTAAAAATCTACTCAACCAAAGTGAATAAAATTTATATGGGACCACCTCGCGAGCTTCTTCTACCATATGAAAAAAGAATCACGTAAATCGGCCCATAAACCACGGAGTAATCGGTGTACATACATGAAAAAATGAAAAAAAAAAAAAAAAAAAAAAAAAAAAAAAAAAAAAAAAAACCAACCGAATGCAGAACCTCCTCCTTTTTGGAAGTCGGTTAATAAATTACGGTCGATCCGAGTTCGGGAAGTGGGAGGGGGTGAGTTTTTAAGGGTAAAAAATGGTTTTCCTTGATTTCCGGCAAAACTACAAGTCCTATGGAAAAAAGTTAAATAGCAAAGTTGTAGGTAATAAAACGATCTACAACTTTTGTACTTGCAATTTTTTCACATAACCTCAAAATTTAGGTGAAAAATTCAAAAAACCAAGTTTTTGGTTTTTTATTTATTTCTTTTTCAAAAAAAATTTTTTTTCTACGAAATTTAGTGGAAACTTACCTTATTATGTCCCAAATACACTGTAATTTATTTAATTTAAAATATTTATTTTTTCGCCTTATTTTAACTTAATATCAAAAAAGCACCCTAATTTTCAATCGAAAATTCTGACGTCAAAATATCAGCTTTTTTCAAAAAGTTTGGGAGCTTTTTGTTCGTTGAAATATCTACTTTCTGATGGTGTAAAAAAAAAATACATTACCATAGGAAATGTTCTCAGAAAATGGAAAAAATTGAAAAAAACTCAAATTGTTTTTTTTTTTAATTACTATGTACAATTTCATTAAAAAAATGTGATTGCTGCAATTTTTTTTAGTTAAAAAGTTTATTTATTTAATTCGAATTACATTCATGTCATAGAAAATCTCATACAATATAATCATACATGTAGATCGTACTATTGAATTTAGATAGGTACTTAATTCTGATTACGTTATTCATTATATTTTTTTTTCAAAAAATAAAGTAAATTTCTCACAATTCTCACGAAATAGCAGGTACATGTAGTAAGGCCCAGACCCTCCTAGGTCCGTCCCCACTTCTTTATGAAATAACTTACAATGGGCTAAAATTTACCGAAGGTCACTCAGGTATATGAATGATCTTAAAACAGCAATAAATAGGCATCTAAAAATATTATTTAAAGAAGATTCTACAACTTTTTCAAAATATTGTAGATGTCTTAAATATTGTAGATGTCTTTCTATAATTAACAAAAAAATAAGTTAATAAAGTTAATATTTAATAATATTAACTTTATTAACTTATTTTTTTGTTAATTATAGAAGTATATTTCAATTTGAAATTTTTTGAACATGAAATCTTACGTTTTTTGAGTAATTAAAGTGTAAATTTTAATAAATACCTACCTCAAAAATGTACATAATGATAAAAAAAAAAACGAAGTTTTGAGTTTTTTTTTAATTTTTTGCATTTTCTGAAAACATTTCCTATGGTAATGTATATTTTTTTTACACCATCAGAAAGTTGATATTTCAACAAACAAAAAACCCCCAAACTTTTTGAAATAAGCTGATATTTTGACGTCAGAATTTTTGATTGAAAATTAGGGTGCTTTTTTGATATTAAGTTAAAATAAGGCGAAAAAATAAATATTTTAAATCAAATAAATTACAGTGTATTTTGGACATAATAAGGTAAGTTTTCACCAAATTTCGTAGAAAAAAATTTTTTTTTTGAAAAAGATATAAATAAAAAACCAAAAACTTGGTTTTTTGAATTTTTCACCTAAATTTTGAGGTTATGTGAAAAAATTGCAAGTACAAAAGTTGTAGATCTTTTTATTACCTACAACTTTGCCATTTAATTTTTTTCCATAGGACTTGTAGTTTTGCCGGAAATCAAAGAAAACCATTTTTTACCCTTAAAAATTCACCCCCTCCCACTTCCCGAACTCGGAACGACCGTAATTTATTTTTCCTTTCATTTTGATCATATTCCCCTCCTTTTCTAATGGGTTTCATCCTACTGTAATTTTTTTTCATTTTTTACCATTTTTGAAGGCTTCATTCATTTATGAAGAATAGAAACATTTCTTCTCTTCATTGTATGCATAAAATGGTAGAAATCTTTCTAGTTTTTTTTTATTTTCATTTGTAAATAGGCTTGCTTTTGACCGCCATCTCGCCTGATGCGGTCTACGATAGAGCACGCTTGCCTAGAAGAAACCGATTCACTCGTGACACATCTGTCATTTTGTCTATTCTTCCGTCGACAAAACCCGTTTCGATCGCTCATGGTACGCGTCCATGATCAGACGCGACCGAAAGTTTTCTCAGTCTGGCAATCACTTTCACAGCTCACAGCGCGTTTGTTTCAGAAAAGCAACCTTACTAAAAACGCTATGGTGACCTGTGTCGGTTCAATGTCGGGTTTCTCAAAGGCCTGTCATCACCTACACGTAACAACTTCGCCGGCTGTCGCGCGTTATTTCTGATGCGAGTATTAATAGGTCAATGAGAGTCACAATCGAGTTCAGGACGCGTGGGGGTAATTTGTTACTTTTTGTTTCCGAATGCTCCGTTGAAACTATTTCAATGGTATGACTGGCTTGATGAGTCGACAAAGTTGTGACATTTGTTCACATTTTCAGCTATTATTCTTTTCAATTAGTCTTTACACGATTACGTACCTACTTTTGGTTACAAGTAGGTACTGGCCGGTTAAATCCTAAGATCAATCGTAGCTTAACCACGGAAGAGAGTTTTTAGCTCCCGTCTTCGATTGTTTTCTAATACAAAAACCCAAAGAAACAATCGAATATGGGAGATTAAACTCTCTTCTGTGGTTTAAACTACGATTGATCTTACGGCCCTTAACAGCTTACATGAAAGATTACAACATATTATGTAGTTGAATTTTATGGCTACGGCTATATGAAGTAATCAAAGTTAACTGTCGTTAACTCGAAGGCTTCTTGTAATTTGATAGGGTTTTCACGACTAAGTAGAAATCGTAGGAACATATTATCGGTTTTCTAAGAACGTATCGACGCATGCAGCGTTTGGCATGCCGCATGCCGTCAAGACCTTATAATAGCAAAATTTTAATATGAACATAAAGACAATTCATATCACGAAAGTACCTACATGAGTCTCAATTGCAATAAATCAGTACTAACAACTAATGGGAACAAATCAAAATGGTCGCTTATTGTCATTCAGTTAGCGATAGCGCACGCGCATGGCTGTTGTGACAATTCCATCGGTAATGCGCATCGATTACTACTGATAACCGCTTCTGATAAAAAAAAACTTTTGATTATTATTCTTACGTTGAAAAGGGAGTTTTATAAACATTAACGCTAGGTTGAATTTCGATTGATTGTGTGGGTGGAGATAAAACGTTGTTATGATAAACAAACTGTATGTTACGATTATTGCTTTATTAGATGTGTATTTGTACTACGGAATGTAATTGTTGAATAAATACAACTAGATTTTATACGGCAACCGAGAAAGTATTGCTACTGCGATTAAGCTGAAATTGTGATTTCCTTTATTACTATCAACAATAGATAAATTGACTTTTGTTTATTGTTTCTTTGGATCTTAAATATAATAAATTTTTTGGTTCTTAAATCTATACTAATATTACAAAGATTTTTTGTTTGTTTGTACCGAATAGGCCCTGAAACTACTGGACCGATTTTAAAAATTCTTTCACTAATAGAAAGCTACATTATCACTGAGTAACATAGGCTACTTTTTATCCCGAAAAAATGCAGTTCCTGTGGGACACGCGGACGAAGTGCTAGTTTTATATAAGTTAACCTCATGTTTATCCGACAGCTAAACCAAATCCTACCGACCAATAGCTCCAGAACAACAATATTTTGCTTCAAAATCGAAGTTTCTAGACACGAAACACAAATCCGTCAAGCTTTACCTGCTCTCAGCAATAATAGCGTAAATACTAACAACAACTGACGTCCAGAATGCTAAACAGCCGATCTAAATCGATTGGCGGGTCGAAACCTTTTGCGTACCAAAGGACCACTTCAAATAATATTCAGTCACGCACAAAATTGTACTTAACGGTTGGATATTTTAAAACGCAACATTGAACTTACGCCTAGACTCCTAAGGGCCAAGTTCACCGACAAGATAACAGCCCGTTATATTGAAACGGCCGTTTAACATATCTTTTTCCATAGAAAAAGTTATGTTAAACGGCCGTTTTCCATTTATTGGACTGTTAACTTATCGATGAGCTCGAACCTAAAGCGCCTAAGATTAGTTGAGATGTGCTATTCTCATCCTGATATGATGATAATATCTAGACACGGAGGCCAAAAGAACTCGAAGTCATTTGACCAAAAAAAACCGGCAAGTGCGAGTCGTACTCGCGCACCGAGGGTTCCGTATCATTTTTGGACGTATAAAGTGAAAAAATCCGGACTGCATAACTAAGTTTGTTTGTGAAGGAATTTTGATGATTTTGAAAAAACTGTACTAGTTAGGAACATCGTGTTCTTTTTGGTGCCATATTTGGGTCAATTCCTATCAACTCTAATTATTTCAGATTTTTCGCCCCGCAAACTTCGGAGATAAGGGGGGGGGAATGTTATTTTTTTGGACATTTTTCATCATATGTCGAAAACTGTGAGACATAAAATAAAATATAAATATATTTTGAAATGTGCAGATCAAGCCCTTTCATATGATATGTCATTTGACCTAGTAACCCCACTTTGAAATTTCGGACCCCCACTCCGGCCCCTTTTGCAATGAAAATAAAAATGTTTTTGGACTTTTTTCATTTGCAATAAAGTTGAACAAGCATTCTTTATAACTGTTCCAAATTTCAAGTCGATAGCATAAGTGGTTGCTGAAATAAGCAGGTGTGACAGACAGACAGACAGACAGACAGACAGACGAAGTCGCACCATAAGGGTTCCTTTTTTACCATTTTGGTACGGAACCCTAATTACCAAAACAATTAGGTAGTGAATGAGATAGACCCAGGCTATGGCAGATTGGACCATTTAAAAATATCTACGAATATTCAATTGCTCAGAACTGAACTTTAATCAAGCGATTGTAATTCAATTTACAGGTTTTAGATCGGTACTCTTGCTCGCTGATAAGATACTGTTATCAGCAAGTATATCAGCAAATTGTAGAATAATACGAGTCTTGTTATCATAGTTGGCATCATATTGATAAATAATGTAACTGTTATCTTTTAGGAAGCCTCTATGTGGCCTTATGTCATTGAGTTTTCAAATATAAAGTTGTAAACCTTCCGCGAACCTTGAGTAACTTTGTAGGTAGCATGATTTTTCGTTGATCGATGAAAAAAATATATAAATCTTCAAGATAATTATGAGCAATGATGTGATTTTCTTTTTTTTTCAAGGAAAGATAAAAAAATAGGCGGTATGCCACTACTATTTTTACCAATTGTAACATTTGTAACCATGTTACTCCTTAATTTTCATCAAAACAATTTAAAAATGTATGTGCATCTTTAGAAAACATGAAAGCAAGGTTATTTCACTCAAGGATTCTGTAAAGCAAATAATTTTCAAAATGATTAAAGATTTCCCTCTCGTATTTTCGTTTGAAATTTTTAGTAATATTAATGAAGTTGCTATCTTGAATTTTTACGCTCACTAGCGTGACTAGCTTTTATTCAGTTATTTTTATTTTAAATAATACTATGTACAAAGGACGCTTTTGTTTTCAACATTTCATAGTTGACGCGGTCTTTTTGTAGTGCTCGGGTAATCCTATGAGAATACATGCTGTATTTGTTCAGCGAAACTATTCCTTTATCCAGCTTAGAGCAAGTCATTTATTACGTGAATAAATTATAATATCACACAAATAGAAATACAATACAGTTACAATCTGGGTATCTTCAAGTCGAGAGTGAATCGGTTTCTTCTAGGCAAGCGTGCTCCATCGTAGACCGCATCATCACCGAGATGGCGGTCAAACGCGAGCCTATAATTTAATAAAAAAATAAAAAAATACGGTAGGTGTTTTTGTACAATGGACAAATCTTGCAAATAAAATTAGATTTCAGGTTTATCGATTTTGTTAGATATTTATGAGAGTAGCGCCCTGTATTTGGCAGTATTATTGAACAACCATTCATAATAAACAAGAGAAAACGAAATGCCATTATTTGGGCACACATTTCAGCAGACTCCGGTCTCAATTCCTCCCGAGGCGTAGTTTAGATACCAAGACGTTGTCCGTAAAATAATTGGGACAACAAACAACTCGGTACATGCTAATATAAAGAAAATACGAAGAAACACGGACGGAAGAATAACAAGATTATATTTTATTCCTTTATTTAAATATTTATGATTGGATCAACAAGAATACAGAGGGGCTGTACCTACTGTATAGACAAGCTCAGAGCTTCCGGCAACAAATCTTTTGCACAAAACATTATTTAAAAAGTAAATCATAACCCACATAGGATAGGTAAGCACTTATGTTTACCTTGAGGTATTTCCGCTGCGGTTCCAAAGATATCATTGGTTCGAGATGTGAATATTGATTTGGTTCAAGTCGTGGAGAAACCGGTGCAAACACAAATATTATTGGAACTTTATAAACATGGCAGCATAAGGGGTTGAAGTTACAACTTGTACCGTGACCGCTGATCTAAAGAATAAACCTTTTTTCTTTGGTAGACTTTAAGAAAGACGCCTCATGATTGGGTGATCTGAACCGATCCGAATTTGAATGAAAAAAAAAAGAAATATTTTAAACATGTCAAAGCCATGTCATGCATCTCATAAGTTATTAAATAATAAGAAATTGCGAAAGAGTTGGAGTTCGTATTAGTTTCTGATAGATGTCACCAATGCTCACAAGATGCGTGCGGGACGCGGTAGCTCAATTTATTGTTGTTTTTGGTCAGTTGTTTTTGAAATCTCTTATACCGAAATATATAAAACAAACAATAACTCAATCCCAAAACATAAAAATACCAATGATTTTCAAGCTATTAATTTATTTAGGTCTACAAGGACTACCCACTCGTCCAAAAACCAAAAACTTAAGTAACAATTGAGCATGAGGCAACATTACAAACAATGAACCTTTCTTTTGCAAGACCCTCGAGCCTCCCCGAGGTGTGGCTGAAGGACCAGCGAACAAATTGCGAGCAAAACAAATATTTATTTCAACACAATACCCCTTTACACGCTGTTACGAACTTATGATACGGGCTCCTGTGTTTATCATACATCGTTAAACGGCTGGGTTAACGTTAATTACCAGTTAGGTTTGTGTTGACGCTGCCCTGTACTAATAAACCTTCTCCGTTAAAAGGTAAAGGTACGTGGACCATTTTGAGATCTTAAAGTTGTTCATTGCATGACATGTGATGTGACATGGTTACTGGGCCCCAAATCTGCTATTGCAATTGTCATCGTGTCAGAATAGTCTCTTAATGACATCGTTAATTCTTTATTGTTGTTTTTGACCAATGACCGAAGAGATAGTCTTACTCTAAGCCAATGACCAAAGGTTTTGACTTAGGATTTGACAGTTATGATGAGACCATTCTTACACAATTGCATTAGCAGACTTGGGACCCTGGGACCTCGCATAACCACAACCGTTCGGAATTCGGATATGTGCGGTTTTACCGTTCCGATCCGGATGTAGATGTTTCTAGTCCGGAAACACAGATTTGCGCGTTTGGATTATAATAAATTTTTGAAATACCTACATACATATGTACATAATAGATGACTGGTTGGATGGTTTCAACATTGATGTTCTTTTCAAAGTTTACTTGGATATCATAAAAAGCGCGATAAAAGGTATAAAAACTAAAAGTATAGGTACCTACTTCAGTCGAAGTTAGAAGTTTAAGCGCATCACGACATCGTTAATTTTTGCGAAGGGATATAGACACGCGAGGCACACTGAGGTTAGTGGTAAAACACTTTTTAACATTTCTGTAGAGTGTAGATGCTTTAACGAGACTCAACGAAATCCCTATAAACGCTCAATCATCAAAAACTTATCGTTAGTAAAATTTCAGGAATATCCAAGAGAAAACCGCCGAAACAAAACGTCATTAACATTGAAAATACTCCTTCATTTTCCGACTTTTTACCCTTTGGTAAATGATAATAATACATTGTCTCTAAAGACTGTTTTGATCTGTGCAAATGTTAGAGTATCCCTAGGGTACGGAATCCGATTTCGACACAGCACGAGTTCCATATAGGCGGAGAGCTGACGTATTAATAAAATGAAAAATTAATAAATTATAAATTAATGTTAATTAAAAATTATTAATGTTTCGTGTAAATTTGATCAACGGTTTCGTCATGATTGAAATCTCTGTTAATATTTAGACAGATATGTAGGTATTAATCTTTATTTATTTTGGTTGGTTCCGAATGTTAATATATTTATTTTACGCCTAATTTTCAAGTCAAATAACTGCGACTATCTAACCGTATAGTGATTAATTGTGCAACCAAAAAGGTTACAATTCCCTTGACATTTGGTATGCGTTACCTCGGCCGCTGTCGACGAACCGACCACGGGAAGTGCGGTAATTATGTGCGCTGTGGCGAGCGCATTAGTTTCATAAAATTAATTAATGAAGTATCATTACCGCAAATTAAAAACGCGCTAATTACGAGTCCTCGTGTAGGTACGGGATGGACTGCGCAGATATTTTTATTTCATGGTTTAAACTAAAATAGTTTTTTGCTAGCAATTTTTTTGCGATCTCGAAATCGAGGAAGAGAAAAAGAAATGAGAATGCATGTAGTAATTATTGTTCTGTTACTGAACCAAAAAAATTTACATTTTCGATAAATTGTACGAAAAACTACATCGTACTCCATCTATTTGATTGAAGTAACATCAAGACCAGCCTACACGGGCTACACGATCTAAACCAACACATTACACCGCGTAAACATTTGACACGTAACCCGAGAGGTAACACTTGACAAATTGCTGCCAACCTTCAGGCTAATCAAACGCCCCGCAATAGACAATGGACTCTAACGCAAAGCTATCAGGCTTACAATCAAATAGCGAGGCAAAATGTGCATTCAGTACCGGTAATGACCTTGCCAGTCATCAATCTGGTGTCAGCAAGACCTTCACATAGTTACTAAACTTATTGCTTATAATCTACGTTTGTAGGACTCAGGTTACGTAATTCTTTGGATAATTCATAGGTTTCCTTTGTAAATTCTAGTATAATAAAGGCCGAATAGATTGACTATCGAAAGTTACCGATGCCGCTGCCAGAACCGATTTGGCAAAAATTCGGGGAAAGTTCCGGGAATTATTTTCCCACCAATATTTAAGCTTGTTTTTATCGTGGTATTTTATAAAAGGAGGGAATATATAGGTAATACTAGAAAGTAATGCGGTTAACAATTACACTACAGATACCTACCTACTGTATCAGTAAGTGCTATCGTAAATTTTCCTATATCGCGTACCTACCTAGGTAGTGTCGCATTTCCGCATAGCTACATGTGCGGAAGATTTCATTTTATCCAATCAATAATTCAGGGGTAAAACACCATTTGAAAACTCGCCCGTCGGCACAATGGACCGGGCATGCTGACCGGGGCAATAGCGCCGCTCGTAATTAAGGAACAAGGGCACAAACGGCCCCTTTCCTACAAACTCTAACAAAATACTGTGGAATAGAAGAGCGGAATGTTTTTGCGTCCCACAGAGTCCATGGAATTTTCTAAAAATCTGCCTGTAAAACGGAATGCCTTGCGATAACGAGAGAGTAATATTTTTTCGGCATTTCATTTCGGTAGTTGCGTCCAAAATGTCAGAATAATACAGTTACTAGATAAATATCATTAAATGTCAATGATAAATAATAATGAACAAGACAACATTCTACCGTTCAACAGATTAGATGCTCAAGGCAGCAGCAGATCACATTTACTGCAGCGATCAAGTCAGTGATAAACAATTTACAGCCTTGCTTCCCAGATAGCAGATGTACTCTCATAACTTATGCTAATAAGATTTCTTTGATGATGGTGATACGGTGCCAATCTATATTACTTGTGTATCAAATTTTAATGATTTTGATAATGCAAAATAAATAGGTAATGTTAATTATTCCAATTGTTAGTTTTTCATTTAAGCCAATAATAATCAAAGCGAAAAAATAAACACTTTTTGTCAAAGAAGAAGAGAAGAATGAGAAAAATACACCAAAATAATATTTTATGGTAGAATATCTGTACATTGAGGTGGATGTCACACCAAAGATGCAACGACTAAGCCATGGGTGGGTCTGTGAGGCTAAGTACGACATGGCTCACGACAACGAGGCAATGTATACTGTGCACGATGTACGATTTAACGATAAACGCTAACACCTATGCTGCCCGCTCACACTCTGCTGATGTATTATGCTATTTAACACACATTATTATTGAATAATCACAATCTATGAGCTTTTCAAATGGTGAGAAGCCAATATCTTAGAAAATAGTGGAGCAAAGATTATTTATATTTATTTTAAACACATACATTATAAATATAACATCTATATTTGATATAAAAATTTAGAAAACTATGATTAATGATTTTGCACAACATTACAAGCATGATTTATTATTATAATCTTTTGCATCAATCTTTATGCAAAAACTTACACACTTATTACTGTATTAGTTTGTAGATTAGGCAATGACCTGCATTGCTTAATGTTTGTAACTACAGCTTTTAATGTGGCCTCTAGGGTCTACTTCAACTTTCGAGGTCCAATCAATTGGTGTGACCTTTATTACTATCTAAAACACATCTAGTGAGAGTAGCTACAGATAGGTCAAGTGGCTGGTTTTATTGGTGGCTAATAAGAATCTTATATGAATGGTTAGGAAATCTATTATAGGGGTGATGTGGTATGTGGTACTGCATGAAGGCGGGTGGACACCAGCAGAGTTGATGAGCGCGAGAGCGCGCGCGTGAGGCATGCGCGCCGCAACAACCACAAAGCCGATGAGGGAACATTATGCGTTGACTGTCGACTCACCGAAATGAGACGTTATATTGCCATGGCCGTTGGCCAGAGGCAACGCGGTCACCAAGTCTTGCACTAAAAAACAACGACTATCTTTTAACATTGCATACATTCATACTATACACGAGGCGGCCGGCCCGGCCGTCCCCTGTCTTATCAAACGTACGGCGAATTACTCTGATAAATAATTGTGCCTATAATTCTTGCAACTTATCAACGGAATTACACTCGTTTTATTACAGCAATAAAGCGGCATTAACTAAACAGTACATTTTATCTAACTATACTTTTTTAAGTTTAACAAATCGATACATTATGACCTCACAATCACATAAAAATAGGTCAAAATGATAACGCCAGTGTGTACTGATAAGAATCTAGCTTGGAGTCCAGCTGCGTGTGGCTGATTCGACCACAAGTTCGCTGTGTCAATGTTATGCCCGCCTTGCCAAGTACGCAATGAAGTAAAGACAACTACATAGCTACGTATAGTGTGCAGGTAAATAGTGCGCCACTCACCCGAGCTAAAGTGTGATCTCTTTACGTCTCCATTCTCCGAGTCGCCGTCGAGCGGCCGTTTCCTCGAGTCCGTGATTTCCGGACTGGGGCAAGTATCCATCCCTGTGTCAGCGGCCATGTTGAATTTCAGGGCAAAACTTTAAACTTGTCTAGCATAATTCCCATTACGTAATTGCTTCAAAATATGTACGATTATGCGGCACTATGCATTATATTAACATAATATTGGTAACACTTATCACTTATACAACTAAAAACGAAGGAAAATTGAAGTTTTGAATGGTGTAGTTAATGAAATAAGAAGAGAAGTGACACTATGGTTGTTACGTCTAAACGTTTTGTGAACGTTTGTCGATACTGCGGCTGTTTGTGGCGCACAGCCAACGTGAAGCTAGCTGCGGATGCTACGCCGTTCTGTTGGCCCCACTGTATTATGACAGCAACCAGCTGATTGTGTTAGTGCTGTGCCAAGGTATTTATCGATTGAATTGATTATACCAGTATTTCTAATCCCACGTTTTATCCGGAATTGTATGCAATACTGTCAGTGTATCATATTATCGTCTGTAAATGTTGTAGCTTTTTGATAACAAATAGCATTATTTAATGACACATTTACAAAATATACGGGCGGCACTTAGAAATTCCTTTAATAAAGTCACTTTATTGAAAATGAAGAAGTCTTAAAAACTTGCGCCACTATCAATGACCATTTATAAAAATCTTTCTAGTCTTTGTGAGAGTTGAATTTAAGCCATGTCATTTTTATCGATTTACTTTTGTCTAAAGTTGCAAACACTATAAATACATAATGCGCCAAGGTCGTTCAGGGACCAATAAGCATTCGTTATGAACTTCATATTTGTTCTTGAAAGAAAATGTCTATAGATGCACGCGACCTTGCGCGACATTTGAAAAAATATAAAATGTAAATAGGTATTATTATGTATATAATTATCTGAGAATTAAGTTTAGAAATATGTTTTCTTTCTAAAAATGTCAATTACAATAACAAATGTTATTCAAAATGTTTACCTACTAGTTTTGGGTATTATTGTTATAACTCATGATGCTGAAAGTATTTTTAATTTTTATAGAATTTATATAATTTGCGACAATAGTTTAAAATTCAAGGTGACCTACTTACAGCTTATATTCTATTTTACATTCTCCCTCTAACTTTTCCTAAAATTTTAAATGTGGCGCCTTCTATGGGCCTAGCAAAATAGCTGAAAACTAGGTCAAGGACAAGGTAAGTATTTCTGTCTCATTTCTGCAACTAGATCAAGAGATTTTTAGGTCATAGGAATGGGAAACTTTGAGAACACAGAGTACAGTAATAATGTTTGAGAAGTTTGATGTCAACCTACATAATGAACCTTTTTAAAAAATGTGTCCATAAACATTCGTATTCGGAAATTACGTCACATAAACATCGTTTTTTTTAGTGATACTTTTTTTTATTAAAAATGCGAGTTTATTTCCAATACTATTTAAGTAGTTACCGTGATGATATTTATGTACTATATTTAAAGTTCCAAAATCCTTAGCCATAAATATTAGCATTTTTGCCGCATAGCTCCTACTAGTCCTAGTAGCGCATTGCGGGCAAACCTAGCGCCATCTTTTATTTAAAATAAGGAACTAAAGTTATTGTTATAATCCGGATCCGGAAAAAAATACAATTCATCACTTTTTGTAGAAATAAATCGATACATATAGATAAATGATCTTATTTTTGTAGAGTATATTATTTTAATACTTTACGGTCACGCTTGCACGCTTTCTTCTTTAGACTAGGCAGAACCCTCTGAGGGCAGAACTTGAAGCGATATTTGACTATGGTATAGATAAATTATGTTCATCTACATAATAAGACAACATTTTTATTATGTTGTTTACTTAGAAGATAGGATTTGAAGACTATGATTTGTTGTTATCAGGCAAGACAACGCTGCTAGCTAAGTGACCAACCTACTATCATAGATTCCTTAAATTATTTAAAAATGTTGTTATTCGAACTACAAAATAGAAAGTATACCTACTAACAGCACGAAAACAACGTTATCATCAATTTGTAAATGACTGTATGTAATTAATAGCAATTAGATTATTTAGAGCGATTTGCAATACGATCGAAGTTATTTTACAAATGAGCAAACAGTACGTGTTTAAGTTTGCTACACGATAACAACATTCAAAATAGGTACCTATAATTTTTTGTCTACAACTGTCGTAGGTAGGTGTAGGTGTTAAGTGGTAACAGATAGGTACTCTTACGTGATTAGATTACATATTTTTATTTTGAACCCACTTCCCCCCTCCCAAATAATATTAGACACTCCTCCCTCAGCCACTCAAATAATTTCAGCCAAAAATAATTTCTAGATGCGCCAATAAACTTAATTGTATGTGGATAGTTAATCCATTATAAAATAAAATTTTCTTCTAGGTATATGCAATAGCACTATCTATGAGCAAGATGCTGCCATTAAATACTTCTAGTGGCGCCATGTATGAAGTAGATTCTTCCACCCGTTATGGGACGGACAACAAAGTCATATATCCTAGGGTTCCGTTCTTCCTTTTCAGGGACGGAACCCTAAAAAATAACGAAATAATGGTGCCGATTCTGTTGTTTACCAACTAAACTAATTTAATCTCATTACGTCTCTTTCTAATAAAAAACATGAGAAAAGGATAGAAGATATTTAATCCTGTCAAATTAGTCCACTTGAATAGTTTTGTTGTCAATTTAGTCGTAATCGCAAAAGGTCACGACTATTTTCCCGTAAATGACAAGGGCGTAGACTAATTTGACAGTTCTAAATATTTTATGTCCTTTTTCAATGTTATTTGTAAGAAAGAGATGTAGTGTGATTAAAATTAGTTTAGTGCGACGTTCAACAGAATCAGCACCAATATGTAGTTAAATCCAGGTGCGCGCAAAAATGTAGCAAAAGTCACTAAAGCTAAAGGTATAGGTAACAACTCAAATTTGGTGGCATTCCGGCCATTAGACAAGGTAGGCAGGTCACACAGATTTAGATTAGGCTAGATGGTACCGCAGGTTCACTATACAGGGTGGCAGGCTAGACAGTGTAAATATTTTAAGGGGTCATTGTACCCATCATTATGAACAACTTTTACTATGGCACCAAACCTGAAATCGCGAAAAAAAAATCAGCTGTTCCATACATTTATGTTTACAAAACTCAACAAAATGTATGAAACAGCTGATTTTTTTTTCGCGATTTCAGGGTTGGTCCCAACACAATAAATGTAGTTTTTGGGAAATCACGATTATCTTTTTTTTATATCCTAGAATTCCTTTAAAAAATTTCTGTATTATATGCCATCTCTCAGTGAGGAATCGCACTATAATTATGATTTTTTTTAGCAGATCAAGTTTGTAATTGCCTTTCAGATGGCATACATAACATCATCATCATTTTCGTATTATTATGTGTTGTGACACCTTTCTTGCCGATGTGCTATTTGTCAAGTTTCACCGGCGCTTGGGGGAAAACTTATGTAGGCACGCAGCAAGTAGGTGCATCGCACAAACTTTTCGGGCACGCTGGGACGGACGGTTTGCAGTATCTAGTCTACTTTAAATCCGTGGTAGGTCGTGATTGCCGGCAGCCCACAGCCACGCCCACTCCGGCTGGAGTGGCCGGGTCGGTGCGTGTCAGCTTTAATCAGTTACGAACATAGCATGGGCCGAATTGCCAAATTATAACTGAATCAAACCAATTTTGGATAATGGTCGTGTCCGCAGATCATAAAAACAAAGAAGATGAGCCACGGTAATGATCAGTGATTAATAAACAGTGTTTTAGTTTACTGTCAGTGACGAATAACAGTGTTAGTTTGAAGGTGTGCGGCATTTTAAATTGATAGACTTCTATATTTAGGTACAAAGGAGCGTTTGTAGTTGTGACGCACACTGATTTAAAAGTGCCAGCGGTTCCCGTACTAAATAATTTGCTATGGTAACATATCTCCTTGTTTCTATGATCTGCCCGTCTATTCCGACAAGCCGTGTGATAATATCTCCGCGAGAAACCAGAACAACAAGTACCAGCCGCCATTTTCGATTCGCTTCTTTATTGGCGCGGGCTTTAGTAGCTAGAATTTTGTCGAAAGTAGCATGCGTGTGTAATAGAAGCTTTATTTACTATGGAGTTAAAATAATAAAGGCACATTCAATATAAAACTAGCCTTTATTGCATTGAATTAGTACAAAATACACGCTCATTGCACGCATACAGCTCAGCTGTATTGCCGATAAGTCCATCACGGTCGCCTCTATATGTATGAGAAGATATAATAGTATAAATTATAAGTTTAATGATAAGCACTTTTATAAAGTAACATCTTAGAAGAATAACCAAATGACTGGGATATTTTAATGTATTTTTACATAGCTTCCTACATACCTAGGTGACAATAGCTTAAAGATGTTGTATATTACACACTGTTAATTTAAATTGACTTACGTTTTAACCTATAAGTTTGTACGAAATATTGTGTTTCTGCAATCTGTCATTTTCTTTCTGTTCTTCAATGAAATGTAAAGGAACATTACCTACATATCTGCAAATAGATATCTACAAACAAGCAGTAGGTTTGTTGATTATGGCAATCTACTTTGGTGGATGGAGGCTATAAAAAAAAGAGCCCCAATATCTAAATGATAAAGCCAAAAGTTGTTTGTAGATTGGTCAATTGCACTCGGTCATTCTCAAGAGTCCCATTATCCAGTTGATTTCGGTGGCAATTTTTAGGGTTCCGTACCAAAATGGTAAAAAAGGAACCCTTAAGGTGCGACTTCGTCTGTCTGTCTGTCACACCTGCTTATTTCAGCAACTACTAATGCTATCGACTTGAAATTTGGAACAGTTAAAAAAAATGCTTGCCAAACTTTATTGAAAATGAAAAAAGTCAAAAAATGTTATTATTTTCATTGCAAAAGGGGACGGAGTAGGGGTCCGAAATTTCAAAGTGGGGTTACTAGGTCAAGTGATGTATCATATGAAAGGGCTTGATCTGCACATTTAAAAATATATTTTCATTTTATTTTATGTCTCACAGTTTTCGACATATGATGAAAAATGTCTGAAAAAATACCATTCCCCCCCCCTTATCTCCGAAGTTTGCGGAGCGAATAATCTAAAATAATTAGAGTTGGTAGGAATTGACCCAAATATTGCACCAAAAATAAAACAATGTTCGTAACTAGTGCAGTTTTTTTCAAAATCATCAAAATTCCTTCACAAACAAACTTAGTTATGCGGTCCGGTTTTTTTCACTTTATACCTACATGGAACCCTCGGTGCGCGAGTACTTCTCGCACTTGGCCGGTTTTTTTTTGTTAATTAGGACATTTTGACAGGAAATATCGAATCTAGGTTTAACTTAGAGAATATTCGTAGCAGAGGGTACAGATATTTCCTTTAAAATGTCTTAGTTAATCAGAGAAAATTGTGCCACCGAAATCAATCAAACTATGGGACATCTGAGAATGACCTTACTGCAATTTGTTTTTGGTAAGAAAAGTTTGTGTATAATACATTCGCCACATTATATTTATTAAATCACATCGGTATGAAACTGGCCCGTGTCACTATCATTAGTATTGAATATAACAATCGGATGAACGATAAGTTCATCAATATTTACGTTACATTGGCACTACAATACAAATATCTTGATCCCATATTTGTGTCGCTAGGTAAGCAGGCAGCTACGTGTCGGTTAACAAAACATCCCGGTAGGTACACAGTTATACAGCATGTAACAAAAACCCTGTTGGACCCCAAAAGGGGTCATTATACATGAATATAATGACCCCTTCATAATGATGACATTATGAACAACTTTTACTATGGGACCAAAGCTGAAATCGCGAAAAAAAAAATCTGCTGTTCCATACATTTATGTTCACATAACCAAATGTATGGAGGAGCTGATTTTTTTTCGTGATTACAGGGTTGTTCCCATAGTAAAAGTTGTTCATAATGATGGGTGTATAATAACCCCTTTTGGGGTCCAACAGGGTTTTTGTTACATGCTGAATGTAGTTATTGCGTGGGTAAAGTCAGGGAAGGCGGAAGATTTGTTACAAATGGACATCAACCAGTATATTTGGTACTAAATGTCTAAATTATAACATTTCGAGCTTTAGATGTCGGCTAGCTTCGGCTTTATACAGGGTGGCAGGTTAGACAGTGGAAATATTTTCAGGGGTCATTGTACTCATCATTATGAACAACTTTTACTATGGAACAAACGCTGAAATCCCAAAAAAAAATCAGCTGTTCCATACATTTCGTTGAGTTATGTGAACATAAATGTATGGAACAGCTGATTTTTGGTCCATAGTAAAAGTTGTTCATAATGATGAGTACAATGACCCCTTAAAATATTCCCACTGTCTAACCTGCCACCCTGTAGAGCGTCATCTCAGTCGTATGAAGCATTAACAGTCCGGTATTTAATAAACAAGTCAGCGACAATACTTCACATAGGTATGAGTGACGGATACGATGCTCTACAAAACCGAAAATAGCTGATTATCTTTTTCTGAAACTCGGTGAGTAATATTTACTGCAGGTTACTGTATTGTAATGTTCTTTAATTTAAAAGCGTCGCTTTAAAGTACCAAGTTATACTGGTCACGCCATTGTATCAAATTCGAAGGTTGAACGGTTGTTGTAACATTTTCTACCTCCTGTTAACGTACCTAGAGATTCCTAAATTAACTCTTACTGTAAAACAGATAAGATTTATTTTTGTTTAAAGATATTACTATTGAATGAGAATTCTAACTCGCTGATAGATCATTTGACACACAATTTTAAACTTTAACTTTAAAAATTTAAGGTTTAGTTTTGAGTAAATATTTGTTATTTTTTTTACTTAGACAGTATATTAAAATTTGTCACAGACAAATTTATTGTCAATGGTCAATATTAATCAGATATTTCAAATTTCCTTAAAGATAAGAGGTAGAAAACGTTACATACCTAATTTGACAGTGAAGTAATTATAAAAACAATATAATATTCGTATTTACATAACTCTCACAATTTGTTTCCGACTAGATACTGATACATGGCGTCACAGGTTCGTTCCCGAGTCGAGTCAAGTGGAAGTAAATGCGTGGCGGCAGTGACGCGATGTATCAGCATATCTAACACTGTAGCGGGTTCCGTCTGTTCCGAAATAAAGTAATAATGATTTATAAATTTAATTAGAACTCCAATTTTATTCAAAGGCTTTATAAAAAATTGTATGAGACATGATTAATTTATGATTTCAGTAAAATTAAGAATAAGCGAATGCTGAGAAATAGACCATAAATGTATTACTCCTGTAGCAGACATAGGAAAATAAAATAATTTATTTGTGACCCGGGTTAGGCCGCGGCCGCACTGGTACGGCGACAGCGACGCGACGGCGATATCGTGAACAAAAATTTCGCTTGTCGTTTCTGCAGTGCGGCCACCGACATATGATTATTATGAGTTTGTTGTTACGAAATCGACGTCGCGTCGCTGTTGTCGTACCAGTGCGGCCGCGGCCTTAGTGTTGCTGATCGATAGTTAATCGATAGCCGACCGATAGCAAGAATATCGTGTTTTTATCGATACTGTCGATAACTCGAAACGTGGCAATACTATTGATTGAATACAATATTATCGATACTGTAGTTAGCATTGTTGCTTAGACATTATAAACTATCGATACTATTCAAGTTCTGAAAAACAATACTATCGATTGTTTTGGACTATCGATAGTATTAGGTATATTTTCAATATTACTGATAGTCCAAAACATCGATAGATTATAATTCATGAGCAGCAATACTATCGATAATATCGATAATAATGCCCTCGTCAATAGTATTGTCATCGACAGGCTTTTTTTAGATTAAAACTATCGATAGTTTGGCAACACTACCTCGGATACTCACGCACGTCACTGCCTCCATAAGCCAACAACCCTCCTAACCCCGAATAAAAAATGCATTCAACGTTCCAGTTTATGTAAAATATTTACAAAGAACAGTGGGAGCCCGCCCGGTGGCTAAGTAGCTAAGTGTCCGCCGTCGCTGGTCGTTATCGCGCAGGCGCGGGTACGTCTGACGGCACGAGGTGGTACGTGAGCCACCACGACAGTAACGGCTGTGTGATGGCCACGAACAGCAGGAAGTACACGCGTCGCTTGGTGCCGCCCGCGGTGGGCGACTTCCACGTGTCGGCGTAGGGGTTGGGAGGGTAGGCCGGCGGGTAGCCGTACGCGGGTTGCTGTTCCGGCGCCTGCGAACCCGACAGCAGCTGCAGCCGGAGGGTTTTCACCTGGAGCACATTTAAAAAATAGGGACATTCTCAGAAGTGTCATATTTTTTGTTTCATTTGGACATTTTAACAGGAAATATCAAACGTAGATTTAATTAAGAGAATATTGGTAGAAGAGGGTATAGATATTTCCTTTAAAATGTCTTAGTTAATAAAAAAAAATTGTGCCACCTAAATAAACCAAACAATGGGACACCTAAGAATGACCCATACATATACTTAATTCAAAAGTCCAATCCAGAGTTTCAAAGGACCAGACACAATTCAGACTCTTTGTTGCTACAGCTACAGAAACTAGCAATAAAAATATTAAGAATAAGAATAATATTTATTTATTCACACAAAAAGTACACAAAACCTATGAAGTCCCTGCCTCCTGATCTAGGTTCAAAGACCTGTGTTACAGGAGTCAGTGTCTTCTCCCATTGTATCATCACAATAAAACTTATATGTGTAAATAAGTGCAGCCGACCTAGCATGACCACGATAGAAACGGGTTTTGTCTACATAGAAATAGACAAAGTGACAGATTGTAGAAACATTTCTACGTTTTATGAATGAAACGGTAGTACAATCTGTCACTTTGTCTATTTCTATGTAGACAAAACCCGTTTCTATCGTGATCATGCTAGGCCGGCAGATGTAGCATTAGTCCGAACTGCACGTGTAGCATAGTCTATTTCTTGGTAGAATAGAGATAGAATTGGTCGTGCTAAGCGTGCTGCACATATAGCATGGCCGCTATAGAAACGGGTTTCGTCGACGAAAGAATAGACAAAATGACAGATTTTACGAAAAATACGAATCAGTTGATCCGGGGATTACCCTCCATATACTGGGTGAAATTTTAGTCAGTCGCATTACGAAAAGGGGTCATTGTACTCATCATTATGAACAACTTTTACTATGGGACCAATCCTGAAATCACGAAAAAAAAAATCTGCTGTTCCATACATTTTGTTGAGTTAGGTATATGAACATAAATGATGGGACAGCTGATTTTTTTTCGCGATTTCAGGGTTGATCCCATAGCAAAAGTTGTTCATAATGATGGGTACAATGAACCCTTTTCGTATTACGACTGATTAAAATTTCACCTAGTAAGTATACACTAACTCACACAATTAGCTCACTCTTAAAAAATCCAAAAAAGACTCACCAAGAAATAAGACAGCGCGAAGCTAGTATACACAAGACTGCAGTAGTAGCCGGTCTTCCCGACCACGAGGCCGGCCAGCAGGCTGCCGATCATGATGATGTACTTGTACCCGGAGAACGCCAGCAGGTCCAACGTCTTCAGGTGCGTGCTCGTGTTGGTCACGTATAGCGTGGCCAGGTACATGATCATCTCGAAGATGATGTACGCCAGCGCCGAGGAGGCCTGCATGCCGATCTGTTCGGGCGAGAACCGGTGCTGGAGACCTGGAAGTTTATGTGGTTATACAAGATTGATGGGTAAAATACAGAGCAACTGTTATTATGCTACTATATCCTATATTCCACTGGAGTCCTGGTCGTATTGTCATCACCATCAGCACTCACCCAGCATGAAGCCGGCGAGCAGCACGTAGGTGACGTAGCCCATGCAGGGGATGTAGAGGTCGGGCGCGTTGAGGTCGTAGCGCGGCTGCACCGGCGTGTCCTGGTCGTACTTCACCATCCACTCCTGCAAGTTTAGCGCTAGTTACGACTTGGGGAATGTTGAGACAGATCTGTCTGCATGGAGTTTTGGGGAATCAAGGAACGAGGTGGAACACTGTGCTTGCGCGATGTAGGATTTCTGACGTCAGACGTAATGTTGTGACATCTTGCTGTTAGCTGTCTAGCTACACTTCTATGTTGTCGGCAGATGTCGCTGTTGCTACAGATTTTTTAGATTTTAGTTTTATGTGTTTGTCTTGATTTAAGGAGTTAGGAAGCCCTAATCTAAACATTAATTACGTAGGTAACACACAACAGAAAAACATTGCTGCCAGAGACCTTTAGATTTATGCTTGCTTGAACACTCCATGGATGACTTGAGACTACCTATTCTCACTCCTACCATTTATTATGCTATTTACATTTATGTAAGTAATACCGTAATACATAACCCTTTCTCTATATAAATCCAGAACTCACAAAAACTCATCTGCCTAGCCTTTTCCCAAATTATATTGGGGTCGGCATCCAGTCTAACTAGTTTTGGCTGAATATCAATATTTTACGTGGAGCGACTGCCATCTGACCTCCACAACCCAATTAATGGGTAATACCGGTATTCGAATGTTAGATCAGCTGTCAGACTTTTAGGGCTTCTGACTACCCGTAACGATTGTCAAAGATATTCCTATGACAAACGAGACCGACTGCTTAACGTGCTAATGTGTAAAGAACGGACACCCATCCAAGGACTGACCGCGGCAAGCGCAGCTTAACCTCGCAGATCGATCGATCGGCGCGATTGTCATTACGTAGAACCAGAACTCACAAAAACTGTTTTCTTAAAAAAAAATGTGTGCGGTCGCGGGACCCCCATCAGGAACGAAGTTCCAGTGATGTTCCAATCCGGCGATGCCACCACCCTGTCGTCTTGACGGGTACTGGTCGGAGACCGCGAGCGCCATTGCCGTGAACTTTAGATATATGGAGGGGGCGAGACGCCTTTTTAGGGTTTCGTACCCAAAGGGTAAAAACGGAACCCTATTACTGAGACTTCGCTGTCCGTCCGTCTGTCTGTCTGTCTGTCTGTGTCTCCAGGCTGTATCTCATGAACCGTGATAGGTAGACAGTTGAAATTTTCACAGATGATGTATTTTTGTTGCCTTAATAAATATTTAAGGGGGGCTCCTATACAACAAACGTGATTTTTTTGCTTGTTTTTGCTCAATATTGATATCGGCACCAGGTAGACGCAAATACTCACAGAATATTTAATTATATATTCACATTAAAAATAAATAATTAAAATAAAATATTTAAGGGGGGGTTCCATACAACAGACATGATTTTTTTGCCGTTTTTATAGATAATGGTACGTAACCCTGCGTGCGCGAGTCTGACTCGCACTTGGGCGGTTTTTTTATTTCACTACATGACGATTTTTTTCAGTCATCTTCTACCGGAAGCGTTAAGAAACATTCCAATAATATTCAAACTGACCAACCTTATGTGTGTACGGGAACATGATGAGCAACAGTTTCCTGAGCACGTAGCGCGTGTCGACCGCGAAGTAGTAGCGAAGGCGCGACACGGGCACGTACTTGTTGATCTCGCGCGTCACCGCCTCGCGGCCCTGCGCCGCCAGCTGGTTGCCGTACTGCAGCGCCATGTCCTGGGCACAGGCGCAGCGTGGGTATAGGTAAACCAGAATCTCATGGCATAAAAAAATAAAATGAAATAATAATTTTGGCATGGCAATGCATACTAGTCACTTTTCAAATGATGTACAAGTTGTAAAAAATTCTGAAAGTTGGTAGTGCAAGCTAAAACTCTTTCATCCATTTACCCCAGTGCTTTTACCATAAAATTTTGATTCGTCTATAGGACCTCCACAAGGTGGCAAGGGCGTAGCCAGGATTTTGTTCAGGAGGAGGCAAGGAAAACAATAATTTATACTTACATAGGGGAACACTGTACGAGGTGATCCTCTTAAAGGAGAATAGCTTGTAGTTTAAACAATACATATTTAGCTTAATTGGATCAGCAGTTCCGGAGATTACCCGCCACATGTACACAAACTCACAAAATTCATACTCTTTACAATAAGCATAGACAGTATAGTCCACTCATCTCAGCCACTACTCCAATTGTCTATATGAAACTTGTTCTTTGTAAAAACGGCTTAATATAATGTCCTGTCAGCTACAACTTGCGTCAGTTGTTAGAAGGCTTCAGATACTAGAATATCAAGTTACCTGTACAACGGGCTGGTGTAGCATTGAACCTAGTTGTGCTGGGTTTACCATCGGGGACTGGGGGAACCCACCCATATAACCAAAATCTGAAAGTAAACAATGTTTTACATTATAACATTAGTCTACACAGATTTTATTTGATGATAAAACCAGCTGTGCTCTGTGGTTTTATCTGCCCTTTCATTTAAAAGAAATCGGATTATTTACCCACTCACACTATTACTATTTTTACCCGACTGCGAGACGCAAAGGAGGGTAATGTGTTTATTTGCTAAGTATTCTTTCTTACTTTATTTCTTTTTGCTCGCCTCCTTAGGTTCATAGCGTGATGTTAATAGTCTATAACAAATTGGGCTATCATATTATGCAAAAATATTTTTTCAAATCTGACTAGTAGTTCCAGAAATTAGCGCATTCAAACAAAAAAACAAACTCTGTAGCTTAATTATGTTATTAAGTATGGTACCTGATAAAATATTTGTCAATTTACATGACTAACTTACTTCCAGTAGGAGGCACTGGGGCGCCAAAGTCTTGTGAGGTTTCTAATTGGATTCCCTCTTGGAATGGAGGCGGGGGACCTGTGGGTTGGAACCCAGGGTTATATGCCGGTGCTGGGCTGAAGGCGGGGCTCGGCGACGGCGTCCCCATCGCCGCTACGTCGCTCACGCGCTTCGCCTTGCGGATCCCGCCAGCCTGGCCCACTACAAACAAACAATAACTTTTAATGGCCATTTTTATTGATATACAGGATAGTTGTTGTTAGCTAGTTTGTACTGTTAGCTAGTGAGTTAGAACTACGACAGTGTACATAGTTAGAGCGTCATTGGCTACATTAATATTACTGTTGTTGCTTGCTGAGAGTTTATAACGACGACTATGATGCATCGGTAAATATAGATTATATCCATCAAATTAAAGTCACTTAAGAAGATAAATGTGTAGTAGGTGTTACGAAAGATATAATATGCCAATTGCACTGGAATGTAATGAGAACTTTATGTGCAAAAGTTAAATACAGCTGGAGCATGTTGGTAACAGGTGATAATGTTGTTTACACAGAAAAACATCTTACCGTTTCTGGAAGCATTGAAATTCATTATATTACTTTACTATCAGTCTAATGGGAGGGCAATGACATAGTAAATTGTTCAAATAACACAATTTATTACTGATTCTACTGATTGAAACACATCACCATCGTCTGATCTGTCTGTTGCAATTTGACATTTTATTGTGACAGCTTTAACAGCTTAAATTTATCTTTTACGTTTCTTTACCAACTACTACAAGTATTTATTTGTGGTTTCTAAAGTTCAGATTTTTAAGTTTTGTTTTAAAATTCGTTTTTATCTCGTTTATGTATATATGATACTTTTGAAACAAAGAAAGTATTTTTTTTTTCACTGGTTGGCTCTAACAGAAAATATAAAGAAGAAGAAGAAGAATAATATAAGAAGAAGAATCTGCGTTTGACGAAACGAATAAAAACTTGTTCATTTCAATGTACGATTTGCTACACTTGTCAATTTTTATCATTGTGAATTTGTGAGCTAGTTTCACACCCTTTGATTGTGACCCAACTTGAGTTCCCGTGTCTGTGCAATAGCGATTATGCGGTATGCCGCCCCCTATTATAATCTATGGGTGTACTCACGGGTCACATAGGAGTCAGCGGATTAGATAACCTTGCCTTGGATTGAGATTTAAAACTAGATAATGCTTAGACCATGGAGTCCATGGGTTACCTATATACTCAAAGACATAATGGCATGTTGTGATGGCATGGGAGTTTGGGACTATTCAGTTTTGACTTTTGGAACACTATTTCTATGTCATGTCAAAGGAAGCTTTTTATCAAAATGTCAATGTCAAATTGTCAATGAAATGTCATATCAATCAATTTACGCTTCAAGGAAGAACGACAACGACTTGAGCTTTGTTTTGTGTTTTCCTCCATATAATAATCACAATCAGTTTCCAGACTATCAAGTAGTTATATTCTGTTTGCCGATTGTGCTACACCAGTGAGTGCATTAGTTACGCGATGGCTCTGACGAACGTGCTGCTACTGAGTCAAATAGCTGGCTATGTGGTTGGGCTGATATTATCACTATGTATCATAGTGCCGATGAGCATGCATCAGGATGAATTCAAGTAAGCTGCACATAATATTACTTCACGCATCCTTCATAGTTCGAAAAAAAAAAACTAAAGTCAAATTATAAAGCTATTGGTTGACATCAGACTCAAAAGAGAACCCTCAAGTATTTTATAATGTTAATAAATAGGTACATGTATAACATTCCCAAAAACAACTGACAGAGGCAGGAATCGAACCTGCGACCTCTGCCTAAACTGGGGCGGTTTTTGGGAATGTCTTGTATATTTAATAACAATATTACTATCAGTTTATGTAAGGATGAATTTATTGTAAACTAGATTTGTAAAAAAATATTTTTTTGAGAATAATAGGTACTTCATTCAAGAATAATATTGCATTTATCCTCTTTTGGGGTTTGTTATTTTAAGAGAAAATACCTAGCATAATATGATCTATGATAAACACAAAAAATACTAGGATACTTTGTAGTTACAGTCCAGCGCTGAGAGAATGCATTCCTGAAATCCTGACACATAATTAATTAATAAGTAATAATAAATTAACACTACACATAATTAATTTAGCACTAAACCATTTAAGTATAATGAATTTATGATCAAACATTTTAATTGGTTATCTTTCATGGGGCTGGCATAGCAAACTAGAATGGCTGTCGTACAATACTACACCTGTGCTCATGTGAAAAATGTTGAAACAAACTGCTTTTACCAATTCACTCTACACCTACCTACCATTATCTCCTATAGTTATTGTGCATGTATTTATCATGCAAAGCCAAAGCAAAGGTATTAATAGAATTTGATTGTTATCAGTGGTCACTGCTTGCTGTTCTCTCACGGCATCTGGCAGGAGGCCGACGGTCAGCTGCAGGTCACCTGGGCTTCTCGAGCCTACTGCGAATATGTGATAGTGGTCGGAGTTATCATGTTCTTGGTGTGCTGTGTTCAGATCTACAGGTCAGTGAATATTGTTACCTTGTAAAAGGTATTTATCCTGGAATAGTTTGGAAAAAATTGAGGCTTGTTGACTGTATTTGCAAAAATTTTTGTCCCATCCTGTATGATATTGGCAAAATTCAAATTGTAATTTGAATAATTTCACAAATGTCATAGAATCAAGAGATGACAAACCAGAGCGCCTAACATGCGCGCCGCCGCGACTTTTGTCGACTGTTTTGTCTCGCTCTTACTCGTGCAAATACGAGACAAATGCACGATAAAAGCGTCGACATAATTTTGTCGCAGCGCGCATGTTAGGCGCTCTGGTTTGTGAAAGCCTGACCTTAGCAATTTTATAAAAATAATTTAATATTATATCATTTGCAAGGCCCTTACAGAAGCAGTGCAAGTTTTATTGGTAGGTACTTAGATTGAGTCATTCTGAATACAAGTGTTGATGTTGTCAATAGTCTGGCTGTGCATAGATAAGGCTAGCATGAATCACTCTTTATCTTTTAAACTTCCACTATAGACGAGGCAAATTATTACAAGTGTATAATTTCATTCAAAATAATGCTATTTCAGTCTATAAACTATCTCTGTGCCAAATTTTATCCAGATCCGTTCAGCCGTTGCTGCGAAATGCGAAAGTTTCAATGTTTGTTAGGTATAACAAACATTGAAACTTTCGCATTTATAAATATTAGTATAAATACCTATGTAGTTTTCCTCTAGAACTTTTCTTCTACTTATGGTAAAAAACAATTATTGTTAACAGAAGCTTAGTATAACCCGCGCCAATAAAGAAACAAAGTAAAAATGGCGCCACTAATCACTCCCTCTCGCTGCTGTCTTAACTCACACGGTGTGAGTAACGACAGCAATAACGTGCGAGTGAGAGGGAATGATTAGTGCCGCCATTTTAGATTCGCTTCTTTACAGGCGCGGGTCATACCATGTGCATTTGTCCCCAGGCTATCCATGTTCATGTACAAGGGCGTGGACAGCTCGTTCCTGTCGGCGTTCCTGGAGGCGGTGGGCTGCATGGCGCTGTGCGGGCTGGCCGTGTCCGCCGCCGTCATAGTCACGCTCGGCTTCATGACCTGGTGCCAGAACATCGTCGAGAGGTTCCCCAGGTGCGTTGGATCGGTGTAAGAGTGTAGCGACAACTACATCTGCCGTCAACAGTGAAGACTACCTACACAGCTAGACAGCTAACAGTGACAACTTGTCAAATGTCACTACATTACATCTGACGTCATATTATTATTATTTTTTTTTTTTAAAAACGTTGCCCCACACTAGGATTTCTCCTGTGTCGTGGGTGCGTTTACAAACACAAATTTCACATACACAAACAGCCAGACCTATGTGCAATGCGGGAATCGAACCCGCGACACGTCGCGCAGCAGCCAATCTCTCAGCCACTGCGACAACCGTGCGGCCAAATTCTACATCGCGCAAGCAGTGTTCGCAGCGATAAGCATTGTATACGAAAACCCGACATCAACTGTCGGGGCAGTGGCCTACCAGACAATAACACCCGGTCTGGTAGGAGGATCCCCCCTTTTCAATGAAGGGACAATCCATCTCGTTCGTTCATTCCCTAAAAAAGAAACGCTTACTTATTTTAACAACGCAGCCTAACAAAATCGTAGTCTAAATTAGCTTTTCATTATTAATTATCTACGAGGTTGAGTTTCTGCTGTCAATTCATGTATGATTACATCCACCATCTACCATTCCCGGCCTCGTAGAGCTGCAGATCGGCAGTCGCGACCACAGGTCTAATTTAAAGTATCAGGCTTACCCAGCCCCGGATATTGAATTATTTTGAGGCGGGGCAAAAACTGAAAAATGCCCCCCCCGCCCGACAATATGTTTACCTTTATCATTATCATTTCTGCCATAACGCCCACTGAAGCTGATGGATATAGGCCTCCCCCAAAGAACGCCATAACGATCGGTCTAACGCTGCTCTTTGCGATTACTACGCTTGGCAGACGACTAGTGTATTCGTCTACCAAACTTGAATTTGCCGCCCTCTGAATCTGCCGCCCGGGGCACGGGCCCCGACTAGCCCCCCGCTTAGATCCGGGGCTGCGCTTACCGTAGTTTAAATGGCAGCCTCTTTGATAATGAACTATTAAGGGGGTCAGTACTCAGTACCCACCTCAATAGTTAATTTTCGACTGGAACCCCAGTGTAGTCAGCAAAAGGCTAGGCGGATGACTCTTGATGTTTACTGTCTTCTTTCACACAACTTCTACTTTCACTTACTTACGGAAAGTAGGAGTAACAATGATATAATTTTATTTCCAGTTGCGAAGACGCCGCCGGTCAGAACATAGACAAGGCTGATAACATCACCACAAAGGGCTTCTACATGGAGATTGGCACAACACAGGTATATAACTCTGTATATCGCTAAGTTAGTCTCTGGTTAAAAACTCTTCCCTATATTGCCATACAGGTATATGAATGCTGTATGTATATCAAGGTCCTTAACACATCTTCTTACATATATTTCTATCCTTAAGGTGCGGTCAAAAAACTGTCAAAAAACTAGCCCATATACGATCATTTAATTTTATTGCAACATCGCCGAGCTGTACTGCAAGATTGCGACAGATTTTCTACTTAGTTTCACGATATAGATCTCAACTCATGGCTATACAATTGCAGCAAGAAATTGTCAAAAAACTAGCCTGTTCAACCACACCTTAAAACTTTTTATTTTGTGCTTAAAATGTATGTTTACTAAATGATCACATAACTTGCCAGTTCGGCGGATGGGCTGCGTTCGCGACGTGGGTCGGGTTAGCCGTGTTCTCGACCATCAAGGTGTGCCGCTACCACCAGCTGGAGAACATCCAGGTGACCATGTACCGCGAGCGACAGCGGCTCGTCAACGAGAGCGGCTCGCCCACCGCGCAGGACGGCCGCTCTACGCCGCCCGTAGACGTGGCACACTAACCACCCGATCACTTGTTGAGTAATGTGGAAATTGGCTAAGATAGCAAAGTTATATTGAAGAGTGAAGAGGTCTTACCCAAGCTTAGTACTTTTTTATAGTTCGTAAAATATAGCCGAGTCTGAGGTGTCAGATACGAACAAATAATGTCACTTCACTTCTTGGTTATGGCATTTGTGGAGTTTGCCATACCACAATTCTGCCAATGTCACGTACTCAGAAGACCAACAAATGAAGGAGAGTTGACCGGCAGAGAGAATTTGATCGATAATGTCAAAATGAATTCAAAATGTACGTATTTGACATCTGTCACAGATCTCAAGCTATATTTTACGAACTACATAAAGCATTAAAAAGTTTTACAAAAGTTGTGAGATCTAGGCTATCTCTTTTTTGATTTGTCTAAGCATTTATAGGTATGCTGTATAATCTATTAATAGGTACTCGTCAATCAATTAACTAGGTATTTATGTGCGCGTTAGGTAACATCGAGATTATTTTGTATATTTCTCCTATGAAGTGATCTAAATCGAGGATAGCCCGAGTTACGGCGGTCACGTTTCTTTGTATGAGATGAGGCATCTGTACGTAGTAATTATATTATCTGTGGCTAGGGTCAATGTTCTGAGGCTGGTGGACAGACACAAACTAATTGTTACCCATTAGAAATGAGGTAATAACCTTTAGCTGGGTAAGGCCCGCGTCTCAAATTGTTATGTGGAATACGATCAGAGCATCAAAAGTAATTGTACATAGTATTTGTCTGTTCTTATTCCAGTTAGTAATCTCGCTCGATATATTTAAATTATTATAAAAATCAGGAAAAGGTGACATTTTTCCTAAATGATGTACGGGGAAATTATTTATACTTTCCTGCTAATGATTTATATATATAATTACCTATTTATTTCAATAAATGTATTAAGTTAGTCTTCAAGTTGGCAGTGATTGCTCGCGGATCAAACAGTGAGGTGCCACGGGACGCGAAAAGCGCTCATTCTTGCCACGAACTGTCGTCAGAAGGACCGTCTGTGATATAGTTGTGAAATAAAATAAGCAATAGGTATACCACCGCCCAGTAGCGACGGGTGAGGGAAACCCGGTACAATAAAATAGTAACAAAATTATAATTTATAAATAACTAGCACGTTGCCCGACCCATAGCAACTGTGCATTTTTCGGGATAATAAGCAGTCTATGTTACTCAGTGATAATGTAGCTTTGTACTGTTGAAAGAATTTTTAAAATCGGTCCCGTAGTTTTTGAGTTTATTATTTATTAATTTCAAACATACAAAAAATCAAATCTTTTCTCTTTATAATATTTGTGTAGATCTCAGATCATAGAAACAAGGAGATATGCCATCATAGCAAATTAGTACGGGAACAACTGTCGCCACTTTTAGTACATTTTTCAACACAATTACAAGCGCTCCTCGTGAATATAAAGATCTCCCACGCATATAACATTCCACACACCCTCAATCTAACACTGTTAATCGTCACTCAACACTAGCACTAAACTAAAACACTGTATTTATATCATCGATCGTGTTCGGTTCGTCGCCAGCGTGTACATTTTATATACGGTCAATGTGACCGTATCAAAGCGTCAATTTTAGTAGTGCCTTGGCACATCTCCCTTGTTTCTATGATCTGAGGTGTAGATTCAGTTTTACTTAGGACAAATAAACGATAGGTAGGTATGACACAAGTAAAACGGAATTATTTATCATTTTGTTTCGTACCAAGTTAGTTGATCTCATAAATTCGAGCGTGTCGTGTCCCGTGGATGTGTTTGATCAAAGCCTGAACTCAAACTATCAGACATTAGATCTCGTGCTATCATGTAATATGTAATTCACTGCCCAGTTACATTTACAGCCAGTTTCAACGCCCCTGGATAAGTTGCGTTTAATTTATTGTTCATACAAATTATTTTTATTATCTACTGGATCGTGCCTATTATATAAAATATGGAACTGGTACTTTATATTAAAATGTATTTATATTATATAAATTATTAAATTATAAACCTCAATTGAAAGCCAACACCACTTAGTTGGGAAAGATTGGACTGATGTATAGAAAGGTGATTATCGTTATAATTAACTATGTGATAGTAACTTAGTTTCCAGTTATGTACAAACTAATTATTTTAAACAATGGTACTGATTCTATTGTACATTGCACTAAACTAATTTTGTTGACAATACAGGGTGGCAGGTTAAACAGTGGAAATATTTTAAGGGCTCATTGTACTCTTCATTATGAACAACTTTTACTATGGGACCAACCCTGAAATCGCGAAAAAAAAATCAGCTGTTCCATACATTTTGTTAAGTGAACATAAATGTATGGAACAGCTGAATTATTTTTCGCGATTTCAGGATTCGTCCCATAGTAAAAGTTGTTCATAATTATGAGTACAATGACCCCTTAAAATATTTCCACTGTTTAACCTGCCACCCTGTATAATATGCTTATCTCTTTCTTACATGTATCATTGATAAAGGACAGAAACAATTCATTTAGCATTATGGCGACAAAATAGTGGACTATTTGTCAAGAGTCAGGACTAAAAAGATCTTCTATCCTTTTCTAATGTTTTTGGAACGAAGTTGCTTAATGGCTTGCGGTAGGAGATGACTAGTAGGAATCATCACGTAAGGAAAAAGCGTTATGCGTCTCTTTCTATTAAATACGAGGCGTCAGGAACAAATGGGGGAACCCCAACCGCACAACTGTTTTTTTGTTAGAAAAAGACATGGTGGGACTAAAAAGTAGTACCTACCTATGTAAATTATAAACAACAGGATCAGCACCGTTCTCGAACTATGAAATAATTCATTGTTTAATATTTAATGCAATATACATTGTAATATTCTGTAATAAAATAAGATGTATCGTTCAAGTTGATATGAAATAAAATCTTCGCACAGTGTTTTTTTGACCCAAAAAAAGTGACATTCGCTTTTTATTGAAGATTTATACTAAATACATAATTCCAAATGCAAGAGTAGAACACCCAGGTGTCAATTTCCCATACTTTATTTTTTAAAAAATATTTTAGTTTTCGTGACCTTCTCACTGAAAATACTAAAAATGATTCGTAAAAAAAAATCTATACATATTTTTTTGTATTTTGTATTTAAGTTTTATAAAGCATTTTTTGGTGCACATTATCCAGTTTATATTTATTCAAAAAGGTTGACAAAACCTTCAAAATATATTTTTTTGTTTAAATCAATATTTATTTTTTTATAATTTTGCTAGCACGAAGTAGAACCTCTATCTAGCATAAAAAGATTCCTTGTACTAAGGTTTATCATCCACAAAAATATTACGTTCAACTTCGGCCTAGGTTTCGAGAAAATGATTTTTAAATATTTGTATTAGGATTGTCATTATTTTGACCTTTTGCGATATAGTACCTGCTTGTATTATAACTACCTTTTTAGACAGATTTACTTTCGCAATTATAATATAAGTTTGGATAAAGTATCTGATTATTTCTGATGAAGGGTTTCGTGTGGCGCGGGAAGCAGTCCACCCTCGATAAGCTGATGCTAAAATCCCGCGCTAATACACGTGATCTGGAAGGACGGGGGCGAGGCCCATGGAGCCGTTACAGACCCATGACGCCACTTTGCCTCAGCAGGGGCTTACCCAACCTGCTGGGGGATGTCCTTCCGGGCCCCGAATCAAAAAGTCTACAGTCAGAAAATGAACAAGATTAATCGCAGCACGAGATTAACGAGGCGTCAAATATGGATTCAATAATTTTAAGCCACGAAGCCAATCTATTAGAATAAACACCAAATTCAAGATTGCTAAATGTTTTTAAATTTTAATTAATAACAATATTAAGTACCAGCCGGCCTAGCATGACCACGATAGAAACGGGTTTTGTCTACATAGAAATAGACAAAGTGACAGATTGTAGAAACATTTCTACGTTTTATGAATGAAATCTGTCACTTATCTGTCACTTTGTCTATTTCTATGTAGACAAAACCCGTTTCTATCGTGGTCATGCTAGGCCGGCAGAAAAAAAAATTTGACCTTTTATCCTTTTTGTGATAGCCCTATATTTGAAACTTTGACCTCTGCACTTAAAAATCATTTTCTCGAAACCTAGGCCGAAGTTGAACGTAATATTTTTGTGGATGATAAACCTTAGTACAAGGAATCTTTTTATGCTAGATAGAGGTTCTACTTCGTGCTAGCAAAATTATAAAAAAAAATATATTGATTTCAACAAAAAAATACATTTTGAAGTTTTTGTCAACATTTTTGAATAAATATAAACTGGATAATGTGCACCAAAAAATGCTTTATAAAACTTAAATACAAAAAACAAAAAAATATGTATAGATTTTTTTTTACGAATCATTTTTAGTATTTTCAGTGAGAAGGTCACGAAAACTAAAATATTTTTTTAAAAATAAAGTATGGGAAATTGACACCTGCCGGCCTAGCATGACCACGATAGAAACGGGTTTTGTCTACATAGAAATAGACAAAGTGACAGATTGTAGAAACATTTCTACGTTTTATGAATGAAATCTGTCACTTTGTCTATTTCTATGTAGACAAAACCCGTTTCTATCGTGGTCATGCTAGGCCGGCTGGGTGTTCTACTCTTGCATTTGAAATGATGTATTTAGTATAAATCTTCAATAAAAAGCGAATGTCACTTTTTTTGGGTCAAAAAAACACTGTGCTTCGTTATGATTTTTTTTTTCCTTTACATTTACTTCTGGATGCTTAGCTACAGGTGGTATATGGGTACCTAGCAGTGGCGCAGGGTAAATTTTTGTAAGAGGAGCTACAAATGCTTACCTGGCCATGAAAAGCTAATTGTAAATATTTGACAATAGTAGACATGACAATACTGCCTGTGCTATTTTCCAAAGGGAAGCCGGTAGGAGTCGTATTGTAGGTAGGTACCCTTCGCCACTGGTACCTAGATAATTATATTATGGCTAAATAACAGCTGCGGTGATTTATCGATCTACGTGGTCACAGAGGGCTTTGTTCACCAAGAAACCGAATAAGTGACTGTTTACATCAAAGTAAGTCTTTATTTTTTTGGCTAGTTCACTGACATAATTAAATATAACATAGCAACATAATATACAAGTATTATAAATTAGACCGAGAGTATATTTAATTGTTCACCTGGTAATATACAAAAAATGCTAAATTGAGATTTATGTCTTTCACTTAGGACGTAAGGCCGCACTGGAACGGCGACAGCGACGCGACGCGACGGCTATTTCCTGAACAAATAAATTGTCGCTTGTCGTTCCTACAGTGCGGCCAGCGACATATGTTTAATGAGGTTTATTTTCACGAAATCGCCGCCGCCGTCGCGTCCCGTCGCTGTCGCCGTACTGGTGCGGCCGCGGCCTAAGACTCAATTTTGCATTTTTTGTAGATGTGCCATTTCAACTAGGTGAACGTTAGTATATAAAAAAAAAACATCAGTCTTTACTGAGATTCCTTCACTATATTGGTCGAGTGTTGCTTCACGGTGTGCACTTTCAAATACCTGAGCTGAGCGAACTTCTGTCCGCATTTATCACAAGCGAAGTTCCCGGCGGTGTGCGTACGCGCATGTCTCAGTAGATCGCACCGGATACTGAACCCGCGGCCACAGGTGGCGCACACGTGACCCTTCTCCGCAGAATGCCTAGTCATGTGCCTGAACAGATGTGTCTTCCATCTGAACGACGTGTGACATTGGTTGCACGACCACGCCTTCTTCCCATTGTGGGTCTGTTCGTGAATGTAGAGGCTCGCTTTAGATTTGAATCGTTTCTGACACTGTTTGCATTCGAACTCGTACTGTCCGGTGTGGATAGCCATGTGTTGCGTTAAACTGGACTTGGTCCCGAACCTTTTGCCGCACACTTCACATCCGTGTTCCCTGCTGCCTTTGTGGAAGTATTTCATGTGGTAGAAGTAGCTGGAGGAAGCAGTGTATACTTTAGAGCAGATGGGACACGTGCGGGTCTTCCTGTGCTTCTTCGCGTCACCAGTCGGCCCACTGACACGATCAGTCGTTTCTGGGGTGGTAGTGGGTTGACTATCGTCGTTGACTTCGCTGCTTCCAACGGGTAGGGCGCACTTATTTACACTATCTTCTAGAGCACAATTACTAAGATTACTTGTCTCTGGTAGAGTACAGTTACTTAAATTACTATTTTCGATGGCAGGCTGTGATTTGTTGGACTCGTCACTCAAGCGTTCAGTCTCAGGCGTGTGGCTATCGTCGTCTAACGGCTGGCTGTCTTGAGAGTCCTCTATAGCTTCGAACACGGACTCAGGCAGAGGTCCGAAGCCGTATTCCATATCGCTGTGGTCTGAGAACTCATTCTCTTGGCTGATGCTGAAGCTCTCTTTGACGGTTTCTATGACCTTGGGCGCTTCGCTGGCATAAATAGCATGTGCATCCTCCTTTTTCTTCCTAATCTTCCTTCTTTTAAGGTTTCTATCTTGACCGGAAGTGTACTGGACTGCGTGGAGCGACATGTGCAGGATGAAGTCTTTCCTGTCGATGTACTTGTCGCACTCCTCGCAGTGGAACAGCAGGTCGGCGTGCGCGGTGACCAGGTGCTCCTGGTAGGCGGCGTGGTGGTGCGAGGTGGCGCAGTAGGCGCAGGCGCGCTGCGGCCGCGGCTCCCGGTGCTGCGGCTCCCGGTGCTGCGGCTCCCGGTGCTGCGGCTCCCGGTGCTGCGGCTCCCGGTGCTGCGGCTCCCGGTACTGCGGCGGCTGCACCGCGTATGGAGCGATGGCGAACCTGCAACAAAGTGGCTGCATTGCATCTTGTTGCTATGTCAGTTGGAAGAGGATATTTTCAAAATGTACCTTTTTGTATGTCTTGATTTAGTCAAGCCAGCCTATTGACCTCTTACTCTCCTTGTTCGTTGTGCGTCACAAGATCCAGATATTCACCTGCCCAGCTAACTGCCATCTTAAATTTCTTTCAGTTGTCGATCCATTTTCTTCCAATATCATTAGAAAGATCAAAACGATCGAGAAAACATTCCATAACTTGGATTTTACAGTACCTACATATTTTTGAGTGTCGTCTCTTTTCAAATTTTCATTCTGGTGGAGTTCAGATTACTTATTATCTTATGATATGAACACACATTTCTGCTTATAAATACTCACTACTCTAGTTTTTTCTAAAACCTAATGTTGAAAACGCACACACAGACAGGCGCGGTCCGAGGGGTCGTGGAGGTCCCCCCAAAATCGTACAAAAATGCGCCAAACACGGTATAGCACGTCGGCATTAATCAGTATGACCCCCCCTCCAGTCTTCGGCTGCGGTATGACCCCCCCAAAATCGTCGGCTGTGACCGCGCCTGCACACAGAGCGCCTTTCGTAAGATTATTCCGATTCATCTATTTGTTCACGTAACGTTATCGTGTCGTATTCAGTGGCAGCGTTCATTAAGTCCATCATCTGGTTTCCTGATAGTTTCTGATGCGCTCTGGCGTGCGCGGTGAGCTGCGCGCGCAGTCGGAAGGTTTTCCCACATGCGCACGCATGCGCGCGCTCGCCCGAGTGCACGGACAGATGCGCGCGCAGCTCTGCGCGGCGCTTGAAGCGCGCGCCGCACTGCGCGCACGGCACGACGCGCGACAGGTGCGTGCGCGCGTGCATGCGTAACGCCGCGCCCGATTTCGACGTCTTCCCGCACACGTCGCATACAAACCCGCGATTTTCTGAGTGAGATTTGATATGGTCTTCGAGGTGGCCTTTCCTGGAGAAAGTTTTATGGCAGGTGGGGCAGGCGAAGGGTCGTTGTTTAGAGTGTAGTGCTCGGGTGTGGCGCGCCAGGTTACCGCTGTCGCCGAAAGCTAAGCCGCATGTAGTGCAGCTGTAGCGCCGTTCGCCGCGGTGGGAGCGCATATGTCGCGCCCAGGACCCCGGCGCTACGCTCTTCTGACACACCCCACACTTGGCGTACCGCTTGCCGTTCTCGCTGATCGTAAACTCCGGCTTCTCGATCTTGGCAATTTCCTCTTCTTGGACATTGTTTATTGCATCGTCCGGCGTTACCATTCTGGAAAGGGAAAGGATGGGTTCAGGTGTAATGATAATGTTGTATAGTTTGTAACGAGTATATTATCATAACAGCTAGTAGTGTGGAGCTAGAGGGAATTGGTCCGGATGTGCGCGTTTGGTGTGGTGTCGTAACGCGCGGCGCTGTCGGAAGGCGAGGCCGCAGGGGCATGCGTGCGGCCGCGCGTCCGAGTGCGCGGCCGCGTGGCTGGTAAGTTCGTGTCGCTGGCGGAAGGCGCGGCCGCAGTGACACGCGTGCGGCCGCTCGCCCGTGTGCTTCAGCCGATGCCTCGCCAGCCCCGACCGCAGCTGGAACTTCGCCCCGCACTCCGCACACTCATACGGAAACTCCCCGCTGTGGGTCTTCAGGTGCACGTGCAGCGAGCCGCTCTGCGTGAACCGCTTCCCGCAGTGCGAGCACACGAACGGCTTCTCACCCGTGTGTATCCGCAGGTGCTGCTTCAGGTTCTGCGAGTTGGCGAAGTTCTTGGGGCAGAGGCTGCAGGTGTACCGGCGGCGGCGCTCGTGCGTCTCCGTGAGGTGGCGCTGCAGGCCGTGGGGTGCGCGGAACTGCTTGCCGCACACGTGGCACACGCACGGCCGCTCGCCCGTGTGGATGCGCCGGTGGAACAGGTACGTGTGCGCCGAGCTTAAGTTCTTGCTGCAGATCTTGCAGGTGTAGTACGTCTTGTCGTTGATCTTGTTCTGCACCTCGCTGAGCTCCTGCCGGGTGCCCTCGTCCAGCCGGTCGCGCCGCATGTTGCACTGCGACAGGTCGTCGAACTTGTCCACGTCATTATCCTCGATTTCGGACACGCTAGTATCACTAAAATCAGGATAGTCCTCGTGGTGTTGATCATTTACAAAATGATTTCTGAAGTTCACAAGTGCTCTGTAGAAGTTCGTGTAGAGGTGTGCGGGCTTCCTGCTGGCCAGGGCCGCCAGCGGCTCGTCATCGGACAGCTCGGACAGGCGGTCGGGCGGCTCGCAGGGGCTCCTGCAACAAACAATGCCCGTTACTTCATGTGCGTCTTTAGGTGGTAGTCCAAGTGACTTTTCTTTCGGAACCGTTTCAAGCAGATCTTGCACTCGTATTTCCTTATATCTAGGTGCACTTCCATGTGCCTGGCAAGGGTGTTCTTGGCGCGGTACGCGTTGCCGCACTCGGCGCACTTGAAGGGCGTCTCGCCCGTGTGGATCCGCGCGTGGGTGTCCCTCTCCGCGCGGCTGGGGAACGCCTCCCCGCACTCTACACATACGAACTTAAGTATCCCCTCGTGAGCTAGCTTCTTATGTTGGTTGAGGTTCCCCTGGCTGCGGTACGTCTTGCGGCAGCGGTCGCACGCGAACGCAGCGGTGCGGGCGTGGCCGCGCATGTGCACGAACATGTTGTACTTGTTGGAGAACGTCTTGTTGCACTCGGGGCACACCGCCGGGATGTACTTCTGGTTGTTGGGACTCTCTTTCTTCTGTTTCTCGGTTTTGACGTCGTTGTGCGCGTCTTTGAAGTGTTGCTTCAGTTTGCCGTCGTCGTCGGCGGTGAAGCCGCAGCTGAAGCACGCGTGCGCGTCGCGCGCGGTCGTGTCGACGTGCGCGTCCTGCAGGTGTTGCGCGAAGTGTTTCTTGTCGGTGTAGTTGTGTCCGCAGCACGCGACGCCGTCGGCGACGCACAGCTGCACGTGCCTGTTGAGGTGGTGCACGAGCCGCGTGGCGGACGAGAACACACTGGCGCAGTACGGACAGCGCAGACTGGGCAGAACTGGTTGGGCCTCTTTAGTGTCCGATACTGTGTCTGTGTCAGAATCGTCAGCGGCCAGCACTTGTTCGAACGTCACGTAATTAGTGATGAACGCTGTGACGCCTCCGTCGACGACGTCGGCACAGTGGTCGTGTCTGATATGTTCAGCGAGGCTGCGCACGGTGATCAGCGCTGGCTTCTCCACACACTTTTGGCAAACGAACTCCACGTCTACGTCTTCTTCCAGATCGTTATCAAACTCAATGAGAGCATTTTTGACGCGCGCGTAAAACAACCTGAAATACGAATGTGTTTGTCGAATTCAACAAAAATATCAATGTAAAGATAACGAGATATACGTACTTGCTTTGTTCTTCCTCTTCTATGCTTGAGTTTGATTTCAAGTTTGTCGGTTTTGTGTCCTAAAAAGAAAACGCAAATTATTGCATTGCTGTACTACTGTACGACTTTAGAGTAAAAATTACAATTCTGGAGTATATGGATACAGGTAGTAGAACACTAAAATATCATCTTACTCTTTACCAGACGTGGAAACAGGGGGAGAGCAGGGTGCAATTGCCTCTCCTGAATCATGGATAACTAACAAAGATTTTATTAATTTATTAGTTTAGAACAAATTTTCTGCCAGATAGGTAAAATCTCGTCGGCCTGCACGCAGCACTGCACCAGCTCGTGCCACGCCAGCAGCGTGCTCACTGGTAGCACAGCACAGCGGCAGCACACCACTAGGAACAGTTACCTGTCGGCTGGAGCGGAGCCGCGCGCGCAGGGCGGCGTCGGCCTGCACGCAGCACTGCACCAGCTCGTGCCACGCCAGCAGCGTGCTGGCGCACTGGTAGCACACCACCAGCGGCAGCTCATCGCCCGAGCACACCTGCGACAACACAGCATTCAATGAACTTTATCAAACACTAGCACTTTGCCCGCAATGACCTACACCCACATAAACCAACTAACAATGGCTGACATGAGATTTACTAAACAGTTGCCTGACCAGGCTTTCAGAAACTGAGAGCTAGTTGTTTTGACTAAGTGATCAGTGACAGCACAATAATCACCTGTATTGGTAAGTGTTTGTGTATTTTATCGGCCAGGTTGTTCTGCAGCCCCTCTCCCGCAAATATGGGTATAACAAACTCGGTGAAGGTGGCGCACGTCCGACACACGTGCGAGAAGTCTTCGACATCTGGAAATAATGCTCCATGGGTATCAACAAAGAAATAGTACATATTACAATAAGCAGCATAATTACACATTGAGTTTGAGAAAGAGATAGTGGGCTAGCTTCGGCTTACTAGAGTGCCATATCCATCACTCATAACTTAGTGTTGTTTTGTAGCTGATTTACAGTTGTATGAATTAATTGTAATGATTGCAATTAATAGCATTGGTACTCTTAATTTACAATTACTTGAATTTAGTCTCTAAATAAAACTAGTGGTTGACAAACATAATCAGTTTCTGAACATTTAATATAATCTGTTGTCTTGTCAGATTGTCAATTGATATGACTAGTGTATAATGAAACTACTATTTTGCTATGCCTCACAGGGTGATGGAATAGCCCTGATAGGATGCCACAGTTCATTTTGCAAACCTACCTCATAATTATGTTCACATCATTGCAATGCAATAAATATGAGTATTTGGACGTCCAATCAAAGCAGTTGACATGAGCCTTGATTGACAGCAGATTAACTAATTACAGGATTAGTTTATGATCAGCTTTTCAGAAACTACTGTTGCAAGATAGCAAATCAAAACAAATGGCATCTTTTTGAAAATGGATTTGACACAAATCATGTAGCAAGGGCGGTACAATTGTCGCTTGTTTTGTTTAAATTAAGGCAGGAATTTAGGCAAAATTCTTATTTCAAAACAATACAAACAATAGAAAGAAAATCGGTTGAAGTTGTACTCACTTTCGAGGTTAACCTGTGAGCTGCCCGCCAGTTCCGCGTCGCTTAGCTTCTGTGTGGAGGCCGAGGGCTGACTCGGGGCAGCATTTAGTATAAATATTTGTTCAGTTTCATTATTCATTTTCGTTTATATGATAATGAAATCATATATCAACACGAAATCACAAACCATCACAAACGCTCCAGTAAATTTTTTTTTTTTTTTTTTTTTTTCTCTTCGCCCTTCTTGGGCAGGCTAAGGTCTTGGACCATACCGCCTCGTCTTCAGTAATTATTGTCCTTCTTGATTAAAAGTAAGGCCAAAGCCTCGTCTTCAGTTTTATCCTTCTTGTTCAAAGGTAAGTAAGGCCGAAGCCTCGTCTTCAGTTTCATACTTCTTGTCCAAAAGTAAATAAGGCCACAGCCTCGTCCTTAGTAGTTTATATCTTGATTATGTTTATTTATTTTAGGCCAGAGCCACGTCTTCAGTATTCATTAGTCAAAATCATAATATTAAGGTGTCATATCCGTGTATTCGTCATAATCATGTTGTAAAGTAAGGTCATATCCGGGTCATATCCTTCTAATATTATTATGTCGCCCCGATCGGTCAGATTGCCCAACCAGTGCTGTCAATAAATGTATACAGTGCTGTGTATGTACTGTAATTTTCCAGCAAACTTTGAGTGTCGCGCGGGATGCTTGCTGGCGTTTTATATATTTCCAGTAAATTATCAAATAGAGGAATTCTTTGTAGATCATATGCAGGGCATTCAAAAATTATATGATCTAGGGTCTGATCAATTCCTAAGTTACAATTTATACAAACAGGCGATGTAATAATTTTCATTCTGGCTAAATGTGCATTGAATCTTCCATGTCCAAATCTAAGACGGTTTAAAGTTGTGTAAAATTTTCTGCTCTTAGGAAGAACAGATCTGGTGAACCAGGGCGCAGAACCAGTGATTTGATTTATTTTCGCATACCATTTTCCTTTAGTTCTTAGTGTTTCTTGCCAGTTCTCATGCCAATTACAGGTGTTTTGTTCACGTAATTTAGTAAGCAGGTCCGAACTTGGTATGGCAACATTTCTTGTCTCTGGGATGTCAACGTCAACAATAACTCTTGCAAGATAATCTGCGTTTTCGTTTCCTGCTACTCCTATGTGGGAGGGTGTCCATATTAAGCTTATTGTAAATCCTCTAGAACAAAGATCAGCGTATAAAGTCCGAATCTCATATAAAATATTTCCGGTATTGGCGTCCAGTTTCGGGTTTTGTAAGGCCATGAGAACACTCATGCAGTCGGTCGCTATAAGCCAAGTTGTGTGCCCAAGATTCTTTACATGTATGTACTGCAGAGCTGATAAAATGGCTAGAGATTCTGCTGTAAATATAGACATGGCTCCAGGTAACCGAACTCCATGTCCAACAGTAAGATGAGGTAAATATATGGCTAACGAAACATTTCTATTGTTTTTGGATCCATCAGTAAATATATGCCTGTACCCAGGGAACTCTGCAATTAACTGATAGACATCTTCTTTACTCCGAAGATCGCGATTAATGTAAATGTTCATGGGCCAGAATTTGCTGATGTAATTACCGGAGTAACATGGCCATCTGCCTTTACATTTCTCAATTTGATATTGATCATCAATACTGATTAGATTAGAAAAGTCATGAAATATATAAGGGACATTTACGAAATTAGAGGGATTGTATACTCTATAATAAAATAATATTTTCTTTAATAAAGGATGATTTTCGAAAGATAAAAGCTTGAAAATGTATTTGGACTTTAAAAACTGAAATCTTATATTCATAGGAGGAGTGTTACACTCAATTTGAAGTGAATTAATTGGAGTTGTCTTCATTGCACCAGTTACACATCTAAGATTGTGGTTTTGAAGAATCTCCAATTTGTGAACCAATCTCTGATCAGACCCAAAGCACAAAAATCCATATTCGAAATGACTGCGGACTAGAGATTTATATAACATAAGCAAAATTTTTGGATCAGCTGCAATCGACAGTGACTTTATAAAATTAAATGCTTTATTAGCTCTACCTAACAGATAATCGACATACTTAGTCCATGAAAGGTTGCTTGTAAAAATGATACCCAGAAACTTCACTTCATTCACTATTGGAAGAACACTATTATTGTAATAGATATGTAGGTCTGTTTCACACTCTCCAAACACTATAACTTTAGATTTTTCTGGACTAATATCTAAGTTAAGATAATGAAAATAGTTCTTTAGTCGAGTTAAAGCTGTGTTTAAAATACTTTCAACAGAACTTATATCTGAACCTGAAGCATAGATAACCAAATCATCTGCAAACTGCAAATTTGCCACTTCAAGACCAAGTACAATGTTTAGTCTATGTAAATAAAGAAGATAAATCAATGGACTGAGGATGCCACCTTGACATACGCCTTTATATGAAAAACGTGGCCCTATTAAACGTTTATTCACCTTGACATATACTTCTCTACCATGTAAAAAGTTAAAGATCCATATTATAATTTTTTCAGGAATACCAAGGGCACGAAGTTCACCACACAAAATGTGCAGATTAATGTTGTTGAATGCACCCACTACATCAAAGAAGACACCAACAAAATGATTGTCCATTTTAATAGAATTGTATATATCTAATTGCAAATGAGAAATGCTATCTCGAGTAGAGAACCCACGTCGAAAGCCAAATTGATTGGATGGTAATAGACTATTACTTTCTATATAAAATTCTACTCTTTGTTTAATTAGTTGTTCAAAGGTTTTTCCCATGCATGATGTTAATGCTACTGGCCTATAAGATTCTGCTTTGTGTCTTACTTTGTTAGGTTTAAGTACTGGGATAAGACAATCTGTTTTCCATTCATTAGGGATAACCATTTCCTGCCAGAGTAAATTTAAAACACTTAATATGTCAGAAAGTGCCATAATTGATACATTTTTCAACATTTTGTAAGGTATTCCATCAAGGCCAAAAGCTGAATCTCGTCTAGATGATATTGCAGATTTTAATTCCTGAAGAGAAAATGGATAAATTAGATATTCATAATGTCCTGAAGCTTTTACTTCATGAGGAATTGATTGAAATGGCCCCTCAACTGTATCTGGAGTATATTTTTTAAGAAAATCAAATACCCAAGGAGCAATATTATTACTTGAAGGTGAAAATGTTTTATTAAATCTTTTTGACATTTGCCAAACCCTAGATAATGGAGTAGTTCTATTAAATGACTCACACAGAGAAATCCAACTTAAATATCTTTCTCTTTTTAACACTAATTTTTTAAGAGCTTGTAATTTTTTAAACTCAATATATTTTTCCAATGTGAGATGGTGCTTGAATACTATATAGGCATTCCTAGAGTCTTCTACTGCTTTAGTGCAATTCAAATTCCACCATGGTAATGGAATGCGTTTTTTACGATTATTATTTACTGATGCTGTATCAAAAGAAGAATCAGATCTTATAGTTGATGGTAATGACTTAATAACAGCTAAATTTAATAACTTTATCATGTCATTATATGAATTTAATGGGTTATCTTTATTAATTTTAAAATTCATTAACAAACTATCAACAGTCTTCTTGTATATTTCCCAATCAACCAGGTTAAAATTAAAATGTTTTGGCAAATTTGAAGCTTCCATATCATGTGGGTTATTATAATTGTCATTAATAAGTAACTTTGTAATTACAGGCAAATGGTAACTACCTAAAGGATCATCATGAACAGACCAGTTACAAGATAATGAAATTGAAGTTGATACTACAGTTAAATCAAGTGCATTTCTTTGCCACCTATCAGAGCCTACAGTTGTCATTTCTCCATCGTTCAATAAAACCAAATTACAGTCATTAATGATTTCAAGCACCTCTCGGCCACGGATGTTCACACTGTTACATCCCCAAGCCGAATGATGTGCATTGAAATCTCCACCCACCAAAAGAGGACCAGGAATATTGCGAATTAAATTATCAAACTTATACTTAGTAAATGAAGCATTTCCAGGACTATAAAAACTAACTAATGAAATTTCTTTTTTATTGCCATATTTTAAACGAATCGCTATATTTTGTATAGAATCATCATATAAAGTATCTATTTTACTAAATTGTAAACTGTTATGTATTAAAATAGCTACACCATTGTGTGAATTACCTGAGTCTAATCTTACTATATTATAACCTTTAATACTAAATCTCATGTGAGGCTTGAGCCAAGTCTCACACAATAAAGCTACATGTATGTTATACTCATGTAAAAAATACGAAAAAGCAAGTTTATTACTATTGATGCTCTGAGCATTCCACTGTACAATATTCAGCTGATCCATAAAATTAAGGTTTATTTATATTATTCTGGATTTTTGATAATAGAACATCTTTTATGCTTTGAGTACAAATACTCTTTTCATTATTTTTATTTTGAGAAATTAATGTTACTATTGTCTGTATTAAAATATTTAAAATTGGTTCTGTTTCAATTAGTGATTGTAATTGTTTAGCAGGACTGGACTTTGAAAGGGATGGAAATGACTTTTCATTGAATAAATCTGCATAAGATTTCTTATTAATTTTGTGTTTGTTTTCTTCCACTTTTTGCTGTTTGACTGGACACTGTGCCGAAATAGCTACATGATTACCTTGACAGTGACAACATGTAGCCTCAGTTGATGGTATTTGACATTCTTTATAATTATGGTCCTTTGTACATATGGAACATCTTTGGGAGTTCTTACAGAATTTGGCTATATGACCATACCTTAGACACTTCAGGCATTGTTTCACCGGCGGAATGTACGGCCGTACTTCGAATCGCCAGCTGTTCAGGTCTACACTATCGGGTATTGTTGCACACGAGAATGTGATGGATACCGTCTTCGTAGGCTGAAAAGACACCCCCCCTCCTTCTGAAATAGTACGACGCATAAATCTTCTGACAGAAATAATATTCTTTGTGCTAGTTATAGCATTATAAATGTGTTCGTTGCTCAGGTCAATTGGAACATGCATAATAACACCTGTATTTTCCGTAGCAGTTGCAGGAATACTGGCTTTCAATTTATAACTATCCAAAAACTTACGATTCAATAACGCTGCATTGGCTAAACCAGGACGTTCAAAAATAACACCAATTTTATAACGATTCATGCGCAATAATTGTTTTACTCCCTTGTTGTATTTTTTTATGCTGGTTGAAAGGGACATCATGTCTCTATCACCGATCGGGACTAAGTCAATACTTTCAAAAAATACGACATATTCAAAATTGCCTCCGCTTTCAGGGTATGACCTAATGTAGTCAGGAATCCTGAATTCCCGATACTTATCCTTTTCAATTGGTACTGATTCCTCTGAAGAGCTTGAGGCTCCACCGTCGTCTTCAGAGGACAGCAATGGTGGAGCAGAAGACGAAACATCTTCTTTTTTTCTTTTCTTTGGATGCCCTTTCTTCCCCATCATGAGAAAAGCAAGCAAATGAACTTGTGAAGGAATAAACTAATTATTTGAAAATTTGTTTTAAAAAAGGCGCCCAATCGATACGAATTTCCCGCGCTTTTTTTTCGCTCCAGTAAAAACAGCTATTCTTAATGACGTTTCGTTTTGAAACTAGAAACTTTGCTAGAAACATAGTAAAAAATAAAATACAGACGTTATTTATAACGTCTGTATTTTATTCTTATTACAATATAAAATAATTACGAACTTATAAAGTGATATAATAAAAGCTTAAATAAATAAATTTAGGATACATATGTACATAAATCTAATTTGGAATAAAATAAAAAAAGTTTTCTTTCTGAACGAACTAGAGCTTTCATTTTTGTTTTCTCTGTGTTTGTTTGTCAATAATAGCGGGAATTTTCAAAATACTTACGATTTTATTTTTAAGTTTCAATAAAATTAGGTAATTGGTTAAACTCAGTGTTTATTTCTAATTATAACCAAATAATAAGTAGGTATTTAGGTAAATAATATTATGGTCCTTAATCATATTAGAGTAGAAATGTAAAAAACGCCAAAATCAATCAATTAATTTATTAGATAAAACCGGTTACATACAGTCTATTATTCCCTTTATTGATGTCCATGGTGTGCAAACACGTTGCGTCCGGAGGCCACCATCAGTGGAGCCATTATCATCGCCTTGTTTTTGTACGTCTGGATCACTTGCTACAACAATATTAATTAGGTTTGATTGACTTTTTTTCTATAAATCTTGTTTGTTATTATAGGTTGTGAAGATCGGCAGTATTTTCGCGTAAAACTGAACGAAGATACAAGGACGGAACACTAGAAATTCTAAGGTAAGATTTACTGAGCTTGGTACTGAATAAGTATAAATAACCATTATAAACGACCACCAAAAACCAAAAATTCAATCAAAGTCAGACTTACCAGCACCAGTTTGATGAGGAAAACGGCGAAAGTGAGGAAGGATATGGTCATGAGCGCGCTCTCCGAGGATGGGAACTGCACGTGACCGCGCGGCGACGCGTGCGCAGATCGCGAGCGACGGCGCGCGCCGGCGCTGTCGTCGTCCGGCCATGTTGCATCTATGCGTTCCTCTGCAATGAGAGTAATCATAACGTAACAAGCTGTCGGGCACTGGATCGACGAGTCTCTAAGCGGTGTCTTAAAGGAAGCCTAAGAGCCAGGACAGACGAGCTGCATCCTAAATTCCTGACATCAACGTCAACTGCCGTCACAATTAACCCAGATGCCAGGTCCAATGCAGTTTCTACTGCAGGCGGTGCAACTATTTAGGAACTGCACAATTTGAATTTGGCAGTTGCGTTGCATTTACAGTAGCCTTCTATCAGCCCGTTTGTCAAGCAAGGTGATTATGGCTTGCAGGCGTAGATTGAGGGGGGAGGGGAGGGGGGGGCAATGGGGCATTCCACCCCTAAATCATGGATAACAAACCAAAAGTTTATAATTTTAATTTCTGGAAGATGGGTAAAATCACACAAAAATTGAACCCCCATGAACGAACTTCTGTATTATCCGCGCCTGATGGCTCTACGTTCATTTGATCACTTAATATAGGTACCAGGTCATCATCAAGCCATTAATTACAGATGTCACTTACCGATATTGGCCAGGATAGAATCTTTCAGCTCGTGCAAGTACTGCATCTTGCCGCCGAAACTCCTCCGAGAGTTCCTGGTTATAGTGTCCGCGACCACTTTCATGAATTTCATCACATTCTCTAATGTATTCACTTTGTGCTTCTCTGTTCTGGTGCTGGCAAGTGCGTCCACTTTCTTGTCCTTAATTTCTTTAAAAAATTCCTTTTTGTTGTTGGATTGTTGATCTTGTATAGGTTGAGCTTTATTAACATTTGTTTTGGTTTCATGCTCAGTGAGCTTAAAATTTGTTTGTTTTTCGTTGTTTTCCAAGACATGAACCTTGTTTTTGTATGATCCTGCTTCGTGATTCACGTTTTTATGAACATCGCTCTTAGAAGCTTTTTCTGTTGTAGGTCTTGTAAGTTTTTCATTAGTTATAGTTACTATGTCTTCACCGGTATGAATAGTTTCTGTAGTAAAGACGGTTTTTTCAGTAACTTCAGAAGATTGACTGTTGGTGATCTTGTAAAATCTATTTCGTTGAGTTTCGTAACTAGTGAAATCTTTAGTTTCAGTTGTATAAGTTGGCTTTGTAGTAGTATGATGCTTGTATTCCTGTTTTGATCTTGTGTTTAAAGTAGTTACTTCTTCAGCAAATGATGTATCTTCGTCTTGATCTAGTGGAAAGGTAGTCGTTCTGTCAGTGCCATGATGTTGTTTTACTTTATTTACGTAAATTCTTCTGAAAGTTTCTGTATTCTTCTGATTTTTAAACTCTATTGCTTCGGTGTGATGATCGTCATCATGTGGTCCAAGACGAATATTCGAGTATTTTTCTCTGTCTCCTTTGAAACTGATAGTAGGAGATTTAACAGGGCTATTATTTAACTGAACACGTTTAATATTACCCAAATTAGAAACTTTTTCTATATTACCTTTCTGTTTGTCATGGTCATGAAATTCTATAGTTGCTCTCGTTGGGCCGTAGTTCTGTCTCAGTTCATAATCAATTATATCTTCATCTAAACCAAGATCTTCTTCTAATTTAACTGTTTCAGTTATTTTTACAGTACTCCCAAAATGTTGAACACGTTTCACATTGCCGATGCTGGGTGGTCTTGCAGATTTTTTGTTCCAGTTGTACTCAGTCACACTGCGGTTGTTGTAGCTCCATGGTTTTGTGGTGTCCTCGAAATCTACCACTTTGTCTGGTGTGGTGAAGGGGCTAAGTGTTCTGATGGGCTTCCTGTAGTGCTGCTGTGAGATCTCGACCCACTCCGCAGTAGCTTGCGTGACAAGGAGCAGCGTCAGTATGCGTGTCATTGTCGCGTGTGTCTGTTGACATGTTTGTCCGAATGTGAAAAGTCGTGTGACGCGTGGCGTGCTCCGCTTAGTGTGATGACTGCTTGGTGCCGTTATGTCAGGGGTGCTGTACTAGATTACTTTTAAGAAAATATTTGTTTATTCGTGTTCGTTTAGGATCTGATAGAAAAATATGGAATTATTTTAAAGGTAGGTATAAGTACCCATTTCAGCGCTGCTCTAATGAATTCAATCAAAAGCTGGTACGCTCTTATAAGAAAAGTTTAACAATAATTAGTTCTTTTTCCAAGTTTATCGAACAACAATCACACAAGCTGAAAAGTTTTTTGTTTGATTGTTTAAACGCGGTAATCTCTAGAACTACCAGTCGGATTCGAAAAAATATTTTTGTGATAGGCAGATTAATGGGGAATAATATAGGTTATTTAACATCACGCTATGACACTAAGGAGCCGAGCAAAAAAAAATAGAACGCTGAGCGAAAATGAAGTAATGGCGCGGGCGGGTACGGGTGAAACCGCAGCGCACAGCTAGTGGTGCCGATTCTGTTGTTTACGAACATAACTAATTTACAGTCGGTTGCAGAAAGATAATTTAATTTTAATGGAGGATTACCCATACAATTTCTATCGTTAAAGTCTCCTTTAAAACTTAATGTCCTTTTCTGAAACTCAGCGTTAGTCTCATTATGTCTCTTTCTAATAAGAAACATGAGAAAGGGATAGATTAAATTTAATCCTGTCAAATTAGTCCACTTCGTCCTCTTGAACAGTTTTGATGTCAATTAATCGCAAAAGGTCACGACTATTTTCCCGTAAATGACAAGGGTGTAGACTAATATGACAGTTCTAAATATTTTTGGTCCTTTTTCAATGATATTTGTAAGAAAGAGATACAGTGTGATTAAAATTAGTTTAGTGCGATATTCAACAGAATCAGCACCAGTATCTATCTTTACAATCCACATGAAACGTTCGTAATGTTGGCGATAATCGCGGCTATTATCCGGTCCACGCGTCTGCGAGGCGCCCACCAGCCGAGCCGTGAAGTTTGTCTACCTCAGACGTGTACCTAAGTTGAGAACATTTGAACTTGTTCCATGGTGTCGTGTCACCCGTGGGTGATTTTGTGTTAGTGGGTAACATTTGTTGTATTTTGAGAGGAAGCGTACGGTCAACGGGAAAACTTACCTACTAACTTTTTCGGAATTTTGATCAATCATCATCAACTTTTGATGCTGACTGTGCCAGTCGAGAATACATTTTTGATGTATTGTTTTGCGCTTTTTATTGGTCGTTTTGCATTTTTATTATAGCGGTTTAGGATTAACGAAAAGGCTTGGGAGTAGTTCAACAAAACGTTAATTAAAGACATTATTATATTCAAAACGGCATTTATTATTTAAATAATTAATAATAACAGAATTTGTAAATCGATCTGTCACAATATTAATCTATTATGCTAAAACATCAACACATTGGGGCCCGTGGGTTGTACTCGCCGTATTTGAAGGTAGTTAATAGAATAGAATAAAGGTTTAGGTCTCAGATCATAGAAACAAGGAGATGTGCCAAGTCGCTATCGAGCTTGATGCCTGATCTTGAGCAAATTGCTCATATTAAAAACGTACGCGCTGGCGACGAACCGAACACGATCGATGGTATAAATTACAGTGTTTTAGTTTAGTGCTAGTGTTGAGTGACGATTAACAGTGTTAGATTGAGGGTGTGCGGAATTTTCAATGCGTGGGAGATCTTTTTATTCACAAGGAGCGCTTAATTATGCGCGTAATTGTGTCGAAAAATGTACTAAAAGTGGCATCAGTTGTTCCCGTACTAATTTGCTATGATGGCATATCTCCTTGTTTCTATGATCTGAGGTTTAGGTATTGTTTCCAGCATTACAGCAGTCAATATGTAGGTACATTAATCAACCGCTTCTCTTTAGGAAATCTATATTAATATTACAAAGCTGAAGAGTTTGATTGTTTGAACGCCCTAATCTTTGAAACTATCGGTCGGATTCGAAAAACGTTTTTATATGACACTGGCTGTCATATAAGAAAGTTTTTCGATTGATGAGGAATAGTACAGGCTATTTAACATCACGCTACGACCCTCGGAGCCGAGCAACGGGGGTGAAACCGCGGGGAACAGCTAGTATATTCTAATTCAGCTGCCTACTGTAACAGTTTCAAGGGAAATCCGAACCTTTCGCCAGCAAATTATCACATGTCAGAATCTTTCATCATATAAAACCATATTTTATTTTTAGTAAATTGGAACCTTTATGCGAGTACAACATACAGCCCCCCTCCCAGTATCAACAAGCACTCGCTCGGTATTATGCTCTCCACACAACATGATGACTGCCATGGTCTAGCTCAAGTACACCATGGATCATGCCATATCTTGGCCATCGATGGTGGCGGTTTATAACCAACAATAGGCCAATTTAATACAGATATTCGATGCCACGAAAGAGCGTGCTATTTTTTTTTTTATTGAATAATCGGCTTGCTTTGACTGCCATCTCGCCTGATGTTAAGCGATGATGCGGTCTGCGATGGAGCACGCCTGCCTAGAAGAAACCCATTCACTCGCGACTTGAAGGCAACCAGATTATGGGGGAACACCCACTCCGACGCGCATTTCTCTGCTTGGAGGTTTTCACAATGAAAGTGGAATCAAAGCGCTTAGTTCGGGTTTTTGGTATGTCTTTAATGACAAGTGACATAAGATTCAATATGAAATAACTCCATCGTGGTATTGAACATCATTAGTAAGTAGCAAAGCTGCAATTAAATACCTAGGAGATTTGTGAAGATTGTGAAGATGTGAAGTGAAGATTCCACCATCAAATGCCATTGTGTACTTGAGCTTTTACACACATCGACCATCATTCATTTTGACACTTATTAGGTACTAAAGTTACATTTGCCACCGATGCGTCCAAATGTGTTAGGGGTGAACTTGTAATACCTACCCAACCGATCACTTAACTTTCACGCGTGTTTTTGGAAAATTATGGATATTAAATTTTACTGATAAGAATTAGATCGTTATCACTTTCTGAAGCCTTACCAGGGTTGCCGGATGAGTGCACGTGAATTATCGTACCATTATCATTATTCAAGCGTCGATAATAAGACTAAATTTTTAGTTTTTACTTGCCGAGATGCGCTAATCGACGCTCAAAAGTAATAAATAGTACACATTGCATCGTACCTGAGTAGAATTGTCGTACGTGTACGATAATTATCGTACGTCTGGCAACGCTGAGCCTTATGTTCGATCATAGAGCAAGAATTGGGTTATACTGCCCTCTCGCTTCGTTCCAAATGAAAGAGTAAGTGACCCTTAAATAACAGATAGTAAGTATTCATAAAAAAATGTAATTTGTACTTGGCACAAAATTGGCAGCATATGATATATTTATTTCTAATTAGGGTGGGAGCGGCACTTTTCTTTCATCTTAACGTTTACAAAAGTTCATCCTAGCACATTTGAACGCTACACATATTTGGATGATACATTAATATGTTACCACTTTACACTATACGATTACAATTTGGGGTTTGGTCCAAAATTCACCATTTATAACACAACATACAATTGAGTCAAGAATATAATATAAATAAACTATACATCGCTGTTTATTTTGTTTGCCCGTTATTTTAAAACTAATGTTTTTGTGTTTTAAAAAATACTTATAAAATTATAAGGAATACGTACAATTGTTGTAGGCTGGAGGTACCAATAATTATATTAACAAGCTATAAATATACAAAAAAAAGTATTTTGTAGGTAAACATTATTGTCTGCTGTAGTCAAATTAATTATAATAATTTAATTTTTAATTTGGTTCCAAATAACGAACAAACAAATAAATAAAAGACACGACTATAATAATACTTAGTGCAGTAAGCGTTTCTTGTCAATGCATCCACAATAAACACTCAAGTAAAATAACGAGCACCTACAGTAACAGGCCAGAATTGACAATTGAAATGTATAGTTTATTATACAAACTTGCGTAAAAAGAGACGTATATAATAGTATACATGTCAATATATATAATATCTAGGCCCGGTAGCTGATACGCCAGTCAATTCGCAAGTTTGTATAAGTAAAAGTATTAGTATATATTAATTACAAAGATTAGCACGTTATACATTACATAGACAACGTATACACCTAGATATAATATGAAATTATTTATAAATAATATTTCATGAGCTAGCTGCGAGTAACGTAACGCCGTAAAGAGATCACAGAAAATGGAAGCTTGTATTGAAAAATATTGTAAAGTGTATAAAAAATAAATGTATAAAAATCACAGCTTCAAGTAAAATGTGCAACCGGGAACCAGTCGCGAGGGCCATTTGGACAATTTTTATGTTACGCAGATAGATATTCTATAAATGCTTTTCGTGTATATTAAAATATACACACAAAGTTTACTTACAATGCTTAGCTGCACAAAAATAAATGCCATAGGTTAGTTAAATGATAACATGAGTTTATGGTACGACGATCAATAGCGATTATTAGATTTTTTCGCGGGATCAGCCATTATTTATTAAAAAAGATTTGCCGGAACAATTATGTCCAAAGCCAAACAGACGGACCCAGTTCGCTTCTCTCCTGGAATGACGGCTCGAGACAAGAACAGTACAAAAATTGTGACATATAGAAACACACACTTACTCACGACGTATACTTAGCGTAGGTCCCTTCTTGTCACATACCCCTAGCATATACCTCCTGCTCCTATTCATACCCCAGTACCACACACTGGCAAGACAGATGTCAAGTTTCGCACAATTCGGCAAAATTGTGTGACACATGTGACACTTGTCAAGCCTGCATGATTTAACCCTTCATTTTTAAATACTACATATAAAGTTGATGATCGTACTATCTTTTTCTATAATATCGATATATTTTCGTTCCGATTATATACTCGTATTAAGAGAGACGAGGTGAGAGCTTCAAAACTATCGACATCGTATCGATGTAAATAAAAGTATAAAACACGGATTAAATTCCGAAAAAAAAAAACGAAATGGACCGAAATCAGCATTATTATTTAATTATTTTAAATGTGCTTGACTGTACTTATTGATATACTACAATCTGTAAATTAAGTAACAAAAATGGAAGACTGCCATTTGAATATTAAAATGCATTTATAACTTTTATGAAAATATTTGATGTAACTAACGTTCCTTAATACTTTTCTCATACAAAATGGTATATAGGTATTTACAAAATGTTCGTGTTTATGGTAAAAATGTAAAATCTTGGCACTACTGTAGTTTTGTCACTCGGATTGATAGAATAGTTTTAATCTACTTCCGAATGAGATGTGATTAAATTAATGTACCAATCTTTGATCACGTAGTAAATAACTAGTAGCGGGAGATTTTTTTTATGTCGTCTAATATTATTTTGAATTATTGGTAACTCATCATTATTAAGGGTTCACGGGGTCCATTCAATATAATATTTTTATTCCATTACGAGAGATTGTATCTGAGGTAACCTCCTCGTAAATCTATTATCATAATTTTATTTATTGTTTCATCGATTTATTCTCACGCCCATACCATATGCGTCGCTATTCTAACACAGATAGGTAATGTCGCTACAACTTGCCTTTGTGTTATCATTTCATATCGAAAATATTTACTATTGTATACTATAATATACATAACTATTTAGGCCGTCGCGCGCGCCGTAGGGTTAGCACAGTCTCACGCACACTAGATGGGATTTGTAAGACTCAGAATGTTGACAGTGGAATAACTAATACTAAGATTATTGTGATGAATTGTCGATTTGTTATAGGAGCTTTACACCGTGTTTTTTATAATTTTTTACTAATACGATCAATGCAGACTGTATGTAAATTTTCCTAGCAACAAAAAAAAAACACGTGTATACAGGGTAAAATTAAAACCAGTGCGGATACTTTAGGAGGTGAAAGTACTCATGAATATGATCAACTTTTATTATGGGACCGACACTGAAATATGAAAAAAAAATCTGCTATTCCCTACAAAAATGCACCACAACTCGATCAAAATGTATGGAACAGCAGATTTTTTTTTTATATTTCTGTGTCGGTCCCATAACAAAAGTTAAAATAAAAAAAAATATCCGCACTGGTTTTAATTTTACCCTGTATTTAACAAAAAAATAAAAGATTTTTCTTATACGTTTTTAACTTGTTCAAGTGCTAAATAACGCAGATAAGAGTTAAAACCTAGCGTTCAGATAGCGAATTTTTAGTAAAATCTACAAAATCAATGTTCTAACAGTAGTTTAGTTCATAACTTAGAAGATAGAGTTAAAATTCTTACAGACTAGGAGTTCGCTTAAGATTAAGAAGTGAGTTAGAAACATTTAGGTTGAACTCATAGTTAGCTGCGAGTTCCGCCTTAGTTAAATCTAAAAGTAATTATAGGTAGGTAGTTAATACAAAAATATCTACTCAATTCTTACGAATTTGAAGATTTTTAAGTAACAGACTGTACTGAAACACGGTTTGCGTAGATAAGATATCATTTAATGTATGCATTTTAAAATAAATGCTGTGTTCGTAGTATGTATTTTTTGCTTAGTGACTTACGTCTTTATTACAAAAGTATATCAACATCCTTACTGCGGGAATCTAATCCAGATACCGCAGTAAGCAATGTTCTCTCTCTAGCATATCTATTTGAGACAAAAATATAGGGCAAAAGCCCTCTCTCGTCGTAACACTTAAAAATAATTAACTTAAAATAATATTTGTTCACAACATATAAACGAAAATGTTAATATTTTTAAATTAAACTACGTTACGTAAGAAAACCCTTCGCACAAATAAATAATAAAAAAAAATAGCTAAAAACAATAAAAATAGTGTTTAAAACATTTTACTATGCAGGAATGCAGTGATTTGACAACCATTGTGGATATCTTAATGTGGTACTTTTGTGACAGTAGGTACAGTAGGCGGCAGTAGGTAAATTATTATATTACAAATCGAGTAGATATAAGGCTAGCTTCAGCTTTATACAGGGTGTCAGGTTAGACAGTGGCAATACGAAAAGGGGCCATTGTACTCATCATTATGAACAACTTTTACTATGGGACCAACCCTGAAATCCCAAAAAAAAGTCAGCTGTTCCATACATTTATGTTCACATACTCAACAAAACAAGTGATTTAAGAACAACCGATTTTTTTTTCGCGATTTCTGGGTTGGTCCCATAGTAAAAGTTGTTCATAATGATGAGTACAATGGCCCCTTTTCGTATTGCCACTGTCTAACCTGACACCCTGTAGCGCGTCATCTCTGTCGCACGACGCACTAACAGTCCGGTGTCTAATAAACAAGTCAGTAACAAAACGTCACTTAAGTATGAGTGACGGATACGACGCTCTACAAAGCCGAAGCTAGCCGATTATCTCTTTCTCAAACTCGATGTGTAATATTTACTGCCGTGTATTGTACTAAGTTTGTCGAACATACAGAAATATCGTTACTCTCTTAAACACGTCTCAATTATAACATCTTTAAAATATATACATCTTATTTATAACATGTTACATTTCCACCTATCGTCTAGTCTGTTTAATTGTCATTACAAAAATGCTTCTTTACAAAAACATATTTGTTTACTATCAAGAGTAAACTTTGCTGTACATGATAAAAACAACTTAGTGAATGATTATATTCTTACTTATTCGATTCTGATTTTCATGTCTATATCGGGTAAGACTTTATTTCAAAATTCAGAAATTAGTCTAACCATGTGATCCACAATCACTCACTCGATATATGAGAATGATGTTGGGAGTTGGGACACTGTTTATCGATAAGCGCACGGTGGCGTCGTGATAGGACTTCATTAAACGAGTCTGTTACTGATGTCGCAAGCTAGGCCTGAGTCCTGATGAGGTACTGTCACAGAGTGACCTGATGAGGTACTGTCACAGTGTGAGGGTGTACTGCAGTGTGCGTGTGTGTCTACCTGCCGCGGACGAGCAGCTTCCAGCGCAGCCGAGAGCAGCGCGCGCGCAGCCGCGACAGCCGCGCTTCCGGGGGAGGCTGCACGCACCATCTGTTGATGCGGACAGCGGGGATCAGTGACGTACACGCATTGCGCAGTGTGCAGTGCGCAGTACTCACAGTCAGCGCTCGGCCCAGCGCGCGTCGTCGCTGGCGTGCGTGAGGTAGCGCTGCCCCACGCGCGCTTCAAGCGCTCGCAGGTCCTGCCAGGCAGTGCGCAGTACTCACAGTCAGCGCTCGGCCCAGCGCGCGTCGTCGCTGGCGTGCGTGAGGTAGCGCTGCCCCACGCGCGCTTCAAGCGCTCGCAGGTCCTGCCAGGCAGTGCGCAGTACTCACAGTCAGCGCTCGGCCCAGCGCGCGTCGTCGCTGGCGTGCGTGAGGTAGCGCTGCCCCACGCGCGCTTCAAGCGCTCGCAGGTCCTGCCAGGCAGTGCGCAGTACTCACAGTCAGCGCTCGGCCCAGCGCGCGTCGTCGCTGGCGTGCGTGAGGTAGCGCTGCCCCACGCGCGCTTCAAGCGCTCGCAGGTCCTGCCAGGCAGTGCGCAGTACTCACAGTCAGCGCTCGGCCCAGCGCGCGTCGTCGCTGGCGTGCGTGAGGTAGCGCTGCCCCACGCGCGCTTCAAGCGCTCGCAGGTCCTGCCAGGCAGTGCGCAGTACTCACAGTCAGCGCTCGGCCCAGCGCGCGTCGTCGCTGGCGTGCGTGAGGTAGCGCTGCCCCACGCGCGCTTCAAGCGCTCGCAGGTCCTGCCAGGCAGTGCGCAGTACTCACAGTCAGCGCTCGGCCCAGCGCGCGTCGTCGCTGGCGTGCGTGAGGTAGCGCTGCCCCACGCGCGCTTCAAGCGCTCGCAGGTCCTGCCAGGCAGTGCGCAGTACTCACAGTCAGCGCTCGGCCCAGCGCGCGTCGTCGCTGGCGTGCGTGAGGTAGCGCTGCCCCACGCGCGCTTCAAGCGCTCGCAGGTCCTGCCAGGCAGTGCGCAGTACTCACAGTCAGCGCTCGGCCCAGCGCGCGTCGTCGCTGGCGTGCGTGAGGTAGCGCTGCCCCACGCGCGCTTCAAGCGCTCGCAGGTCCTGCCAGGCAGTGCGCAGTACTCACAGTCAGCGCTCGGCCCAGCGCGCGTCGTCGCTGGCGTGCGTGAGGTAGCGCTGCCCCACGCGCGCTTCAAGCGCTCGCAGGTCCTGCCAGGCAGTGCGCAGTACTCACAGTCAGCGCTCGGCCCAGCGCGCGTCGTCGCTGGCGTGCGTGAGGTAGCGCTGCCCCACGCGCGCTTCAAGCGCTCGCAGGTCCTGCCAGGCGGTGCGCGTCTGCAGCCACGCGTGCGACACCGACTTGTCCACCGACAGCCGCTTGCGCTGCTTCACTTGCAGCAGGTTGTTGATCAGGTCAATCGCTGCGGAAACGCACACGACAAAAACAACTGTCTTATAATCATATCAAAATAAGATCGCAAAATCTACCTGAAATGGAACCATAAAGCCACAAACGCACGATTTATGTAAATATTAAAAGGGGCCACAAATCACGGACCCACGCTTTACGTAAATATAAAATGGGGCCACAAGTCATAGATCCGCGCTTTACGTAAATATAAAATGGGGCCACAAGTCATAGATCCGCGCTTTACGTAAATATAAAATGGGGCCACAAGTCATAGATCCGCGCTTTACGTAAATATAAAATGGGGCCACAAGTCATAGATCCGCGCTTTACGTAAATATAAAATGGGGCCACAAATCATAGATCCGCGCTTTACGTAAATATAAAATGGGGCAACTAGTCAGATCCGTGCTTTACGTTAACATGAAATGGGGCCACAAGTCATAGACCCACGCTTTACGTAGAGGGTTGAATACTACAGTAGTATTGCGTTGCGTATCACACTAATATTATAAATACGAAAGTTTGTGTGGGGTGTGTGTGTGTCTGTGTATTTGTTACTCCTTCACCGAAATTTGGCACACCGATAGATTATAGTCTAGAATAACACATAGGCTTTTATCCCGGAAAACGCGGGCGAAGCCGCGGGCGGAAGCTAGTAATAAATAAAAGTAAAATAAAACCTGACTGACCCTCAGCGGAGATCTCCCTCCAGGGCGTGGGCGGGTACATGAAGGCGGCGTTCTGTATCTGCTCGTTGATGTCCTCGTCCTCGTTGAAGGGGAAGGTGCCCGACAGCGACACGTAGATGATGACGCCCACCGACCACATGTCCAGCGACCGGTTGTAGCCCTTGTTGCGCAACACCTCCGGGGCTAAGGACAATCATTTATCCGATAATAGCATAGCATAGCATAATCGACCCATAATGTTCCCACTGCTGGGAAACAGGCCTCCCCTCTGTGAGAGGGAGTGGGCCCAGTGCGGGTTGGTGGACGTCACATGTCTTCGAATTTTTGGTTCTAGGACATGCCGGTTTCCTCACAATGTTTTCCTTCACCGTTAAAGCAAGTGATAATTAATTTCTAATACAAAAGAAAAGAAATCTACTACTGGCGTTTCTTGCTTAACAGGAGGCTCCAATCACTAGTCGATATGGAAAACTTGTTAAAAACAATAAACTATTTTTTAATTCATAATGCAATTTTGCAAATACTGATAATAATTTAGGTTACGATAAATGTGATAAATTGAAAATTATTAATAATTGTCGAATGTCGATCATCATTAATAATTACAAACAGTCGTGATAAAAGGGAGAAATTAATCACACAAATATTGGGTCTAGGTTTGGTCTTATAAGTCTAAGAGCGAGCGAAACGAGCTCAGGAACTTGCGGCACCCCGACACGGACAGGTTAGATTCGAAGGGGTTGACGGAGCGAAGCCCCCATCAACCCCTTCGTTTTAGGTTACTTTTAACCTTGTAGACAGAAATAGGAGCCCCGCCCTTCCTTCCCTTGCTCTTTCCCCCGCCCCCCTAAGTCCCTTTGTCTTCTTAGTCTCTATCTCTTCTGACGCAGCGTAAGCCCGCTGAATTGGCCTCCTAGGAAGGCACGCCGATGATCTTGTATCTTCTTGCCTAAAGTACGGAATGCGCCAAGCCCAGTAATTATAAACTCACCGAGATAGGCAGGTGTCCCAACAACGGACCTCCTGAAGGACTTCTCCCCGATGATCCTGGCGAAGCCGAAGTCGCAGAGCTTGACTTGAGGGAACTCCTCATCAGTGGACAGCAGCACATTCTCCGGCTTCAGGTCGCAGTGCACTATGTTCTTCTCGTGCAGGTGCTTTAGGGCTACCAGGATCTGAGGAGATACGCTTTCGATAAAGGACAATCCCGGGGGGCTGGCCGTGCCGAGTGTCATAACCAAAAGTTCATAAAATAACTCGTTTTTAAGGTTACAAATAAATATACAAAATTGCGGGTGTTTATCTAAAAAGTAGTCAACAATACAGAAAGAGCATTTGAAACAGGGACGCCATACATTGGCAGGCATTGTCCTTTTGATGTGAGATTTTAGTTAGAACATTCAGATGAAAGTACAGTCTGTGACCCACATTGTCTGACCCCTCTTAGAATCTTACTATTTCTAAGAGGGGTAGACAATGTGGGACACTGACTGTACTTAAGACTCTTATGTCTAAAGGGTTGATAATGTATAAGTTCAGACGACAGCCTTTCTACGTAAAAGAAGAACATTTTCACGTACATGAGAGATATATATATACTCCTGTCGGAAAATCTTATATTCCGAAAAAACCCGACAACAAAGACCCCACCTTAATTTTTTTTTCTGAAATACCTGTGCCACTAGAAACTTGGTTATCCTCTCCGTCAGCCTCCCATTCTCATGAGACAGGATCATCTCTAGCATGTCTCCCTTCAACTTCTCCATCACCACGAAGATCCTCTCAGGGGTCTCGAACATTCGCTCCAGGTTCACCACGCCGGGGTGCGACAGATTCTGCAGGATGGCTACCTCGTTCTTCAGCTGAGCTTCCTGCTTGGTTGGGAAGCGGAGCTTGTCTATGACCTATAGAGAACAGGGAAGATAGCAATGTCTTAGGTTTTCGCGATCACTACACATTAGAAGTTTTAACGGATTATATCGCGTATATTATTGAAACGTCAGGAAAAACAAAAATCAATAATATACGCGATATAATCCGTTAAAACTTGTGTTATTCTAATGAACAGGGAAGATGTTGACAAAAATAGTCATATGATAAAACTGAAGAGTTTGTTTGAAGGCGCTATCTCTGGAACTACCAGTCGGATTCGAAAAATGCTTTTTGTATATGATAGCCAGATTTATGAGGAATAGTAAAGGCTATTTAACATCACACTACGACCCTCAGGAGCCGAGTAACGGGGGTGAAACCGCGGGGAACACCTAGTGTTCCGTCATCATACAAAACTAAACGTAATTTATTCTAATTCTACAAATCCTAGTAATCGATGTTAAACGCTCCATCAGTTTGCGATAGCAATACGCAGACCTTCTATAGTCTGTGGTGCATACCGTGACTCGTAAAAAGTTGGAGCTAAGACAGTTGCAATTCAAAAGCTTGTGTGAGAACATCTACCTATTTTTGCGCTCAACGTTCTCCTGTCCGAATCCTGGACAACCATCGTTTTCGTTTTCCTACGCGCGTGACACTCAAACTCGCAACCCGGAATTCCTGTGTTCCTGCCCTTGGAACCATCGAAGGTGGAAGGCTCAGCGTGTGTCGTAGCAGTCCAAGGTACGTGTATGCACTGTATTTGCTATCGACATTCTGTGGAGTTTTTGAACATTGTATTTTACTCGTCAACGTTGTGTTCCCTAGTAGCAGAAGGCCACCCCTGCTATTTCGGCTTTGGTGCGCATGCTATACCTAGTATATGATATAGGTACCGGCAGGAATCATGAACACAGATCGCGCAAGTACATTTTCGGCCCAATAAACAATAGACAGTTGACGATTCGTAATAGAGAATAGTCCAATAGACGACGAGCATCGACTGACGAAACAATCGCGTGCAGTCTCGGCGCCCCCCTTCTTCTTCATTCGGCCAAAGATACCGAAAAATCAGCTAATGCGCAGGTGACTTTTGTGATCATATTTAACGCCGCTACCTATACCTGCTTAAACGACAAGTGACGATACAGAAGAACAATGACTGTCAAATGGCCGACTGAAGATGGTATGGTTGGAGGTTCAAATCGTAGAAACGCAGTATTCTTTTGGACATCTTACATAATATTCTTATAAAAAATCGGCTAATGCGCAAGTGACGTATGTGCTCATAACTGCTGCCGCTAGTTGTACCTTGATGGCGGCGGGCCTCTTGGAGCGGCGGTGCAGGCCGCCGTACACGATGCCGAACTGCCCCGAGCCCAGCACCTCGTCGGGGTAGATCTGGTACAGTACCTTGATGGCGGCGGGCCTCTTGGAGCGGCGGTGCAGGCCGCCGTACACGATGCCGAACTGCCCCGAGCCCAGCACCTCGTCGGGGTAGATCTGGTACAGCTGCGCCATGTCCGTCACCCGCTCCTCGGTGCTGCCCTCGCCTTCCGCCTCCGCCACCGCACACCCGCGCGCCTCCGCTAAAGTATTAACGGATAATTTTAATGAAAGAAAAAAAGAAAAGAAAGAAAAATATTTGTTTGGACACAGGCCACAGTACAAAAATGGCACAATCATACATAATAATAAGGTACACCAAAACAGAACACAAACAATACAAAAGAAATGAGAAACGTATAGGTACACTAATAGTTTCTGTTTTCACAAAAGTATGTGTCGGAGAGTGGTGGAATAGGCGGGGTGGTCACTATACGTAATAATGATAGTTTATGCTAGGCTGAGCCGAGTTCGGGTCGTGGCATCTAAAGCTTCGTATAGATAGATCTGCGAGCGCGGCGCACTGTGAGCGGCTCAGCTCGATACCTGCTGTTTGTTCGATTCGAGCCGCTCGGTCCGCGCCGCTCGACCATGAGCCGCGTCGGTTTTTGGTAGCGCTCAAAGAGCGTTCAAATTAAGTCGCGCGGAGTGTGGAGACAAGGAGAGGTGATCGGCTCGTAGTGAGCCGCTTGTTGAGGGCATTCTCTAAATGCAAATTGAGCGGCTTATAGGGAGCGTGCGAGCCGCTGCGTCGCACAGTCTTCCATTGTTCACGAACTGCGCGTAGGACCGTCTTCACACTCTGCGCTGCTCAGACTGAGCGCTCTTGGAGCGTGGCCAGAAAACCGACAACGCGCGGCTCGTGGCCGAGCGGCGCGGACCGAGCGGCTCGGATTGAGCACACAGGTGTGACATGCGAGCTGAGCCGCTCATAACGCGCCGCACTCGTAGGTTTATTTAAAGCCTCGTATTGATTTGCGCATCATGTGCGCAAATCAATACAAAAAAGGAAAGACACACAGACAAAGAAGGAAAGTGGACAAACTATATCACAGAATGGTACCCAAGGGATGGAAAGAGAAGTAGAGGCAGACAAAGAAAAAGATGGGAGGATGACATGAAAGATATAGCAGGACCGACCTGGCGGCAGCTAACACAAGACAGGAAAGCGTGGAAGTCTCTGGAGGAGGCCTATGTCACAAGACATGCTGATGTCGATACGAGAACATAAAATAAAAATACATAAATTAATCATAAAAATAATGTAACTGTCACACTATAATAGAATTGTATTTAATTTATAAATTCAACTAAATATGCATGCAATATTGTTATTCATTATAATAAGATATCAGTAATAAAGGCTATAAATAAATAAATAAATTGATTTGCGACCTTGGTGCACTGTGAGTGGCTCATGGCGAACATTCGTGAGTGGTTCATAGTGAGCGAGCGAGCGCTATTCTTTTTTGTACACACAGAAAATAAAATAAAAAGAATAGGAAAGTAAAGCACACACGAAGTGATGATTAGTAAAATCAGTTCGTGCAGAGCTGTGACATTGAGAAAGGTTGTAGCCAAAATAACCTGAGAAGGTTATTTTAACTAGAGTAGGAAAATAAAGCAAACACCTTTATACAAAACACTATGTATTTTTTTACTTTAACAATTATAGTAGGTACCACACTTTGGTAGACAGAAAATACTAGAAACTCAGGGGTGAGTGGTTCGCTGGCAATACGGGTCTTTAGGTAATGTGGCTGGAGCACTTAACTGGTGGTCAGCCGCTGGATCAAGAGGGCGCGCGGCCACCACGCACCGCTTATATAGCGATAGGCTCCGCCCATCGGCTGCAGCGACGATCACCGTCACAAGGCAGAAAGTTACATTACCGTTGTGGTGCGTGACGGGCATGAGCGCCTGCCGCACGGCGGTCTCCCAGGAGCGCGCCAGGTAGGCGCCGCGGCCGGAGTCGCGCGGCGGCGGCGCGCCGCCCGCCCACGCCTCCTCCACGCCCACCAGGTAGTCCACGTTGGCCGTGCGCAGCTCGAAGCAGTGCATCACGTCTGCGGACACATCGCATACAGGGTAACATTAAAACCAGTGCAGATATTTTGGGAGGTGAAAGTACTCATGAATATGATCAACCTTTATTATGGGACCGACACTGAAATAAAAAAAAAAAACAGCTGTTCCCTACAAAAATGCACTACAACACGATCAAAATGTATGGAACAGCTGATTTTTTTTTTTCATATTTCAGTGTCGGTCCCATAATAAAAGTCCCATGATGATGATGATATTCATGAGTACTTTCACCTCCTAAAATATCCGCACTGGTTTTAATTTTACCCTGTATACTTAGCAGCGGCGAAGCGTGAGGGGAAGCCGGTACAATAAAATAGTAACATAATTATGAATAGCTCCGTTTTACTATGTCATACCTATTGTTTATTAACTATATTTAACTCAGATCATAGAAACAAGGAGATGTGCCAAGGCGCTATCGAGCTTGATGCCTGATCTTGAGCAAATTGCTCATATTAAAAACGTACGCGCTGGCGACGAACCGAACACGATCGATGGTATACAGTGTTTTAGTTCAGTGCTAGTGTTGAGTGACGATTAACAGTGTTAGATTGAGGGTGTGCGGAATGTTCAATGCGTGGGAGATCTTTTTATTCACAAGGAGCGCTTAATTATGCACGTAATTGTGTCGAAAAATGTACTAAAAGTGGCATCACTTGTTCCCGTACTAATTTGCTATGATGGCATATCTCCTTGTTTCTATGATCTGAGGTATTTACCTATTTTGAATAAACAAATAGGTATGACACAAATAAAACGGAGTCATTGATAATTTTGTTACTATTTTAATGTACCGGCTTCCCTTCACGCTTCGCCTCTGATACTTAGAGCCTGTCCAGTGGGCCTAGCACGAAACATTTTGACGTACGGTATCGCAAACGTAAGCAAGTTTTGAATCTAAAATACAGCTGTCCTAAGACATTTTGATAACATTTGATACAATTTGTGCATTTTAATAAACACAGAGATATAAATAAAGTATTTACTTTATAACAATATCATAATCATAATCATTTATTGCTTCAAATTTGGTACATGGGTTGTTAGTGATAATTATATATAATATGTTTCACAAATTTGGCCGTTATTTTCCAGCATGCAACATTAAAATTTAGAAGTAGGTAGGTACATAAAATGTTTAGCTAAAAATACATTCTTTTGAATACATAATAATTGATCAGTGACATATTTTTAATATTATAATCCCATTAATACGTATCTAATATTTCGATATTTAAACAATGTCAATTTAATTAATTAAATGTCAATATAAAGTTATAGTAGGTATGTCATGAAATAATAATCATTTGTTTGATAGGAATTCGTCAATTGTATAGAAACATTTGTCAATTAGCCATCGCTTTAATCTATTTTGAAAACGTGTAAAAGGTAATTCTCTAATGTCCTTTGGAATTGCATTATATATTTTAATTAATATGTAGCCACAGTTTCTATCTTGTAGCAAACGTGTATTTTTAATTTAAAATATGCTTAGGTACGTTTACGATACGACACGTCAAAATTGTTCGTGCTAGGCCCTCAGATGAGGCGATTTGCGCGCGAGTCTACTCGCGCGTTCCCGAGATACTGGAGCTAGATAATATCCCGTCCAGATGCTGCCGCGCGTTTCCTAACTCGCACGATAACCGCGTGCAATGAGCTCCGACTCTCATCTCACTCGTTTTACCCATTCATTGCGGCAGAGAAAATTAACTTTATATTTCAGGTGCGGGGTGGTTTTCGTCTATAACGCACCTAGAAAAAAAACGCCGATAGGCGTACTCCGCACCTGAATATGAAATAAAAAAACGCCGATAGGCGTCTGCCGTAGCGAATGGGTTTACGCGCGAGCGCCGCACGAGTTGAGATCCTCGGGCGCCATTGCTGCATTCAGTATTAGGCTGCGTTTCCACCAGAGATGTGTGCGAGGGATGTGTTTGTTAAAAACCAATAGAATCGCTTCATTTACCTCGCCTCAGGTAAATGAAGCGATTCGATTGGTTCTTAACAAACACATCCCTCGTAGTACCAGAGATGTGTACGAGGCTCGTACACATCTCTGGTGGAAACGCAGCCTTACGCGCGAATCCGTGGCGTGTGGACGTATTTGGTTCGAAATGGAGCGTGATAACTTCGATACGGAACTTATGATTGACGAAGTTGAAACGCACGTAAAACGCGGTATCTGGACGCAATGCCATGGACCATAAGTGGAGCCATCTGCTCATAGATGGCGCTACTAGAAGCATGCAGTAGCGCCATCTATGATCAAGAATAATACAGGGTGGCAGGTTAGACAGTGGAAATATTTTAAGGGGTCATCGTACTCATCATTATGAGCAACTTTTACTACGGGACCAAATCTGAAATCGCGAAAACAAAATCAGCTGTTCCATACATTTTGTTGAGTTATGTGAATTTTTTTTCGCGATTTCAGGGTTGGTCCCATACTAAAAGTTGTTCACAATGATGAGTACAATGACCCCTTTGAATATTTCCACTGTCTAACCTGCCACTCTGTATACATTATACTGTATAGTCTCTCACCAAAAAAAGATGTATAGTCTCTCGATAGACCAGACACACTTTTCTTGAATGATTTAAATTAAATTCGATAGTTTTGGAAATAATTTTGTATTGTCTTAAACTCAGATTATTAGGCTAAATGAACTGTGAATTGTGAGTGAAAATGGTATTGAACACACGCGGCTCTTGATAGCTAACGTGAAACTTGAGAGGGCACGGCGCACTTGATTGCCCGACGCGAACTGAACTATAACATTAAAGTAAATGCGTTGGTCGCGAAAACTGCTGACTTGAGAACTGTACGGATACACCGACATATACTATGATCTAATAGATGGCGCTATTGCATATTTCGGAACTCTTAGGGTCGGCGCGAGTCGTACTCGAACTTGTCCGGTTTTTCTTTGTTTCTTTACCTGCATGCGGCTGCCTGGCGGTGTCGACGGCCAGGATCTCGTTGAGCGGGATCTCCTTGTAGTACTTGCTGCCTTGCTCCGACGTGAACAGCGTGATAGACTTGCTGTCCAGGCGCCAGTAGTGACGTTTTAACTACAACATAAGATGGCAACTGTCACTTGAACTATCATTTATGTATTTTATACGTCTCGTCAGAGAATTCCGGAACTGTATTCCGATTCCAATACTGAAGACATACGTCTCGTCAGAGAATTCCGGAACTGTATTCCGATTCCAATACTGAAGACCTGATGCCGGAACTGGTAACTATTTGACGATTTTTGGTTTCTAGGAAAAGAAAAAATAGTTGCTAATAAGTATCAAAAATATTTATTATGTAGATCAGTCACCACATCAGCTTGAGCTTTTTCTTATTTAATAATAGGCTTGCGTTCGACCGTCATCTGGCCTGATGTTGAGCGATGATGCGGTCTACGATGGAGCACGCTCGCCTAGAAGAAACAGATTCACTCGCGACTTGAAGACACCCAAATTGTAACTATCGGGGATAACTCCGGCAGCGCATTCCACTGTTTGGCGGTTCTAACAATGAAAGTGGAATCAAAGCGCTTTGTTCGGGTTTTTTGGTCTACCAAAGGCAACAGCTTGCACGATGCGCAAGGGAGGAATGTTGTGGATATTATACTCACGGCCTTATCCTTATTAGTGAAGTGCACGAGCCACCCCTCCTTCAGCCACTGTCCCTCCCTCTTCTTGGTGTGTTTGACGGACTGCACGATGCGCATGAGTGGAATGTTGGCGCTTGGGGACGAGGAGGAGCTGTAACGTGCGGACGAGTCAGATCTACAAGACCGGAGGGTTGGAGGGACGACAAGTGGGGGCTGTGTGTGGTGGTGGGGGTTAAGAGAAATTTAGATTTTGTAGTAATTAAATTATTCATCTTTATTGTATCGACCGCACGGTTGTGGCAGTGGCTGAGAGATTGGCTGCTGCGCAACGTGTCGCGGGTTCGATTCCCGCATTGCACATAGGTCTGGCTGTTTGTGTATGTGAAATTAGTGTCTGTAAACGCACCCACGACAAAGGAGAAATGTGTGGGGCAAAGATGAAAAAAAATAAAAAAAATACCTAACCTAACTTCAAACAAATAAGATAATTCGTTAAATTATCACTAAAACGATATAATAGTCAGCAGCACGATTTTGTGACAGCCGATCTAATATATCGGCAGCAATTTGCAGAGGTTATAAGCAGAAGCTTAATATAAAATACCGGTTTCAGAATTTCGGAGTTTTGATTTCGGAGTAGATGTCAGTTGTTAGGGTTCCGTCATGTCCGTCTGTCACACCTTCGTAAAATCTACAATCTTAATCAATTTGTATGAAGGTAGAGGTCTTCTGTGAACCACCATAAAGGCCTTTAGTGAAATTAAGAAAATAAAATAATTGGGGGTACACAAAAATGAGCGATGAAAAAACATATTTTCGCCCTCCCTTTCATGTGTATCGTTGGAGAGATTTTTGAAAATAAAGGTTTTTAACTTTTTTGTTGGACCTATCAAATGTTGGTCTGAATAAGAGTCCAAACAACCCCCTTAAATATGAGCGCGCAGTTCTGATTCACGTTGTATACCTAAATAGTGTCAGTTCCCGAGACAAAAAGGTTATTTTTATTAGTAAATATACAGGGTGGCAGGTTAGACAGTGGAAATATTTAAAGGGGTCATTGTACTCATCATTATGAACAACTTTTACTATGAGACCAACCCTGAAATCGCGAAAAAAATATCTGCTGTTCCATACATTTTGTTGAGTTATGTGAACATGATGAGTACAATGACCTCTTTAAATATTTCCACTGTCTAACCTGCCACCCTGTATAAGTTATGTACATTGTATTGCTGTTTAATTAATGTTTATTTAAATTTGAGTTGATTTTAAACAATTATATGGTCGAAGAAGACAATATTTTATGCAAACTTACCCTATTATTCTAGAAGAGTATTGAATTGTCCTTCATAATAAAATGACAAGCAAGAACACGTAATAAAGCGTTTTTAAGTGTCAAGATCATGTGACTATAGAAGTATATCTATCGTTTTCATGACAAATAATTAAGACGACTATAAAATAAATCTACACCATTTTAGTTTACAAAGAAAAGAGAATTTTTAACAAGCCTTAATAATATAACACAAAGCAGCGAAGGTGAAAGCAGGTATCCAATAAAGCTGTTCCTACTAGAGAAGAACCGGCCCCCCTAGCCAAGTTACTTTTCTGTTAGCGTTAACGCCAAACGCTACGGATAAAATGTATGGAAGTGACATTTGTGAGTCACGTGACTTTTCCGCAGGTAATGTCATTGCCATACATTTTGTGCTTATCGTTTGGCGTGAACGATAACAGAAAAGCAACTTGGCTAGGGCCTCTTGGATCCTTTTAGCTAGGGTCACCATCTGTAGAATCAATAAACCAGGACAAGAAGCTCTAAAAGCCCGGATTTTAAGCTTAAACCCGGACATTGTCGTAATGTATCAATAGAATAAGTTTAAATAGTTTTAAATGATAATATTTTTTATAATATTGTAAGACATCTAGGGATTTAAAAGATGCATAGATGAAATACAAAATGAAATGGGTACCTAAATTACATATCTCAAGATAACTCCTTCGGTTAAAATTTTCGACGTAACTGCGCGGTAAGGTGCGGTTAAGCGGGCTAGTTTTTTGACAATTTCTTGCTGCAATTGTATTGAGTTGAGATCTATATCGTGCAACTCAGTAGAACAATTGCTGCAATCTTGCAGAATAGCCCGGCGATATTGCAATGAAATTGTTGAATTGATGGTACATCACAATAAGTGCTGTAGGATATAGATCTTAACTCACGGCTATACAATTGCAGTAAGAAATTGTCAAAAAACTAGACCGTTTAACAGCATCTTTAGGTTTAGACTTTAGAGAATTTTAAAAAATCTTGTATTTAACTAGAATCCGGACAGTATACAGTACCACGCCCGGACTCCAAACTAGGATAAATTCGACGAAACACGGACGGATGGCAACCCCTACTTTTGACTACAAACACTGTGGCACAGTCACAGAGAACATAAATGTACGCACACGTACAGACCACCACCACACACGGTTTAAGGGCTCTTTCAATTTAGACGTTTGGGGTCGTACCACAAAAAAGATAGACACGCGTTAAACGCGAATGCTACCAAAAATAATACGCACTTGTTTTAGCACTAACTTGTCTAAAACAAGTGCGTATTATTTTTGGTAGCGTTCGCGTTTAACGCGTGTCTATCTTTTTTGTGGTATGTAGGTATGTGTCGTGCGACTACCGCACGGCAGCAGTCCGGTATCAATCATCTAAATTAAAAGAGCCCTAAGAGTATTGAGCGCGGCTCACCTGCTGGGCCGGCTGGCCGCGCGCTCGGGCGGCGTGTCGCGCTGCGGCTCGTCCGAGCGCCGCCGCAGCTGCACCTGCGCACACGCAGCAGTCACCAACACGTCGGTACAGGGTGTCGGGTTACACAGTGCAAATACGAAAAGGGGGCATTGTACTCATCATCATGAACAACTTTTACTTTGGGACCAACGCTGAAAAAATCAGCTGTTCCATACACTTATGTTCATATAACTCAACAAAATGTATGGAACCGCAGATTTTTTTTTCGCGATTTCAGGGTAGGTCCCATAGTTAAAGTTGTTCATAATGGTGAGTAAAATTACCTGTTAAAATTAATTTTATTTAGACACATGGACTGTGAGCAGCTGTAAGCAATAGAACAGTGAGTATGGCGCGTACCTGTCCGTCGTCGCCGGCGGCGCTGTCGGCGGCGTCGTTGCCGCCGTCGTCGGACTCGTCGTCGGGCAGCCGCGCCGACTCCGACAGCTCGCTGCCCGTGCTGCTGTCCTGGTACTCGCCTGCGCATACACACCACATCAAACCAACTTGCTTAATAAAGCGCCAGTTACACTCAATGAAGTCGCCTAAAATATTGACATTTCTTCATGTTCCTTCAATGGAACGAATTCGCAACGGAAAGTTAATGATAACTGTGATAGGCACTTAGATTAAGAACCACCCTATCGCCTTGGGATATTCTGTATTGGTAGTGTGTTGTGTTAAGGTGGATCCGTCAAGATTGCGCGCGAAATTCAAAATATCTTGGGTTTTTGCAAATTACAGTGCTGTTTTACTTTGAATGTTGATCCAAATTCGATTCGCGACAGTAATGATAATGGGACCTGCCACTGTTGCAGAGGTGGATGCAGCTCCATGCTAGCACCTCTCCTCGCATTAGGTATATAATATTATTGATCTTAATTTAAATTAATTTCAATTTCATTTAATTATTTTATATACGAATTTTAATTTAATTGTTTTTAATTTATGGATTGGATTTAATTTGATGATTATTTAATGTATGTATTTTAATTTAGTTGTTTGTATGTGAATTTAATTTGTATTTTAATTTTTATTTGTATTTTAACTTGTTTATGATTATAATGTTATGTTAAGTTTATGGACACTGTCTGAAATAATAAATAATAATAATAATAAAGTTACTAGATTATCATCGTCAAAGTCATCAATATAGCCCTCGAAATTATATTTGAGGAAAATCGTAATGTTTTCACAATATAACCTTATTTTCCTCAAATATAATTTCGAGGCCTATATTGATGGTTTTAATGATTATTATTTAGTAACGATACTATCATTACTGTCGCGAATCTAATTTGGATGAACATAGAATGTAAATCAGCACTGCAATTTGCAAAAAACCGAAGATATTTTGAACTTCGCGCGCAACCTTAACGGATCCACCTTAAATTAATGAATTGAACCGACGTCCTGCGTCATAATGAGCCTTAGCGATTCTAACTAGGTGGTCGCGAACATGAGGCCTTTTGGAATCTATTGGTTTGAGACTTGCATTTAAATTATGTGACGTCATGTATAATTCGTGTCGACGTCGTATCATGTCTATTTGGTGCTCAATAAAAGGCACACACCTTTGTTATAGTATCTTTGGCTAGTCTCATAACTTTTTCTTATACGAACTGAAAAGGTATTAGACTAATCGACCAAACATGTCATGGTCATGCATTTATGCTGTTTTCTAATATATCCTACAGCGATTTAATTTTGATATTAAGTAAAGGATTTGAATATCGATAAGATAAAATCAGTCGTTCAATGTTTTGGATTTGATGAGCCAGCCAGACGCGTAGGTATGTACCTATACAGGGTGGAATTTTGTAATGCCACCTGAAGGAAAAGTATATAACATTTTACTCAAAGGAAAGATTCCTTTATTTTTAAAATTTGGTAATACTGCATTCAAAGATTTTTAAAAAGTGCCTGCTTCATCTGGGACTCGAACTCACCAAATGTGAAAAAAATGTTCTTCCCGTATTTTAATGATGCCGATTGAAAGGGTTAATATTATAAGCAGTAATTCCTTCTAAGACACAATAGTGTCTTAAATTAAAATAACACGGTGAAATTTTACATTTAAGTTTATCAAAAGAATTAATTAGAATTACTTTTCGTGTCGATTTTCATAGATAGCTTTGATTATTTAGTAATAAGTACTTTTATACCATTCCCCCTCTAAAAAGCTTATTTTATTCACTGAAAACAGTGAATAAAAAGCACTTTTACTCACTGTTTTGATGTTTGAAAATGGAACACACCAATGTATTCGACCACAGATTTAAAGAACCTATGCTAGATGCGGCACGTTATTAGATTGTATGAAAACCGAACGTGTCATCTTTTTTATACCTTCGATAACTTCACCCCAGCCATTTAGTGATGTGCTCAGAGTAAACAGAATTGTTTCAATCACTAAGCGTCACTGAGCTAACAGACTTTTTTTTGTACGAACAGTCGAACATGCAGGGCACGCTTGGTCGTGGCTTGTCGTATCTAGTGTAAGTGTAATCTGTGTATTCGACCTATATTGATGTGTTCTAAATTCAATTTGATTGGTCGACATTTTCGACAAGGAGTTTAGCATTAGAATAAAAACTGTTTTGTGTTCTTTGCTGTCCTTAGTAAATTGGCGCTATTTTGAATACTGTAAGTTGTACGAACACAAAGTTTAGTGTTACTTTAATCTTTAATTTTGTGTTTGTTTAGTGTTGTTCTAATCGATTAAAAATGCATTCTAGTGATGAAGATGTGTTAACACCTGAGTTTGTGAAAGAGAGGGCGGCCGATATAGTGGAAAGGTGGAAAGCTTGCTACCCAAAAAATCACGGCTGGTTTACATCAAAGCCAATTTAACTTTACTTTTTCTTCATTATATGTATATTTTCACTTAAATCTTTCTTTTTCTCGTAGTCATGGTATAAAGTATAGTATGCAACTCTTGAATAAAACGGATTTATATCGAGGGCCATGAATCGCTCGCGTCGCTCAGGATTCTAACACTTGAATCACTCGCTACGCTCGTGATTCAATCATCATGAATCACTCCCTACGGTCGTGATTCAATCGTTAGAATCCTTCACTAGCTCGTGATTCATCTATGGCCCTCGCTTTAAATCCGTCCTTTATTCACTAATTGCATAATATACTATTTTTACACTGTTTTCCTTATAAGTGCATGATAAATGCAATAAAATACTATTTGAATGCATCTTTGCAATGAGCTAGTCAGTAGGCGATTTAGAAAAAAATTAAAATATTGCGGTGTTCCTTTAATTTAGGATACCATATTTCGAAGGAATTAATGCTTACAATTAACACTTTCAATCGGCATCATAAAAATACAGTATGTTCATTTTTTCACATTTGGTCGGTTCGATGCCCAGATGAAGCACGCAACTTTTAAAAAATCTTTGAATGCAGTATTACTTAATTTTAAAAATAAAGGAATGTTTCCTTTGAGTTAAATGTTCTATCTGCAGTATTAAGAGTACTTTCCCTTCAGGTGGCATTACAAAATTCCATCCTGTATATTATAGGATTTCTTTCACGGAGGCGGCAATTTTTGTGTGATTTTACCCATCTGCCAGAAAATATACAAAATTTTAGTTAGTTATCCATCATGTAGGGGGGGGAGGGGGAATTGCATCCATTGCCACCGCCCTCCCCCCCGGTATCCACTCACTGTGCGGGTCCCGTATCTCGGCGCCGCAGTCCTTGGGTATGCAGGGCAGGCACTTGCGGTGCGCGTTGTAGTGGCAGTCGCGGCACTGCAGCCCCTGCTTGAACAGCCCGCGCAGCAGCTTCTTGCAGTGGCGGCAAACCGTGGGCCGCGTGTAGGAGTGCACCTCCCACGTGTGCGGGATGCCCGCCCAGCCCAGCGAGCCGGCGCGCGACGGCGACCGGCTGTACTTGCCGCCCGCCGCGCCCACCTGCGCACGCGCAACAACAAAAAACGGGCATTGCAACGCATGTCGGGCACAACCAGTGCCCGTTGAAACTTTCCCTGTATTCTCTACAACAATTCTGTACAAAGTTTCAAGTCAATCGGTCGAGCTATTACCTATCGAGTTTTTGCGAAACTAACGTACGGCAATTGATTTTTATTATACAGCATGTAACAAAAGCCCTGTTCGATCCGGAAGGGGGCCATTAAGCTCATCATTATGAGTAATTTTTACTACGGGACTAACCCTGAAATAGCAAAACAATAATTGCTGTTCCATACATTTGTGTTTACATAAATCGATAAAATGTATGGAACAGCACATTTTTTTTTTGCGATTTTGGCGTTGTGTCATACAAAATATTGTTCACAATGATGAGTAGGACCTTGTAATAATAGTTCCCTTTGGGATCGAGCAGAGTTTTTGTTACATGCTGTATAATTAATGTACAGACTTTTTGACCTCTAACGATTTTATTATAGTAAGAAGATAGATGTCCTTGCCCTCTACTGACGCACTAATCAATATCACATTAACGTTTTTCTGTTTATTGTTGTTTATATCTAATGGTATAATAATAATTAATATTATGCGTAATGATCATTACAATAAGTGAAATTATGCTAAGAAAAATTATGACAATAACTTTTATGCGAATCAGCAGTGAACCTATTATAGCAGTTTATTGCTGTCCCACTGCAGGATAATTGCTCTACTGGTATAGAGAAGGAACAATCACCACGCTTACTCTACAGGTTGGCGATTTCAGTACAAACGGGGGCAATTGCTGTTTGGTGGAAGAAAAAGTGGAAGTATTTTTTATTGGGCGAGCCCATTAGGAGCCCGGATACCTACTCTTTTAGGATTCTCAAATGTCAAGCAAACTAGTTATCGCCCCACTATTTTGAGATAGTGAAACGGCTTGCAGAATACTGATTGTAACTTGCCCAGCTTCGAATTGGATGATGGGTAACATGGGAATGGAAAATAAAACGATAAAGTCAAAATAAGTCATTTATTTTAAAACAAAAATATATTTTTTTCCACAAATGCTACCCACCACCCGATTCTTGTTAGTTTTACAAAGATAAAAAATAAACAATATTTGTATTAAATAGATAACAATACTTTTAGTATTATAAACGGATATAAAATAAAGTACCTATTCAATAATCTACAAAAAGAAAATAAAATCAACTTTATAAGCTGGGTTTTTCTTTTGCCTGCCATTCTGGCACAAATAAGCACAGTTATGCATAAACTAGCATTACTATTTAACCAAACAGACTCTCATTATAAATTATAGAAAACCAACTGACTTCATGTTAAAAAGTTTAGATTCATAAAATCTGCAAAGTTGATTCTATTTTTATTTAAGTTGATTCTATTTTTATTTAAATGTCCAGGCAGGTTGAAATAACCGTGTGAAGAATTCACCCGACAGTCATAAGAAGTCTAAATTTAGCCTAGTATGTATGTATTGATAAAAATCGTTTCAACTCGTTTATAAAATAGAATTAATATGGACGAATCTGTAAATTTTAAAACAAAATTTTGTTGACGTAAAATTACAGTCATCATCCCTAATCATCAGTATCTATACTATCTATCTATATTGTAAATTAATAGTTTATTTATTAAAATAACAACAAATATTAAGTACTTATATCAGGAATGTCAGTATCTTACACTTAATAAAATTATATCAAAATATTTGAGATTCATTTTACGATAGCTGCGACAAGTCCGTCATAGTTTAAGCTAGATTAGTTACAATTAATCTTACTCTTTTGCTTATAAGCTTCATATAAAAAATATACAGGGTGGCAGGTTAGACAGAGGAAATATTTTAAGGGGTCATTGTACTCATCATTATGAACAAGTTTTACTATGACACCAACCCTGAAATCGCTAAAAAAAATCAGCTGTTCCATACATTTATGTTCACATTCATCAACAAAATGTATGGAACAGCTGATTTTTTTTCGCGATTTCAGGGTTGGTCCCATAGTAAAAGTTGTTCATAATGATGAGTACAATGACCCCTTAAAATATTTCCACTGTTTAATCTGCCACCCTGCATATAGCAGAGTTACGGTCTATGACTACAGTTACCGCATGTAAATGCAAAAATATACTTATTAGAAAATATAATACTTTTGACACAATTATTAGTCGTATAGTAATTGTACATTAGTAATAAAATTTGATTTATAAAATGCATTTTGTATTTAATACTTATTGTTGCAATTCATGTCTGTGCTGTTCCATTTGAGACATTAATTCAATCTGTATTTAACACTTTATTAGCAATTATTACAGAATTAGAATTAAATACATTGTGACCATTGATTAAAACGATACGAAGTACGAGCAAAAAATATACTTAAATGCTCGCCAGCTCCCTAGCTAGATATGATTGTTTTAGGCCATGTTGTTTCAACTTACAGTTACGTATCTGTAACCGTCAAATATGGCGGCTTGTATGACAATTTCATACTGACTTAACGATATTCTTCATTAGATTAGTTTGATAAAATCTCTTTTCTAAACCTCAGAGATTCTCTCCTCCTATGTTAACTATTACTACTCCAACATACCAGTTATTTATTTCATAATACAATGCACAACAATGAACAATGCTTATCAATATCTTCGTGGTATCAAGGATGAGGGGGTTATCATTAAGAATTGAACCTGCTATTTGCGTTCTTTTAAACTTTATATTTTTTTTAGCATACTTTCATTTTGTCATACATAATATAGGTATATATAAAACGTTGTAGTAACGAATACAGGACAAAAAGAGGATTCTCGTATTTTATTTGAATGAATATGTACTATTGATGACCAACGGGAATAGAAACTATCTGTAAAGGTACTGACACATGTCACGTGACAGTATGCGTGTCAGAAGTTCAGAACGTTGCTATTGACCGTTTCACGTAAGAAATTTTCTTCGACGCTATGTTGGCTGCCCTGAATCTCAATTAATTACGTTTTTAACGGTGTTGGAAGATTTTTTTCACTACCAATTCTCATTCATCACTTTTTAGTGTCCTAGGCACTACTTTATCACATACTGGACTTTGGCCCGCGACTTCGTCCACGTGGAATGACCAGTTTAAATGACCTCCCTAGTGTAGGCTGGCTAGTACTACCAAGAGGTCAAGCTGTATCTCAGGTTTCTCCCATCGGAATTAGATGAAACGTGGCTTAGATTTTAAGTTGGACCCCAAGCTATCGAACTGTGAAAACCACATCAAAATCCATTCAGTACCTTTTGCGTGATGCGCGCAAAAACAGACAAACAGACAAAAAAAATATCTTATTGGGTGTGGTTACGTACGTCCCAGTACGTTATCCCAATTGTTTTTTCTGGAATATCTTCAATGTACATACACAGCTTTGTTACAATTTTATAATAGTATAGAAATCTACAAAAAACATAAAACGTTGAGACCTAAATAAGAGTGACATTTAGGGCAGCCAACATAGCGTCAAAGGGACTTCTTACGCGAAACGGTCTCTAGTAATAAGCATGCTCATCCTATATCAAATGACTGTTGATTTTCGAGCATGCTTGGAATGAGTGTCCCCCCTCTCCCTACACAACCTCCCAAGTTCCCCTGAATATAGTCTTCTAGGAGTCTTTGCTATCAGTGACGAGCCTGGCGAGGCGCCTTACCAGCGAGTCGTCGTGCGAGGCGTGGCTGTGCGCGGAGCCGCGCGACGGACTGCGCGCCCCCGCCCCCGCGCCGCCCGACACCCGCCGCGCCCCGCCGCCCCCGCCCGCGCCCGCCGCCACCGGGGACGTGCAGTTCGACGGCACCTTCACGGCGCAACGCTTGTGGTAGTTCAGCCCGCATCCTGGAATAAATTGACGAGTGATCAGAAGAACAAAGGCATGATCTGAGTGCCTAGTGCGAGTTTTAACATAGTCGATCGCGTGAACGTTAGCGAAGATCATAGTCAACGACCAATCAAAAACCAGACTAGCAATAAACAGGCTAGGGCGGTGCCATGTACCATATATGGTCTGTGGTGATTGTGTCTGCTTAGCTTACCTTCGCACTTAAGGCCCTGCCTCACTAGTCCGAACAGCATCTCGCCGCAGAAGTCGCAGAAGGTGGGCGCCTTGTAGGAGTGCACGGCGAGCGCGTGCGGTCGCGGCAGGGGCGCCGCCTCCGCGCCGCCGTCGCATAGCAGCGCTGCAACAACATGCTTGCTGTATAGTGTATCATTGAGATCAAGATGATTTTACGCTTCTACGCAAGGTACTTTTTAAGCAAACACTTCATATAGGGAAAGTGCCCAATGTGTCACATTTGTTCATCTATCCATACTATACAAATATTATAAAGCTGAAGAGTTTGTTTGCGCTAATCTCTGGAACTACCAGTGGGATTCGAAATATACTTTTTGTATATGATAGCCAGATTTATGAGGAAAAGTACGGGCTATTTAACATCATGCTACGACTCTTAGGAGCCGAGCAACGGGGGTATAAACGCGGGGAACAGCTAGTTATACTAGCACTGCACCTGTCTCGCAGAAACAAAGTTGAATTGTCCCGTGCCATTCAATTCCATCTGAAAAGCAGACCTAAAAGTGTAGTGTTAGCAGAATGATACTCTTTTCTGTAGGCAGAGTGCCATCACCAACTTAAATAAAGGTCATATAATTACGTTTAATTTAAGAAACTTTGCGATTCCTTAAAAAAGATTTCTTCGAAGTATTATAGCCACAGGAAATAAAACTGTGTTCACAACTGACATCCGATCTCGACGAGCGTCTCGTCCATGACGTCGGCCGCGGAGTTGATCAGCTGCAGCACGTTGGGCGAGCAGTAGTCGTGCCGGAACAGCAGGATGCGGTCCGACAGCCGGCTCATCACAACTGACGTCATACTCACGGTTGGCGGTGAGCACGATCTCGACGAGCGTCTCGTCCGTGACGTCGGCCGCGGAGTTGATCAGCTGCAGCACGTTGGGCGAGCAGTAGTCGTGCCGGAACAGCAGGATGCGGTCCGACAGCCGGCTCATCACAACTGACGTCATACTCACGGTTGGCGGTGAGCACGATCTCGACGAGCGTCTCGTCCGTGACGTCGGCCGCGGAGTTGATCAGCTGCAGCACGTTGGGCGAGCAGTAGTCGTGCCGGAACAGCAGGATGCGGTCCGACAGCCGGCTCATCACAACTGACGTCATACTCACGGTTGGCGGTGAGCACGATCTCGACGAGCGTCTCGTCCGTGACGTCGGCCGCGGAGTTGATCAGCTGCAGCACGTTGGGCGAGCAGTAGTCGTGCCGGAACAGCAGGATGCGGTCCGACAGCCGGCTCATCACAACTGACGTCATACTCACGGTTGGCGGTGAGCACGATCTCGACGAGCGTCTCGTCCGTGACGTCGGCCGCGGAGTTGATCAGCTGCAGCACGTTGGGCGAGCAGTAGTCGTGCCGGAACAGCAGGATGCGGTCCGACAGCCGGTTCAGCCCGTTGTCTGGTATCTGATACAAATTATCTATACAGTCGGATATCCAAGAGTCTTGTTTTAATTCGCTAGTGGTCGCTCAGTGGTCGTGGTAATTAATTAAGTATATTGCATACTATAAATAGTTTGGTGAGTTTCATGGAAGATCCCGAAGCTACACAAGCTTCACACGCGTTTTGGAGAGGTTTTGGATTAGTAATAAAAAATCCCTATATCCAAACTGAGATCGAATTCTGATTATTACTATTGGAAGTGCTGTAGTAATTTGAAAAACGTCTCTTCCATCTTTTGTTGCTGACAGGATGCTCACACTTGTAGAGCCATACAAATAACACGGAATAAAGTTATGCAATGACTAACATAGGTATATATAACCATAACATTTTTTGATTTTCATGGTTGTCATAACTTTATTCCGTGTTTATTTGTACGGTCAATGATGAATTGTGTACCTTGTCGTGCACGAACTTGACGGCGAGGTCCTTGAGATGCGCGAGGGTGAGCAGGTGCGCGGGCGCCGCCACCGCATCCCGCACCACGCCCAGCTGGAACAGGAACGTGACGTCGTCCTCCATGACGTCACCGCTGCGCTGGCGACAACACGATACACACTATTACAATTACTCATAGAAACAAGGGAGATGTGCCAAGCCGCTATTGAGCTTGACGCTTTAGTTTGATCACATTAAAGAAGAATAAAGAAGAAGAAGAATATTCATTGAGCCAAGACTAATGTAACCTAAGTAGTTTATAATGAAAAAACAAAGTAATTAGCTTACATATGCAGCAAGATTCAAGGGAAAGTGGAACTGGCCTTAAACTAAGAAAAATTCAGGGCTTAAATTGAAACCAGTTACTTCCATCACCCGTGCTCGACGGCAATTTTACATTGACCATACCTAATTAAAACGCTGGCAACTGACCGAACGCGATCGATGATATTAATACAGTGTTTAGTGTTAGTGATCTGTACCCTATCATGAGTTTTTTTGACGTATAGTTTCGTTAACGTAAGCATATTTTGAATTTAAAATACAGCAGTCCTGGAACATTTTGATAAAATTTTATACAATTTGCACATTTTAAAAAATATAGAGAAATTAATTAAGTATTTAATTTATATAAACATTGTGTAACAAACGTATATTTTCAATTTAAAATATGCTTACATTAACGATACTATACGTCAAAAAAACTCATGATAGGGGTACTGATCAGTTACGTATAACAGTGTTAGATAGAGGGTGTGCGGAATTTTTCATGTGGGAGATCTTTATTTTCACAAGGAGGGCTTGTAATTATGTCGCAAACTGTTCTAAAAGTGGCGACAGTGGTTTCCGTACTAAGTTGCTATGATGGTATATCTCCTTTTTTCTATGATATGAGGTTACAATGGACTACAGGGGAATTTTTCGTTGGCTAAATAGCATAAAAAGATAGTTAAACATAACCCTTTCCTTGCAGTCGGGTAAAAACTAAAACCCGACTAAGAACATCAAAAATCGAACTGAAAAGCATGGAACAAGAAAATATTTCTGTCGATAGCCTGAAGTTCTTCTCAAGACTTATGGAATTCAGCGTTGTGAAAAACTTTGTAAATTGTTTTCCTTAACTTATAATGTGACATTGGGAAAATCCCTGCGGTGCTACAGAGGACCATTAAGGGCAGATATCTCTACGATATCACCTGTAGCCCAAACAATGACAGCGAACACGTTGAAAACAATCCACTTTCCTTATAGTAGTATCTCATATTTTTCGTGAATTATTTATATTTAGGTGATCCGGACGCAGCAGCACCTTGACCTTGTGCGGAGAAATTGTTGCATTTCATAAATATGTGATTGCGTATAAGTGCACATGTACTCATTCTAAGCCAAAACGTTGTAATTATGACCTTATCTGGTATTTTATTCTGTAGGACAATCATAATAATAATCTGCCCATTAATTTTCACAAACTTCAGGCATCTTCTAGAAACCGCTACAGAACAGGGGGTCTGCGCTGTAAGTCCGTCAACGAAGATACGGGCCCGTCCGAAAGTACAATAGACATAAGATTCCGTCAAAACAAGTGTCAAATTCAATTTTTCGGACGGATAAAAACACATCGGGAGTAGGGACAACTGTCAAATCGTGCTATCATTCATTCTTAGTTCGGGCCCCGAACTAATCGTAAGTAAAAAAAAAAAAACCAACCGAATGCAGAACCTCCTCCTTTTTGGAAATCGGTTAAAAAGAAACTTTATACAACTCGAGATGCTTCATAAATCAATACTATCCTATTGAAAATGAATTGCGATCACAGACACCTCTTTTTACCCGACTGCGGCGAAGCCCAAAAGGAGGGTCTAGTGTTTCACCTGTATGTTAGTATGTATGTATGTGGGTGTGTATTTCCGTTTCTGTGTTCCCTCCTAGAGACTAAACGAGCGAACGGATTTTAACATTTATGACATATCATTAGATTCGTATCGACGTCGCGAGTAACATAGGCTATATGGATTATGAAAAAAACCAACATGGCGGATTTTAATCGCCATTAAGTGAAGTCGTAAAAAAATTAAAAAATCTGACATTGGTCATTTGGGGTATCAAAATGAAGGGCTCAAAGAGACGATTACGAAAATATATATATGTTATAACATAAAAAAACATTTTATCTAAAAAAAATGTTAAAAAATTTTTGTTTTCTTGTTATATCATGTGGGGTATCAAAATGAAGGGCTTAAAAAGACAATTACGAATAAATATAATATAGTCATGTACATAAAAAAATAAAAAGCGAAAAATTAAAATTGAAAATTAAAAATTTTAAAAAACCCGACCGCGGTTTGGAAAAGGAAAACAAGACATTGCAGTCGGGACCCAGTGTTCCCGGGTAATAGTTATACATATAATGGGTCCCGACTGCAATGTCTTGTTTTCCTTTTCCAAACCGCGGTCGGGTTTCTATAAAATTTTTAATTTTCTATTTTTAAGTGTTATATTAAATTAATTAAAAAATAATGTGTAGAGTTGTTGATGACGCCGTATCTAATATCTGCTCAAAAATGCCCAATCTCGAAACCAAAGCTTCGGAGCTTTGGTTTTCTCATTTCTGTGGCTTATTATCTTTCAAGCAAAAGGAAGTTGCATCTATCCACAAGGGCATACAAAACAAATTAATTCTAAGTTACGTCACTAGGGTGCTGTTAGCCAAACCAAAGCTTACAGGAATTGCATTACTCGACCCCCTTCCAAGTGATACTACAGTAGTTCCTGCAATTGTCGCGCATAATAACGTAAGATTAGTGCCCCGTAACATGATCGGATATGGTTTCATTTATTTGGCTTCGTCTGGCCTGTGGAATTTGAGCTTCTGACTGATACCCTTTGTATTCGATCTGCCAACATTTCGCCGCAGCTAGAGACCAACCGAAAATTATTTTTTTTGGAAACCGAAGTTCGATCCGAATTGTATTTTCAGCCGAAAATCGAAACCGAAATATATTTTTTTGTCGATAGGTTTTTGTTTGGTAAAGGTAAAGGTGAGTATAGACTAGAGCATTTTCTCGAGCATTTCCGTGTAATGTAACGTTTTTACGAATGGTACAATACAGGTAAAAGCTCAGTTTCCAAAGCATTTCCATATAATGTAACGTTCCTGCGAATGCTCGGCGTAATGCTCACAGCGAGTGTGCATTTACCCGTAACATTTCGTTGTACCTTGCGTTCATTCTTCCTTGAAATGTCGGACCTACAAGGCTCGACGAAATGTTACACCAATACGCTCGTTGGTTTGTACAATTTTATTATTGTTGTAACAAAACGGCGAGCGTGCTCGACGTCTGGTTCGTGAAGGGTGATACACTAGAACATGTCATAGAGCGGCTCGTTGTTCTGTTACAAGTAAATGCTCTAGTCTAATAATGCACTAGTCTACCTTAAAATAAATTGTGTCAATCGACGCCATTTATTTCTATTATCTGCGCGGGTTTTAGACACAGTACAGGTAACTTACTGCAATGTGAAAAGGTTAAGTATCACTAAAGATAGCTTCGGTATCTTATACCTTTGCTCTTTCCCCACTATTCAGTTAAATATAATGAATAGTCAATACCTTCTTAATTTCACTGCTGATTATATCTTTACTGCACTGTATAGGTACATACATGGTGTGTCGAAAATCTTACTATCCTACTAATATTATAAACGTGAAAGTTTGTGAGGATGTATGGATGGATGTATGGATGTTTGTTACTCTTTCACGCAAAAACTACTGAACGGATTTTGATGAAACTTTACAGTAATATAGCTTATACATCAGAATAACACATAGGCTACTTTTTATCCCAAAAACGCGGGCGAAGCCGCGGGCGAAAGCTAGTAGTGGATAATTTTGCATTCACTTAGTAATCAATTTTACCGTTTCTACAACTGAGGGATTTCTTCTATTGAGGGAGACTCAAAAAAGAGTGAAAATGCTCATGAGGCGTTTTTAAAGAGATTTCAAATTTCAGCTGATGCAGGCGGGACACGGTAGCTCAGTTGGTTAGAGCGACGCCACGGTCATGGGTTCAAATTCCACTTGTGTCAGTTGTTTTTGAAATCTCTTAAATATTTAATAACTTTGAGGGTAACTGTAAACTGCTTTAAACATATACGACAAGAATGCATTGCTATATGCGAAAAATATTAGATTGTGGGCATTAGGTTAGCCCTGTGTGAGGGAACTTCAAGAAAACTGTTAGTCAACTGGTACATATTATAGTGTATAACTAGCTGTTTCCCGCGGTTCCAACTCCGTTTCTCCGCCCCCAAGGGTCGTAGAGTGATGTTAAATAGTCTATACTCTATACTATTCCTCATGAATCTAGCTATCACATATAAAAAGATTTTTTCGAATCCGACTGGTTCCAAAGATTTGCTCGTTCAATCAAACAAACTCTTCAGGTTTATAATATTAGCCCGCTTAGGACCAATTCTATCTCTATTCCACCAAATAATAGACAAAGTTCTTTCTATCAAAATGTATTTATTTATTTATTTATAAAATAAATAAATAAAACAATAATCGCAGATTATTTTTTGCAATTATTTATTGCAATGGGCAGAAGAGACAACTTCTGCCCATTGCAAGCACCCGTGCTTGGCTTATCATAATTTTGTCTACTGAAGAATAGAAACATTTCTTCTCTTCATTGTATGCATGAAACAGTAGAACTCTTTCTACAATCTGTCACTTTGTCTATTCTTCTGTAGACAAAACCCGTTTCTATCGTGGTCATGCTAGGCAGATATATCGTAATCAGACGTCATACCAACACATGTTTAGCATGCTCGTGCCCCATACATCAACTATACATCTATAGGGATGGATGTTCGTCACGACCATCGTACACGTGGCACTTTTAAGCCCTGAACTTAACTAGATAACGAGTTACCAACGAGTTTTATCGTAAACAAACCCTGCTAATAGCTTATGAGTAACGTCATAATAATAACAGCGTTGACCTATGCTCAATTTATTACAACATAAGACAAAATTGACCAACCAAGGCACAGATATCTTCGGACCATTTTCTCAAGGAGAGTTTTAGGTCATCTTTAATGTCCATTAAGGTTCATAAAAGCATTATACTTTGTTAAAGCCGCACTGAAAGCAAACATGACGTTCATTTCAAAACATTTCCATGCTAAAATGGATCATAATAAACAGCTCAGATCATAGAAACAAAGGTGTGCCAAGGCGCTATTTAGCTTGACGCTTGACATGACATGTGACCATGTTGCCGACGGACCGAACATAATCGAAAAAAGTCCTAAAGAGACCGTGAAAATTCACAAATCTCAAATATGTTATTATACGATATTGGTGCCGATTCTGTTGTTTACGAACTAAACTAATTTAGTCTTAATAAGTCTCTTTCTAATATAAAACATGAGAGAGGAATAGCAGATATTTAATCCTGTCAAATTAGTCCACTTGAATAGTTTCAATGTCAATTTAGTCGCAATCGCAAAAGGTCATGACTATTTTCCCGCAAATGACAAGGGCATGGACTAATTTGACAGCTCTAAATATTTTCTGTCCTGTAAGCTTAGTGGGATGTTCAACAGAATCAATCAATCAGAAAAGTAAAATTAAAACAGTCCTTTGAATACCAACAATAATTACACAAAAATGTTGCTGCCCCATCTCAAATTACAACCCTGTATAATCTAAGGCAGGGGTGGCCAAGCGCTCGATCGCGGCTATGAATCCCGTCAATCGTGGCAAGGGGCAAGGCATGGAATAATGCAAATTAAAATACGATTCAATGTCAAGTGACAGTTAAGTTGAATGAAGAGGTAGGTAACGACCCCATGACATTAGAAGACAGTAATAGCAATCTCGCGCGTCTATCTAAGTATGAGTCTATTTCAGATTACTTTCACTTCATGTATCTGTTTACTTAGTACAAGCATACATTGTTACACAATGTACGCGTCACGTCATGGGTGACTCGTAACTGCACAAACACGGGTTCGACTCCCACGCATGTCACCGCGTCATCGGCAGATGTTGGAGCCGCTGTTGTTATTGATTTAATTTTGTTTGTTAAATCACATTATTTTAATGTAATGATATGATAGATGAACTGTGTAAAAGATTTGGTTAGAAAGGAGGTGAATAGTGGGATGACGGCTAGGACATCGTGTATGGAAGAAGCCATCTAGGTTCGGCAACCTTTTGAAACGGAGGCGCCACCTGTCGGACCACGCACTCAGTAGGTACGGTTCCGTAGCAAAGAGTACTCCGAACCGTAAATATAAGTTTGTAGTTAATGTAATTAAATAAAGGTATACGAGATTTTCAAAAATCGAATGACACAAGCGGGATTTGAACCTGCGGTCTCTGGCGAACAGTTTCATGTATGAAGACCCCACAAAATTATTTTTTCGTAATTGGCGGTTCACAGCAGACATCTACCTGTGACGTTTTATCTTTAAAGTGCCAAGTTTCCGAGTAAAGTGGATACGACATATGCACGGACAGACGGCCAAAACGAAATTATAAGGGGCGACGCAGACGTCCGACTTTTTGTGTGATCGAGTCTGCCGCGCTTTGCAGCGCTCGAACAATCTGCGAAACTTAGTGAACAGATTGTTCGAGCGCTGCAGAGCGCAGCAGACTCGATCGCACAAAAAGTCTGTCGTCCGCGTCGCCCCTAAAGCGCAGGCCACACCGCCAGCTAGCGGGCGGGCGGGCGAGGCGGGCGAGGCATTTCACACGCTGACGATAAGTTCGCGGTGTGAACCGAAGTATGAAGAGAGGTGAAACGATGCCTCGCCCGGCTCGCTAGCTCGCTCGCTAGCTGGCGGTGTGGCCTGCGCTTTAGGGTTAAAGGCCGTGGAACTCTAAAAAAAAATACAAAAAGTAAAAACTGAAAAGAGGGTAGTATTGTAGTAGCAGTTTGTTAAAGAGAAGCCGTAATACCACTGCATAAAAATTGTAATAATCTTGTAAATGTCATAGCAACAATTATGATAATATTTAACAACATAAATGATTTGATTGATAGTGATCGGTCGTGTTGTTTGTCTTCTCAGCTATACTTAGCACCTCGAGTGTCGCTTGACGACTGATAGTTGCGCAGGCGCATCGCCGGCGGTAACCGTGAAACACACTGACCCAGCCCTGCCGTGTCACGTCACAGTTACTTAGGCCTAGTTATTAAACATTAGTAGCACGTGCTACTGCAACTGTCACTCCGCAAGGCTCCCGATTATGCTGCCTTCCCGGCATCATATATGTAAAGCGCAAAATAAAACAGGAGAATGCGGAAACCTGGGAGTCACGGTACTCATCCAGTCAGCAGGGACAGCACACAAAAAATATATTCCCTACACTCACACACATCACTAAATTCCGCAAACACATAGACACCAACTTTTACATCACACAAATACTCACGGGACATGGCTACCACAAAAGCTACCTACACAGGTTCAAAATCACACAAGATGACAACTGTCCCTGCGACGACGGCGCCTCGCAGACGGTCGAACATCTACTGCAACACTGCTCCAGGTTCACACTGGAGCGGATCAGGTACGAGGCTGTCTGCGAGATGCACAACATCCCGCCGTATGACATCGGGAGGCAAACAAAAAACGAAACGACCATCGGGTCTTTTGTGGAATATGTGACACACATATTCAGCCGCTTAAAAAGTTTTAACGGCACTTAGAATGACAACACAAATTTTATAACGTCAAAATATATCTTCTTTTATATAATATATATATATATATATATATATATATATATATATATTTTTAATAAAACGTTGCCCCACACTAGGATTTCTCCTGTATCGTGGGTGCGTTTACAAACACAAATTTCACATACACAAACAGCCAGACCTTGTGCAATGCGGGAATCGAACCCGCGACACGTCGCGCATCAGTCAATCTCTCAGCCACTGCGACAACCGTGCGGTCATAATATATTTAAACTAACCTAACGCGAAAACATTAAACTATAAAAAAATGGAAGCTCGTTGTATCAAATAGCAACGGCTTCCAGTGACAAAGAAACAATGCGAAACCAAATAATAAGTTAAAGCGCACCAAACACTTTGATAAAAAAAAAAAACTACAAGTACCTACCTACCTACAAGATAGAGACGGGAATATAGAGTCTGGCAAACGAAAGCTGATCCTGAAAAAGCGCGGCAAATTAAAAAAAAAATTCATTATGGTATCACTAAGAACAGTAGGAATAAATTGTGTTGATACTTGACAACAAATAATATGTTAGGGGCGGATTTTTCAATTGTTTGAAAAATAAATGCGGTGGTTGGTTTGACATATTTTCTGCACAAAATATGCCAAACAACCACATCTATTCCTCAGAAAAAGTTAACTGACGATTGAAAAATCGAACGTAAGTAAAAAAGGTACGTAATTATGTTTTAATTGGTTTTAATTTTACGTAGATTAATTTGTTATACCTAAAAAGAATGTTGCTATGTAAAAAGTTTCCATTAAATCTCAGGCTCAGCTTTCGTTTGCCAGACTTTCGAAGCACGTGCTAAGTACAACAAAGCAATGCTATAAGGATTTCTTTTTATTACTTTTGAGGTACGGAATTCTCAAAATTGACAAAATGATGGCAAAGTGTGTGCAAAGTTTGTACAGTTCTGCACCGACATGCGTTATATCACCACGACAACTGCCAATTTGTTGTGTCACGGTGAGATTCTCCCTCGAACGTTCGCACAAATTGGCAGTTCTTGCGGTGATATCACGCGGCGTGTCGCTACAGAATAGACAAGCTGGTCCTCAGATCATAGAAACAAGGAGATATGCCATCATAGAAAATTAGTACGGGAACACCTGTCGCCACTTTTAGAACATTTTTCGACACAATTACAAGCGCTACTTGTGAATAAAAAGATCTCCCACACATAAAAAAATCCGCACACCCTCAATCTAACACTGTTAATCGTCACTCAACACTAGCACTAAACTAAAACACTGTATTTATATCATCGATCGGGTTCGGTTCGTCGCCAGCGTGTACGTTTTATATACGGTCAATGTGACCATATCAAAGCGTCAATTTCAATAGCGCCTTGGCACATCTCCCTTGTTTCAATGATCTGAGGGCTGGTCCCGCTTATATATCTGTGTCCGCGGGACACGTGTGGTAACATGGCGGGTGTCAGCAGCTCGTGCATCCTTCAAGTTATTATGAACTTTCACTCCACGTGACAGTGATAACTATTGTTTGCTAGCTATTAACGGTATTCGTCTGTTTTTGTTTAGATAGATGCTGAGCGTGTGTATGCCATTAAAATACAGGGTGGCGATTAGGTTATCACATTAAATGAAACCATGTATACTAAATGGCGTTCCTTGTACATACACAATAAAAAAAATTGCCGGTTGCCGCTTTTACAGGTCAGTAAATGTACCAATAAATAGTACAACTGTTAATACAAGTTGGTGCATTTACTGACCTGTAAAAGCGGCAACCGGCAAATTTTTTTATTGTGTATGTACAAGGAACGCCATTTAGTATACATGGTTTCATTTAATGTGATAACCTAATCGCCACCCTGTATATCTAATAATATATTGCTTTTATATCAAATCAATAACGTAAGTTAAACAGAATCAACAATCGCAAGATTATGGATCTTTCCACATAAAATTACTGAACTTCCTGATTTTTGAATCTATGATAATATAATTTGGCGCTGCTATCCAATTGTTTAGTCTCTCAAGGGTGGTCAAGTCTCAAACGCAGTGTAATTAATGCTGCCCAAAGTAAGCCCCCAAAATTGCGTTGCATATTGCTGTTCGCGGCACACACGACGTAAAATGAGTCCTGCCGGGTTAACATGCGCGCCGCGACAAAGGGCACTGGCAGACGCCCATAGAACGCTGGGCCTCAGATTGTGTAAGTCGGTACAGATATGAAATTAGTTTGGTGTGATCGAGTATTTCAAGAGTATTTAAATTCATTTTTTATTTGTTTTTGTACGTAATTGGGTTAAAGAGAAATATTCTTATTTCTGACAGTGAGGTTAAGTATGGTGTGAATAATCCAATGCAGTACAGCCCGACTAATGAGTTCTCAATTCAAAGGTTTTAGTTGCTGTCACCATGATATTCTGTGGAAGCACGCGCCAGCCAGCATGCACCCGTTTTTGTTTTAGTGGTTTTTTCAAAATGTCAATGGCATAATCATTTTATTTCTTATTTATTTCGATTTTTGATTCCAATTCTTAATCTCTAAGATAAATTAGGCAAAGAACAATTAAAATATATTTTTATTTTTGGTTAAGCTTTTATTACTGTACCATATCAAGCCTAAAACTGCCGACGTCCTTTTGTCGACTGTTTTACCTCGCTCTTACTCGTGCAAATACGAGACAAATGCACGATAAAAGCGTCGACAAAATTTTGTCGCGGCACGCATGTTAGGCGCTCTGGCGAAATGAGCATCTTGACTTATCTTTAGTGAGGCAAATTGTTCGTCTGGTCTAGCCCATCTTTAGGTAGTAGGTACAGTTCCTAAGTTGGCTTTGAATAGTGAAATTGGTGCCACATCCAGATGGTGTGTTGATAGTTTACTAATATCTAGGAATAGATGAGTTGAATACTTGAATAGGTAGAAAGAAGTCAGTCTAACTTAAGTCAGAATTATCTGGGAGGCCTATTCTGAGCAATTAAGCTCAAAAAGCTTTGCTACCATTTCCAACTACTTATTTGTGTGAAGCAGGATTTTCGTGCCTTGCTGTCTTAAAAAAACCGGCCAAGTGCGAGTCGTACTCGCGCACCGAGGGTTCCGTATCAGTTTTAGACGTATAAAGTGAAAAAAACCGGACCGCATAACTAAGTTTGTTTGTCAAGGAATTTTGATGATTTTGAAAAAAACTGTAATAGTTAGGAACAACGTTTTATGTTTGGTGCAATATTTGGGTCAATTCCTATCAACTCTAATTATTTCAGATTTTTCGCTCCGCAAACTTCGGAGATAAGGGGGGGGGGGGGAATGGTATTTTTTCAGACATTTTTCATCATATGTCGAAAACTGTGAGACATAAAATAAAATGAAAATATATTTTGAAATGTGCAAATCAAGCACTTTCATATGATATGTCACTTGATCTAGTAACCCCACTTTAAAATTTCGGATCCCCACTCCGGCCCCTTTTCCGATGATAATAAAAATATTTTTTGACTTTTTTCATTTGCAATAAAGTTGGGCAAGCATTCTTTATAACTGTTCCAAATTTCAAGTCGATAGCATTCGTAGTTGCTGAAATATGCAGATGTGACAGACAGACAGACAGACGAAGTCGCACCATAAGGGTTCCTTTTTTACCATTTTGGTACGGAACCCTAAAAAACATATTTACACTTTGCCCCACCCGTGAAGCTAACCCCGCGCTCAGCAGTTGCGCTACCACTAGACCGACGAGGCAGTTCAAGGTTGTAAGTAGTACTTTGTAAAAAGTTTAGTAAGTAAGTAAAGTAAGTTTTCCTATAATATAGAAATTTCGATACAGATTTTGGAATGTAAGTTTTAAATCGATTTATTTTCAGTTTGTTAAAGGTCACTTGTTAGGAAAATTGTGCATATGACTGATGACCCTACAAATTACTAGCACATGCATTACGTAAGGTCGCCGAGTATCGTCCATTGTGTTTGTTTGTCTGATAAATCTGTTGAAACCAGTCGCGTGACGTAACCGTCTGTACACGTGTCGTGTGATAGGTATATGTACTAGTTACTACCCACTAGCAATATTCAGGTTGCACGTGTAAGTTCCGTGGAAAGATTTCAGTTGGAATAATCTTTTAAAAATAGCAAGAACTTTATTCATTTTGTTTAGGAGCTTTTGTGGAGAATAGACCAAGGACGAACACTCTGTGTATGAAAAGTGTCCGCCAAAATGCGCTAAATTATTGTTATGGTGGTATGTGAACGGTATTAAGTTTAATTTATATTGCATTGGATGCTGTGACATTGACTGCAAACCGGCGACAAAATGTAGTAGATAACATTTCTATTCACTTATTATTTAGATTTGTATGCTGTATCCTAAAAGAATCGCCCCCCAGTAGTCACGCCCACGCCACGCTTACTGTTTCAGACGACACTGCAGTACTGCCCTACTGATAATGCACAAGGCCGGTACAAGGTACAGTTCATTTAGCACCTAATTAACTACAATTTTACCGAGGTTTTCAGCAAGTCTTTGTTTAATTACCCGACTGCCAGGAAGGGTTATTGCATAATACATAACTTCACGCCTATATTGCTCGAGGGGTTAGGCTGGGGTGTATAACATACTTATAGTAGGTTAGTGCTGCCATAAATGTTGAAAAGCAGGACATTTGGAATAGAAAAAAAATCAGTACCCTTTGCACCTACAAGGAACTTTAACGTTTCATTTTTGGTAGATATTTATTAAAAATAAAGAAAATGCGAAACATCAGCTATGACTTATTGAAAAACGACATCCTAATTTTCGTAGGATGTCGTTTTCGTAAAAAGTGCACTGAGAGTCTACGTTCCCAGTGAACCTTTTTTTTGCCCATCCATATTTTTTTGAATTTTGACATTTTGAAGTAGGTATCCCCGTTTGAACCTTTTCGTTTAAAATTCGTCCACTGCGATGAGGTCAATGAAAACACTCGTTCTACATGAGATTGCAGCCTGAGATTGCAAGGAGAGATTGGTAAATTCAATTCAGTATAACCTATAGGTAGTTTTGTTACAAAGTTCAAATTATTTTTTTTTATTGACAGAATCGTGTTGCTGTGGAGTTTGCTGCGTCGCTTCTTCTTCGTAGCAAAAACTATACGAAAGCGATTTTTTGCTGTGGCTGTCTTCACTGTCTATAAAATGATGCAGGCAATTACAGAAGTGATATACCCACCTACTTCTCCACAATTCTACTTTCTTGTTTCACAGGCGTCTCTGTTACGCAAAACCCGCGTCGCATGCGCTTGCGCATCCACAGCGCCACGAGATCGAGACAAAACAACATACCAATCTTAGAAATACGAGTCGCCTGTTGTTAGTACTGGCACCATTGAAGAGCTACTTGTATCAATTATGATAACAGGTACAGCCGTGTTGTGTCTGCCTGCTGTGACTAGTTCACGACCCTGGCGATGCGTCATGTTCAGGAGTCTGTCCGAGCGACATATCCATTTTATTACCACGTTTATATTAACTCGTTTTCTTGTCTGTCTGTCTGTTCGGTACAATATATCCTCACAAACTTTCGCTTCAGGCCGCGGCTGCACTGGAACGGCGACAGCGACGCGACGGCGATTTCGTGAATGCAAATTAATATAAACATACATCGGTGGCCGCACTGCAGAAACGACAAGCGACATTTATTTGTTCACGAAATCGCCGTCGCGTCGCTGTCGCCGTACCAGTGCGGCCGCGGCCTTAGGATTAAGGCTCTTCCAATTTAGATGTTTGACGTCGGACTGCTGCCGTCCGGCTGTCGGGCTGTCGTGTGCCGCCCGCACGGCTGCCGCACGCCAGTCAGATGGCGCTCTCGACGTGTCAATTGAATGGAAAAAAACTTTTTTAACAAAAAATATCCGACTTCAAAAACCAAAATTATTATTTTCTTTGTAGTGGACAAAGAAAATAATAATTTTGGTTTCGGAAGTCGGTGGCTTTGGTTTTGTTTTCTTTTTTTTGCCACCGACTTCCGAAACCAAAATTATTATTTTCTTTGTAGTGGATTTTTAAGTCGGTTATTTTTTGTTAAAAAAGTTTTTTATTTTTCCCTTTTTAGTTCTTTATCCCGTGTTAGATTACTTTCACGAATTCGTTCAACAGTAAATCTTCTACGGAGTGTGTACATTTATGCCTATAACTTTGTACATAGGAATGATTACATAATGTATTATATACTAAAACCTTCCTGAAAGTATGTAGATTACGTTAGTGAAAACCCCATCCAAATCGAATCAGTAGTTCTTGAGAAAATCGCGCACATACAAACATACATACATACATACTTACATACATACATACATACGGGACGAATAACGAACCTCCTTTTTTTTGAAGTCGGTTAAAAAATACCGGCGGCGCGCGGTACGACATCAGCACAGCTGCCGCACGACTACCGTACGCTAGTAGTCCGACATCAAACTTCTAAATTGAAAAAGCCCTTAGTTTCAAAATGAAACCGTTTTCTCCACGTTCCATCATCGCACACGAGGCTCGCAGTCTAATCTATGCGCTGGAGCATATGGCTAAACACGTGACAGAGGTCACAGCTGTTTACTGCACTTTTCGTTAATATCACGAATACCCACCTTAATTAACTTGACTCCTGACCTGGTGATAAGCTATTATCGGCTAAGTGCAATGATAGTGACATTACTATGAGTATGAATAGCCTAAAGCGCAGGCCACACCGCCAGCTAGCGAGCGAGCGAGCCGGGCGAGGCTTTTCATACGCTGACGTAGCTTATTTCTGTAGTTCGCGGTGTGAACCCTCAGATCATAGAAACAAGGGAGATGTGCCAAGGCGCTATCGAGCTTGATGCCTGATTTTGAGCAAATTGCTCATACTAAAAACTCACGCGCTGGCGACGAACCAAACACGATCGATGGTATAAATACAGTGTTTTAGTTTAGTGCTAGTGTTGAGTGACGATTAACAGTGTTAGATTGAGGGTGTGCGGGATGTTTAATGCGTGGGAGATCTTTTTATTCACGAGGAGCGCTTAATTATGTGCGTAATTGTGTCGAAAAATGTACTAAAAGTGGCATCAGTTGTTTTGGTACTAATTTGCTATGATGGCATATCTCCTTGTTTCTATGATTTGAGTGTGAACCGAAGTATGAAAAGAGGTGAAATGATGCCTCGCCCGCCTCGCTCGCTCGCTAGCTGGCAGTGTGGCCTGCGCATAATGCAGTAAACGTAACGTAGTAAAACACTAGAGTGGCTCGTGGCTAAATGACAGCCACGCTAATCAATACGCTTGCCGCGGTCAGTCCTTGGATGGGTGACCGTTCTTTGCACATCAAGACCTCTTTGTGCCTCGGAGAGCACGTTAAGCAGTCGTTCCGGTTGTCATAGGAATATCTTTGACAGTCGTTACGGATAGTCAGGAGCCCGAAAGTCTGACAATTGATCTAACAGTTTGAATACCGGTATTACCCAATAATTGGGCTGTGGAGGTCAGATGGCAGTTTTTAGGCAGCACTATTTAGACTGGAAGCCGAATCCAATCTAATCATATCATTCCTTGGCACCAAAAGTCGTCGCCTGCAGAACGATATACCTAGTCATTAATTTTAGAATAAATCTACTGAGTACAGAAAAAATTTAACTATGATGTTGACAATAAGCTAACGCACCACTTGATGTCATGTGGTGCCTGTATATCTGAAAAATGAAAAGGATTGCATATGCGCTGATTTTAGAACCGCAGTCTTTAAATTTTCGCGATTATCACTTGCCTACTGGACCACACAGATGGTTCCGACGTTTCATTGAAGCAGAAATTTAATTTACTTCATAACTACCTAGTTTTAGAGGTGATTGCTTAGTTCGGCAGGTCGCAGATGAAGATTTTTTATGAGGAGCTTTAGTAGGTATTGTTTATGTAGAAGCTAGCGGCTCCAAAACATCTCATTGGCGAGATGTGGCGTAAAACAGGACCGTTATCGAATATGGGTTTCGGGAATTGCTTTTGGAGCCACTGTGTCTGCAAAGTGCTAAACAATTGTTACATGGCGCCACAAGTCTGATACATCAGATAACTCATTTCCGCATCGTAACAGCTGATCGCGGGTCATGAGTCGTATGTTACGTTATCAGTGTAAGCTTATCTCAAGCAGGGTATTTTGGCTGCGTTAATTAGTCTCCGATCGATTGCTTATCAAAATGCAGTGCAACTTTTGTTACTAAAATATCGGTGAGATATGTAAACCGCAAAACTTCGGATAACCTATTATTTTCGGGTATTTTTAATAAGAGGAAAACTTTATAAGCTCATAAGAGCACCTTTATAATATCCGGAATCTTATGGAAACAGCTGTAAAACGTCTGGCATATTTAGAATTTCAAATGCCTGACTTGTTGATGCTGGCGAATTAGATGTTGAGTTTGACTGTTGTAAAGTTGACCGAGGAAATCTAATCCGGGGGAGTGTTTTTCCTTTGTAATCTATTTCAAGTCACGTCCACATTAGGCACATTTGTCTTGTCCAGACTTGTCTATGGACATACCACAATACCTGGACGTAGGCACTAATGTCGAATGCCCGCGCGGACATTACTCAGACCCATAACAAATATAGGTCATACAAACATTTCTACGTTTTCGATAAGTTTAAATAATAATGTAGTAAACGTTTTCTTCCATGACAAACTCCTCCGCTCCAAGGCCAGGGTAGCCACGTGTGAATCAAATCAACACGTGTAGCTCTTCCACTTTTTATGTATCGCTTTAAATATCACGCCACTGAAACTTGGAGGCGCCGGTGACTTACTGACATTGACCCGCGATAGTATATAGCCTTGACAACAGTACCTTTACTTGAAATTGGACAATTTGAACTTTAACTTCAGCCAGTAAGATTTATATTAAGTTGATCTTGTTTAAATTTAGGGGTTGTGTTGATATTTATTAAAAGATTTCGCGCATTTTGTTAATCCTACACGATATTTGCCCTCAGGCTAGGTGAAGCGACGGTCTTCGCAGGATGGCTGGTAGCACCTGGAGGAGAGTGGCCGAGGATGGAGTTAGATGGCCTGAGATCGGAGAGGCCGGTCCAGCAATGGGTTGCTCTAAACATGTCACGGATAGGGTTTTTTTTTGCACCTACACTTAATGGTGCCCAAAATTATGTTCGCGCCATTAAGGCGAATCTAATAACATCTTATTTGTTAAAATCGGTTCACTCGCTTGGCCCCCGGGATACATACAGACATAAGTACATATCAACTAGAAACTTTATCCCTCCTTTTAGGCTCCGCTGCAGTCGGGTACAAATGGCCAAGCGCGATATTTATGGCAATTTCTTCCGTAAATGGAAGCACACGTTTCGGGATATGCGCTATAGATAGTATTCGTTGTTCTTTTGATAACGTGTGTGTCTGGGTGCCTTACGACAGTAGGTATCTGCGTCAGTCCGCGATGGTCAAGGTAACGGCCCGCAGTAACCCGGTTTTTTGCGACGGACACGTGACCGTCACATAGTGGATCTGATTCATAATCTAGCTCTTTCATGAAGGATCTTTACCTGCTTGTATGATGTTGCCAGTAGTGTGGAGATGAAATGCTGGTTTTTCATTGTCGTTTAGCAGTCATGAGAGCAGACTATGTTACTATGTTATATGACTACCTACCGGTAATCTTATCTGCCTAGCCTTTTCCCAAATTATATTGGGGTCACCTTCCAGTCTAACTAGTTTCGGCTGAATATCAATATTTTACGTGGAGCGACTGCCATCTACAACCCAATTAATAGGTAATACCGGTATTCGAATGTTAGACCAGCTGTCAGACTTTTAGGGCTTCTGACTACCCGTAACGATTGTCAAAGATATTCCTATGACAACCGGGACCGACTGCTTAACGTGCTCTCCGAGGCACGGAGGGGTCTCGATGTGTAAAGAACGGTCACCCATCCAAGGACTGACCGCGGCATGCGCAGCTTAACCTCGCAGATCGATCGATCAGCGCGGCTGTCATTTAGCCACGGGCCCCTCGACTACCTACCGGTAATCTAATATTGTGAAAATCCTTAAAAAACACATGAAAATCTTCCAATTTCGTCTGAGTTTACTGGTTTTTTATTGTCATAATTTACAGTGACTATTATGAAACCATAATTATTAGGGTCAATCTGTGAACTGCACTGCCCCATTTCGCTCACTACTGGTACACGCGCAAGGCGGCACACATTCATGTGACCCTGTTCCTTTTCAGGTCAGTTGGAAATTGATTAATTATTGTTTATTAATTTATAAATTGATTACTTGTTTATTAATTTATATTGTTTTTATCCTTATCTGTTCAAGGTTATAAGCGGCTGATCTTTGCTATCTGAAGCTTAAAAATGGATTGTTTATGTTTCAATTCGAGTCAAGAAAGAAGCACATAGTGACATGCATATTATGCAATCGATATGTTGTTGTTTATTTTTACCCGACTACGGCGAAACAAAAAGGAGAGTTATGATTTTGACCGTATTTGGTACTGTAATTGTATCAGCATCTCAGATCATAGAAACAAGGAGATATGCCATCATAGCAAATTAGTACGGGAAAAACTGATGCCACTTTTAGTACATTTTTCGACACAATTACGTGCATAATTAAGCGCTCCTTGTGAATAAAAAGATCTCCCACGCATTAAACATTCCGCACACCCTCAATCTAACACTATTAATCGTCACTCAACACTAGCACTAAACTAAAACACTGTATTAATACCATCGATCGTGTTCGGTTCGTCGCCAGCGCGTACGTTTATAATATGAGCAATTTGCTCAAAATCAGGCATCAAGCTCGATAGCGCCTTGGCACATCTCCTTTGTTTCTATGATCTGAGATCAGCATCGACGATTTATCGGTGGAAGCTATCACGTGCTTTTAGTCGACGCGCGCACGACGCAAGTCAAATTTTTTTATAGATTTGCATAGTTTACAAGGGAACTTAGCTCCAAAAAATTTAGATTAAGAGGGCAGAGGACATTTTGTCACCTGTCCCGCTCGCACAAAACCGTATTTTTAAGAATGTTAAATGAAAGGATGCATTTTTGAAAAATGTATTCTTATAATGTTTTAGATAATAATATTAATTTAACAGGTAAATAATACAAATTAAAAACATATTTCTACTGTGTCATCTAATCAATTTAGGAGCAGTTATATAGGATAATACTTCTGCTCCTAAATTGATAACTGACATGATTGACAAAATGTAATAGCCCTCTTAAGACAAGATGACAGTCACCAAGTCACCAAGACAAGCGAAACTATACTAATAATACCTGAAGCAGTCTGTCCGTTGCGCTCTTGTGGTGGAAAGCGGCAACATTTACCTGAGAAAAGAAAACAAAAGATTTCAATGTTTTCTGATACATATGAGTGATAACCTCAGATCATAGAAACAAGGAGATGTGCCATGGCGCTATCGAGCTTGATGCCTGATCTTGAGCAAATTGCTCATATTAAAAACGTACGCGCTGGCGACGAACCGAACACGGTCAATGGTATAAATACAGTGTTTTAGTTTAGTGCTAGTGACGATTAACAGTGTTAGATTGAGGGTGTGCGGAATGTTCAATGCGTGGAAGATCTTTTTATTCACAAGGAGCGCTTAATTATGCGCGTAATTGTGTCGAAAAATGTACTAAAAGTGGCATCAGTTGTTCCCGTACTAATTTGCTATGATGGCATATCTCCTTGTTTCTATGATCTGAGGTGATAACATTAAATTATGCAATGTGATATTGAAAAGTCGATGTAGCACATCAGTTCCTGTAATTACTGAAGGAGTCAGTCAAATCAAACCAAATAAGTTTTATGTTGAAAATCATTTTTCAAAACAAGTCGTTTTAATGACCACTCCAACTCCATCATGAAACCCTGGGTCCTGACCCATCATCTAGGTTTATAGGACATGTCAAGACAAATTCAACGAGCCCAAACACGACGGAGTTATGCTAAGAAGTTAAGGAGTTCCTATAGCCACGTGTCCGAGCTCCATCATGAGACCACCTCCATGGTACCATAATTATTACTGCATTGTCATTGAAGTGACAATGCAATAATAATTATGGTTTCGCTCAATCAGTTGGGGGGAACTGGGTACCGATCATGAGTTTTTTTGACGTGTAGTTATTTTGAATTGAAAATACACGTTTGTTACACAATATTCATATAAATTAAATACTTAATTAATTTCTCTGTATTTTTTAAAATATGCAAATTGTATAAAATTTTATCAAAATGTTCCAGGACTGCTGTATTTTAAATTCAAAATATGCTTAAGTTAACGAAACTATACGTCAAAAAAACTCATGATAGGGGTACTGATCTAAAACTCAGTTACAAGATTTTGCCTCATACACACACGGCAAGTTAAATAAAAGCTTGTAATTATTTGTAAGTCCTTTATCGGCTTCGATCAACAATGTTGTATAATGTTGATCGAAATTCATCGGGAATTACTATATAAATAAATGTATTACTGAAGTTAATATTAGTAGGTGTAAGGCACAACATGAAGACACAAAGTAAAAATAAAAAACCGGCCAAGTGCGAGTCGTACCTACTCGGGCACCGAGGGTTCCGTATCAGTTTTGGACGTATAAAGTGAAAAAAACCGGACCGCATAACTAAGTTTGTTTGTCAAGGAATTTTGATGATTTTGAAAAAACTGTAGGTACTAGTTAGGAACATCGTTTTATTTTTGGTGCAATATTTGGGTCAATTCCTATCAGCTCTAATTATTTCAGATTTTTCGCTCCGCAAACTTCGAAGATAAGGGGGGGGGGAATGGTATTTTTTCATCATATGTCGAAAACTGTGAGACATAAAATAAAATGAAAATATATTTTGAAATGTGCAGATCAAGCCCTTTCATATGATATGCCACTTGACCTAGTAACCCCACTTTAAAATTTCGGACCCCCACTCCGGCCCCTTTTGCAATGAAAATAAAAATATTTATTTACTTTTTTCATCTATACTTATAATAAATCTGTAGAGAGGTCAATTCTGTACATGAAATATATTTTCAAAATAACTATCAGGGGGTGATTAGTGATCGATACTGATGCCAAATGTGCAATCAGTAAATTTTTTGTCTGTCTGTCTGTCTGTCTGTATGTTCCTTATAGAAACAAAAACTACTCGACGGATTTTAACGAAACTTGGTACAATTATTCTTCATACTCCTGGGCAGGTTATAGTATACTTTTCATCACGCTACAATCATTAGGAGCAGAGCAGTGAAGGGAAAACGGGAGAAGTTACTCCATTTTTTAAGCTTCCGTCGCGTGTGCAGCCTTAATGGTTAAAGCTACATAGAAATCATGTATGACGGAAATGTTCTAAAATTATCTAAAAAATATCCCACAACAGCATATGTCTATCTTTTATGGTTGACTCACAATAACACGTGTAACTCCCGATAGCTTAGCAGTTCGGAGCTTTCTGATTGTATTTGTTTACTCTTACGTTTATAATACTCTCACTCATCCCTAACTAAAAAAAGTTAACATTATTACCTTTTCAATAAAAAAAGAATCATAGAAATCGGTATAGAAACACAAAACTTATACATGAAATACGCTAATAAGCCATCGCGCCGTCGCGCGTGAATACTGAATCATGCTATAAGGATTATTTTTGTGTAACGGTTGCCGCGCTCGACGCGGGATCGGTTAGTGGTGATGAATTTGCGGTATTGCTGTAATCGCGTGTGTTTATGTCACTCAAAATAGAAAAATAAAAAACTATTCACCCCCTCGGGGGTAAAACAGCTCTTCTGCGGGGGTAATAAGATTGATAATAATCTTCTATACAAATAAATAAAATTGAAGTGTCTGTTTGTACTGTCATGTTGTTGTAGGTACTGTTATGAACCGGAGAGTGATATAATGGTAGTTAAAGTTTACTCCTGAAGTCCTGAGGTACGTTCCCATGGTATAATTTCCGACGTACACGCGGGCGAAGCCGCGGGCGAAAGCTAGTTTGCAATAAAGTTGGACAAGCATTCTTTATAACTGTTCCAAATTTCAAGTCGATAGCATTAGTAGTTGCTGAAATAAGCATGTGTGACAGACAGACAGACAGACAGACGGAGTCGCACCATAAGGGTTCCTTTTTTACAATTTTGGTACGGAACCCTAAAAACATTGTGTGCCTATATGTTGTTATGATATTGGTATAAATGTCAAGTAAACTCGACACAACAATAATTATGATATTTTTAGTAACACGTTCATGGTAAACAGGATACTTGAAGATCCAGTTAAATCCAGTTACGACTACTATTAATAATAAAATTCATTTCCTAGTTTTTCAAGTCATTGACCTGTTTTTACGAAACAAGTTCAGGATTAGGCTTTTAAACAAAAATGTGAACCGGTTCACATTTGGCAAGACAGGTGTAGGCACGTGTGAATCTATTTACTTAGATAAATTTATTAATAAAAAATATGTGCTCAAGGACTTATACATACATAACCTCGCGCCTTTGTTCCCCTAAAGGTTAAGCAGAGGTGTGCACACCCACATATCACCAGTTATGTTTATGTCCCATATAATAGGCGGGGTCTTGACGTCACTTTCGCAAAAGGCATCGCAAAAAATTTAGTCACTTTCGCACAATGTTATGGCGAAGGTAAATGGTAACGGCCAGTTTTAAATCTCTTATTTCGCCGTCAAATAATGCAGGTTAGTTGTGCAATTTTTTTATGTTAAACTAGAACATATATACATCAATCGTACCTGTGAATATTTAACTATTGTTGTAAAATACTTAATGAAATAAATTCATGAATTCGTGTCTACCCAAAACATAAAAACGTAATTACTTTCAAACCGCTTAAGATATTTTCATGATTTGTTTTGTGTGAAAAGACTATGTTACTACCTATAATAATACCTGTTACTTTTTTTATTTTATGTTTTAGATACTAAAAAGTAATAATACGTCTAATTCTGCACAGCGCGCTCCTTGATAGGCGAGTCGTATTGCTCGGTGGATGTATGTCGCGTTGCTTGAGCTCAGCGCAGAACACTCAAGCTATACCGCCCAAATCACTCAAGGCCGTTGGCGTATACCGGGGCCTTAAGATCGCTGAAAATCACTTTCGCACAACGTCACTGTCTCAAGAAGTCAGTTTCGCATAAGTTTTCAGTTTCGACCCTATTGCCATCAACCGGGCACAAATCCAGACTCCGGGCTGCTCTGCTACTAAGCCTTTTCTAAATGAAAACCCAATAACAAATAAAGAAAAGAAAAAAAAAACATTATTTACACTTTGCCCCGCCCGTGAAGCTAGCCCCGCGCTCAGTTGCGCTACCACTAGACCGACGAGGCAGTTCAAGGTCGTACGTAGTACTTTGTATGTACAGATGTACGTCATAATACAACAGGGTACGGACAGGATATAAAATACAGATTTTTAGCCGCATTTGTAAGACTGAAAGTCGATCCCAACCTAGTTGGAGACCAGCTAAGACGATCTCAAATTGAGCACGTCTAATTACCTCTCCCAGAAAAAAATATCCCATATAATTCTATAACAAACTAAAAGAATCCTTCAATGGATGGAAATAAATATCGTGAACAAAAGAGGCACGCTTGCGAAGGCTCCACGTGCGAGCTACAGCTCGGCACACACGCGCGGTTATTTATGGAGGCGAGGCGTTAAAGTTTTCACACGTGCTACTCAGGTAGCAATACTATTGTCACAGTCTAGCTGTTATATATAATTACTTACAGTTATTCGACACGAGGGTTTCCGCTAGTCAATCGTACAATGCGATTCAACTCAGAATAGGATCGTCAATGACCTCGAACTGTCAATTATCACTTGAAAAGTAAGACTTGCAAAGAAAATTAATTTGCGAATTAATAACGTTTGTTTTTTTTATTTTATTTAACCATGTCTTTGTTTTACAAAATCTATTGTAATAGATTTTTTAAAGACGTCACAATATGGAGCAAGGTCATTCCTATTCTTATTTGGATAACATTGTAGGAGTGGTTGAGGGAGACCTTAATATCGCCAACTGCCATACATGCAGCCCGGGACCGGTGTCCCAAATGTCAAAATTGATGACATAATATGTAAATGACTGTATATCAATATACATACTTACATAGTCATTTACATAGATATGTCATCAATTTGACATTTCTCAAGTAATGTCAAATGTACGGGCGATGAACCACTGTAAGGTCTATACACTGTACTATTGTCATGTAGCATCGCGGATCGCGTCATGCGAGCGAAATTATACGACTGACCTTTCGACATGCTGTGACGTTTGAGTCAAACTACAGTTCAGCCCAGTTACACAGAATGTCATTAACCCAAGTGAAGTTAGTAAAATTCCGTCAGAACTAGGTCCTATTCTTATTTAGCTGTAGTCTTGGCATGAGTAGCATTATCCTTACGTACCTATACCAGAAAATACTGATTGAAATCTGTTGGTAATAGATGAAGTTCTGACACATCCAAGACTTTTGGAACGATGTTCCTTAACGCAGCTTACGCTAGGAGTAAACTGAGAGAAATAACGCGTTGACCTATTCAATAAAATAGCACGCGCGACGTCGGTCTATATATGTATATTACCTCAAAAACTACTGAACGGATTTTGATACGGTTTTCATCAATGTAAGGACATCCCAGATTTACGTGTATAAAACGTTAGTTAGATACAGCACAGAAACCTTGGATATTTTAGGCGGGTCGCTAATTTTTTATATAAAGACTTCCAGCTAGCCTGTGTAGGTGTTCCAACATAAGGGTAGTTTCCAACACAAAGCTTACTTGATTCCATTTCCAAAGTGGTTCAGCGGTGCGCATGCGGCCGGCGCGCGCGTGCCATATATACGGCGTGTGAGCCGCGGCCGCACCAGTGTGGTGACCGACACCTCGCCGACATGACGACAAACTTGCGCGCGCTCGCCCTCCTATTTCACGGTGAGTTACGACGGTGCAGTGATATCACGAAAAGTTTGTGCTCATACAAGTTTTTGTTATTCTATTTTTTTAAGTGATTTTACAGTGGTGTTTTTATTGGAAAGAAATGTTTTAGTTTTTGTGGTTTTGTCGGGTATTTTTCGAAACATTCAATCAGATAAATAATTTACTGATTAGTTTGTAGCCATCAATAGATTTTGATTTAATTTTAAAAACTTGCAGATAATGTATGTTTTTTCATACGAGAAAACGTCCAAGCAACATGAAGGTAGACACAACAAAAATTGTACTGTTTACGGACGCCGAAACGGTCAACAAAATAATGAAGTAAAGCAAACTTCATGCTACAATGCGATTCAAATAAGAATAGGAACGTCAATGACCTCGACCCGTCAACTATCACTTAAAAAGTAAGGCTTGCAAAGAAAATTTATTCGTGAATAAAGTTTTTTTTCACTTTATCAGTCTTAATTTTACCAAATCAATTGTAATAGATTTTTTAAATATACAACTAAGGCATCACAATATGGCGCATTATTTGGATAGCATTGTGCACGTGAAAATACCAACGTGATAATATTAATTCACTACAAGTTTGTAAACAAACGACACCTCGACCTCTGCTGACCCTGCATCAGAAGAAAGCTATCATGCAATCGATATCGCACAATTTTGTATCTTCGTGTTTTATTGTTGACGTCACGGCGGCTCACCGGCCGGCGCAGGCGCATGTCTTGTACACACAAGTGATAATAATTAAGGTATCTAATATTTAAACTATACCCTGCTTTTGGGCTTCGCCGCAGTCGGGTAAAATCTATATTGTTGTGATAACAGCTGACTAAAACTAAATTCCTTCGGCAATAAACTACAGAAATAAGTAGTTCAAAGAGTAAAATGAAGGTAGTTTTGTAAAATGTTATCGACACCTTTCGTTATTTGTTTAATAAATAAATAAGTAGTTGCGCGCTTAAAATAAATGTGATAATATTATATTGCATTAAGTTAAATACAAAAAAAAAACAACACTATACTGATATTTATAAACCAATTAATTTCAACTTAAAAATACATTATATTTTAAATAACTTAACTAGGTTCGATTGTTAGTTAATTGGGTATGAATCAAATAAAATAATTTAATAATAAAATCTAATAACGTAGGCACAAAAATCAGTACCGTACCGGGTATTTTCTATGTCTCGTAGCTGTCGTAGCAATTGCTACGGCTACGGCTACGGGCTACGAGCCGTAGCTCGTTTATTGTCGTAACGTAACATGCTAGCCAGGGTTTCCAAATTCCTTCAGTTCACGGAGTATTACAGGAATAGTATTTTGTGACGGTGTCATTGGTAAAATGAAATATAAACACGGATTTGATTTTGATACATTTTCAACAATTAGGTACAGAATTTATTGAAAAACTTTAATGTGTAGTATAAATTCGCCTAATTGCACCTGTGCGAATCCAGGGCAGGTCACTAGTTTGTAATAATTATATTTTATTCGTAGAATGCTTGGATTTAGAAGAGACCTTGAATATTATAGTTTTGTCAGAGCTTACATTAGAAACCGGCTACTTACATTACAATTTATTAATTTACAATTAATTTTATATCATACCTACTGGCATTTTGCTCGCGACTTCGTCCGCGTGACCTACAGTAACTGTGAATTTTTTTGGGTAAAAAAAATGCCTGTAGTACTCCGGGACAATGTAGCTTTCGCTTAGTAAAAGAATTTTCAGAATCGGATCAGTAGTTAAGGGGATTATCTCTTATACATACATAGGAACAAACTTTACCTCTTTATAATTTAGTAGGTATAGTCATGGGGTCTCATCAGGAACAAAGGAACATTTGTTGAAATAACTCATAATATAGATGGCGTTATATGTATTGATTTGTTATTGAAGTTTATGTAAAATTGAGAACATGAAAAAATTCATCATGAAAAATATTTGTTCAAATTTTGGAAAATCCTTTAAGCACGGAAAAATGTATAGCCCGAAGATAGCCCGCGCTAAATCGGTCACATTTCTTTGTATGAGATGAGGCATCTGTACGTATTGTATTATATTATCTGTGGTATAGTATAGACAATACGTTTGTACAGCCTAATTTAAATAAATTAAGTATTAAGTTATTCTTACACCAATTAGCAACAGCAAATAATATTCCCAGATAATTTGCTGATTAAACACGATAAGAAATTAAAATATTTTAAATTGTTCTTCATTTACATTAAAATATAACCTAATTTAATAATGTTTATTTATTAATGTGCCATTGTTTTGTAGAACATTAGTATAAATCTGGTTAAAAAACACATTTATTAATAAATAAGGAATACAAATTAATAATTTTATTGGCAATTGTTAAAATAACACTTACCTATTTCCGAAGAATGCAAATAACGGTGTATTTACTTCTTTCGTAATCTACACAAATATGGTTAATAACTAATAAGTTAATTTTTTTTCTAAAATTAAAGAAGGAGTCAGCTTAGGGAAGCGGTGTGTTGTGATGTGATAACTCATAAGCATAACACAGATTAATTTTACAAATGTACCTGACACTACCTGTACTTATACATACAGGGTGGCAGGTTAGACAGTGGAAATATTTTAAGGGGTCATTGTACTCATCATTATGAACAAGTTACCCTGAAATCGCGAAAAAAAATCTGCTGTTCCATACATTTTGTTGAGTTATGTGAATATAAATGTATGGAACAGCTGATTTCTTTTTCGCGATTTCGGGATTGGTAGTAAAAGTTGTTCATAATGATTAGTACAATGACCCCTTTAAATATTTATACTGTTTAACCAGCCACCCTGTATATCCCTTTGTATAGGCTCTTTTGAAAAAGAGTAATCATGGAGTTTCTAGTCCGTCCTTCTCCGTTTTGGAACGGGCAACTAGCTTCAACTTACGGACAAACAGACTGACAACTTATGTTATTAAATATAAGTATAAGAGCTTTTCAAAAATCTAATGACCCGAGCGGGATTGTAACCCGTACCTCTACCGTACCGTGGCGTCGCTCTACCAACTGAGCTACCGGGTCTCGCTCGCCTCACTTGAAAAATGAAATCCCTTTGTATATGCCTTTTATGAGGTGACAACTATTTCTTGACAAAAAGTGCCTGTAAATGGTCTAATTGAAATAAATGTTTTTGACTTTGATTTCGAGCATCGAAACCAGCACCCTAATTGCGTAACTCAATTTCTATCGCCATGGCTTTCATTTTGACAGTTCAACAACATCCATTGCGGCGTTGAGCTAGTTATCGGGAGCACAGACTAAGAAACATACGGCGCAATGAATGTCAAAATCACTGCCATGGTGATAGCAATTGAGTTACGCAATTAGGGTGCAGGTCCACACCTTCAGTAATCGCGCTCACGAGCTCACGACCACTCGAACTCGACACAACAAGGCAATTTTATATTCATTTATTATTTTTAATGGTCTGAGAATTAAATATGTATATTGTTATACATATACCAGTGTGTGTGAGGTCAAGCATGGTGTCACACATGAACGTGATTACCTGCAAGACACTCGGTTACACGAGCTGGTAATAACAGACAAGATCCTTCGCATGATAATATAGCTACGTACTTCAAACTGACAAAAAAAACATGATGCCATTCCACATAGTCGCGTAATTAGTGTGTTCATCGCGGACTGTGGCATGAACCGCCTCACTTATAAACGATGATTAAACGTTAATACGGTAGTGGACTACTATTAAAAAAAACCGGCCAAGTGCGAGTCGTACTCACGCACCGAGGGTTCCGTATCATTTTTGAACGTATAAAGTGAAAAAATCCGGACCGCATAACTAATTTTGTTTGTGAAGGAATTTTGATGATTTTGAAAAAACTGTACTAGTTAGGAACATCGTTTTATTTTTGATGCCATATTTGGGTCAATTCCTATTAACTCTAATTATTTCAGATTTTAAAAGTAACAATTTTAGGGTTCCGTATATCAAAAAAAAAACGGAACCCTTATGGGATCACTTTGTGGTCCGTCTGTCCGTATTTCAAGACCCGTAACGGGTGGAGGCATCTGCTCATCGGCGCTACAAGAAGTATGTAATTGCGGCATCTTGCTGATGCAAGCATATGGCATAGATGGCGCTATTGCATATTTGGGAACCCTCAGGGCGCAAGTCGTACTCTAAGATTTTTTTATAAGTTTTTTATAAAGGTATGACATTATTTTTACCGTTTCGTACCTCAAAAGGAAAAAACTGAATCCTTATAGGATCACTTTGTTGTCCGTTCGTCTGTTGGCTTGTCAAGACCTTAAAAAAATGTCTGAATAGTTTAAAACTTCAACTCCACATTAGGCTGTCAATACAAATCGGACAGTTACCGTTTCCGCATCCCAAAGTTAGCAACACCTAATCATAATCTATGAACGTCTTACACCGAACATGGCGTGCCAGTACCGTACGGAATCGAGCAAACTGCCGCCGCATATACCCACAAATGGTCCGTAACCTCCAGACATCCCTCGTACGAGTATAACTATACATATTTATACTACACAAATAAATAAATAAAATTAAAGTGTCTGTTTGTAGTGTCAAAATAACAGCTTTTTACTAAATGCATTTTTTGTAATCTAATTGATAATAGGCTTGCGTTTGACCGTCATCTCGCCTGGGAGGTGATTCTCGCGGGTTCGATATGATATCACCTTCGATATATATAGCAACAACTGTCAAAATATCGATCGAATGTAGATTTCGGTATTCTCGCGAAGTCACTGCAGATATATATCGATGGTAAAGCGTTCGACATGCATCGCATGGTATGGAGCAGTCGATAGGGTCATATCGAATGAATTATCGCACGCGCGTAAAAGAAATTGTAGAATTGTTGTCAGATTGGTAAATTCATTTTGCTTCCAATTGATCAAAACTATGAATTTCGAAAGAAAATCGCCTTTACAGACAATTTTGTCCGTTGTCGAGGCTTGTATCACACAAAAAATCCCAAATTAAAACTAACAAACAAAAACAAACGATTTCATTTTACTTTTTGGCTATGGCACTATTACTTAAAATGATTCAATTCTCAATTTAGCTAAAATTACGTAAGTATGAGTACAATTTTAGAAAAAATAAACAAATGTTTCATAACAATTTAATACGAATAAAAATATAGAATTTTTGACAGATGTCCATAAAAGTCACTGTCAAAACATTGACGCTCCGTTCCACAAAAAGTATGCGCATGTTAAGATTTTTTTTTTTAATTAGAATGAAAAAAATACTCCCGACTTGACTAAAATCTAATGGTGGTTACTGTAAAATGATAACTCAATCATACTTTTAGCCCAAATGACTAGAAAAAAATATTTGAGGACAAATTATCGAAATTTATTATTAATTCTTGGTCCGAGCCCCAACCAACAAAAACGGAACGTGTTTTGGCAGAGACAAAAACTCGAAAAGGATTGAATGAACATAATAATACGTCAATATCTATTACAAAAATATCTGTTGCCCGCGAGAATACCGATTTTAGCATGGGACCGATATTTTCAGTAGATATGATCTTGATCGAATGCGATATCTACATGATACGATATTGATCATATCACTGATTTATCGCACAAAGCGAGAATCACCTCCCTGATGTTAAATTGTTAAGCGATGATGCGGTCTACGATGGAGCACGCTTGCCTAGAAGAAACCGATTCACTCATGACTTAAAGACACCCAGATTGTAACTGTCGGTGAACACCCACTCGGTCAGCGCATTCCAGTTTTCACAATGAAAAGGGAATATAAGTGCTTCGTATGTGAAAGATTATTATTATTAAAATTATTATCTTTTTTTCCGGCTAATCTCCGAAACGGCTGGACCGATTTTGACGGGACTCTCACTGGCCGATAGCTGATGTTATATAAGGAGTAACTACTTTTATTTTAGAAAGGATTCCACGTAAAAACTTAAAACCCATGACATTCAATATTCGTATAGACATAACTTTACCCGTGCGAAGCCGGGGCGGGTCAGCTAGTTTATATTATTTCGCAAACGCTAGTGAGGAAGAGGCGGTAGAACCTGTTACTATTGTGTGCGGAATATCAAGTAGGTATTCAGCTGTTTGGGGTCCACACCAAATGTGCGGAAACGGACCGGATGGTGTTAGGATAGGTGCAGGCAGTGGCGTGTTCAGAGGGCAATCCCGACGCATTTTCCTCGCTTTAGAGAGTATTTATGTTAATTTTTAGGGTTCCGTACCTCAAAAGGAAAAACGGAACCCTTATAGGATCACTTTTGTTGTCCGCCGTCAGTCACCGGACCATAAGTGGAGCCATCTGCTCATAGATGGCGCCATTGGAAGTATGCAGTAGCGCCATCTATGATCATATGTCGGAACCCTTAGGGCGCGAGGCATACTCGCACTTGTCCGGTTTTTTTCATGAATGTAAGTGATTTTTAATGTACGTATTTCCTTAATAACGACATAAATTCACGAAAAATTAACATAAATACCCTCTAAAACAAAAAAACCTCCGACTTGCCCTCTAAGCACGCCACTGGATGCAGGACTAAGTGGGGTCAACGGCATAAGCAATCCTAACTTTACAACGATATAATAACTTACAATACTGCGGTGATAGTATCATAGTAGCGCAAGTATCTATTGTGGGCTAGTCTCTGATCATTTCTGAATTTTCGTAACTCCATATCGTAGAAAAATTGTTCTAAATCTACCTATACTACGTGACATTCTCCCTCGAACGTTCGCAACGGTGTGTGGCGGCCATAAGCCTGTACGGGCGTATCAAAACTGCGCCGCATCATAGATCAGTTTTTAAAATAGTCCAATGTTAATTGAAGGTCACCAAGTATACGGACATTATTTATAGCTGGCTTTATGTTTAATAATTATGTAACACATTTGAACTTGAATATAACCAGTTTTGACTGTTTTTGCTGAGATTTTTATAAACTACACGTGTAAATCTGTCAGGAAAACATGAAGCGCTTTATTAATATTTAATACTAGCTTCCGCCCGCGGCTTCGCCCGCGTTTTTGGGATAAAAAGTAGCCTATATGTTATTCTGATGTCTAAGCTATATTACTGTAAAGTTTCATCAAAATCCGTTCAGTAGTTTTTGCGTGAAAGAGTAACAAACATCCATACATCCATCCTCACAAACTTTCACATTTATAATATTAGTAGGATGACCTTACCGCTTAAAGCCATCTTATTTAAAAAAAAATCTGAGCGTAATATTTTTTTGAATTCACCAACACATTTCACGCGAAAAATAAACAGCTGATTCATACATTTGTGTTCACAAAACTCAACAAAATGTATGGAGCAGCTGATTCTTTTTTCCCGATTTTAGGGTTGGTCCCACAGTAAAAGTTGTTCATAATGATGACTACAATGACCCCTTTTCCTAATTCGATGGACTAAAATTACACCCTGTATAAAAAGTAATGTTAAACGGCCGTTTTTAAATCAACTGTTATCTTGTCGGTGAACTTGACCCTCACTAGTTGATCACCGTACCAAACAATCTGTTTTCTACATTGCAGTGTGGTGTGCGCTTGCGTGGCCGCATCCGGCGCCATGCAACGTGCGCGCGGACATCGACTCAGGAATCGTGTGCGGAGTGGCGCGCACAGCGGACGACGGAACCACATACGCCAGCTTTCGAGGAGTACCGTACGCCAAACAGCCGCTACGAGAGCTGAGGTTTAAGGTGATTAGCATCATAATATCACTAGCTGTTCCCCGCGGTTTCACCTCCGTTGCTCGGCTCCTAAGAGTCATAACGTGATGTTAAATAGCCTATACTATTCCTCATGAATCTGGCTATCATGCACAAAAAGAATTTTTCGGATCCGACTCACGAGATTAACGAGATTAGCGCGTTCAAACAAACTCTTCAGCAGGCCGGTTACCCAAAATCTCTTGATTACCAGTTTAACACTTAAGCTGTATTTCACCTAAAGACCTCCAAAGTCAAATTCCTCTTCTGCAATTCCAGGAGCTCGAGCCTTCAGATCCTTGGGGCATCCTCTACGCAACAAACGAAGGTCCAGTATGCTACCAAACGGACGTCTTGTACGAGAGCATCATGCAGCCGCAGGGGATGAGTGAGGCTTGCATCCACGCCAACATCCACGTCCCCATAGACGCTCTCCCCCCCGCTGGTCGCAGACTGGCGAGGCAGCTTGAGGAACCGTTCCCAGAGGAAGACACGTCGCCTGGACTGCCGATCCTAGTGTTCGTGCATGGTGGAGGATTCGCCTTCGGTTCTGGTGACGCGGATCTACATGGTCCTGAATATCTGGTCAGCAAGGGAGTTATCGTCATCACGTTTAATTATAGGTAAACTTTCCTTTTATATATTAGACTCAAAAAAAATACGACTTTGGAGATTCTTTAAAGAATTGCAAAATCTCCATACAAAGTCGTATTATTTTTAAAAGACTGACTCAAATTTTAACGCAAAGGGGTTCAGAATAAGGTCCTGAACCCATGGTTTCAGCTCTTCAGCTGTGCCAACCCTTCGGGGAATATAGGGTTGATCAAATCATTAAACACTGTCCACGACTGTCACATTTTCAACCGACTTCAACAATGTTCCAGGCTGAATGTGTTCGGTTTCCTGTCTATGAACACGACTGAAATTCCCGGGAACGCTGGTCTCCGGGACCAGGTGACGCTGCTGCGCTGGGTGCAGAAGAACGCGAAGGCTTTCGGCGGAGACCCAAACGACGTCACGCTGGCGGGACAGAGCGCCGGCGCCGTCGCCGTGCATCTACTCACGCTGTCGAAAGCCACTGAAGGTTTATTTAAAAGGTTGGTTTTTCTTTTATCTATACTAATATTATAATGTGAAGTGTGTTTGTTTGAATGCGCTAATCTCTGGAACTACCAGTTGGATTCGAAAAAATATTTTTTTTATGATAGCCAGATTTAGGAGGAATAGTATAAGCTATTTAACATCACGCTACGACTCCTAGGGGCCGAGCAACGGGGGTGACACCGCGGGGCACAGCTACTTATTTAATAAATAGGCTTGCGTTTGATCGCCATCTCGCCTGATGTTATGCGATGATGCGGCTACGATGGAGCACGCTTGCCTGGAAAAAACCGATTCACTCGCGACTTGAAGACACCCAGATTGTAACTGTGGAGGCACGGTTGTTGTAGTGGCTGAGTGATTAGCTGATACGCGGCGTGTCGCGGGTTCGATTCTTGCACGGAGCAAATATTTATTTCGGGCCTGAAGTGTTTGTGTTTGTAATCGCACCCACGAGGCCACGACACAGGAGAAATTCTAGAGTGGGGTAACGATTAAAAAAAAAACAGTTTGCTGTGTTTTGCTCGCAAACGCAGCTGGTGAGTGTGAGGTCTCTGTTTCGAGTCGGAGATAATGTTATTCTGTTGTCAATATTTTAACACTTGCAAATATTTAATCTAGATAATATGTTAATCAGCACAAGCATTTTTCCTCATATAAAAAAAAAAATATTCCTGTTCATAACTTTGACATTTACACAGCTTCATCTAAGTTGCTATTTATTAAACATCACTTACGAAAGTTGAAAATCCTTGTTTTCTCATTTCAGAGCGATATTAATGAGCGGAACAGCTACAAGTGGCTTTTACAGCCCCTCTCCAGCGTTTGCCCAGTATATATCCAAGCAGCTGCTGAAAATCCTGGGCATCACGTCCACGGACCCCGACGACATACATCGCCAGCTCATCGACCTTCCCGCAGAGAAACTTCACGAAGCGAACGCCTTCCTGATCGAACTCATTGGTCTAACAAGCTTCGTGCCCACTGTGGAGTCACCACTACCCGGAGTGACAACCATTATTGATGCTGACCCAGCAATCTTAGTTGCCAGTGGACGTGGCAAAAACATTCCACTCTTAATAGGATACACGAGCGACGAATGCGAGACTTTCGGCCGCCGACTAGAAAAGTTCAACCTAGTCAACAAGATCAATAAAAGTCCTAATTTAATAGTACCGCCCAAGATTTTATTCATGACTCGAACTGGATTGGTGACGGATCTGGAAAAGCAAATCGAAAGAAAATACTACAACGGTACATTCAGTTTGGAAAATTTCGTGAAATCATGTTCGGACGGGTTCTACGAGTATCCTGCGTTGAAGCTGGCGGAGACGCGTGCAGAAACTGGCGGGGCCCCGGTGTATCTCTACCGGTTCGCGTACGAGGGTCAGAGCAACGTCATCAAGGAGGTGACAGGACTGAAGTACAGGGGGGTCGGCCATATTGAGGACCTCACTTACGTGTTCAAGGTGAACTCGGTGCTCGGTGCTCCGGGAGTGATCCCGCCGTCTGAAGACGATATTTGTATGAGGAATTTGATGACGGACTTCTTCGTCAACTTTATGACGTGCAGGTAATTAATACATACCGTATTTTTTCATTGAAGTGCTTTAGAGTGCATTGTTATATTGACTAACCACGGCGTTAAAAGACATTCGTATCTACGAAGACTTCAAAGTCATTGCATTAAATATGCTAATAAGATAAGCTACTAAGATACTTTGAAAAGCGAAACAATGATATTAATTACGCAAAATAGATTTTATTATAAGTTTCTTTTGATACAGTCAAATCTTATGCCATAAGTGGATTTTTTTCAATTTAGGTATGAAATACCATTATTTCTATTTCAGTAAACCAATCTGCGAAGACCCCAACTCAATTTGGCCAGCGGACAACGGCCACCAATACGAAGACATAGAGTCTCCCACAATGATCCAAGCCAAGGACATCTCGCCAAGACAACAAGACGTCATCGACTTCTTCGACAGCTTGACCAATCAAAACGAAGTGAAATAAAAAGACTGAACTGACCGTGATTGATGTAAATATTCGACAGACAGTGGAGTGTCTTCATGGTGCAGTGACTGTGTCTGAACCAAATCAGGTCAGAGAGGATTCAAGTCTTCAAGTCAAGACTTAAGTGGTCAGGAACAATTTTGGGATAAGGTTGCGACTGTGTGTGGGATTTTGATACTACACTTTAATTTTGAATTAATTTATTTAGAGTAAGTTTTATGTCACAAGTCTAGTCGGTAACTGAAGTGATTTCTAGGTGACTCTGGTCCAATTTCTTAATGTTTAGAAAAGCTTCAATTGTTGTTGTAGTTTTGAAGCTTTTATCTATGTAATGAATAATAATGTTTGCAATTATAAATTCTCAAATAGTACCTATCTAATAACATTCAATGAAATGAAATTAGTTTTAATATAAAGATTTCAATGAGTACATTTCTTATTTTACGATATAGATTTACTGTTAGTAACAGCTAGATCCTCTGTAGTCATAGTCTTGTTTTACGATCCAATTGTAATAAAACTTGAGCCGCAATAAAGCTCAACTGTGGCTCTGGTTTGTGCTAGGACTACGACTGAGCTCGTTTAGGCCGGAGCATCATAAAACTAAACTAGGACTCAGATCACAAAATTGTAATGCGCCCGAAATATTTACTTTTAAGTTAACTTAAGTCATTTTTGTAAAGAGAAGAAGTTTGTACAAATCCTTAAAGATCACGAGACAGAAATAGTAAAAATAATTAATAATTATAATGCTTTTAAATAAGAATGGAATTAGTTATAATTAATTTGATTTTATTGTAATCTTCAGCAAAAAATCCTGCTCGAAAGAAAAATAGTGGTCCATTGTTTAAAAGATAACTCGTTTTTGTGGTATCTGTATAAGTTACTGAGACCAACATGAATTTAATTCTAAGAAACCATATGTTTAGTATTTCTGTTGCGTGATCCAGGCATTCCAGATGCGTAACGGAGCGGCTGATGTAACGTATTATTATTTAAGTCAATTTTAATATAAGTTCACAACGCGTTTGTAAATATTTCACTTTCTAATGTAATTTTTGCATTCCCGCACAATGACGCCGTCAGTACAATGATCGGACACGATCGCGTGGCGTTACATTGAATGATTCAAATAAATAATAGCGACGGACGGACGTATATTGTATTTTTATTTCAATAGTTTGCCATTGCATGTTAATTTTGGGTTATTTTTAAAGGTTTCTACTCAATGGAGTAGGACCTACTGATGTTTTAGGGCAAACATCTATTAACTTTGACAAATGCGAGTAAATCATTCTGTTAAACTCCAAAAGTTTACAAAATTATAACAAGAGAACCTTATCAATGGTTTATTACGACAAAAGCTGTGCAGTAACTTAAGTTATCAAACAAGACGACCATGGCATATCAGATATAATGCCATTCTAAAGAGATTGGAGTGTCAAAGCAGCCTGGCTTGAGCAGACAGGCGGCCGAGCATGATGCAGGCTTAGTGATAGTGTGTATACCCTACACGAAATCAGTGGTGCAGATAAACGAGAGAGATCTAAACGATACGGTTCATACGGTATAGCGTTGCAGTTAGTCTGTGACATTACAATATTGAAAACTGAACATAATTTATAGGCATTGTGTGACAATAGCGGGATTTCCCACTGTTTCGCATGGCAACAGACCGGAGTGATTCCACAAAACGGACAGTTGTATTTTACATGTTGAGAGGTACAAGAAAAATCAGCCATTTAATTTCGTAACAGGATTTAATAATGATAATATCAATTTGGATTTAGTTAATACCATTGGTAATTTATTGATCTTTAATAATGTTATCGGTCAAGTTAGTGGTGTTATTGCAAATGTTGATAGCGACAAAACAGGATGTGATCAGCACCGCCCAGGGCATGCTGCGAGGAGTGGCGAGGGATGGATACGTGTCCTATACTGGGATCCCTTATGCCAATATTACAGGCACAATGGGCAGGTTTAAGGTAAAGAGTTTATTTAAATTACTTTTTATGAACAAAATTGAGGTTTACTTATGATGTGATAATTTGAGACTCCGCTCAATGAAGAACCAATTACTATAATCCCGATACTAGGGAACTACCTGATACATTCAAAGCAAGGTGCTCTGTTTGAATATGCAAGAATGAAATATTATTAAGTTGCGAAAAAAAATATTTCTTAATCCTGTTACAAGTGTTTCGCCAAACATTTCAGAGAGCTGGTCTCGCTCCGCTTTGGTCTGACATCAGAAACTCCAAAACGTTGACCTGTTCTTCAGTCTCTGAGGCTGAAGACTGCCTTCAACTGGATGTTCACGCGCCCACAGCAATTGGTGGCAACTGGCCCGTGCTGGTGTGGGTCACAGGGGGGAGTGGACCCTACAACCCTGGGAAGATGGTGCAGGAGGGAATCATTGTGGTTGTTGTGTATCATAGGTAAGGTCGAGTTTGGTAGCAACATACTTTCAAGGCTATTTTAGAAGACTTAATCATATGTTTATTTTTTAGACTGGGTCCGTTGGGGTTCTTGTGCTTAGGCGACGAAAAAATACCAGGAAATGCGGCCGTCAAAGATGTAGTACTTGCTTTACGATGGGTGCGCGACAACATCGTCGCTTTTAAAGGAAATCCAGCCAAAGTTGTGGTAGCGGGACAAAGCCTCGGCGCAGCCATGGTCGACGCTGTAATATTGTCTCCCATGGCCAATGGGCTGTACCATGGTGCTATACTTCAGAGTGGGAGTGCCATATGCCCTTGGGCTTTTAACTATGACGCCGAAGAAAGAGCCAAGGCTTTGGGCAACATGAGTGATTCTACCGATGAATACATAAAATTTTTGACGGATGCTGAAATTGAGGATTTAGTAGCTAAAGCAAACAAACTGAATCTACCTTACTTTCCTTTTGGGATATGCGTTGAAAACCCTTCAAAGAAGGAAGAAAGACTCTTATTTGAAGCACCATACGACCTACTATCAAGTAAGAAGGGTAATTCAGTTCCTATGATAATTGGATATAACGATAATGAAGCTTATGTGTTTGTTTCGATTTTGAGAGAAGCTAATGTTCTCAGGAAGATATCCAGAGGTGCTAGTTTCTTATTACCGGATGATTTAAAGTTTCTGAATGAAAGGGAACGAAAACAAACGGGACGTCAGATTGAAGATATGTATTTCAAGAAAAATATTACTATGGCATCCGTGTTAGATTATCACAGGTAGTTGTTTATTGGCATATAAACGAATAATAAATAATCAGATGCTTATTCACAATATATAACAACTGTTTGTTTATGAAGAAAAATAAAAAACTACATATTAGTCATTGCCCAAATTCTTCCGTCAATTCATACTTTTCATATTACTTTTTTTTTTTATCTGATCATCGACAGGGACGCCTACTTTTCCAGCCACATCCATCGTAGCGTCCGTCACCATGTATCAACAGCCCCCGTCTTCTACTACCAGTTCTCGTACTCTGGTGACCTTGGAGTTCGTCCAGAGCCTGGGGTGCCGAAGAAAGGTGCAGCCCATTCTGATGAGCTGGCCTACTTGTTTTATGAGGGTAGTCTTGAAGGGGAGGAGGGAGTCGTGCAGAGGCGCCTAGTGAAGCTTTGGACAAATTTCGTAAAGCACTTGTAAGTTCATAGAAGTTTGAATCATTGTTGAAATATCTAACCATGAAAATCTTCCTATTCTTATCGCGATCGCATAGTACGGTGTTTACTGCCCCTTATTTCTCAGTCCATTTCTATTTTATTTTAAGCCCTTCAACCACGACAGTGTTCCATGTTCAATAATGCAGTAACTTGTATTTCAGAAATCCATCACATGAGAGCGAAGTGACTTGGGAGCTTACAAGACCTGATACCTTTCGTCTGCTGGACATCGGCACTGAGCTGAACATTATAGAGTACCCGCACTCGAAGGCAGCGCGCATGTGGGACGAGATCTACGAGAAATACTACTATACGAGGAACCGCATTGCTAATTAACTTACGATAAAGATAGACGATTATGTATAATAAATAGGGCCCAGATTAATCAAATTAAAATCAAAACATTTTTACTTTGCTTCCATTTCAATCTAAGTTCACCCGACTACGATGAAGCCGAGGGAAGAAGTGTTATGTTTTTTGTGTTGTTACTGTACAACAATAACATGTTTCTTTAAGTTTTCGAAATTGTTTGGTCGAAACAATGCTTTGCATTGGCTAAACGATTTTTCAACATCACAGGATGTGGCTGGAGCATACTTTTTGCACAATTTCGTAAGTGCCCTACTTATTACGTCTAGGTTGCTTCGTCAGCATGCTGTTTTCATTTTCATAAGGATATTATTTTTATTAAATATTTTTTATCCAGTTATTGACGAGCGATATAATGTGTGCGACATCAAGATCTGTCATTATGCCAAAACAAGCATTTTGCGAAAGTGACGCTCTGCGTCACGAGTTCAAGACCGTTTCAATGTCACTTAGTTTTCGAGAAAAACGACACGGGCGTGATCTTATAAGAGTTCCATTTTTCCTACTAAGGTAAGTACGGAACCCTAGAAATAAATAACAATTTAACAACTTGTAAAACTTACAATCTGAAGTGGAAAACCAAAAAAACAACCAACGATCATACGGCACCCTAATTGCGTAACTCAATTGCTATCACCATGGCATTGATTTTGACATTCATTACGCCGTATGTTTCATAAACCGTGCTCCCTTATCTAGCTCAACGCCGCAATGAATGTTGTTGAACTGTCAAAATGAAAGCCATAGTGAGAGATAGCAATTGAGTTACACAATTAGGCTGCGGATCTTCAATTATCTGTTTCCTTAGGAAGCGATTAATTAATTCAACCAATTATTTGGTAGAAAAAACCGTAGTACAAATTAATAATGAATTGACAATTATATTTAGGGTGTGTTACAATGGTACTTTAAAATATTGCTGGCAGACTAGCCCGTGGTATCTGGACTGCAAGGCTGGTCAAGCTTCTCCTGGCATACTCATGTTAGCTTTTGTCAGTGGCAGATCCAGAAATGATTTGGGGGGGAGGAAGGGGGCTAAGCGGTGGAAAGCACAACACTAATCCACTATGCTAACCTGAAATCTGACAGAACTTAAGATTTGGGGAGATGAGGCCTCTGCCTATACCTACCATAGGTAACCTATATAAGCTATCCTTAAATCCAGTCCTGGATTAGATGTATTTGCTGATGAATCGAAGGTGATATTGTTGGAATACTTGCCGTAGTGTGAGCAGACTGAGTAAAAGGGCTCATATTTTGTATTATATTTTAGTACTAGACTTTTGCCCGCGACTCCATCCGCGTGGACTTCAATGAACTGACCAGTTTAAATGACCTCCGTAGTGTAGGGTGGCTAGTACTAGTTATAAAATTGTAAAAAAGCTGTGTCTGTACATTGAAGATATTCCAGAAAAAACATTCGGGATAGGGGATCCTTAGATCCTTGTAAGAACCGCAGAAAGCTTCAATATTCGCCTAAATGTCAAAGACAAAGGTATGAGTTCCCGTCTTCGTAAAATAACATTTAAAATTGATGCTATCGGTTGGTAACGTTTCAGTAAGCCGACTTGCACGGTGCCGGGGTGGCCTCCAGTGCAGGCGCACCATCTGAACTACCAGGACATTCGATATCCCGGCGTGTACTACAAAACACCACCCACGAAATACCAGCGAGACATGATCGACTTCTACGACAGGATCGATGAAATTGCCAGGTGAAGAACATTACTCGTAAGACAATCCACTCAGCCAGGCCGCACACCAGACATACACCTTGTATTACGATAATTTTGGCGCCAGATTTGAAACGCGACACATATAACGCCCCCGTGTATCTGTGCGCAGGTACGCACACCAAGGACACAAACTGTACCCGCTACAAATGTGTCCCTGGTGTGCGTGCTTGCGCGCAGATATACAGGGGCGTAATGTGTCGCGTTTTGAAAACAGTTTTTTAACATAAAACTTATAACATTATGGACACGATAATCAACTTAATGATCAATTGCCATCAGACTAGATAATAGCTTTGAGAACTGTCGAAAAATAAAACTAGTATCTAACGTTGATATTTTCCAGAATTTCTTCATTGGATGCTTTTACAACGACGCGGACACGATGGTAGAGGGTGAACTACTTCTTATTGCAACGCGGAAAATTGGAGTAAAGTGCTCGACGTGAATTAACGTACTTATCATTTATCACGTGGTGGAGCCCAATGGCGAGTTTCATCTCCTAGGCCGACCATACACGGACTGCTTGAAGAAGTCAGTATCGACTGCTTCAAGCTACGACTGCATAGCAAACTACAGTCTTCTACGTACACACATACACGGAACCGCTCGAGCAGTCGGACTGCTTCGGGCGGTCGTGCGGTCAGGCAGTCGCCAGGCATACACTGACTGCTCTCGCGCAGTTACCGCCACCCGTGACCCGCGCTCTTAACTTCACGCAGCGCACGCCTACCGCCCGCTCTCTTCATGTTTGATTGGAAATTGAGACTTATATAGCAGTTGATACCGACTACTGCAGAAGTTATCAATGGCAGCTTCAAGCGGTTGAATTTGACTGCTCGAGCAGTCCGTGCATGTTGATCACTGGCTGAATGCTCGAGTAGTCCGTGTATGGTCGGCCTTAATTCTATCGCCGTAGTCCACCAACCCGCACTGGGCCCGCGTTCATAGAGACGAGCCCCAAATCCCACTAGTGTTTACATTATAAGCTGATCATGTATGAAGTTTAAAAAATAGCGGAGTGTAAAAATAAAATTGTTAAAAAATCCAAAGGATACAGGACACTTGTCCTGTTTTTTGATCAAACATGAAATTTTATTCTGTTATAATTCTTTAGTGCAAAATTAAATTTAGTACTTAAAAATAAATGAAGAAGTTGTATTTGTTTTATTTGTTTCGTCATCTATACTATTCTATACTAATACATATTAAAAAGAGGAAAAATTTTTTTGTTTGTTTGTTTGTACCGAATAGGCTCCGAAACTACTGGACCGATTTTCACTTGGATTGGCAGGAAATCGCAGTGACTTGTTACTCGGTCTGTCACCGTCCTAAGCTCCCTTCGATATGTTTATAAAGAGAAAGCGCGCATGTTAATTGTACACTTCGACAGTGCAATGATCAGATACGTTTATGTCATCGGCCTGGTAGCTGCCTGTTTTTGCTGTGGTAAGATATTATTTACTGTGCGTTTTATTAATTGCTTTAAATAATTCAAACTCGTTTTCAAAGTAAAACATCAATCAACCTTATTAAGTCAGACTTCAGATATCAACATTTTTAATTATACGGTTTTCAACATGTATGCTTTTTAAGGTTTTCTTAGCCGACGTGTATAAAGTTATGCACAGTGCACTATGTATTTATTTAGGAACTCAATTTAACGATAGTGGTAACTATGCCCAGGCATATTGTCAGCTGGAACAACTGGAAGCCACATGTCTGCAGACCGCTGAACACTGGCAATGAGTATTCTCATTGACAGCTTGAATAATATTAGCTATAATCTTTTTCCAGAAACCTGGAAGTTTCTTCCGCACCCAGAGTCTAGTGTAAGCTGCGACGTGCGCGCGCGCATACACTCGGGATGGGTGTGCGGGCGCATCAGAACCGCGGAGGAGGACGTCAAGTATGCCAGCTTCAGAGGGATCCCGTACGCACAGCAACCACTAGGAGAGCTGCGGTTCAAGGTATACTGGCTAGTTGCTAATCATCAATCCATTTGAAAAAAATAAAAAGGTCTAAAAATGGTTGAGTTCGGATATTGGCACGTGTAAATTGCCTCTTTATCAGACTTACAACAATTGTTATCATTTTATGCAGCAATAATATGCCACGATTTCAAACAACTTGAAATGAACCATAAAGATTTTTTCAATAAAATTGAGCATCATGACTTTGTGGTTAGCAACTAATAATTCTAACATTCCAGGAGCTCCAGCCAGTGAGACCCTGGGACCATATCCTGGTAGCAACGGAGGAAGGTCCTGTGTGTCCCCAGTATGACGAAGTGTACGGCCGCTTGGTCAAACCTATGGCAGGAATGAGCGAGGCTTGTATGTACGTGAACGTGCATGTTCCTCTCAAACCTGCCATCGAACTTCAGTCTTTGAACAATCAGTGTCAAAGGACCAGTCTTCCTATCCTGGTCGTAATTCACGGAGGTGGCTTCCAGGCTGGCTCCGGCAATTCAGATCTATATGGACCTGAATATCTAGTTAGCAAAGGAGTCATGGTCATCACTTTCAATTATAGGCAAGTATTAACAAAAATACCGAACGATTAATTGATTAGAGATACCTATAAGTTTTTAACAATTAGTTTTTAAACATTTTCAGAATAAACGTATTCGGATTCCTCTCGCTAAACACACCCAAGATACCTGGCAACAATGCTCTGCGCGACATGATAATGCTCCTGCGCTGGGTGCAGAGAAACGCGTGTGCTTTCGGCGGAAACCCCGATGACGTCACCCTGCTTGGGCACAGCACCGGCGCAATCGCAGTGCATTTATTATCACTATCTGACGCGGCTAAAGGGTTGTTTAATAGGTAAGCTACATAACATAACCCCCGAAAGTAATCTTGAAGACGATACGTAATTGTGTGTGTATCTGTGCCACTTTAATAAGGGAAAAATGACATAATATTAAAAATATTATTTCAGAATGATCTTGATGAGCGGGACAGCAGTGGGCGGGTTCACCACCTCACCTGTTTACGCTAAATATGTAGCGGACACGTTTATAAAAACGCTGGGAATAAACTCTACTGACCCCGACTTCATTCATGAGGAGCTCGTTAGGATGCCGCTCGACAAGATCGAAGAAGCTAATAGGATCGTGCAAACGGCAACAGGCGTGCTATCCTTCACTCCTGTCGTTGAACTAAAACATCCTGGAGTCACAAGGATTTTAAATGACTATCCGGAAAATCTTATCAAGAGAAGTCAAGGACGAAATATCCCTATGATTATAGGATTCACAAGCGTCGAATGTGAATCATTCAAACGTAGATTAAATTATTTGGACATATTGAAAGTATTAAGTGAGCAACCAGAGTCAATAATTTCGCCAGGTTTATTGTATTCTATTTCGGAGAGCCAAGCGCTCAGCCTGGCCAAGGCAGTGATGGACAGATACTTCGAGGGTAATGCGACTGTGGACAAGTACGTGAAGTGCTGTACAGACACATTCTTCGCATACCCATCGTTGAAGGTCGCAGAGTGGAGAGCTGCTCTAGGCGGCGCACCAGTCTTCGTGTATCAATTTTCATTTGACAGCACCTACAACGTAGTGAAAGACGCTCTGCTCCTGCAGTATGAAGGAGGAGGTGCCCACGTCGAGGACTTAACATTCATGTTTCGTGTAAATGCTATGTTGCAAGATGAGAAGAGCTTCCCTCCGAGGAACAGGGACGACCTCATGAAGCACTGGATGACTTCGTTTGTTGTTAATTTTATGCGATGCAGGTAATTTTTTTTAACGTAGTGAACTTCTTAACCCGCCTCGCCTGTGCTTGTTTTGCCCTACACACTTCAAAAAAACATTGTCAATGTTTTCACAATGTTACACAAAACATTTCCAATGTTTTCACAATGTTACATAAATCATTGACAATGTTTTGTGTAGTATGTTTAAAGCCGACTGTTTAAACCCGGTTTTAAACGTCGCTAGATAAGTCTAGACGTTTAGGGCCAATCTCCCAAGCTCTGTTAGATGCTAAACGTCCCGTTAAGCATTTTAACGGTTATCATTTTGACTGTTTTGCACAGTGAGACAGTACGTCAAAATGCATAACAGGACATTTAGCAACCAACAAAGCTTGGTGAAATTGGCCCTTAGTATAGCTCAAGCAAATCGCCACAAAAACCATATTTATATAAATATCCTACTGGTCTTTTGCAGCCATCCAATTTGTGACAAGAAGTCAGCATGGCCGCCAGTGGACCCGAAGCTGCTGAACTACCAGGTCGTCCGCGAGCCAGTGTTCATATACGACAATGTGCCGCTGACGGGGGAGCAACGAGACATGTTCCACTTCCACGACCACCTTGCAGCAACTGCCGCGGCAGGGTAAGGACCATTTTTGTCACAAGAGACGATGAAAGTACTTAGTAGCATATTTGACCCTTTTTAGGGTTCCGTACCAAAATAGTAAAAAAAGGAACCCTTATGGTGCGACTTCGTCTGTCTGTCTGTCTGTCACACCTGCTTATTTCAGCAACTACTAATGCTATCGACTTGAAATTTGTAACAGTTATAAAAAATGCTTGCCAAACTTTATTGAAAATGAAAAAAGTCAAAAAATGATTTTATTTTCATTGCAAAAGGGGCCGGAGTGGGGGTCCGAAATTTTAAAGTGGGGTTACTAGGTCAAGTGACATATCATAATATGAAAGGGCTTGATCTGCACATTTCAAAATATATTTTCATTTTATTTTATGTCTCACAGTTTTCGACATATGATGAAAACGTCTGAAAAAATACCATTCCCCCTCCCTTAATTCCGAAATTTGCGGAGCGAAAAATCTGAAATACTTAGAGTTGATAGGAATTAACCCAAATATTGCACCAAAAATAAAACGATATTCCTAACTAGTGCAGTTTTTCAATATCATCAAAATTCCTTCACAAACAAACTTAGTTATGCGGTCCGGTTTTTTTCACTTTATACGTCCAAAACCGGTACGAAACCCTCGGTGCGCGAGTACGACTCGCACTTGGCCGGTTTTTTTACAGTTAAAATCTAGGTTCATTTGTTGTTTTGTAGTAGACATTTTTGGCTATATGCTTACATTTTGCATGCAAATAGAATCAGGACATTTTAAAATAAGAAACTGGGTGAGAGTATAGGTTATGTAAAACGAGGTTTTAAATTGTTTCATTTTTAGAGTTCCGTACCTCAAAAGAAAAAACGGAACCCTTATAGGATCACTTTGTTGTCCGTCTGTCACCGGACCATAAGGAGCCATCTGCTCATAGATGGAGCCACTAGAAGTATGCAGTAGCGCCATCTATGGTCAAGAGATGACATATTATTATATGATGTAATAGCGGTATAGATGGCGCTATTGAATTTTCGGAAATTTAGGGCGCGAGTCGTACTCGCACTTGTCCGGTTTTTTTTTTCTTTTTGCGTCTAATATACCACATAAAAGCGAGCAATATTGATAACATACTGTTTAATTTCAGAAATACAACAGCAGGCAACAACAGCAGACACCGACAGATACTGCGTTAAAAATAACGCCACTGTTCTAGTAAATAGTTCAGTAAGAAGTTAAAATACGGTAGTCGAGCATAAAACTATTGTGTATAGAAAAATATGAATTTATTCTTGCTATATAATTGTAAATAAACAATCACAATGCTAATAATAACGGATAGATAATAATTTATGAACGGTGATCTAAGTATAAGGAGGTGAATGAGTTGGCCCCTCAGCCGGCCTAGCATGACCACGATAGAAACGGGTTTTGTCTACATAGAAATAGACAAAGTGACAGATTGTAGAAACATTTCTACGTTTTATGAATGAAATCTGTCACTTTGTCTATTTCTATGTAGACAAAACCCGTTTCTATCGTGGTCATGCTAGGCCGGCAGATCATAGAAACAAGGAGATACCTATACCATCATAGCAAATTAGTACGGGAACAACTGTTGCCACTTTTAGATCATTTTTCGATACAATTACAAGCACTCCTTGTGGATATAAGGATCTCCCACACATAAAAAATTCCGCACACCCTCAATCTAACACTGTTAATCGTCACTCAACACTATCACTAAACTAAAACACCGTATTTATCGTATTCGGTTCGTCGCCAGCATGTACCTTCGTTTTTATTACGACCAATGTGGTCAAACTAAAACCTCAAGCAATAGCGCCTTGGCACATCTCTCTTGTTTCTATGATCTGAGTTTGGCCCTCAATAGAGAGAGCTGTCGGGGCAGCATGCGCGCCGCAACAACATTTTGCCGACGCTTTTCATTTGTCTCTTATCCGAGAAAGAGCGAAACAACACAGTCGACAACATTTTGTCGCGGCGCACATGCTAGTTCGGCCGGCTTAGCATAAGCAATTCTATCTCTATTCTACCAAAGAATAGATAGTCTTTCTATGCAACTCGTTATCTCTTCTGCCCGAGCAAGCGGCGACCCGTGCTTGGCTTATCAGAATTTTGTCTCCTGAAGAATAGAAACATTTCTTCTCTTCAATGTATGCATAAAACGGTAGACATCTTTCTACAATCTGTCACTTTATTTATTCTTCTGTAGACAAAACCCGTTTCTATCGTGGTCATGCTAGGCCGGCAGAGGATGAAGAGGATGCTGAACCGACCGACATAATAGACGAAGGTGTACGTATTGGGGATTGCTACACTGACAAGTGCCTAGCATTATAAATGTACTAGCCCGCGGCTTTGCCCGCGTTTTTCGGAATAAAAAAGCAGCCTTGAGTCACAATGGAGCGGGGTTGAGGTTGATTGGTCTCCGCTGCGCTCCCGTTCGCCGTTGTAATATTATTTGTTACTTACCAAATTCTTGGTTCTTTGAATGTAACAGTATCGTATTGTTGCTTACCTGTAACAAGAATGATAATAAAGTTACTTATGGATCGTAAGAGGTGATGTATCCGAATCGACGTGGAAATTACAATCAATGCAGAATTTCGATTACATTGTTTCGGTTTTTTTAATATTTTCGTACTACTAACAAGTTAAGCAATTTAATCGCAAATCATCCTAAGTTTATCTAATGGAAAAACGCTACAATAACCACCTGGGTATTGAATCCAGAACGTCTAGGTTTGCAGTGGATCTTGCAATATCTGACCGAGGCTAGCCCTTATCACAATATAATAGTTGCAATGTTAGAAATATTGTAAACTTTTCCGTAACCTGTATGAGTACCTACTTTGAGGAAAATAGGGTGCCAAAATTGTAAGTACACCTTGAATTTCCCCATGCGTTTCACATATAATAAAGGTGATGTAGCACAAAATAAACAGTAAAGCTTTCGTTATCAAAACCTCGAGGGCGTGATAACACAATGGTATTACTGAACCCCGATAAGTACCCTAATCTTAGTACTGGCAACACCAAAATTGAAAGTCCAAAAAGTATATTATTTAACCTTGAATTGCTTTGGATTGCAAACAAGCATTGTATTCGCACACCTAGATCTAAAGATCAGGGTAATAAAGAGCTAATTAAAACAAATTATATTTCTCCAAAGGCAAAGTTGTAAATATCTCATGTGCCTGATATGACACACTTCAAGCCAGGTGATGGTAGAAGAGAACTTTAACACACTGGGAAGTGTGTTAAATTTTCTGTTATATATATTATAACAGAAAATTTCACTTTAGACTTTAGGGAATGAGAGCAGATAATTATCACATAAGAAAATATATACAGCTTTAAGTATCGAAGCCACTTAAAATTCTAGTGGTTCAATAGAAACATCGATGTCTGCACGCGTAGCATGACCAATTCCATCTCTATTCTACCAAGAATAGACAACGTTCTTTCTATCCAACTCGTTATCTCTTCTGCCCGAGCACGCGGCGACCCGTGCTTGGCGTTGCAGACTTTTGTGGATTGAAGACTAGAAACATTTATTTTCTTCATTTTTAACATCGCCGTGGTTAAATCGGTAGAAATCTTTCTACAATCTGACATTTTGTCTTCTGTCGACGAATTCGTTTCTATAGTGTTTAGTAGTGTTAAGTAATATGAACGGAAAAGGTAACAGCTACCATATTAAATAGTTGTTTATATTCAGAGGGACTTAACCCCATCATGTTTTTACCCGACTGCGCGACGCAAAGGAGGGTAATGTGTTTATCAGTCTATGTATGTATGTATGTATGTGGCGTTCTAGAGAACGCCACATAGAAACAAACATACATACATACATACATTCGACCAAATGCGTAGGCCGATTTTGATAATTCTTACGTCAATCGATTCGTCTTAACCTTGCGAGTGTCACTAAAGACATAACAGTAATCAAAATTCACCACAGCGACAACCAGACGCCATATTGTCAAAATGAAAAAAAAAAAAGTTGATGAACTATGTCAAGTGGGGTAAAATACCTATGTATTTTAATTTTTAATTATTTTTTATTTTATACTTTTTAGTTACGATTCATTGACTTCGTTATAAGATGGTAAATTTTTCAGTTTTTTTGTTTGTATATCGTTAATACTTGAAATGAAAACTTAAATCAATAAGTAAGAATTAGCGAGAATGATTGTTTTGTCCTAAGTATTCTTCAAGTACCGTATATGAGATTTGGAGGTCAAATGGCAAAAATAACGTAGCGGTTATGGACTCAGTCGCATTTGTTTATTAATTGATAATCCTAAAATAAAATCTGAGTCCCAGTTTTTCATTTCTGTATCAAAGGAAAGGATTTGGACGTTAATCAATTGCAGGCATATGCATTTGTTTCACACGGGAACATAGCCGACTCCACTGTTATCCTAATAACATTTTTTACGACTTAAGTTCAGTGAATCGCCAAATCGCAAATCTAGCTCCAAATATTGGTCTATAGTTCAGTAACTATTACAACTGCAACAGATGAACGGTTTTGTTAGCGATTGTCCTGCGTCATCGATCCCGGAGCCCGCGCCGTCTGAGCCAGTGCTGCCGGCGCGTTCAGAGTTAGCGACGACCCACACATTTACATGAAAAGGTTAGTTGAACGTTTATTTTGTATCTGCTTAGGTTTATATTACTACTTTTTCTTCTGTTACCTCTTCTTTGTAATAAGCTTTGGTACCCTTGACCAAAATAAAGTACTGAGTTCAATCCCCAGATGAAGCTTTGTTGTGAGATAATCTCAGTGAACAGCGAAATGGTTGTATCTACAAGTAGCGTGGTTTAATGCCATGGGGGAACTCAAACTGTAATGTTTAAACTTTTCCTATATTATTAGACGTTAGCCTGTATTTTTATCTATGTGACTGTTTTGAATTGACTATTTTAAATGAGCCCCTTAGTATAGGGTGGCTAGTATTACAAAGAGGTCAAGCTGTATCTTTGGTTCATCCATCAAATATCGCTTAGATTTTAAGCTGGACTCCAAGCTATGAAAACTATGAAAACCACATCAAAAAACGTTCAGTAGGTACTTTTTGCGTGAAAAAAAAAATCTTTTTGGGCATGGTTACGTGAGTTACGTCCCAGTACCCCTATCCCGACTGTTTTTTTTTTCTGTAATACTTTCAATCCACAGACACGGCTCTGCCTTACGATTGATTTAGTGTCCGATATTATTAAGTTTTCATATTGCATGAATTATTGACGTATTGCATAAGAAGCGATCAATCAGGATAGTAATATTACACTATCACTCCTAAAACAAGGACTGCGATAAAGCAAAAGCTATTTATAGATTGGGTTTGATATTCAGATATTTGAAAGTAGATAGAAGATAAAAAGTGTTAGAACACACGTCACAATTCACAAATAATAAAAAAATAGAAAATAGCCGTAGCATGACTGCAATAAAATAATGTGCTTTATTTATAGGAATGATCATCAAAAGTAATTTGCGACTGTGAATAATGCGGTGGGGGACAACAATATGGATGAGTGTGGCGCTAGTGGTGGCCACGTCGGCGCTTCACCTCACCATAGAACACGACCTCCAGGCCGAACAGGAAAGTTCCAGCCCTTCTGGTTTCCCAAGAAGTACAAAACAAGATAAAGTTTATATTCCTGATGAACTAGTTTTCAGTAGAGAGACCAAAGCTGATGAAAAAAGTGAAGAATCAGTCGAAAAACCTTCACAAAGTAAATCAAATGAACACACTGCAAGTTCCAGCAAATCTGCGGAAAAAAGTACAGAAAGTGATGAAGAAGAAGGTGATGGATCTAACGGTGGCAACGATAATGGATCAAACGGTGATAACGATAATGGCAAGCCGGAAGCAGGAGAGCCGGACATAGATGAGCCAGAAACAGATGGGCCGGAAATAGAAGAGCCGGAAACAGAAGCGCCGGAAACAGAAGCGCCGGAAACAGAAGCGACGGAAACAGAAGCGACGGAAACAGAAGCGCCGGCAACAGAAGCGACGGAAACAGATGCGCCGGAAACAGAAGAGCCGGAAACAGAAGTGCCGGAAACAGGAGATCACACCATTGTAAAAACAACGACTGGTACAGTTCGTGGACACGTGTGGCGTGATAACGCACGTATCATTAGCTACATTGATATAAAGTACGGTACCTTCAAGAAACCTTTGGAGGTAAGTATTGCAAATAATCCACACTTTTGCCAAATTTTTCGCTACTCTCATTAATAAGAAATTTGTTTCTTTTTTAGGCCCCCGTACCACCAGACCCATGGGAAACTATCCACGAAGTAAAAGATCATAGCAAACGTTGCCCGCAGCTTCAAAATGATCAATACGTCGGGGATATTGACTGCTTGACTCTGAGTATTTTCAAACCATCTGTTGCCGCTGGCGCAAGTGTCCTCGTTTATATCCATGAAGGAAATTTCACAAATGGAAGCGCAAACCCAGCAATTTACGGTCCCGAGTATTTGGTATCAAAGGGAATCATATTAGTATTACCAAATTACAGACTAGGACCACTTGGCTTTCTGTGTCTGCAAAACGAGACAGCCCCAGGAAATGCTGCTTTAAAAGATCTAGCTTTAGCGCTGAGCTGGATAAAGGCAAACATTGCAGAGTTCGGTGGAGATCCTGAAAATATCGCAGTGAGTGGTGATGGGACAGCGGGAGCTCTAGCAGGATATTTAGCCCTGTCTCCAATGTCTAAAAACAATGTAAATAAAGTTATTACAGACAGTGGCTCAGTTCTTTCTCATTGGGCAATAGACAGGAACCCTATTGTTGCTGCAACAGATTTAGCAAACAGCATAAGCGGATTTCAATCGTGGCAGGACGTAGAGACATCAGTACTAGTGACAGCAGCAAAAGACATCGTTTTGAGACCTTGCTTAGAAAATAATACAGATAATGGAGCACATTTTATGGTGGAAACTCCATGGAAGATGATAGAAAAGCAAGAAATAAAAACTTCTTTTATAATAGGCTCGGCAAAATATGCAGGCGCGCATGAATGGTTAAATCATACAACAGCTAGCATACAACAGCTTAATGAGGACGTCGGTCTTTTGCTGCCCAACGACTTACAATTTGAAACAAGTAAAGAAAGAAGCAGAATAGGTAACAAAGTGAAAACTCAATATTTTGATGAGGCTGCTATCAACATAGGCGATGTGGAAAAACTGACACTATATCTTACGGATGCTGGATATCTCGGTCCTGGGATCCGTACCTCGCGAGCTCTTGTCGGTTCGGGGGCAACGGTATACTTCTATGAGTTTTCTTTTGTCGGAAGCTTGAACAGAGAGTTGGAAGCTATTCCTTTACCAATTGAGGGCGCAGTGAGGGGAGACATAATTGGCTATCTCTTCACTCAAGATGGAGCCATGCCTGCTGAGGATACGAAGGAATTGCGCATGGTTGACCAGCTGATTGAACTATGGACCACTTTCCTCAAGACTGGGTAAGACATTTTGTTACACTACAACAAATCTAAAAAAGATTGCAAAAAAAGAATACGTAATGTATTTCTCTTTTTATTATAGTATTTATTTTCAAGTGCTGTTCAATGTTCAATTTGTTCTGTCTCCACAAAGTAATTCTTACTTGTTGTTATTTAAAAATGTAAAGTGTCCTCCTTAGCTATCATTTAGCTCAATAATTAGCTGTCATTCTTTGAGTATTGCTCAAAGTTCCAAAGCTAATTGTAATCAAATTACAGAACGCCTTCAGCCGAAAACATTGAGTGGGACAAGTTAGAGAAAGCGAACGCTTCAGAAGAGCAGTGGTTGTCGATCGAGACATTGCCGAGTTTGAAGACGGGCCTGCATGGGGAGCGTCTGCGCCTCTGGACCGACATCTACAACGAATACTTCATCGAGAAGAGCCTAGCCTTCGCGACCTCCCCCGGCGTGTACACCGTGATCGTCCTACAAGTCGTCTTCTTTATCAGCTTCTTTAAAAACGCTTGGCATTTCTTCTGATCAAGTCATTAAATGTATCGTAATATAAATAATGTAAAGTGAATAAGTCACTATGAAGCTATGTACTTTAGAATAATGTGAGTGGTATATTTGGAATAAATTGTGAACACAAAAGATGTCTGTATAATTACATTAATTAATTTTCTTTAAAATAATACAAACTAATTCGAATTAATATTGTATAGGTATGCTAAATCAACTCTGTGTGTTAGTTACGTTTTTATTACTTTTTATGCTTCGACACTGAACCGACTTTGATGTTTGTTTTTATGGAAGTCTAACCAACAAAAGTACTGGGCTCGTTAGTAGTAGTAGCAATTTTTCAAAAGACACCAATCTGCCCATTATCCTGTTGTGTGGAGATAGCTTGACCCAGGGAAACTATCATATTATGTTCTTTTTTATTGGGTTTGGGATACATAAATTAGTTCCCCTAGACTGCGAGGATTGCAAGTGAAACCGCGGGCATGGGCTGATTATTGTTATAGGGGGGTTTACATCAAAATCAACTTTTCCCAGAACTTGGTTACAACGCCTTAGTACCAATATTTATAAGCTATTGTAGCCCGAACTGTTTAGGAATTCCGAACACTGAGTCACAAAATAGTCCAACATTTCACGTGTCAATGTTTTGATTAGACGCCGTCTGTTTTGATAAGCGCGCCTGGCGAGTTGGCGACATGTAAACTGGCGCACTTACCGGACGCGACACATGGATTCCAAAGCGGGTAGAGGCACGGGAAGCTCGGTCATGAGGCTCGGGGACTTAGTGTTGAGTGCGAGCACGGTGTTGTATGTGGTGCAGGGGCGGCCGACCCCGTCGCCACGGGTGCACCGCGACGTGGCCACCTCGCAGGGCGTGGCCCGCGGTTATTTCACCCCAGACCCACCCCACTTCGCGTACTTCGGGCTCCCCTACGCACGCCCGCCCACGCGGCGCGACAGGTTTAAGGTCAGCTGATCCATTTGTTGATAGACGTAGATCCCATTTGGTGCTATGTAGATTAGATGACTATCGTGCACGAAATTTACTGCCGTTGATAATGTAATTACTTAGTTTGGTAAAGGTCCCGTTTTAGTTAAAATCAGTCCGTATTCCGTAATAGTTTCTCATTCTATTTGTATTGTTCAACGTATTGATTTGAATCTTGTATCGAAATAACTGCAAAATAACAGAGATTGGGGTTTTATAGTCCCTAAAGCCTAGATCTAGTGGCCCGCCAACAGCGTTTTCAACTATTAGCTATATGAAAATTAAATACTTACTCGTTGCGAAACATATTTCAGACTTAATTTTACTATCGGCCTCAGATTTGTCGCCAGATATTAATAAATTGTTAGCACAAAAACTTCTTCAAGGTCTCATTGAAGTTTTTTATTAGATTAATATTAAACTACGAGTAATTTCAAGTTTTGTTTAATTTGAATGGCTGTCTACCATAACTGTAGACAAATTTTATTCACCGGCTGACACAGAATCAAGATTATGGCCCACCTTCAAAATTGGTTGGGCAGCCTTGGCCTAGCTAGATGACCAATTAATATTGTCAGGACAACAAATACTATTTGAATGTTTGATTACGACATTGTGTCTAGAGAAAACCTGTAGCTATAGCTAGCATCGCATTTTGTAAACTTAATTGGACTTGAATATAATTATTTCAACATGTTATTGAAGTTTTCTTTCTAGTTTCCTGATGAAAAAGAGGTCAGGCTACTATCGTGCATTCGATCAATTAGTTGGTGTCTTTCTCCTGGGCTTCTAATCTTTCTTCCTTATACAGTAGACGGGACTCCTCTCTGCGCCCGAGTGGTTTTCGTTGGTCGCAAATGGTATTATGTCTTCCCTTTCTGGTCTTATTCGTTTTTGGTCAAGGAGTTTTGTTTGCCAATCGTTGTTACAAATTAGTTTTGCTACAAAATTTTTATTTTTGCTCTTGTCTTTAAAATAGATTTTATTATTTTTATTTAAATCGGACAATGTCACTTTGTTCTGAGCGGTGACCGCACCTCTACTAATTTTCATAGCAATCTTTCGAAGGGTGTGACGTCATCGGTAATGAATGGAATCCGTCTATCTATTATTCTATCTTGGTTGTACGAAGCCGATGAAAGTAGGTACCTATTTATTATCGTCACGTCGAACAAAACGTAAGACGTTCATCGCATTCACGGCAAAAACCATGTACCTATAGAGGAGGACTACGTTCAGCAGAAGTCGCAACATCATGAAAACACCGCTGAATGGTTTCTCATTTAGCGGCATTTACTAAAGTTCCAAGTACCTACCTAAATGAAAAAGACAACAATAGGAAGAATGCTTTAAATCGACCTGCTGACGTAGCTGGCTATGTATCGATTTGTCACATGTAAAAGTAAGTCAAACGGGACTTACTTTTACATGTGATAAATCTTTCTTCGCCTTTCTACCCAGGCTCCCAAACCGCCTCCCGAATGGGACGGCATCTTCGAAGCCACCCACAAGATCAAGTGCCCGCAACCCAACGCTGACGGCGAAGAGAACTGTCTAGTCGTCAATGTATTCACGCCAGAGCACGCCTCATCGCTGCCCGTTCTCGTGTTAGTGCACGACGGTGACTTTCAGAACGGGTAATGTACCTATATCATTCTTAAACTGTTTCGTGAAGATGCGCAATTTTATGTTTATAATACAAATACAGAATATTTTGATGGTAGTCTAAATATGTTACTATTTATATCAAATGATATGACGCTCAGGAATTCGTGCGCGATTTTTAATCTTACGTTCACGAGTAATCAAATATTAATAAACATTTAAGAAATGCATGTTTCAAGTAAATACTTAAATCCTCATGATATGGTGTACCTACTTCTTTCCGAGACAGCAATCTGGTAGACAAGACAGTAGGCTATTTAATACAAAGAAATTTAACCGAGGTAGGTACTAAGAACTGTCGCGATTTTTTATTGTCCGTTCTTCTCCATAAGAATCTACATTTTGTAACGGGCAACTAGCTTCAACTTACGGACAAAGAGACTGAAAACTATTTCTTGACAATTCAAAAGTGCCTGTAAATGGTCTAATTGAAATAAATGTTTCGACTTTGACTTTGTCGAATCACGGGGTCTCATCAGGAACAAAGTAACATTTGTTGAAATAACTCATAATAGATGGCGTTATATGTATCGATTTGTTATTGAAGTTTGTGTAAAATTGAGAACATGAAAAAATACATCATGAAAAATATTTGTTCAAATTTTAAAAAATGCTTTAAACACGGAAAAATGTATAGCCCGAAGATAGCCCGCGCTAAATCGGTCACATTTCTTTGTATGAGATGAGGCATCTGTACGTATAGTATTGTATTATCTGTGGTCGAATGTTAGAATAGTATAAATATTGAATCTTAAATTAACGCACTAAAGCTAAATCTTCCACCTACAACACAAAATAATAAACAGCATGGAAGCAACTTTTTACGAATACGTCTTAAAATTGTAGGTAGGCAGAAATCAGACAGCGTCCTCAGTGACTAACTGGGGATTTCCGAAACTAGAATACCTATTAGATAGATGCAAGGCCTTTACGAAAATTAGGAGTTAAGAGACAACGTACCTACGTGTCGATGCATCTTAATACGATCATAAATTCTTACGTCTACAATTTTAGCATAGAGGATGTAATGTCGATTTGAAAACAATATGGACTATTTAATTATGGATCCTATATCTACACGAGAAAGAGTTATCTCCTTCGAGAACTTACGTAGGCTTGAAATGATGATATAATCTTTTCAGATGGGGCGCTTATCAGCCGCCCACCATGTTCTTAAACGAGGATTTCATGATTGTCAACTTTAACTACCGGCTCGGAGCTCTAGGCTTCCTATGCCTCGGCACACCAGAAGCGCCGGGGAACGCCGGGTTGAAAGACCAGGTAGCAGCCCTGTACTGGGTGCACAGAAACATCGCAGAGTTCGGCGGGAACCCTCGTGACGTCACCATATACGCTACCGGGGCCGGCGCTGCAGCTGTACAGCTAATCCTTTTGTCCGGATTGGTCAAAGGACTTCTACATAGAGTTGTCCTGGAGTCAGGCTCCGCCCTGTCTCCTTCTTCAACGATGTACGACCCCCTTATTATAGCCTACAACGGTGCTACCTCTTTAGGTTATGAAGGCTCTGACAACCCGGATGAACTGTACAAATTCTACCAAGAAGCTTCAGTGAACGATTTGTCCAGTATACCTGAAATGTTCCTTCCATGTGTTGACAATATGTCAGACTACATACACAGTCTCATAGATGTAGACCCCTTACAAAAGCTTAAAGATGGAAACTTCCTTAATGTACCAATGCTAATCACATTCACTCATAAAGATAAAACATCTATCATCGGGATGGACGTAGAAAGATTTGAGAACCCACCAGAGAACTTTGAATATTTACTGCCAAACAATTTAGATTTTGATAATCGTAAAGTCAAGCATGGAGTAGGAGAGATTGTGAAGCAGTTTTATTTCAGCGAAGACTTCACTAGGGGTAATATAGGCCAGAGTTATGCGGACTACATCCACGACGTATTAACCGAGTATCCTATAATGAAAACGGCGATGCTATTTGCTGCAAAAAATACATATTCTGTATATGTCATGAAATTTACTCTGCCAAAGACGAGTGGGTCCTGTGAAGAATGTGTGGGTCCTGTGAAGAACGAAGTGGTGACAACCAGTTTTGACACACTGCTGGATTATTTATACAAAGATGAAGAGCATAATGACGTCATTATACAAAAGCTGACAATATTGTTGAGGAATTTCATCAAATTGGGGTATGTTGTATCATATTTTTTAATTTTTTACATACTATGTACCACATCACTCATCAGTGCTGAAACTAGACTGAAAAGCAGTAAATACAGCACTGGTACCTGTGAAGCAGCCTTCACAGTTTGATATTACAGACTTGTTTATGATTACTTTCTCTTCTCCCTTAACTGCACAAACTACCTATAAGTAAGAATAGCTCATTCCATGGTTACAATATTAGCTAATCAGCAAAATGGTAGCGCTTCTGACTGACTACAGTGCTGTTGTAAGATAAATAAATAAATAATAATTTATTTTCAAAGAGTTGTACAGCAAACACTTATAAAAACAAATTAGCATCAAATTAACATAATGATCATATTATTTATGTGAGGAGACCAAAATACAGCAGGCAATGCTTATATGCATATAAGTATTTAAATGAACTGAGGCTGTGAGAGCCAGAGTGGCCTATCATTTCTAGACACAATTGATTTCAATTGTGTCTGAAAATAATAGGCCACTCTGGCTCTCACCACTCTGGTACCCAAGGTAAGATTTAACTTGTGTTATGGGTACCAGCACTCTTGAATATATTTCATACAAGGTTGTACATTGCAACTGGCTGGACGGTTGTTTGTAAATACAACAAAAAGGAGATACATATAAAAAAAATAAAAACTTAAAGGTAGTAAATAAAAAAAAAACTTAAAAAGCCTTGTGATGTGTGTGTGAGTGTATTCGGTATAAGTGGTGTGTTAGAGTGTGGGTGTTGTCTGTAACCATCTATAGACTTTCCTCTTACATGCAACTTTACAAAGCGGGAACATGTTACAATTCTGAAGCAGTTCTGAATCTGTGAGTTGGACAAACTCTGTATAGTCGCCGCTTTTTCACACAAGAGGCATTAACTCATGGAATGCCAAGCAGCAGATACAATGCGAAAATTCATTGTTTGCTATGTTTAAACCCATAGATTGCACTCAATGAGTTAACCTACTAGAAAACTGACAATGTATTTAGGTACTAGTAGGTTAATGCCTCGCTCTTTGCATTACAACTGATTTGGTATAAGACTTTAGGACTTAAATATTTTTACAACAAAAATAGATATGCAAAACAAACAATACAGTATTCTAAATAGGTACAACAGTTTTAATGTATGTGTTGATTGTTGCAGTGATCCCACACCACTGACAACAACATTAATCCCGCTCATATGGCAACCGGTGCCCTCGGAGAAGGAGGACCATGTTCCTATATCAGAAGTACCGCTACTGCAGTTTGGCACCAACCTGAGGATGAGCGCACCACCCCATAGCCAACGGCTGCTCTTCTGGGACAACATCTACAGCAAGTTTTACAAGCCGCATCTGCTTGAACATCAACAATCTGAAGATTTGGATGATAATGATTAATCTAATATTCGAATGTGACAGTTAGCCATGATGTATTTAGCACTATCCTGGATAGAGAATGGTTGTAGCAGTAATAACAATAAAACTTCTATTGTGTCTATCAAGTGTCCACCAATGGGTAATATTTTTTGTTTTGGCCATTTTTGGCAACTGAGACGAAATGGACAGTTATTAGGGTCAATGTATAGAATCACTTAATTATATTACCTACATAATTATCCATTGTAAATTATTATGCAAGTGGGAAAGTGGGAAAGTTTATTTATTCTACCAGGCCTTAAATGACCATAGCGTTAAGAAAATTATTTATTTTGAATACAAAGTCGAGAATTATTCAAATATCAGCAGGCTAGCGCGCCCGCCATGCACTTGTCATACACCCAAGTTCCGCTTCGCGAAATTCGAAGTGTCGCCCAAATTACGAGATCACGCAATCGCTACGTACACAAACACGCTTATTTGCAAGTACGGCTGCTAATTACCGAGTCAAAGGTCACATTATGAGATTACAATCAATAAAAACCAAACAAGTATACGTTTCCAAGAAAATATCGACGTTGTCATAAATAAATCCCGTTACCTGAACAATCGGCGGCCGTGGAAGCGTTACGTTGAGTCGCCAACACTGTTTGCACTTATAAAACTATAACATAGCTGTCCCCGCGGCGATATTAACAATATTGTTCACTAAATTCTCATTAAATTCTTATATTTAAAATCAACAAGTAAATTACAAAAGGCAAAACATGGGGCACCCGTCACATTTTACTTGACATGACATTAGTTCCGTTCAGAAACTGCACTCAGATGTTCAAAGTATGTGGAAATGTTGTTGATTTTTTAAATGTTTTTGTAAAAATATCGTTCATTGGACGTTATTATTTTTAATATAACATTATAATAATGTAATCAGAACATTATTCAAATTGTTTTGACGATATTTTTATTTTTATTTTTTTACTTTCACTTAGCTACAATATTTACAATTAATAGTTTTTGAACGTTTATTAGCGATACGTATTCGCCCACATACACAAAAGCAAGTACAACAAGCACAATACACACACAACCACGTTTTAACTTTCATTCAATGCCAATTTGCCATTTCATTGCCTTTGAATGCGATGATTAGTACAATGTGTTAATCGATGAATAATTACTAATGCCGCTATCCGTTATCTATCTATAAATAAATATAATAGTAATCCAACCAGGATTCAGAGTTATATTTACCAAACTATCGATATCGAGACGCTAGGACCGGAACCGGACGCCAGATGTTATTGGCGACGCGTTCATTCAATAATGTTTACTTTAGTAAATAGGCGAGCTACTGTTGAATTTTTTCAGTTACCTGTGCAGCATAGGCTATATTAATAATGCCACGTTTCGCAAGCCTTGTATTGATTACTTAGATATCGCCAAAAAAAATCGATAGGTATATCGAACAAAAAAAAATCGATATATTTGTACATCGATATTTTTTTTGCGAGCCTACCTCCGGTACCCTCACGGCGAAACACGACGCAAGCGTCGTTTCACGCCGGCTTTCTGTGAGGCCGTGGTGGTGGTATTACTCCGGTCGAGCCGGCCCATTCGTGCCGAAGCATGGCTCTCCCAAGGTTATTTTTTTTATTTAGGCGACATCATACCTATCGTTACCATTTAACTACAGTCGTTAGCCACATACCTACCTACGGACACGGTGAACTCGCGTGCCCACCCCTCTTATAACCCCCTACCTATTTCCCGGCAACCCCTTGACTAATTTGGCTCATGTTTGAAGTTTTGAACTTAAATCACTCACTCTTGAATCATCTATCTATTCATCTATCTATCTATTAAAAATACCGGCCAAGTGCGAGTCGTACTCGCGCACCGAGGGTTCCGTATCAGTTTTGGACGTATAAAGTGAAAAAAACCGGACCGCAAAACTAAGTTTGAAAGAATTTTGATGATTTTGACAAAACTGTACTAGTTAGGAACATCGTTTTATTTTTGGTGCCATATTTGGGTCAATTCCTATCAACTCTAATTATTTCATATTATTCACTCCGCAAACTTCGGAGATAAGGGGGGGGGAATGGTATTTTTTCAGATATTTTTCATCATATGTCGAAAACTGTGAGACATAAAATTAAATAAAAATACCTATATTTTGAAATTTGCAGATCAAGCCCTTTTATATGATATGTCACTTGACCTAGTAACCCCACTTTGAAATTTTGGACCCCCACTCCGGCCCTTTTGCAATGAAAATAAAAGATTTTTTTTTTAATTTTTTTATTTGCAATAAAGTTGGACAAGCATTTTTTATAACTGTTCCAAATTTCAAGTCGATAGCATTAGTAGTTGCTGAAATAAGCAGGTGTGACAGACAGACAGACAGACAGACGAAGTCGCACCTTAAGGGTTCCTTTTTTACTATTTTGGTATGGATCCCTAAAAAAATCTCATCAAAGTCCGTTGCGTAGTTTTAAAGATCTAAGCATACATAAGGACAGACAGCGGGAGCGGGAAGCGACTTTGTTTTATACAATACTAATAGCTTCCGCCCACGGCTTCGCCCGCGTTACTCTGATGTACATATAAACTATATTACTGTAAAGTTTCATCAAAATCCGTTCAGTAGTTATTGCGTGAAAGAGTAATCAAACATCCATACATCCATCCATACATCTTTACTTCCTCACAAACTTTCACGTTTATAATATTAGTAGGAAGTAGGATACCTAGTGATACAAACGCTGGATTTTTGCATCCAGTAGACTCGAAAAATTCGCTCGCTCGTTCAATTAATAAAGACAGCAATAAATACCTACGTCTACGTAGTTAAATAAAAAGAATTCATCTGTTTTTTTGCACAACTTCGATTTTTGGTGTGAATTATGTTTATGAAAGTAAGGACTGATAAGGATTTGAGGTAGGTTGGTAGGGTAACCTTTTTTTTTTTTTTTTTTTTTTCGCTGAGAAATGCTACTTACGCATCCCCGCTCGTGGGGGACGAGACGGGGTATGTGGGACTCCTGTCCGAACGACAGTATACCCACTAAAACTCAGCGGTGTTCCCGCATCGCCGTGATGGGAGAGTCATGGGGAACCGGCACAGCCTTGACGTCCACAACTCTCCCGGCGCATGCCCGCCTAGCTGGCGAGCCCCGCATGCCCCCCAGACTGGGGGGCTATGGGAGTGGCCGGGAACACTTGGCCACCCCCGTCCGGCACTAGTGGAGGCCTGTGCAATACAGGCAAGGGTGCCCCCGCACCCGTTGCCTGCTGGCCTCCACCTGGGAGGAGTCGGAGATGCCTGTCAAACTGACGCCTTCTCCGACCCCCCCTCCGCCTTCGGAGCAGCGCCGCGTGAGGGTCGTCCTCACGCGCGCGCTCCGCCGCCTCCTTCTGCGACATGACGTGCTCGCAGAAGGCGGCGACTGCCGCCCAGGACCTCTCGTCCCCCACCATGGCGTTAACCACGCCGGGGAGCGAGAGGTCCGGGCCGACCACCGCGGTGAGACTGCGGCGCGGCCCCGACCACGACGGGCACACCTCGAGGGTGTGCTGCGCCGTGTCCTCCGCCGCGCCACAGTCGTGGCACGACGGCGTCTCCTCCCGTCCGATTCGGTGCAGGTACGATCCGAAACAGCCGTGTCCAGACAGCACCTGCACCAGACGGAAGGAGAGAAAACCGCGCGACCGATCGAGCCAGTCTCGCAGGACTGGCCCAATCGCGTCGAGGGTTCGGCGGCCGAAGGCTGCGGTGGCGAGGTCCCTCGTCCAATGGACGACGATGGCGTCCCTCGCCTCCCGCCGCACGGCCTCCCGCTCTTCCGGAGCTGGGCGTTCTCCTCTCACCCTCCGCCCCGCCGTCCATTCATACACTCTGGCGAGCACCCACGCCTCGAGTTCCCAAGGAGGGGTGCTGGCCAGAGCGCATGCCGCCGCGAAACCTACTGTGCGGTAGGCCCGCGCCACCCGCTGGGCTATGGCCCTTTGAGGTGCCCGCAAGGCGGTGGCGTTCTCCCTCCTCTGGAGGGAGTCCTCCCAGATAGGGGCCCCGTAAAGGGCCATGCTCCTCAAGATGCCGGCGTAGAGCTGCCGGCATCGTGCGCTGGGCCCCCCTGAGTTGGGGAGCAGCCAGGACAGCGCGCCTGCGGTCTTCAGCAGGCGCGACGACAGCCCGCTAAAATGCGGGCCGAAGCGCCACTTGCTGTCGAGTACTAGGCCCAGATATTTCATCTGGGCCTTCACCTCGATCCTGACGCCCTCCACAAAGATGTGGGCGTCGGGTGGGGGGCGCTGCCGAGGTCCGTGGAAGAACACGGCCTCGGTCTTGTGCAGCGCCACTGTTAATCCTAGGCGGCGGATCCTCCCCGCGACCAAAGATCCGCCCGCCGAGGCCAAGTTGGCCGCCTCCCTGAAACTCCCCCCCCGGGCGGTGAGGAGAGTGTCGTCCGCGTAGCAGAGGACACCCGTGCCTCGGAGGAGAGTTCCCCGCAGGATTGGTAGGGTAACCTAACCTAACCTACCAGTGGCAAAGGGTTAATTTTTGTAAGAAGGAAGCCGAGCTATAGCATTTTTTTATAAATAAAATCATAACGTCTTATGGTATTCGTGGTAACGAAACCATATCGCGATTTAGAAAGTAACAACGCCATCTAGTTACATAATCGGAACTAAAATACGTAAGTATCTGTGCCGTAGCCAGCTACAGCGTAGCACCGTAGACACTCGTTCTCTCTACCTCGTTCTCGCCTACGCATTTTTCTATTTCTATCTCTGTCATAAATCCGTCAAATACCGGCTTCCCGAGGCCCTTTGCGTAGCCGTGCGTAGCGGTGTTACATGATGTGATGTGACGTCATGACATGTAGACTTTTTAGTTCAAATTCCGACGCAGCGCCGCCGTATTATAATTAGCAATATTTATTTTGTTGTAGGAATTAAAAGAAAAAATAAAGGTAGGCGTTTTTGTAATGTTTTAAATGTGTTGGTGCATTTTATACCTGTAGTGTGACTACTACTTGACATACTTTTTGACAATGCTGTTTTTCAAAGGGAAGCCGGTGGGAATCGAATTGTATGAAGCCTTCGCCACTGTAACCTACCCAATTTACAGCTAGGTTGGAGAACTTGGAAATCAGAAATACAAACAGGATAAACATATTTTTTCTAAATATATTTAAAAGTCAATGTGCAACCAGACATGGCAAGAAATTATTGATGCTTAATACCTATAGGTCACTAATTATATTATTATTATCTTATTTAATAATAAATGTAAACACATTGATACATAAAATTTAAATCTAAACTAATAAGTAGATAGATATCATTTTGACACTGATGATACCTCAACATTTTATTATTGTTTATTGTAAAATATTGTTTTAATATTGTTTCCAGGATAAATTGTAGTAGGTATAGGTAATTGGAATTATAAAATGTAGGTACTGTCTTCTAGGTAGCGGATCCAGGGGGGGGCAAAGTTGTTGAAGCCCCGAAATTCTAAGATCTGACAGATTTCAGCTTAGATTTGTGATTTTCATAAAAAAAAAACTTGTACTTAACTGATTAAATAATATAAAACTATCCTTGTCATTTCTAAGTCAATGAATAGAGATGGCAATTGACTTAACTATTTAATTTAGGGTCAAGTTCACCGACTAGTTAACAGTCCGGTAAATTGAAAACGGCTGTTTAGCATGACTTTTTAGCAGAAAAAACATATGTTATACAGCCGATTTCAATTTATCGGACTGTTATCTTGTCGATGAACTTGGCCCTTAATCATCGTTTATAAGTCAGGCGGTTAGAGTTTTGATTTCCACCTTTTAGATCACCCAAAAAACGTATCTTGATGAGTCCTGGACCCCTCTCAAAAATTATTATTGTATCCGCCATTTACCTACCGGTACTGACGTCTACGAAAAAATGTTGATGTTAGTTTGATTTTGTAAGCCGAGGATGCATGGACCTACTAGTACGTACAATTGCATATGGTACAAGTACATCCCTAATACGTAGTAGGTTAAAAATTCGGTTTAGTAGTCTCGTCTGTAAGTAATATCAGGATAATTTCATTTCTAAAGGCACTAGTGGACTATACGTACCTACGTCATATACTTACAAAATTTTGAGCATCAGTAAACTTATCTTTTACTCAGCTGTATCACAATATTTTATTTAAAACAAAAAATACATAGCTTATAATATTCTAATCACTATAAATTAACTGAATATCACATACCTACCTAAATTTAGTTTTCGTAATACATAATCCAATTCCATAAATATTAGTAAGCATTATCTATAATTTAATTTAATTTAATTGTTTTGTACAAAAGAAGTAGTTTTTACTGGAAAATACTTTAAAACTAGGTAGGTAGATACATACAAGGATTTTATTTGGCCGAACTTTATAGTTTTCTGCGACAACTTTTTATGTGCAGCATTTAAAACTCCCGAAAGTACCTAATCAATCAAATAAAAACCAATATTTTTTATTCTTAATAATATCAAATACAATATGGAATCCACAGGCAGCCTTTTGGGTAGTTTAGATATTTACGATATTATAAAATACCGTAATATAAAAATCACTGTAGGTAATTATTGGGGTGGCTTACTATAAGTGTAGGTACCTATCAGATAAAATCTTTTTAGCCCATTGCGTTTTATTATTTTAATTAACTGGTGTTGGACGCCAAACTAACATTAGTTTACAAACTTCGTCACTGAACGTCAATGGGTGGAGTCACTTCTATACACAAAATAAAATCTTTATTCGACCATACACGCTGACATTTAAATGGTTTTAGAGCTATGTACCTAGTAGGTACAGTTTACTCTGTGTTTATTAGCTACACTATAGCTTCGCAATATAATTGTAAGTTCTAACTGAAACTTACTAAGGGCCAAGTTCACTGACAAGTTAACAGTGCAATAAATTGAAAACGGTCGTTTAACATGACTTTGACCTTTAGGAAAGTCCTATTAAACGGCCGTTTTCAATTTAACGGACGTTATCTTGTCGGCGAACTTGGCCCTAAGAATATTTGAATCCATCATATACAAACGATGTAAATAAAAATAATAACGTAAGATTTTAAATCAAACAAAAGAGTACACCTAACTTTTACTGGACTTTTCCGTGTTCTCATTTTAAACATTTTGGGCCGTACCACAAAAAAGATAAACACGTGTTCAACACGAATGCTACCAAAAATAATACGACTTGTTTTAGCACTAACTTGTCTGAAACAAGTGCGTATTATTTTTGGTAGCATTCTCGTTTAACGCGTGTCTATCTTTTTTGTGGTACGGCCCTTGTCGTAACCGATGATGCGTGATCTCATTGATCTCCCAAAGTGTAAAAAGATTTTATTGCGTGTAGGCCTTCACGCCTCACCCCCTGTATTTAATGAAATATGTACTTGCATAGAGTAAGCACAGACCAATACTAAGACCGGCTACACGTCTGCGACTGAGTCGCACACGGCTTCGTTTCACAAAGACGCGACGAAACTCGCGCAGCGTAAAACCACAAAATCTCTTAATGAAGGGTCTGAAGCCAGTCTTGAAGTCTGAGCATCATTGGCAGTGTTCGTTGACGTCTACCACGGTGTTCTTCCGCCAGCCGAAGAAGAAGTAGCCGACGGCCAGGCCGAGCACCAGCGCCAGGCAGAGCCACACGTTGTACGTCATGAAGACCAGCATCAATGTGTAGGAGGACGTGGACTGCAGGAAGTGCAGCATCGTCTGTATCGCGTGCCCCGATGACAGCATCGTGTATCTGGGAATGAGAAAGTGGCTGAGTAAGAGAATAACCTCCAAATTCTGAAAGCCTGTTCCGCAGTGTAGTTTTTAAACTTTCTTGAATTGTACACATACGTTACTTATAAACGCCTCTTAATTATATATAGATAACCACTGATTAATGTCCGTTCCCAATAACAAAATGTATCAACTCTTTTCCTTATTAGAAATAGTCTTTTTAACATTAACATCTATAGAAATAATGTCTAAATAATAATGTTATTAATCAGTTTGGTATACGAATGCGCACATTAGTGATTCAGCAAAATTTTAATGGGCTTCACAATTATTGCCTTCAAACTAAACTAAGTATAGCCGCCGCTTGATCAATATGGCGCTCTTCCCCGCCCGCACACTTGCCGATTGTTTCATTGGATAATAAGAGTTTTTTTTCGGAAAATCTAGTAATTAAGAATTAATCGTCGAATCGTAAAACATCCCTTCCAATATCTATTACTTTAGATGGGATGTTCCCAATATTCTCGATTTCTCTACTTCATCCTTCTTCTCCCTTGTATCAGGTATAAAGCAATCATATTTCTGGGCAACATTCCACGCGACTAATCTCTTCACAAACTCTAGTTAATGTAATCAATAAGCCGGTTGATTGGCTGGTCTGCGCACACACGTCCAACCCAACTGTTTTGTTGGCCCAGTGTACCTATGCAATAGCAGCGCAACTCAACTAAACTATCGACCGATAGACAGCCTGTAGTCTGTGGGGACTCTTAGGGGCATTTTCACCAACCTATCAATATCGGTTCAATAAGCTAGAGATAAGATTTTTGACAGATTTTCTATACAAAATCTGACAAATCTGAATTTTATTCCTTGGATAAATGTTATCTGACGATGGTTAAACCCCACTTACTTAACCACAGCAGGTCCCGCACAAGGTCCGTTGGCTCCGCACTCGCTTTTGGTGATATTGACCGTGGAGTCACCGGTAGACCCCGAGCCCCTCGCGTGGATGGCCTCTCGGAAGTACTTGAGGCCTTCGTAGAGCACCCCCGCGAAGAAAATGGCCACCGCCGAGCCGAAGAGCTCCAGCGCGTTGGTGGTCACCCAGCCGTTGAACAGGATCTCCTGGCAGACGCTCGAGTGGAACTGGAAATGGAGAATGATAGAGGTTCAAAATAGACGACCAAGAATGGAATGGCTCATAAGAACCGTAATCAAAGATATTTCAAATTTCAACTGAATCGGGCTGGACCTCAGATCATAGAAACAAGGAGATGTGCCAAGGCGCTATCGAGCTTCATGCCTGATCTTGAGCAAATTGCTCATATTAAAAACGTACGCACGGGCGACGAACCGAACACGATCGATGGTATAAATACAGTGTTTTAGTTTAGTGCTAGTGTTGAGTGACGATTAACAGTGTTAGATTGAGGGTGTGCGGAATGTTCAATGCGTAGGAGATCTTTTTATTCACAAGGAGCGCTTAATTATGCGCGTAATTGTGTCGAAAAATGTACTAAAAGTGGCATCAGTTGTTCCCGTACTAATTTGCTATGATGGCATATCTCCTTGTTTCTATGATCTGAGGGCTGGACGCAGCAGAGCATTGCCGCGGTTAGGCATAGGTCGCGGGTTCAAATCCCGCCAGCGTCAGTTGGTTTTTTAAAATACCTTATATATTTAATACTAACAGAAGAATGCATGGGATGTTGCCAGTGCCGTAATTAGGGCGGTGGCAGCGGTGTCCAGGCACCACCAACCACCAACTGACAGCTGCGTGGCAGTAACCACGTTTCCTCTTACAAAAGATGTACGAGGAAAGAGCAAATGTCATATTGTGCCCTGCGTGTACTTATACAAAGTCGCCGCAAGCCGCGTACTTCGTAAGAAAGTGTTAGTATTCCATACTGATCCTTTCGTTTAATTCCCTATAGTTTATTGCGAGTCCGAACTCAATGCAACATCAATCAACGTTCGCGCAGACGTTTCCTTTTACGATTTTAGCATATAAACGTGTTCCCACGTTCTATGGTTACTTACGAACACTTACGAACTGAACACAGGATATCGCAAAAATGGATACCTACTTACATTTATTTTTGTGATTAAGGGCTCTTGCATTCGGCACCTCTCTCGCTCGCACAAAACCATATATTTTAAGAAAGTTAAATGAAAAGATGCATTTTTGAACAATGTAATCTGATATAGAACTACAAAATGATATTAATTATAATATTATAAACTCTAATTTAATGATTAAAAACACACGAGTTAAACATGTCTCAAAAAAACATCGTTATCGTTTTTTAACCTTGTTTATTAGATATTACAGAAGAAATGTGTTTTAATTATTTACCGGTAAAATTAATATTATTTTGAAGTTCTGTATCAGATTAGATTTTTCAAAAATGCATCTTTTCATTAAACATCTTAAAAATGGTTCTGGCGAGCGAGACAGGAGACAAAATTCCGAGAGCGCCCTTAAGATAGAAAAGTATACAGGGTGTCAGGTTAGACAGTGGAAATACAAAAAGGGGTCATTGTACTCATCATATGAACAACTTTTACCGTGTTCCATACCTACATTTATGTTCACATAAATACCTACTTAACAAAATGCAACAAACAGCTGATTTTTTTTCACGATTTCAGGGTTGATCCAATAGTAAAAGTTGTTCATAATGATGAGCACAATGATCCCTTTTCGTATTTCCACTTTCTAACCTGACATCTTGTATTTTTAAAATATTTGCATACTAGCAGTTGTCGGCGGCTTCGTCTGCGTTAAATTGGATGAAAAGTAGCTTAAATACTTCGCCAGGTCCCAGGCTACCTCTTTGTCAAATCTTATTCATATCCGTCCAGCCGTTTCAGCGTGAAGTAACAAATAGGTACACACACGCACACACCCCGAATGGCTACAGTCTCATGTCGTATCAATAAACACATAAAGGCAGTGAAAAACAATGACATTCAAAAATCGGCCATAGCTGAACATCTACTGGAGTCAGGCCCGAATCACTGGATTGAGCTTCACAAGCCGCCAATTCTATCGACGGACCGGCATTACATTCCAAGGCTCACAAAAGAAGCGATTGAAATCGCCAAACACAAGAATTTCAATAGGGAAGGTGGTTTCAAATTGTCTAGTGTATGGAATCCAGTGTTATGTCAACTAAAACGCAATATAAAACCTCGTAACAAAGACTCCGAAAAACTTATTGATACCGTGTGTTTTGCCGTGACTTTCAATCGAGTGTGAGTTCCAGTAGTGAGCGTAGCAAAAGACTAAGATAGAGGGTAGACAGATTTGTCTGCTCCTAACAATTATTTTATTTTAAGTGTTCATCCACCCGCATTCTCCAGTTTACCCGCGATCATGGCGCTTGCAACAGCAGCGTCGAAATATGTAAGTTATCCCGTAAGTGAATTGTTAAGTGCAGTTAAAAACCGTGAAAGTTTAAAACAGTACCTACGAGTATTAATAGTAGAGTGTACTAACTATCCAGCTTTCCTAGTTATCGTTCAAAGCATGTAAGTAAAGCCTCTTAATTCCTTCTCAATCGAGTCCTGTACGGATCACAAACTAAATGCCAGCTAAATGTATAGTAATCGAAGGTGTCAACGGGTGCTAAAAGAATGTCGCAGGAAGTGGCGCGCGCGCCATCACAACGACAAACAAACACGCTGACACACAGACACGAATTTCTCAGTTTCGTTCCAACCGTGAAGGAATGCGCATGTTTATCATATTCACCGACGGGAAATTCGCGTTAACTTACACATACATACATGAATAAATTATGATCAATTTGTTACACTCGAAACAGGTAAATAACAAAGAATAATGTAAGTGTTGAGACTTTTCCTTCTACAGATGGAGAAAGTGGGACGTTGGTTATAGAGCATAGGTACTGTAGTTGATATTCTTGTATTTGTTCGCGAAAACCACTTCATTTTGCACTTAGTCGGTGTTGTGCGTACTTGGAGGTTATTAAAGCGTTAGGCAGATGGAAAAGCCAATTTTCAGTATTTTCAACTTTCGTGGAAAAAGAAACTTTATCCAGGATTTTGCTCACCGCATCAAGTTGCATGCCACGTGCAGCACTTTCAATGACATTTAGAACATACTTATTATCATCATACACGTCACTTCCGCTCACCGCAAACCATTCGCTATTTATCGTACGGATCCAAGTTCCGTACCGCGCCGATATCTATGGGAAAGAGTGGTCGCCACAAACCGCAGGTGATAAGGAAGTGATAACAACAATGTATGATGAAGTTATCGACATGATAGGTATCTACTGTTTGTTGTAGGAGCTACTTGTAAGTTATAGCTGAGGGCGAGTTAACTTGTTAGGTACTCGATAACTGTACCCCGATCATGAGTTTTTTTGACGTGTAGTATCGTTAACGTAAGCATATTTTGAATTAAAAATACACGTTTGCTACACAATATTTATATAAATTAAATACTTAATTAATTTCTCTGTATTTTTTAAAATATGCAAAATGTATAAAATTTTATGAAAATGTTCCAGGACTGCTGTATTTTAAATTCAAAATATGCTTACGTTAACGATACTACACGTAAAAAAAACTCATGATAAGGGTACTGAACACTAGAGCCTAAACAAATCAATCACATTTAGAAGCTCTCTCACTGAACGGTTTTGTCTTTTGATTTTATAAAAGAACTTAGTTATTTTATTTATCTATTTATTAAAATTGACTATTTTAAAACACCTTCTTATTGTAAGGTGGAAAAGATCTTATTGGTTCATCCCACCGGAATTAAATGAAATGTGGCTTAGATTTTAAGTTATACTAATCTGTGGAAATCACATCAAAATCCGTTCAGTACTTTTTGCGTGATGTTCGCACAAACATCCAAAAAAATATTTTTTGGAAATGGTTACGTGTACGGTGCAGTAGGTACCCTATACCAATACCAAGTACGCTTAATTTAGATTTAGGTACTGCATCTTAACTTAGATGTCCCTTCAGCGTTAGATAATCAAATTAATGAGCCTAAATGCTTGATAAGTTCAGTGATAGCCTAGTGGTTTAACCATGTGCCTCCCACGGCGAATGGTTCGAGTTCGATCCCGAGGCACGCACCGCTGACTTTTCGAAGTCATGTGCGTATTAGAAATTAATTATCACTTGTTTAACGGTGAAGGAAAACATCGTGAGGAAACCGGCATGTCCTAGAACCAAAAATTCGAAGACATGTGACGTCCACCAACCCACACTGGGCCCGCGTGGTGGACTACGGCCCACTCCCTCTCACAGAGGAGGCCTGTGTCCCAGCAGTGGGAACATTATAGGCCGATTATGCTATGCTATGCTAGTTAAGTAAGTTACTTATATGTTATGGTACTCACCACCATGACATGGCCGTGTGACCCTTCCGCGCAGGCGTCGTAGTGTCCATCCATGTCGTGCCCCGCGTGGTCCGCGTGGCCCGCGTGCCCGCCATGCATGCTGTGGTCCATGTGGTCCATCTCTTAAGGCTGCCTGGAACACATACACAAAGTTATGTTAGTGATAATAAGAAGATTCCAATTAAGACTTTCGACTGATGTGGGTAAGACGCGGTGGCTCAGTTGCGGGTTCAAGTAGCACCCGCGTCAGTTGTGTTTTTGAAATCTCATAACAGTTGTGTCAAAACGTTCCAAATATAATTAAAGCATTTAATTTATATAAATATTGTGTAGGAAACGTATATTTTCAATTTAAAATATGCTTACGTTTACGATACGTCACGTCAAAATTGTTCGTGCTAGGTCCTCAGTATTGAAAAGCTCTGTTTGCACTATGAATACAGAAGCGTAAATGTAGGTAAACTGCAAAACATTGATCTACTACGTCGTATACTTTTTATTGTACGAATAACACTCGTTACAGATAAATAAGCATATCAACAACACCATACACAACATTCAATACACTGTGTTGTGTAGTTTGACATTACTGCGAGTGACAATACACAATTCACACATAATGACACGCTATCCACTAAATAACATCCATTATGTTATTGACGTAGGAAACTCACTATTTTCCTGCCATTGTAAGTTGGTGTAGTGTAGTGCTCCCATACGTCCCGGTACACCGGGACATGTCCCGGTTTGAGGCGTTGTGTCCCGGTGTCCCGGTCAGTGAATCCGTTGTCCCGGTTTGGTAGTTAGACATGCATAGTTGCATAAATTGATTTTTTTATATCTTTTATTATTTGCACTGTATTTACCTGTGTTGTGCCAAATAAATGTTATTTCTTTCTTTCTTTCTTTCATACACGAAAGAAAACCAAATCTTCTCAACAATGCTCATGTGGAACGTTTCTTTTACACCTTTCCCCTATGTAGGTATGTTTTCCTTGCCCCCATGAACAAAATCCTGGTTACGCCCTTGATTGTGGCATTTTTACAATTCCAAGAACAAAAAAATATTTCGCTAAACACAGTCTGATAGTCGTGTGAAACCGCAATATTTGGGTATCTGCCTAAACCTAGTAGTCAACATCAAAAACCAGTGGTCGACGTGATATCCTGTATCAACAACCAACAACTACCTACCATTAGGTAGGTACTACTTGGAACTCTGCTCACAGGAAAACAATGTGTGAATTGTATGATAGAGCACAGATGTGTCCGAACCCTTGCATCAATTGGTAAGTAGCAGGCTTCGAAATTATCAAGATAATTATTTTCTTTGATAATTATCAAGAACTTGGAACCTTAGCACGGGTCCTAGTGACTATAGGTACTATGATTGTTTCATATTCATGAATCATTATTAACGACCTAAGAAGGTACCTTCAGGTAACACATAGTAATAATACCGATTTTGTGATTCACAGCTACATCTACTGTCTTATAGACACAGCTGTCTAGGGAAAAACAATTATTTGAACAACAGTATGAAATAAAGTTGCGTTTTGTTTTGTTTAACGAAACAAAAGGCTAAGCAAAGGCGTGGAAATTATAAAGAAAAACATAAAATAAGTACCTACAGTTAATTATTTTAGCGTTACTAATGTTGCTTAATGTTTACTTCATGCTTGACAGATTAACAATATGATAACAGTTATATGTATGTAGCGAGGGCAGTGATAGCCTAGTGGATTAACCATGTGCCTCCCACGGCGAATGGTTCGAGTTCAATCCCGAGGCACGCACCGCTGACTTTCGAAGTCATGTGCGTATTAGAAATTAATTATCACTTGCTTTAACGGTGAAGGAAAACATCGTGAGCAAACCGGCATGTCCTAGAACCAAAAATTCGAAGACATGTGACGTCTACCAACCCGCACTGGGCCCGCGTGGTGGACTACGGCCCACTCCCTCTCACAGAGGAGGCCGGTGTCCCAGCAGTGGGAACATTATAGGCCGATTATGCTATATGTATGTAGGGTTGCCGTACGTCCCGTATATACGGGACTGTCACCGTATTTGTCCCGTTTTTCGAAAATTTCAACAAAAGAAGTTGATACTGTCCATCGCGATACTTGCATCATTGCAAATAGTAGGTACCTACTCAAGACGTCAAAAATCTTGGCAAGAAAGATGAACATCTTTCCAATTCTTTTTTTTTTTTATATCTAATTTTTTACAATCTCGTTACAAAAATACCTTTAGTATTAGCAAAATTCTTGCTTGCGCGCTATGCCCCATTGGTTAATCGTATAATACCAGGAACATAGAGTACTGCCATTGTGTAATTAAATTACCAACGATTATGCATAAAGTGCATATAATTTCCCACTTTACTCAGACCATTCGCTCTAAGATCTACGGTTGTGCAAGATCGGCTTTCACTGGCGCGAGCGCAGGGCTGCGCGGGCGCAACCGTTGCGCAAGCCATCGCCTTGACTCCGATAGATCATACGACGTACTTCCCCGATTTCCAACTATCTTACTCTTAAAATGTTCAATCAACATGACCTCTCCTCTCCCCGAAAGGGGGTAATGTTTTTAATTGCTATGCTTGTAGTGGCTCATTTAGCGTCAATTCACACTTCTACGTTGTCTGTGTTACTGACACTGAACGGTGTCGATCAGTGACAATATGTTTGTCCCGGTTACAATAATAATTCAAAACAATACTTTCTATGAGAAAGGACAGGATGCCTACACTCAAAGGACCATTTGGCAGATTTTGCTACTACATGTTAACGAAGGAGATTATGCTTATTCATATGTGATCAGTAATCACTGAAAATCAGCGCTGTTTGTGGTCTACGCCACAGCACAACATTATGCTGAGTGCATGGTCACCCTTTTGTCACAGTTTGCCATATACCTATTTGTATTATTTTTGTTAACTTTTGTGCGAATGTCTCTGTGACAAATAAATCATTTTTCTTTTTTAGGGTTCCGTACCAAAATGGTAAAAAAGGAACCCTTATGGTGCGACTTCGTCTGTTTGTCTGTCTGTCACACCTGTTTATTTCAGCAACTACTAATGCTATCGACTTGAAATTTGGAACAGTTATAAAGAATGCTTGTCCAACTATATTGCAAATGAAAAAAGTTAAAAAAAAAAAATATTTTCATTGCAAAAGGGGCCGGAGTGGGGGTCCAAAATTTCAAAGTGGGGTTACTATGTCAAGTGATATATCATATGAAAGGGCTTGATCTGCACATTTCAAAATATATTTTCGTTTTATTTTATGTCTCACAGTTTTCGACATAATGATGAAAAATCTCTGAAAAAATACCATTCCCCCCCCCTTATCTCCGAAGTTTGCGGAGCGAAAAATCTGAAATAATTAGGGTTGATAGGAATTGAACCAAAAATGGCACCAAAAATAAAACGATGTTCCTAACTAGTACAGTTTTTTCAAAATCATCAAAATTCCTTCACAAACAAACTTAGTTATGCGGTCCGATTTTTTTCACTTTATACGTCCAAAAATGATACGGAACCCTCGGTGCGCGAGTACGACTCGCACTTGGCCGGTTTTTTTCTTTCTTCAAATAGGTACTTAGATCAGTAATCACATAACATCAGGCTTGACCTCCGCGAAGGTTTGTAGGTGTGTACCTATTACCTATAGCTTATTGCCATTAATCGGGCACAAATACAGACTCCGGGCTGTTACTGCCAATCTCCTATTGGAGAAGCCCAATACCACAATATGCCAATATCACGATATGCGGATCGGAGGACCTTCGGCTATTGTCACATCATATAAAAGTAAAATATACGAGTTTACAAGAATAAAGAGGGGTGTGTTCGGCAGACGTAATTAAATAAGAGGGGCCGTGCTTTGTATGAAACCGAACCTAATAGAAAAGTCCAGAATTGAATAGGTATATAGTTTGTTCATACGTTTCACAAGAAAAAAAAAAATATTTTTAGGGTTCCGTACCTCAAAAGGAAAAACGGAACCCTTATAGGATCACTTTGCTGTCCGCCGTCAGTCACCGGACCATAAGTGGAGCCATCTGCTCATAGATGGCGCCATTGGAAGTATGCAGTAGCGCCATCTATGATCATATTTCGGAACCCTTAGGACGCGAGGCATACTCGCACTTGTCCGGTTTTTTTATTTTTATAATTGCATCCACTTCTGAAGACGTCAATTGCTCTGGGTTTTACCTATTACCGTTTATTACCTGCATGCTACGGTTTTCCTCATTCACACAGGTTATATACCTGCCTAATTATCTTGCATCTAGGTATCTGTTAACAAGCAATCTAGCAAAATAGTGTAGAAATTTGAAAAAATAATTACAAACTAGTAAAAATTCATGTCAAACTACACGGTTCTGTTTGTCGTCATTTGTCGTTTTCGGCACATAATTAATGTAATCTACACTTTCTACACTTTAACAATAAAATTCAACAGCAGTTTTTCAATCAAATTAATTGCGATCAATAGAGAAAAGGAAATACATTCATTAAACACTTTGTCGACCTAGTTATTATAATTTAATGAATCATGCGCAGGCGCAATGATGATTTTTAACGATAAGCAAATTGGCATGTAGGTATATGTACGTGAAACCACAATTTTAGTTTTTTATGATTGTACAGCATTGCTGTGATCTGTTGCGAAACGTTTGAATAACTTATCAGGCAATAAATAAAATTAGTATTTTTATGGACTTTCCAGTATTCGAGATAGTAATCGTCATGAACAGACAAAAGCTTGACATATATTATATCACCGTTCCCAATAACCGATCGGCTTTTTCCCCTATAGATAGATTTTTGACATTAAGCTCTAGCTGATTTTTTTTTCGCGATATCAGGGTTGGTCCCTTAGTAAAAGTTGTTCATAGTGATGAGTACATCCCTTTCTTTTTGTCGCATTTATTCAAATTCACCCTGTATAATATTCACAATAAGGGGCGACGCAGACGACAGACTTTTTGTGCGATCGAGTCTGCCGCGCTTTGCAGCGCTCGAACAATCTGTTTACTAAGTTTCGCAGATTGTTCGAGCGCTGCAAAGCGCTGCACTCGATCGCACAAAAAGTCTGTCGTGTGTGTCGCCCCTAAACACTATATCTGAAGGCAATGAATTCCCGGTAGGGGTGTACTCTGAGTACGTATAGTGCCAGCTAGTACCTACGTGCTCAGTTAAATTGTGCGATACTATCGTGTCTCGGCGGAGTTAGAACAATCACTGGAGTGCAATCAGATGCGCGGGCGCACTGATCGCTACTCACTTAATAACTTATAGATACTATGCGATCGTGATAAGAATAGGAACGTCAATGACCTTGAACTATCAACTATCACTTGAAAATAAGTCTTACAAAGACAATGAATTTGCGAATTAATAACTTTTTTTTTCTAACTTTAATTAACTGAGTCTTTGATTTACCAAATCTATTGTAATAGATTTTTTAATACAAAACAGGTCAAATTTCAAAACAAAACGTCACAATATGGCGCAAGGTCAGTCCTATTCTTATTTTGATCGCATAATACAGTCTGTGCCCCATATTGTGTTACCCCTCTTAGAATCTTACTATTTCTAAGAGGGGTCAGACAATGTGGGGCACTGACTGTACCTACCTACAATGAACCACATATTTGTTTTGATAGAATGTATGTACCTACTTTATTTAAATAATTAAAACTATAATGATGAGCCAGCCGTTATGCATATTTTGGAAAAGTTTTTAATTTTTATACTTACTCACTCCTAGCTTTTTCTCAACTAGGTAATTATAGTCTTCCGGCATATAATAGGTAACTACATTTAATCAAATTCAATGTTTTATTTAATAAATCGATGTATTTTTAATCAAACTTTGTTGGTTATGTTATCGGATTAAACTTTGCATAAAACTCCGATAACGATTTTGCCGATACCAAGTTTTGCCATTTGACATTGAAAAAAATTACAATAATTATGTACTTAATTTATTATGATTTTCCTTTACAAACTTTTCAATGTTAGTGAAATTATGCGCTATGTTTGAACCATATTATTATTTCAAAGTACGGGCGCTTGCATTTATGGTTGCCCCATATTTAAGAATTTATTTATGACAACCTAACCCGCCCCTACTTCGCACGGGTAAAGTTTAGTCTATAGAAAATATTATATTATATAAATTCATGGGTTTTCATTTTTTTGCGCGGAATTCTAACTCCTTTTCTAATAAAATAGCCTAAGTTTCTCCTTATAACATCACCTATTAGATCTGCTGGTGAAAGTCCCGTCAAAATCGCTCCAACCTGAATTACTTTCGTTGCATAATTAATTATTTAGATAAGACAATAGGCATTGAGCTGTCTAAGATCATCAGATGTTAGGTCGTAATAACCGCTGACACCAAGACCGCACCCTCTCCGGATACGTGCAATTGTGTCGATGCGCGACGCGAATGTTCCCGAGCGGGCGAGTGTACCGGCCAATAAACAGGCTCAAAACGACCCATAAGATATCCGATAGAAAGGCTAGAACGTGTGGGCCGAGCATTTGGTTTATCCCATACTAGTATTCTGTGCCTGTACCTTTTACGGACAGCAATAGGATAGGCCACGTCCGGCGCACCCAGGGCTGCTCCGCTTCCAACTTTGCTAACTGGCTGCTAAATCATTTTATTATAACACTAAAACTGTTGATCGCGATGGCGCCTAAGAAAATAATAGGTCTTTACCTATGAAATTGCCGTTTTGTATGAAAAAATTTAAACGATTTTTTTTCATGTATTTTCTATTTGTATTAATCGAAGTAATCACCCATGCAATCAATGCATCTTTGCCAACGCAGTGGCAGTTTATTGATGCCCTTCTTAAAGAAATCAGCTGGACGGGAGGCAACAAATTCTTCAAAGGGATTTTGTACTGCCTCTCGGGTATTGATTTTTTTTCCCGCCAAGAAGTTATCCAAATTCTGGAAAAAGTTAGTAGTCTGTAGGCGCAAGGTCTGGTGAGTAGGGCGGATGACGGAGAGCTTCCAACCCCAGTTCTTGCAACTTGGAGACCGTCTGCTGTGCAGTATGAGGTCGCGCGTTGTCGTGCAGGAGCAGTGGAGACGAGCGATTGACCAATGCTGATTGGAGATGTGCCAGCTTCTTCATCATTGTGTTCAGTTCTTCACAGTACACATCTGCAGTAATGCTCACCCCGTTTGGTAAGAAGCTGTGATGAATCACACCGGCGCTAGACCACCAAACAGTGACCATCACTTTTCTAGGGGTAAGTTTTCGTTTAGGGCATTGTTTAGGTGCTGAACCAGGATCCAACCAACTTGCTGAGCGCTTGCGGTTATCAAACAGAATCCATTTCTCATCGCAGGTAACAATGCGGTTCAAAATTCCTTCATTTGTGTGTCTGTTGAGCAGTGCAAGGCACGTCTCGACGCGTACTTCGCGCTGGCGATCATTGAGTTCGTGGGGCACCCATTTGTCAAGCTTTTTTACCTTGCCAATTTGACGCAAATGGACCAATATTGTTTTGACGCTAACGTCGAAAGCTGCTGCTAATTCAGCCGTAGATTGTGTATCATCAGCTTCCACAATCACCTTTAATTCGTCATTGTCAACCAAAGTGTTCGGACGACCGCGAGGTTCATTTTTCAGGTCGAAATTTCCAGAACGGTAGCGAGCAAACCAATAACAGGTGGTGCGTTGGTTTGTAGTGTTAGCTCCGTAAACGTCGTTGATGTTGCGTGCCGCTTGTGGCGCGTTGCTGCTACGACGGTACTCGTATTCCATAATTACTCGAATTTTTAACGTATCCATGATGACGAAAAAGATTGAAATGCGATGAAAATGTAACACTAATCAATAAACAAATGACTACTTTTGGAAAAAAAAAAACCATGTTTTTAAAATAAAATTAATTTGAAATTGGAATTCTTAGCCAAACAAAAATTATTTTGATTTGAAATGGCCAGTACTGCAGAACGGCAATTTCATAGGTAAAGACCTATATTAATGGAATATGCAAAACGTGGACTATTTGTTTCACATTTCTTTTATTAAAATAAATTGGTACCTACGTAGGTAAGTACCTATTGAAAAACTTTTTTTTTTTACTTTTAGTTAGGTGAACCATCTACCGTTACATTAAATTAGCATTAACTAACCGCTAAAATAAACTAGTCTTGCCAGCCAACACATGCAAATCAAAGCAATCCAACTCCAAAACTGTACGAAGTGACTTTAAAGTACTGCGTGCGCTTGCGCATCCAGCGCTCAAGGTGATCCACGTCAGGTATGCGGCACTTACATAACCACCTTGAAATCAAACAATAATATTTTTATTAAGCCCGACGTATCGTGGAAACCGAGCGAAACCACAACTAGCTAAATCTATATGTATAGGAGGTTAATTTGTTTTACACTTTATTTGGATGGAACTGGTCAACGACCCAACTGATAGTCTATTCTGTAACGCTGCGTGATATCACCGCGAGAGCTGCCAGTTTGTTTCCGAGCGCTCGAGGGAGAATTTTAATGTGATCCCTCTCTTTAGCCCATATGCATTAGGTCTATACCTCAGATCATAGAACAAGGAGATATGCCATCATAGCAAATTAGTACCGGAACAACTGATGCCACTTTTAGTACATTTTTCGACACAATTACGCGCATAATTAAGCGCTCCTTGTGAATAAAAAGATCTCCCACGCATTGAACATTTCGCACACCCTCAATCTAACACTGTTAATCGTCACTCAATACTAGCACTAAACTAAAACACTGTATTTATGCCATCGATCGTGTTCGGTTCGTCGCCAGCGCGTACATTTTTAATATGAGCAATTTGCTCAAGATCAGGCATCAAGCTCGATAGCGCCTTGGCACATCTCCTTGTTTCTATGATCTGAGGTCTATACCCATTGTTTCGAAAACGAAACGAGGTAACTAAATTAATTAAAATAATAAGTAAAATAACTAAAATAATAATGTGATGTAACTAAAATCGGAAAAACGTAAAGACTAATTCTGTGCAAAGGTAAGTATGTTAGAGCTCTTCCGCTCTTCGAAAGTAGAATTTTTAAAAGTGCAGGAAGCACAAAATCTACCAAAGTAAGTGTGTTAGTAGATGACTCATAAAACGCTCGAAAAAACAAAATAATTTGCACAGTCTTCGGTAAACATAGCTGCAATCATCAAATTGCAGTATGTTCGTGTTTTAGATCGTGCAGTGTCAAGGTTGCGCGGGCGCATGATGGGATGAATAAATGTTCGCGGGCTGAATTTAAATAATCACTAAGTTTGTAACTGTTATGATTATGACTATTATTTTAAGTGCTAGACTAGAAAATTGGTGTGATTTAGGATAAATAATTTTGCGAAATTGTGCTGTAAATAATAATGTGCATAAAAAACGTTTTATTACGTAGTATAGGTACTTATATTATGGGTTTAAAGAGGTGCCATGGTGGCTCAAAAATAAAGGATTTTGACGTTTTTGGAAATAGAATTAGTTAAAATTATTTTAAGTGCAGCAGCATTTTAAGTTTAACAGTGAACAAACACTGCGAGGAACTTTTGATAATATATTATTAAACATTATGGGCCGTACCACAAAAAAGATAAACACGTGTTCAACACGAATGCTACCAAAAATAATCCGCACTTATTTTAGCACTGGCTTGTCCTTAACAAGTGTGTATTATTTTTGGTAGCATTCGCGTTTAACACGTGTTTATCTTTTTTGTGGTAAAGGTGTATATGTAGGTACCTACACCACCTACCTTCTGTTTAGTACCTATATGTATAATTTGACGGTAAATTAAATCCGTAGATAAGTGATAAGCAAACATGGAGCGCTTGCGAAACAACATAAGTAGTACTACGGCTACCGTTGCTTAACTTTGTATTGTGAGTAAATCGACCGATCGTACCGATAACCACCTTTACTGCAAATCGCTTTGGAAATAACTAAAGAAAAAATAAACTCGTAATTTTGAAGAACAATATACAGTTTCTACTTTATAACAATTATAAAAGTCTGCCGCGTTGAGCCGTAATACCTCAGATCATAGAAACAAGAGAGATGTGCCTAGGCGCTATATTGAGCTTTACGCTTTGATACGGTCACATTGACCGTATAACAAACGTACACGCTGGCGACGAACCGAACACGGTCGATGATATAAATAGTGTTTTAGTTTAGTGCTAGTGTTGAGTGATGATTAACAGTGTTAGATTGAGGGTGTGCGGAATTTTTAATGTGTGGGAGATCTTTTTATTCAGAAGGAGCGCTTATAATTGTGTCGAAAAATGTTCTAAAAGTGGCGACAGTTGTTCCCGTACTAATTTGCTATGATGGCATATCTCCTTGTTTCTATGATCTGAGCGTAATACCAAGGGATTTGGAACTTAAGAAAGTAAGGTAAAAAGTCAACAGTCCATACAAGGGTCAGGTACTGTATAGTCCTGATATGGGAAGTGACACTACGGCCTTTCGTACGAAATGCGAACGTGCCTCTAAACCATTTAGGTCTCTATCTCTATACAAGATCAACTATAGGTATTTGCTAACGGGACTTACTTTGGTAACTTTGATCGTGTTTCCATATGAGCTGAACTGAACCTAAATATGGGGCCTTGACACAGCGAGACGATGTTGCGACAGAGTAGAAATAACATGGGGAAGCCAGCGAGATAGAAAGTCCTCTGACTCTAGGTTGAAAAGCTCTAGAAATTATTGGGGTTCATCTTTTCTCCCACTGATGATATAGGTAAGTTCCTAGTTTTACAGAAGTGTGCTTCGCTTCTGCATTAAGTATTTAATTCCCTCCTGCCCTTTTTGTAGGTATCGGACGGCCAGAATCACGAAAAAGGTACATAATCTTTTCATGGTTAATATACCAAAATCCAGAACAAAACGTTTTGATTCCACCTTCACTGTATAAACCGCCATACAGTGGAATGCGTTGCCTGAGTGGGTGTTCCCTGAAAGTAACAATCTGGGTGTCTTCAAGTCGCGATCGCGAGTGAATCGGATTTTTCTAGGCAAGTGTGCTCCACAGTAGACCGCATCAGGCGAGATGACGATCAAACGCCAGCTCCACGTCACTTCTCCATAACTAAGTCTCAGCTAATGCGCTTGGTAGATATCCGGTGCTACTCGATGCCGATACGTTTCATGCTCTGATAATGACTGACGGTAAACACTTAACTGTTATGTATTCTACCACACCACGTAACAACGTTCAAGTTGAAGTTGTACAAGTAACATCTGCATATGCAGTAGGGTTCCCAGCGGGGCATGAAGCATTATTTACATGTCTTCAATATTTAGTAGGGTGCTACTAAAATGTGACTCAACTATGTAGACAAGCAGCTTTAGTTAGTCCAGTGCAATTAAATTTCTTGCTTGCAATCTGGCATAAATTAGAGACGCGTCATCAGGCTTTGGATAACGTTATGTTATGCCATTATTTCTTTTAGCTACTGAGATAATTATTTAAGTAACTAGCTATTTCCCGCGACTTCGTTCGCGTGGAAATTACAAATCTATCCCACAGGAACCGTATCTACATTTTTCCAGAATAAAAAGTAGACTATGTGCTATTCCAGACAATAATCTATCTCTGTGCCAAATTTCATCCAGATCCGTTCAGCCCTTCTGGCGTGATTGAGTAACAAACATCCATCTATCCATCCATCCATCTATCCATCCAAACTTTTGCATTTTTAATATTAGTATAGAAGTATAGATATCAAGAGAATGCATTTCAATCCCATACTCAAATTATATGGTGTAATACTCAATGGAGCAATCAGACGGACAATTAGGGACGCTTCAGATTTACTCGCTCGATTGCTTTACGACAGTGTTGACAGTTGCGTTATCAGCACCGTGTTTTATTTAATTATACGAATCCGTCAAATAGTTTTGAAATGCAACACTTCCAGCCGGCCTAGCATGACCACGATAGAAACGGGTTTTGTCTACATAGAAATAGACAAAGTGACAGATTGTAGAAACATTTCTACGTTTTATGAATGAAACGGTAGAAATGTTTCTACAATCTGTCACTTTGTCTATTTCTATGTAGACAAAACCCGTTTCTATCGTGATCATGCTAGGCCGGCAGTGGAAGTAAGTCGTAAAAATAATAACCTCGTGTTTCATACTATGGAATTCTGTTTTACATAGTGTAACATATGTTTTAAAGTGATTTTATACTTTAGTAAGCAAAGCACTTAGCTTTTATGAATTGTCCAAAGTTAATACAATATTATGATCGCGAACTATAGAAAAGGAACGGGATACTTAAATATCATAATCACAGTTATACCTGTGGATTTTTTTTTTCAGATCAAAGCACATGTATAACATGGGCCATTAACGATGCAGCCAAATTGATTTTCGTAAAAACAGTCGCTAAAACATTACTTTATTGTGTCCATACTACTTATTGTATTTAATTCGCATCGTCATGGATATTATTTAGCAACGACTTGTTGGGCAATGGCCGCTGAGAAATGACTTCATTTTTTACATCGCAAGGTCGCGTGCTGATCAATTGTTTCGTGAGATGAAAAACCGAAAGTTTTGAACAAAAAAATAGGATAAAATAAAATTTAAAAAATAATTAATCATCATTCATTAATAAATTCATGATAATCTACACGTCTTCTACACTAATAATTTAAATTGGTAGGTACGAAAGTTCGTGTGTGGGTTTTTTACTTCTTCATGTTGAAACGGCTGGACCGATTTAGATGAAATTTGACATAAAGGTGGCCTGAGACCTGGAGAGAAGCATTAAAGCTACTTTTTATGTATTTTCGTGCAGACTAAGTCGCGGGAAACATACATAAATTACATTATTTCCGATTACAAGAGTCATAGGTACGTGATCTCCAGATTATTTTAATTCTGATCTGCCAATTAACGATTTAAAAGTAAAATTAATTTTATGAGAAGAAGTATATGTAATTCGATTGAGAATATGGGATTTTTTTCATTTGATACAATATAGAAGGTTTTGGGGTACCTACATATATAGATACCTATGTTTCGCGTAATATCTACAATATTGAAGTCCAGCCGGCCTAGCATGACCACGATAGAAACGGGTTTTGTCTACATAGAAATAGACAAAGTGACAGATTGTAGAAACATTTCTACTGTTTCATTCATAAAACGTAGAAATGTTTCTACAATCTGTCACTTGGTCTATTTCTATGTGGACTAAACCCGTCTCTATCGTGGTCATGCTAGGCCGGCAGTGTCGCACATTGTTTACTAAACACAATAGTAGTACGGATGTTTACTACGCCCCGCGAGTTTGCCTGCTCCTCGCTATTGTTATGTGCTTGTTTTATTGTCGGTGGTGAAAATGGTGGTCTCGGTGCTTGTAAATATGGGTGACCTTTGACGGCTGCAACCTGTTGCGGTGACCAGATACATGCATAACGTATGTAAACATAGCGTTTCTTCGAGAATACCGGGTTTTAACGCTAAAATACTGTATTACATGAAGCATAGCATCACTTGGGGCCTTTCCGAGCAAATCTCTTGAAACGAACGGCCTCTAGAAATTCCCGAAGGATTCATGGTCTTTAGAAGATGTACAGCCAAAGAGAAGAAAAGTGGCTACAGCTGGATTTTATTTCATAGGTAGATAAGAACAGAACAATACCTACATAGTTACGCACATTCCAATTTTCAAAAGTTTATAACAATGTCAATAGACAAAGTGACAGATTGTTGAAACATTTCTACCGTTTCATTCATAAAACGTAGAAATGTTTCTACTATCTGTCACTTTGTCTATTTCTATGTAGACAAAACCCGTTTCTATTGTGGTCATGCTAGGCCGGCTGGTCTAGGTATCTCACCGAGGGTGAATCTCACCGTGACATTCCTCAAACGTTCGCAAACAAATCGGCAGTTCACGCGGTGATATCTCGCGGCCTGTCGGTACAGAATAGACAATAGAACTCCTATAACAACAGTCGAGTGGACATCTGTAGCCTATAGAGTCTAGGGCCTCTAGGCTGATAATGGTGCGGTGCTGAAGACGTTACAACACACCCACTAATCACTAAACAAAGAGGATCCGCTGCAACTATTATAACTAACTATAACTAACCTCCCTTAACAAAACGGTAATTTTTCGTCAGTGACACGCACATTACACGCTAGTTAGTGACCCACTGTCTGAACAAGCGTGTGTTGTGAGAGTTGCTAATCATGTTGTATTGTTCTAACGCGTACGTTACGCTACAGGTGAATTTCGTTTGCGGAAGTAGACGCTTCAGAATCAAACATTATATTGTAATCATCATCATAGCAGTCCACTGCTGAACCTACGCCTCTTCAATACGTATCTATCTTATTAGGTCTTATTTAGCTGTCGTTTGTTTTTAGGGTTCCGAAGTAAAACTAGGAACCCTTATAGTTTCATCCCGTCCGTCTGTCCGTCTGTCCGTCTGTCCGTTTGTCACACCCTCGTCAAATCTACAGTTCACAACCAATCTGTATGAAACTTGGTCAGCAAATTGGGTTTAATGTATTCAATTTTTTCAACCAATTAAACCCAATTAGCAAGGACAGCCGACCGTGCCACTTGAGGAGTGATTCGTCTATGGCGAGGTCACGTCCTGGATAGTATAAGAAACTATACTTGCTATTAAGATGGTCGAGTACCGGCCGAATTTTACTAAGTCTGGATTCATCTGGAGTCATGTCCCGTCCCGTCACGTTTTCCGCAAAATGTAACATGCGCTTTATGAGCACGTACCTATTATATGTCATAAGTTGCCTAAAATACTTCAAGGTGAGATAGCCATTTTCTCGCCAGTAATCCTTTTCAACGGATAGCGGCGCTAACCCTTGAAAAATCATAACGGCAAAGAAAACAGCCATCTCACTCCGATCCGTGTTCACCCAAAAGTTAAGCCGAGATTTTTCCGTGGTGAGGTATTTGTCAATGACGTACGACGAGTGCCTGTTTGTTTGGCTCACGAGGAGATCAAAAAATTGGTCGTCAAAAAATTTTAAAAAAACGTCTGACGGCCGGGTAGTGTGGTCCACAGCAAAAGTTGGACCAGGGGTACCTGTGAAAACCTCCCGCTGGCCAACAAATGTGTTGTGGTCGCAGCTCCAGTCAAAGGAGAGGTTGTCTGCCGATGCCATTTGGCGCATCAAGAGGTCTGCCTCGGTATCCTCTTGCGCCAACCACTCCACAGCCTCGGCGTTAAGATCGTCCGGTATGTGGGCAGACTCCAAATCTGTCTGAGCTTCTGTCAACTCCAAATCGCTTGCCTCGTGCGAGCTGTCATTGTCCTCCTCCTGCAGCCATTGGTCCAAAATGGCATCAGACTTTTTTGTATCCGGATCTAGAAAAAAGAAAAGTTATTTTTGCTGACGAAACAATAATAACGATGTAATTATTTAATGCTGATAATGATTACTTACCAGATGCGCAAAAGCCTTTTGGCTTTGACGTTTCGGAGGATGTGCTGGTGCACGAGGCATCTTTGTTAGAAGTGGAGCCTAGAAAAAATATTTTAAATTAAAATGTGTTGTAAATTTAACTCCAAAAATGTGATTTCGATTGTTTGATATACATACCAACTCCACAACGGACATTTATGCGTCGAGGCGCTTTTTTTGGAGCAACCATTTTGACATCGGTTTCTATAAAAATGAATACAATATTATTCATAGTTTTAAATGTATAAAATCATAGGGAATTGACTCCATAGAAAAACAAAGTTATTCTTACTTAGATTGCCAGAAGTCCAGTCCACCTGTAGCGGAGAAAATCCAGGAGCTTCGACAATACTGTCAAAACTGATCGTGCTGGAATACAACAAATTATCTTTTACTTAATACTTTTGTTAAATTGCTACAATTATGTGTTGAAATATATTTTTTTAAATTGCCTTGTCACCTTGTTGGAGTCGAAAAATCGGTCTTTGGTGATGTTGGGATTGGAGATGTCGGGACTGGAGACGTTGGGACTGGAGATGCTGAAGTCAGCACCCTATGTCTTTCTTCAATTTTTCTATGGAAGACATTATAATGATCAAAAGAAGCCACGTAAATTTTCTAAATTATAGGTACTATAAAGTATAGGTATTTTATATTATACCGAATTTCCCAAGCCTGCAGTTTAGGAGCTGGTGGCGTGGTTGGCGTGCCTACGCTCAACCGACAGGTTTCTCGGTGCGGTGATTGCTTTCTGTAACAATAACCAATGTCAAACCAAACAAATAAGACCAAATATGAGTAGTCCGTTCGATATCGTTATAACAGATTTCGGCTTTCTTACCGTGACCGCTTACGAGGAGGCGCATCAGGCATGAGTGAGCGCTCCATTTCTTTTTGGCGTTTCCGCGCCACTAACTCCTGCTTGACCGATGGTGACATTTTGGCCAATATTTTTTTTGTTTTGGCAACCGCTTGCTTCACCAACGCATGCTCTTCTTCGTAGGATCTACAAATAACAGACCTTCGATTACCTTCGTGTAAAATATTAAGAAAGGAAGAAAAGAAGAAAGATAAAGCATTCATTTCCGTCAATATGACGCACAAAAATAAAAATAATGATACGGAGGGAAAATAACTGTAGGGAAAGTATGCCTCACATCCGCGCAAAACGGCTATCGCTCAGCATTTAATAATAGAGATAAAGTAATATATCTACCGGGAAGAAGGTCCTGGTACAGCCAAATCCACCTCAGGTGTATTTTGTGGTGGGGTATCACTATATAATTTTCTAGGGGAACATTTACCCCGCCCCCTAGGCTGGCCTCTACCTCGCTTGTTTTGTTTATTACTGAAAATGTGAAATATTAGAAATATAACATTTAGTAAGATGAAAAAAATACAAAAACCCTGTCACCCTATACATATGTTTCCACATAATACCAATACCAACCAACTAAATAAAAAAACCATACAAAAGAACCCAAACAAACCACTAATCAGCAATAGTAAAAAAAAAATTCAACAAAAAAGTTTGTCTCAGCCCTTATTCCGTAAAACACCAAAGTGCTTTTGGTAACTACAGCGACATGGGGCGTTTACTTACGACAACGCGTGCCTTATCGTCCATCCTGTTTAAATGCACACATTTTCCGTTAATATTTATATTTTAAATTAAAGTTAAATAACTAGATTTATTAATTTATAACATATTTCCTGTCTAAAATATGAAAATCATACATTTATTCCACTTCAAAACTGCCACCTGTCTTATAAATGCAGCTTCGAGCATTTTGTGAAATTAATTTTTCATATATTACACCAAGAATAATTACAAGTGAATAGTAAACCAAATAGAGCAATAAACAACGTTTATTTTGACGTATAATACATCTAAAAATATTAAAGGGAAACTACTTACGGCATCTTTACAAATATTTCTCCAATGGCGTCGAACGACCGAACTTAACCACTCACTTCACAGCACTGTTATAAAATTATTCGACTGAATACAGATTCAAAATGGCACGCACTCTGTCGCTACATTATTGAACTAATATTATAAAACAAACTTTGACCCGCTGAACCTTACAATAATCGAAATAGAGCCGAAAATCGAACATAGTCCTCTTGGTAGCTCTGGCTACCTGACGCGATTTGCGAAAAAAAATTGGGTTGCCTCGCAACTGAAAGCACTTGAGTGGTTAAGACCGAGTTCACTGACAGTCCGATTCATTGAAAATGGCCGTTCAACATATCTTTTTTTATAGAAAATTAATTCATTATCTTATTTATAGAAAAAGTCATGTTAAACGGCCGTTTACAGTCTCTAAGAGCCGACTTCACAGACAAGATAACAGTCTGATAAATTGGCCGTTAAAAATATCTTTTTCTATGGAAAAAGTCATGTTAAACGGCCGTTTTCAGCCTTTAAGGGCCGACTTCGCCGACAAGATAACAGTCCGATAAATTGAAAATGGCCGTTTATCATATCTTTTTCTACAGCATGTAATAAAAACCCTGTTTAATTCCTAAGGGGGCCATTATTCTCATCATTATGATTTTTTTTTGTATGATACAGCCGCGAAATCGCCAAAAAAAGTCAGCTGTTCCATACCTTTTATCGATGGTGCCGTAGTAAAAGTTGTTCATAATGATAAGCATAATGGTCCCCTTTGGGATCGAACAGGGTTTTTGTTACATACTGTATAGAAAAAGTCATGTTAAACGGCCGTTTTCAATATAACGGACTGTTATCTTGTCGGTGAACTCGGCCCTTAGAGGCTATAAAATTTAACATTGACGTAAATAAAAAATATGCCCTTATAGATACGATTAGTTACAGTAGGTACCTAAATTAGTAAACACTGCTCTATAAACAATTAATGCGTTTTAAACAAATTGCTTTACTAATCTGTTATAAAATTAAATACCTACTTAGGTATCAACATATTAACCCCCTTAGCCCTTACTTATAGACGATGATAAGTCATCGGTCATCTCTATTCATTGTCATATAAATGGCAAGGATATTTGTACCTATATTTAATCAGTGCTTAAAGTTAAGAGGCGTCTATAAGTAAATGTCGACAAAATAACAAACATCTTTAATTTATCTTAAAAATGTTTTCTTTTACAACAAATCAATGTTTTGTTGTTTTGAACCGCATACTGAAGAGTGCACAATAATTACATGTTGCATTCGCAGCCGCCAGTTATAACTATAACAGGGAAAACTATCTTGTAAACTGGTTTCTGGAACCGGAATCTTGAGTTCATTCCGAGTCTGCGCACTAGGCAGTATCTAGGCTCTCAGTCGCATAACATAGCTCGTCTAGTACAAAGGTATAGTAATACCTAGGCATCCTAACTAATAAATTGATGATCTATCTTCCTGGTGAATTTTCTGTTGAGTATAGATAATGATCCCGTAGGTACCATGCCGAATACTTTGCTAATGGTCAGGTAAATGAAGACGAGGAGTAGGTGCCCATGAGCGCACCACAAATCGTGCCTGGAGAAGCTCATATAGGCTACTTTTTATCAATTTTCACGCAGACAAAGACGTCGACAACATCTAGTGTAGGTATAATAAATACAAATGACATCCATGGTAAAAATATAACCACTGTTGGTTGTTGAATTAAATACTAGTCCTTATATCCGAATACGACGGAAAATGTTGCATAGCTTCGTTAACTTGGTTATTTCAAAACAACATGAGACAAATCGTGACAAAACAATTGAACGTATTTCGTAATTATAGACGACACTGTCGAACGAAACCGAGGTGTTTTTAATAACATAATACTTTATTTTGATTATTTCCTGCAAGAATAGGTGATATTATGATAATATTAGCACACCAGTTTCATACTATCTTGTAGATATTTGGACATGATCTTCCTATTATCCTCAGATCATAGAAACAAGGAGATGTGCCAAGGCGCTATCGAGCTTGATGCCTGATCTTGAGCAAATTGCTCATATTAAAAACGTACGCGCTGGCGACGAACCGAACACGATCGATGGTATAAATACAGTGTTTTAGTTTAGTGCTAGTGTTGAGTGACGATTAACAGTGTTAGATTGAGGGTGTGCGGAATGTTCAATGCGTGGGAGATTTTTTATTCACAAGGAGCGCTTAATTATGCACGAAATTGTGTCGAAAAATGTACTAAAAGTGCCATCAGTTGTTCCCGTACTAAATTGCTATGATGGCATATCTCCTTGTTTCTATGATCTGAGCTATTATCACTGCGTATTGTAAACGAAACACAGGGGAGGATGTCTGCTCTCCTTCCTGCCATAACTAGACACAGAGCACAGCTAGGTCACGCTCAAATCTTAAGCACCCCAACTGAGGAAGTACCTCCACCTTACAGAACACTTCAGCCAAATAACGCTACTCTTCGGTAGTGTTGTGTTTCTGTGGTGAGTAAGGTCGCCAGAGACGCCAAAGCTCCTGAGGATACGCTGTGTTGACAGCGGGGGACCTGCTTGTACCCCTCACAAGTTGTACCCTAAGCTGTCGGCACAGCGAACCCGCATTTTAAAGGGTCGGCAACGCCAAATGTGATACTCGGTGTTGCAAGCGTTTTATAGGCTACAGCTTGTATAACCCGCGCTTATCATCAGGCGGGTCGTAGGTACTAGTGGCGAAGGGTCCCTACAATACGACTCCTACCGGCTTCCCATTGAAAAATAGCACAGGCAGTATTGCCTACTTTTATTAATTAGCTTTTCGTGGCCAGGCAAGCATTTATAGATTCGGCTTACCTCTTACAAAAACTGACCCTTCGCCACTGGTAGGTACCACGCTTGTTTGCCACCATCGCTTTCACAAAATGTTCCTAGCCTGTAGAAGTATGTTGTTACTTCCGGTACTACTACTACTTTTTTCGGTAAAATAAGGGGTTGCTGAATTACAGCAGCCGATTGCTATAGGCTAAGTTGGTTTATTGAATTTATTATTAACCGACTTCAAAAAAGGAGGTTCTGTATTCGTCCCGTATGTATGTATGTATTTATGTATGTATATATGTATGTATGTATGTATGTTTGTATGTGCGAGATTTTCTCAAAAACTACTGATTCGATTTGGATGGGGTTTTCACTAACGTAATCTACATACTTTGAGGAAGGTTTTAGTATATAATACATTAGGTAATCATTCCTATGTACAAAGTTGTATGCATAAATGTACTCACTACGTAGAAGATTTACTGTTGAACGAAGTCGTCAAAGTAATCTAACGCAAGATAAAGAACTAAAAAGGGAAAAATAAAAACATCTTTAACAAAAAATAACCGACTTCAAAAAGCCACTACAAAGAAAATAATAATTTTGGTTTCGGAAGTCGGTGGCAAAAAAAGCCAACAAAAACCAAAGCCACCGACTTCCGAAACCAAAATTTTTATTTTCTTTGTAGTGGCTTTTTGAAGTCGGTTATTTTTTGTTAAAAAAGTTTAATTTTTAATTCGCTATTGGGTAGCTTACATCCTTATTTCACTATTTTAAGATTGCCATCACGAGATCAATAATTTACCATGATTTATAGTTGAAAGTGAGTGTGAAAATGGATTGATTTGTGATTACTATGTATGTCAATAGACAATATCTATCGTAGTAGATAACGTTTACTATCGTATGTTTTATCAGCTCGTAACTTTGTATTTCTATGTTAGTAGTATCTGCACAATTTAAAATCTTGACTGCAACGTTTAAAATAAAATAAAAAAAGGTTTTTAGGGTTCCGTACCAAAATGGTAAAAAAGGAACCCTTATGGTGCGACTTCGTCTGTCTGTCTGTCTGTCACACCTGCTTATTTTAGCAACTACTTATGCTAACGACTTGAAATTTGGAACAGTTATAAAGAATGCTTGTTCAACTTTATTGCAAATCCAGAAATCCAATCCAATAAATCCAATCCAAAAAAAAAAAGTCCAGAAATATTTTTATTTTCATTGCAAAAGGGGCCGGAGTGGGGGTCCGAAATTTAAAAGTGGGGTTACTAGGTCAAGTGACATATCATATGAAAGGGCTTGATTTGCACATTTCAAAATATATTTTTATTTTATTTTATGTCTCACAGTTTTTGACATATGATGTAATATGTCCAAAAAAATACCATGCCCCCCCTTTATCTCCGAAGTTTGCGTGGCGAAAAATCTGAAATAATTAGAGTTGATAGGAATTGACCCAAATATGGCACCAAAAATAAAACGATGTTCCTAACTAGTACAGTTTTTTCAAAATCATCAAAATTCCTTCACAAACAAACTTAGTTATGCGGTCCGATTTTTTTCACTTTATACATCCAAAAATGATACGGAACAATTCAACTTTTTCACTTGATGATTTCACTTGATCGAGTACAAGTTCTTGAAATCATGGTCAACTTCTTTCGACGGAGTAGTAAAAAGAATCAAATATTGAGAAATGTTGGTAGTATGTTGCTCAATTTTGGTACACTGTTACATTTTTTTTTTACTCTTAAAACTTAAGTTAATAAATCAGGTTAGCTTTGATTATTTAAATCATAGGTAGTTAGGTACCTTACTTAATTCTTCCTATATTTAGCAGAAATACTGCGCTATCTTTACTAAAACTTAGGAATAGTCTATACATACATCCATCCTCACTTTTCGCATTTATATTATAATATTAGGTAAGATAGGATAGGTAGAGTGGCGCTATTATCCTATCCTACCTAATATTATAATGCGAAAAGTGAGGATGGATGTATGTGTGATGTTTGTTGCTCTTTCACGCAAAAGCTACTGAACAGATTTTGATAAAACTTTACAGTAAAATAGTTTATACATCAGAATAATACATAGGCTACTTTTTATTCCAAAAAACGCGGGCGAAGCCGCGGGCGGAAGATAGTCTGTACTAAAACTTAGCAACAGTCGTAGCAACTTAGCAACCTACTATTGGAAATAACTCAGAATCTTTATTTTCTGAAAACAAGACCAATCAACAATGAATCACCATTAATAATAACAATTTGATTGCTAAAATATAATAAAGAGATAAAATAGATATTACAAACCGGTTATCCTCAGTCATCGAGTGAGGGGCAAGATGTCGCTTGGAGGACAATAGTCCTCTTGACAGACTATACTTATCCATCTTGTGTTATTAGTAGCACAGATAATATAATAGGTACTACGCGTACACCGTACAGATACCTCATCTCATACAAAGAAACGTGACCGCCGTAACGCGGGCTATCTTCGGGCTATACATTTTTTCGTGCTTAAAGGATTTTTTAACAAATATTTCTCTTGATCTATTTTTTCATTTCTATTAGATACGTATAGTTTGTTGTTTTAAAGGTACAGGCCTTGTTTGTGTTTGTTTAAACGTCTGATTCAATCTCAAAAACTACTGACTATAGTTCCGTACATTATACAATAACATACGTACGAAGTTTCGCTAGTTGGGTTGCGCTTATCTTGATAAAAACGTTGTAATGTTAAGCAGAAAAATAATAGTACAAAGTGGCAAAACTAATTCATAAAAGGCGTCAAGTCATGGCAAAAGTTATGTTTTTATACCAAAATCTTATTTTATGTTTCAAAAGACAACATTTCTATATTTTTCAGTTGATTTTCCTTATTGAAAGTTAGAAACAGTTATGTCATAAAATTCAATATAGCTCCATACAAGTTTAAAGTTTCGAGACGATATTTTCCTTTATAGGTACCTAGGTATTATCCTGTCTCTAAAAGTGTCTTTGTTCGAATTCTATTGTCTAAGTATTTCTTATAACAAGTTTTTAAAGATTATCTACTTATAGAGTTGTTGCAGTGTTCACAAGTGGAGATAGTTATCTACATAAATTGTAACTTAATTGTCAGCTTTTGTTTGTCTATAAATGAGGCGGCTGACACCTAGACAATCAATAATAGTTTTTACGACGTGCTTGTGTCTTTTCCATTATTTGGTTAGAATTCAGACCTCAGATCATAAAAAAAAGGTTTCTTGTTCTTGTTTTTATGATTTGAGATTCAGACATATTTTTGTGGTAGGTATACAATTAGGTAATGAGGTCCCCTAAAGTAAGAACTTTACTAGTTTAAAAAACTTTTTTAACAAAAAATAACCGACTTCAAAAATCCACTACAAAGAAAATAATAATTTTGGTTTCGGAAGTCGGTGGCTTTGGTTTTTGTTTGCTTTTTTTTGCCACCGACTTCCGAAACCAAAATTATTATTTTCTTTGTAGTGGATTTTTGAAGTCGGTTATTTTTTGTTAAAAATGTTTTTAGTTTTCCCTTTTTAGTTCTTTATCCCGTGTTAGATTACTTTCACGAATTCGTTCAACAGTAAATCTTCTACGGAGTGTGTACATTTATGCCTATAACTTTGTACATAGGAATGATTACCTAATGTATTATATACTAAAACCTTCCACAAAGTATGTAGATTACGTTAGTGAAAACCCCATCCAAATCGAATCAGCTGTTTTTGAGAAAATCGCGCACATACAAACATACATACATACATACATACATACGGGACGAATACAGAAAAATACATTCGATATTTATTTTGGAAATGTCCTTTAGATATCTAATTTACCTACATTTCTTTTTCGAACTCTGAAATAAAATATTGATCCATAATGTTCATTTAAGTTATAAACATAAGAATCAAGTTTTTCTTAGCCTCAAAACATTATAGAAAAATCTTTTAGTAAGAAGTGTCAGCTGAGTGCGCGTGATTGCCGTGCCCCATTTGTTTAATTTAAAACAATAAAGAGTCCCGATCCCGATTGTGGTCGGCGGTGCTCGGCAATCTTCGTGTCACAGATTTGCGACGACAGTTCGCGGATATCTTCACTTAGTCTGTGAGAACATGCCATTACATTTTTCCAGAAGGAAGCCGGGTTTCTTTGGGAAAAACTTAAACGTGAGTATAGACTAGAGCATTTATTTGTAACAGAACAACGAGCCGCTCTATGATTATTATGTTCTCGTGTACCTATCACCCTTCACGAGCCAGACGTCGAGCACGCTCGCCGTTTTGTTACAACAATAACAAAATTGTACAAACCAACGAGCGTATTGGTGTAACATTTCGTCGAGCAGCACACGCAACTTGTAACCAGGTCCGACATTTCAAGGAAGAATGAACATGAACGCCAGGTACCCTATAACGAAATGTTACGGGTAAATGCACACTCGCCGTGAGCATTACGCCGAGCATTCGCAGGAACGTTACATTACATGGAAATGCTTTGGAAACTGAGCTTTTACCTGTATTGTACCATTCGTAAGAACGTTACACATTACACAGAAATGCTCGTGAAAATGCTCTAGTCTATACTCACCTTAAGAGATTAATAAGTAACACAGTGGAGTTGTTTTTAAAATCTAAACAATTTCCATTTAGGAAAAATGCACGGTATTTGGAAAAAATCGACTTCAAAAGCACCATAGTTCTAAAACACACTCAAAATGTTTAGTGCCCAGTTACTTGGTTTTCTCAATTTTCTTAGTTTGTTACTGTCGGGTAGGTACTGTACTGATACAACCCCATTGGTTATCATTCCACCATCATGATGCCTGAATATTCCAGATCTATCTACGCTATCTGTGGGAAAATGTGTGAAAAACAAAAGAATGCTTGGATCCTGGCAGGTTTGTGTTTATGAAAATATCTGCGCTGTTTGTATTAGAGACGCAGCAAGCCGTATCAAGTGAAAACAAAATCGAAGCTATCGTAAAATACTGATAAAGACTTTACGGGCCAGGCCGGTGCGTGGGAAACTTTACGCTAATTCCATGTTTGCATCGAGACAGGGTAGATCTCGACGATATCATTTTAGAAAAATAAATTGCATTAGATGTTTGTTACGTTGAATAAATGATCAAAAAAATATATATTAACATTTGTAGTTTTTTTAGTATTCATGTTTCACAAATGCAAAAATTTTTGGCCGACCTGTTATAATAATGCCAATACCTACTAAAGTCGGGTTTCCTCATTATTTGGCGGAAATCACATGGCACCCAAATCATGCCGATAAATAAATACAAACAAGACCTTCACACCCTTACCACAAAAAAGATAGACACGCGTTAAACGCGAATGCTACCGAAAATAATACACACTTAGACAAGTTAGTGCTAAAACAAATGCGTATTAGTTTTGGTAGCATTCGCGTTTAACGTGTGTCTATCTTTTTTGTGGTACGACCCTCAATATTCCTTATCTGAATAGTGATTGTGCACTCAAGAGTTTGACAGATTTGATGTTTTTCTCCGTATGTCGAGATTTTGTGGAGCGAGTGCAAATTATTATTGTGATGATCGGGTGCAAAAGTTTTGACAGCAGGTACAGATTTAGATTAGGCTAGATACCCCATGTTCACTAAATACCTACCATGAAAACGAGTGTGCCATTTCTTCCTACCTACTTTCCTGTGTACCCTAAATCTGTGGCAGGTATCGAGTGTGATGTAGGGTATAGGTCAAGAACAAACACGGAGCACAATCGTACCTAAAATGGCAATAATGTAGAAGTTTTATTTTTTATATACATTTGCCATTTTTACATAAATAGCCTATACTATTCCTCATGAATCTGACTACCTATTATACACAAAAAAATTTTTTTCATCCCACCAACTCGGAAAGAGTATTTTTGCTCTTTGATATCTGAGTGCAAAAGCCGTTTTTATCCGCTAAAGGTTAAAGTAAAATTCTCTTCGATATCTGAGTGCAAAAGCTGTTTTTATTCTCTAGAGGATAAAGTTAATTGAATTTAGAACATCGTGTGCACTAAGTTTGTGAATTCAAAACATAATTAAACCTATTTACTTCTACCTCCATGGTGGCGAATTTATAATACAACCTTTTTTCCTCGCTGAGGTGGGATGAAAATTTACGTGTTGCACTCGAGTGCAAAGATTTTTCACCTCGTGCTCTTTTGGTTACCTCACTTACGCTCAGGATTCTAATTAGAATAATAATTAATTAATAAATAATTAGAATCCTGATCCTATTTTAGAATCCTTCGCTTGCTCGGTCATCAAAATTGAGCACGCGGTTAAAAAGCAACTTTGCACTCTTGTATAACAAATAACTATTTCGAATCCGACTGGTAGTTCCAGAGATTAGCGCGTTTAAACAAACAAACAAACTCTTCAGCTTTATTATACCTATTAGTATAGGATGTAGGTACTCATTACAAACAGAGAAAATCAAATAAGTATTTAAAAGGAAATATTACGACGTAGGTACTGCGTAATGTTAAACATTGCATTTTTATTTTGTTAACTATTGTTATTACAACATTTTAAATCAAGTTGACCTTTATATCGACTTTCAAATCTAATCTAATAAAAATTGTCTGTCGAACTAGCGATTTACAATAATAACTAGCTTACGCCCGCGGCTTCGCTTGCGTTTTTCGGGATAAAAGGTAGTATAATTTATTACGTGTTGTTCTGATATACAGGGTGGCAGGTTGGACAGTGGAAATATTTAAAGGGGTCATTACATTATACTGTATATTGTAATCGCGAAAATCAGCTATTCCATACATTTTGTTGAGTTATGTGAACATAAATGTATGGAACAGCTGATTCGTTTTCGCGATTTCAGGGTTGGTCCCATAATAAAAGTTGTTCATAATGATGAGTACAATGACCCCTTTAAATATTTCCACTATTTTCTACTGTCTAACCTGCCACCCTGTATAAGCTATATTACTGTAAAGTTTCATCAAAGTCCGTTCAGTAGTTTTGCGTGAAAGAGTAACAAACTTCCATATATCCACATATTGATACATGTTTACAAACTTTCACGTTTATAATATTAGTAGGAAGTAGGACTAGCGATCCGCCCCTGCTTCACACGGACGGGTGCAATCTACTGATGTGGCGACATGTCAAAACATCGAGACTTCTGTGTTGTATAAATCTAAGTTAATTATTAACGCATTATACACATATAAACCTTTCTGAATAACTTCTTGAAACGGTGGTCAAAATTGAATTAAAATCTATAGAATTTAAAAGAACTAAGCGGACAAACAGACAGACACGAAAAGTGATTATGTTTTATACTATACACATTATAGTCAGACTTTATTTGGTGCTCCGACCCCTAATAGAATTAAATCAATAATAAATTAAATCCGACATGACAGCTATATCATTGAGCGACATCAAGCAAAGTTAATTAGCGTATTATGTACATTGATTTAAGTTTAAACAGCTACATGGAATAATATATTATAATATTCTGAAACAAAGAACTGGTTCACGTCACTACATTTGCATATATTAATAACGATATAATTCACTGAAATGCAAAGAAATAAACTGAGTATTGAAAGGGTATTCAGTATTCGATACTAATTCGATTAATTACGGGACTAAACATGCAATTACAAAAAAACCCGGCCAAGTGTGAGTCGGACTCGCGCACGAAGCGTTCCGTACCATTATCTATACAACATTAGACACTATTAAGATCGAGAAAAAACAGAAAAAAAATCTCGTTTGTTGTATGGGAGCCCCCCTTAAATATTTATTTTATTCTGTTTTTCAATAACCGATCTGTCGGCTCTTTAGCCTACTAGAGGCTATTTCCTAATTGGAAAACCCAATATTTGGTCCGATACGGGGATTGAACCTAGGACCCCACGATCAGAAGTTGCAACTAGACCATCGAGGTAGTCATATTATTACTGAATTGTTTAAAAAAAGGCACTCCATTGGATTATACCCACGATACCTTCAAATTATGAAGACAGCATGAGATATGAGACTAAAATTTCAAATACAAAGTACCTACAAAGAAAAAGTAATAAAATAAACATCTTGTTAATTTAAATTAAAATACAACGTTAATCGCGTTCCACAAATTGCATTCGACCTCGTCTGAATTGAGTTATTTGAACAACATGTAAGTTAAACGTATTCCGATCTAGTTTACACACGCGATGCAAATACTGCGTAGGTACCTAAATATGCTTGTTACAATGTTATGGTTATGTTATGTGACGATATTTTACTGACTAGCAGCACGTTTAGTATGACCAATTCCATCTCTATTCTACCAAAAAATAGACAAAGGTCTTTCTATCTAACTCGTTATCTTATCGACCCGTGCTTACCGTATTAGACTTTTAGTTGTCGACTGAAGAATAGAAACATTTCTTCTCTTCATTTTTGAGATTGCCGTGTAATCGGTATCGGCTATTCTTCCGTCGACAAAACTCGTTTCTATATTGGTCATAACTACGCGTGCTGGTCTAGGACCTAGTCCAGGGTTTGATCCCCGGGGTCGGATAGTGAACAATTGATTGTTGCCTTTAGAAAATTCTTACTAGCAGTCCGGATTCTGGACTTGTGCTCTGCTGAGCCCTCCATTACATGGTAGTTAAACATAACTGTCAAAATGTGGGTGCACTATACGCTTCTGCCTATCCTTTCTAAATACAAGCACGATGTTATGTTTTAAGATACACCAAGACGTGTAGGTGCCGTGCGATTCCCAGAGGATACCCTCCCTTCACCCGTACGTGTCACAAGAGGTAATTTATCACGTAATCAAGATGATGCTGTGGTTTCCTCCTGTCTGCTAATATCCACTTATTGTGGTGACTAACTGATCTGCCAAGCTTTTTTGATCGTTTATTGATTAATAACACGTAGAACATAAGAGAACTATACCTAACATTTTCCACGACGATTGAACCTAGGACCACACGCTCAGCAGTCGTGCTTGCGACCACTACACCAACGAGGCAGTCTTTGTTAGATCTCTTTCCCTCTTACACGGAATAAAGTTATGACAAGCATAACTTCGCGGTACATGCAATAGGTCGAAAGTGAGTTAAATACCACTTTATAGGTGTTCTTGCAAACGTTTCGGAAGCATATATTAGATATACATACATACATGCCAATAAGGAAAAACATAATTTTTTTCATTCGTCCAATAGGACGAATGTGAAAAAAATGTATCGCGATGATTACGTTAAAAAAATGTATGGCTAAACCGACGTTATTCATAGCACTTTATTCCTTGTTTATTTGTAGGTTCATTTTCAGTCTACAGGGTGGCAGGTTAAACAGTGGAAATATTTTAAGGGGTCATTGTACTCATCATTATGAACAACTTTTACTATGGGACCAAACCTGAAACCGCGAAAAAAAAATCAGCTGTTCCATATATTTTGTTGAGTTTTGTTAACATAAATGTATGGAACAGCTGATTTTTTTTTCGCGATTTGAGGGTTGGTCCCATAGTAAAAGTTGTTCATAATGATGGGTACAATGACCCCTTAAAATATTTCCACTGTCTAACCTGCCACCCTGTATAGGTCGACCAGAATCCGCTGGCAAATGTAGAGGTTAAAATTTGTTGCTACCAGCATTAGGGTAATTGGATTAAAGAGTTTTAGCTATCACTAGCAATTCTCAGGATTTTACACAACTTGTAGGTACTTCATTTGAAAACTGACTAGTATGCATTGCCTTGTCAAAATCATCATAATTTTTTTATGCCATGAGATTTTTGTTCACCTATACCAGCTGTGTGTGTATTTGTAAACAAACACGTGTACGTGTGGTGGTAGGTACCTCGTCGTGCCGGTAAGCTACGTGTTAGCCACAAGTACCTAGCTTGGCCCAAAGGTCATGCCGCACCACGTTCACTTCACCCGGTCGGTTCTATGGCTCCGGCGTATTGTGTAATAAACTTTATGTAATTTCACACAGTTATGACTTGTTCGTTTTGAATTGCATGTTATCATGTTTCTTTTGAATCGATATTTGAACTTAAAGTCATAGGTATCTAGGACATCATGGTTGAGGACTTTGCCTACTACATCAGAGAAGTCAGCAAGTGAGAAACTTTAAAACATTGTAGGTAAAATAGTTCTTTGTACCTAATAAAAAGTATTTAGTGGATCAAGGTGGTTGTTCTTTGATAATCCACGAAATAGAACCAGCAACTTCAACGTCTACTACTTGCAATTTGTTTACACTAAAGATATAAAGACTATAGGTACTAAAAAAATATTTCTAAAACCAATTTTTTCTGCAGTCAATTCTTCAAGAGACATTCGCAAAAAAATATTGGTATTATTTTTATACACCTAAAAAACAACCGCTCATATCAAAACCGCGCTAACTACCAAAACAACAGCAATTATTTTGCAAGGACACCATAAAATAACACTCTTAAAGTCAAAACCTATTAGATAATGTAACTCACCGAAAACTCCAAATAATCAACAAACTTCGTACCACAGATAACTGAGATTCTTCAAAACAATCTCAATACAACACTCGCGTTTGTAAGATGCGGTAAAATTGACAGCTGTCAAAAGTGGCGCGAACGTCCGCGGTTGGCGGGCTGCGATGGCGGAGTGGCGCGGGCGCACAACAGCGAGTCTCGCACTGCGCCCGCGATTACAAGTTACGACACCGACTTGTTATCTGTTCCACCTCATTGCATATGCCATCAAACGGAATACGTGGTTACTGGCTGCGGTTAATTTACACGCCGTAGGTATCGATGGTAGAGGTTGTGACCGATTTTGGTGTTGTTATGACCTTGCATCTAGGACTTACGGCTTCAGGGCCGTTGGCGGTCAAAGATAAGATATCGTTTTGATATGGAAATATGTTGAAACTAATGAAAAGATCCTGGTTGCCTGTTACTTGGCTATCGGTCTCAAACATAGGTAGGTACCAATGGCGAAAGGTCCCTACAATACGATTCCTACCGGCTTCCCTTTGAAAAATAGCACAGGCAGTATTGCCTACTTTTATTAGTTATCTTTTCGTGACCAGGTAAGCATTTGTAGCTCCGACTTACCTCTTCCAAAAACTGACCCTTCGCCACTGGTAGGTACATAAGCGAGATACAGGAAGGAAGGAAACTGGCTCGTGGAACGGTCTCACGACACGCACTAGTGTTCCCATGGAGGAAGCGGAGATCGCAAAAAGATTCATATATATATATAGATAGGTATACAATGCTGAGACTTCGTAATGGTATTATAAAGAAGAACAGGAATGCGCTTGTGCGTTATCGGATCGGATGAAGACAATAAAGAAGTTTTTGAGAAAATACGGGGCCGAAAATAAATAACATCTCATTAGTTCATAACAAAGGATGACCCTCTGAAAATTACTCTAATTTTGTGTGTTTGTGTAAATGTATATTCTTCAGCACTATTAAAATTCTTTCACTATTTGAAAGGTACATTATTCCAGGGCCTCGATTCTGCTATTGCAATTGTGTACGAATGGTGTCATAATGACACCATAACGGTCAAAACCTAAGCGGTCATTGGCTTAGACGGCTGAGTAAGACAAGGAAGTAAGACATTGAGAGACCATTCTGACACGATTATGACAATTGCATTAGCAGACTTGGGGCCCAGGTGGACATAGGCTAGTCGCGGGGGCGGAAAGCTAGAAGATAAAGTGACCAATTTCAGTAGTTTTCTGCAGTCAATCTAGGACCTGCCCCAAATTCTTTGAAACAATCTCTGCCAAACAAATTACAAATTCTTGAAGATACCCAGATATAAATCATCTTCTTGTTAATCCAAACCACGCTCATCCCCGTTACCCATCCTTCACCGTTACTACTGATAAGAACTGCAGCCATACACAAGTTAGCGGCTGACAGCCTGCGCCCGCGCAGCATGCTAACGAGGACGCGCTGTAGGAAGTGACGTAACTCACTCGTGTAGTATTATGCGAGATTTGGATTATGTCAGAGTCAAGACGTTTCGAAAATTAATGAGATGTGTTTTGTATTAATTTAGAATTTTGGTGCATTGGTTTGCATTATCATATTCTGTTAGTAAATAAACGTTCTGATTGTTTTTTTTTGAGCGACGTATTTCATTGCGTTATACAGAGTGGCAGGTTAGACAGTGGAATTATTTAAAGGGGTCATTGTACCCATCATTATGAACAACTTTTACTATGGGACTAACCCTGAAATCGCGAAAATAAAATCAGCTGTTCCATACATTTATGTTCACGTAACTCAACAAAATGTATGGAACAGCTGATTTTTTTTTCGCGATAAAGTTAGTAAAAGTTGTTCATAATGATGAGTACCCCTTTAAATATTTCCACTGTCTAACCTGCCACCCTGTATAGATAGACTATTCAGCTTGCTTCAACTTGCCCAGTCATCACGAGCCTCGCTCATAGCTCACGACTGTTATATCGAAGTGAGCATAGGCAGTCGTCAGTCTATCGGCGAACGCTTTGATGTCCGAATGCCATGCCCGCTGCAAATGGCTCACGACTTCACCTGCATACCTAATATGGTAGCGAGATTCTTTTGGAATGCTTTTGCTATGAATCGATATTTTTCTGAGTTATGTTGAAGTTACTGTATAGCGTAAATTTAATACGAAAACGCAGGAAAACGGCTGTTGAAGCGTATCTTGGGAAAAGTTTATGTACAAAATTACTGTGGACTAAGATCATGAATGAATTAATATCTTGAGGGATAAGCAGTGATAGCCTAGTGGTTAAACCAAGTGCCTCCCACGGCGAAGGTTCGATTTCGATCCCGAGGCATGCTCCGCTGACTTTTCGAAGTCATGGGCATACTAGAAATTAATTATAGGAAAACGTGAGGAAACCATATGCCTGAGAGTTCTCCATAAAGTTCTTGAAGGAATGTGAAGTCTGCCAACCCGCACTTGGCCAGCGTTGTAGACTATGGCCTATTCCCTATCATTCTGAGAGGATGCTCGTGCCTAGCAGTGGGACAGTTTATAAAACAGGTCTGATATGGAGGGATAGATAAATACCTATACTTTATTGAACAAATATACACTGAGAGGTTTGTATCAGGTATTTACATAAATAAGAATGTTACAAACGGTGGTCTTATATACCACAATGATGGCAACCAGGCGTGCCCGCCTTATGGTAAGCGGTTACCGCCTATGACACGCTTGCAGTACCAGCCGGCCTAGCATGACCACGATAGAAACGGGTTGTGTCTACAGAAGAATAGACAAAGTGACAGATTGTAGAAAGAGTTCTACCGTTTTATGCATACAATGCAGAGAAATGTCAATAACAAAATTCTGATAAACCAAGCACGCGGATTGCCGCGTGCTCAGGCAGAAGAGATAACGATTTGGTAGAAAGAAGTTTGTCTATTCTTTGGTAGAATAGAGATAGATTTGGCCATGCTAAGCGGGCTGGCGTACTATCACATGCGCGTTGCCCACCATTTAAAACTTATTTACCCTCTTCTTGAAGACCCCCATACTATAGTCTCCCGTAAAACCTTGGTAGGAAGCTCATTCCACAATCGAAGCGTCGCTAAAAGTAATTTCTTCCAGACAACCATTGAATGGAAAGAATCACTAAGGAAATAATTATTTTTTAGGAATTTCTATTATCATAAACTCCATTAGGTATCTAATTAAAATAAAATTGCTGCATTGCTAGGTACAAGTTCGTGTCAATTAATCATATCTTATCTTTGTGATTACAATATTCACATGCAGATTTGATGTTAGCTACTGCAGGAAGGTGGGTGAAATCGCCCAAAATTATAATCTGGTGGGTTACTAATGTATGTTACGCAATTAGGCTTCAGTTTTAGTCAACACAAGTATTTTCAGACTTCAATATCAGTCGCAACACGGGCATCAAACCTATAGCTATACGATACGATATAGTCAGTGGGCAAGTCATTATAATTGATTAAAAGTAAATAAACAAGTTTGCAGAATCATATTGCATGAAAGAGCCCTAGGTGGAACCAATTTTATGCTTAAAATTAAATATAACACGTAGGTATGTGAACTTTGTTGTACATTTTAAATGAAAGGCTCCATGTAACATGTTACGATTGTGTTACGCAATGTTGCTAATTCTGATCTCTGAAGAAGCAAGACAAAAAGAAGGCAGTTCTTTAATCAGTTTGTCGGCCTATCCCTACCTACTTCGGTGGCTTATAGGGCCAATTTCACCAAACTCTGTTAGTTGCTAAATGTCCTGATAAGCATATTGACGTACCGTCTCACAATGCCTAACGGGACATTTAGCAATTCAGACGACGAAGTCATTTGGCGGTCAGCAGGACAGTAGGTACCTACCGATAGACAGAGAACGAGTAAAAGTACGTGACAAAGTGAGATTTAGGTGTAGACACAATTTAAGTTATTCATATTTTCTTTCATGCATTCGGAAATATAACATTGAAGTCCTACCTTTTATCCAGTAATTTGAGCGTCCACTCAGAGAGGTTTCCCGACAGGCACTGGATTCGACCCTGTCCCAATCAGCTGATATATCGCACTACACTATCTATGCATCGAGGCGTTACTGAAAGAAGCGATTCAGTCTACAAGTTGCAAAACAGGCTTATACCACAGTGCACTAAACCTGCAGTGGTTCATCGCCCATACATTTGTATGTCAATTTTGACATTTCTCAAGTCCTGCCTTAAGAAATGTCAAAATTGACATAGGTACCAAAAATTCCGGATTGGAGTGACTGCATGTATAGTAGTTGGGGTCACGCCACAGAAATTTAAAAGTCAATAGAAATGTTATCTACTACATTTTACTACGACGACGCTTATCGCCAGTTCGCAGCACACATCTTTTACATCCAATGCAATATAAATTTACTTAAATAATTCCGTTCAAATACGTCACATGTTTAAACCCGTGTTCTCGACAAGTTCACTCGCCTTGACGACTTCTATTGACCTATTATTTCGATTTCTGTGGGTCTCTCTATCCCCCGCAACCCGCCGCATGGCCTGCGAGAACCCCCGCGTTGGAAGACTGTAATAAGCAGTTTAAAATAGCTAGACTGTGGTCCTACTGTTGGTATGCTGTCACATAATTATGATGATTTGGGAATGAGTGACGAGCGAGGATTTTAAATGATTGTTCCGCTCAATTAATTTGATAAGGTTGGATATAAAACGCTTAGTATTACTTATTTCTTTGTGTGTTTGTCGCGGGATCTAACCTTGGATTGTGGCAGCTAGGAGACATCATTACATTAAAGTTTTTAAGGCAGTTTTTGTTTTTTTTACATCAACGGGAAACGCCGAGCACTGAAGGCTGTATAGCTTAGCCACTTTCTCTTTCTACTAAGTATATTATGTATAGATTGTAGGTAAACAGGGTGTCCCGTTCCTGCCGGCCTAGCATGACCACGATAGAAACGGGTTTTGTCTACATAGAAATAGACAAAGTGACAGATTGTAGAAACATTTCTACCGTTTCATTCATAAAACGTAGAAATGTTTCTACAATCTGTCACTTTGTCTATTTCTATGTAGACAAAACCCGTTTCTATCGTGGTCATGCTAGGCCGGCTGGTCCAAGGGAAAACCCTGGTGGAAAAACGTGGACAAGTCTATCAGTCTGAAGCATTAGTTTGCTGGGGAATTTCGATATCGATTAGAAATTATTTTGTTACAAGTTTTTGTTAATCCCCATTGGCAAGATTTTCTTTAATAATTTCGCAAAACGATCTCCTTTTTTTATTCGAACCTTCTCATAGGAAATGGTTGACAAAATGTAGGTTTTTTATGTCTAAAAATCGATTATGTGTTAATCAATCAATTAGTTATTTTTAATCGGTATCAAAATTTCCCAAACTAAAGCTGCATACTAAATATACTGATAGCTAGACATGTCTTTTTACCGGGGTTTTCTCTTGGGTCACTGAAAACGGGACATCCTATACAGGGTAAAATTAAAACCAGTGCGGATATTTTAGGAGGTGAAAGTACTCATGAATATAATCAACTTTTATTATGGCACCGACACTGAAATATGAAAAAAAAAATCAGCTGTTCCATACATTTTGATCGTGTTGTAGTGCATTTTTGTAGGAAACAGCTGATTTTTTTTTCATATTTCAGTGTCGGTCCCATAATAAAAGTTGATCATATTCATTAGTACTTTCACCTCCTCAAATATCCGCACTGGTTTTAATTTTACCCTGTATATGGAACGCAAAATTACATTTTCTTTTCAAAATTGTCTTCACGTAATCTCCCTACTTAATTCCAACCGCACGGTAAAATAAAGTACTAAAAACATATTTTGCATATAGGTACCGACAGACCACCCGTGACCGTGAAGTATCCACAAACGACTATTACAGTGAATAAATTGATCAGAAACGTCCAAAAACTCCTAATTAACAATTATAATAAGCCGAAATAGGCAGCCGAGATCAATCTAGGCTAAAATATGCCTCGTCCAGTCAGACAGTGCGTGAGATGGGCGCTAATGTACTTACTGACTAATAATATCGTGGACCAAAAATAAAGTATTGTTTGGATTCAATGCATAATTATTTAATCCGTAAAACCCCATCAAACATCGCCAAAAATATATACGGTATCGCTCTGTTTTGTATTTAAATTAGATAAAACGGAACATTTTCGTGCAATGTGTTCTAAGCTGTTATACAAAATGAAGTAGTTATAACAAGGTAGTTTGTATATTCAAATTTTATTCGTGAAAAATAGAAAATTTAAAATTTTATAAAAACCCGACCGCGGTTTGCGTTACGTCTTATCTGGTGTTATAGAACCACCAAAATAGAAAAGGAAAACAAGACATTGCAGTCGGAACCCATTATATGACTATTAATACCCGGAAACACTGGGTCCCGATGTCGGATCCCGATACGTACATACATACCCACATACTAACATACAGGTGAAACACTATACCCTCCTTTTGGGCTTCGCCGCAGTCGGGTAAAAATTACAACACAGACTAATTTATTTTTTGTATGTTTTTAATTGGTAAACGAGACAAACCTGGCTAATGAATAATTCTCGATGAGTCGATGAAAAGATACGCACTAAACATCTGCTACTTACCTAAACCCTTCGAATTAGGTGCATTGGTTCCCTGTACCCTCAGATCATAGAAACAAGGAGATATGCCGTCATAGCACATTAGTACGGGAACAACTGATGCCACTTTTAGTACATTTTTCGACACAATTACGCGCAATTAAGCGCTCCTTGTGAATAAAAAGATCTCCCACGCATTGAACTTTCCGCACACCCTCAATCTAACACTGTTAATCGTCACTCAACACTAGCTCTAAACTAAAACACTGTATTTATACCATCGATCGTGTTCGGTTCGTCGCCAGCGCGTACGTTTCAATTTGCTCAAGATCAGGCATCAAACTCGATAGCGCCTTGGCACATCTCCTTGTTTCTATGATCTGAGCCTGTACCCTACTGCCCGTAGCATGACCACGATAGAAACTGGTTTTGTCGAGGGAAGTATATGAGTACTGCACATTACTAGTAGGTATTCTGGTGAACCATACTTTTGTGGTAGGAATCGGTTCACTTCGACAGTGCAGTATGTCGTGTTATCTCTATCAAATAAACAAATTGATACAATCATTCGATTGAACTATGAACTGAACAACAAACCTTTACCTTTAGTTTTACAACAATCCCTTCTTTGAGAGAAGTAAACGTTAAATTTTATGTGTTCGCGATCAGATAGCCGCGCATACATTACTGCATATAAATAAGTAGCGTGTAAACAGAGAGTTATGTTGTCTGGACGTCGTACAAACTGAAAAGATGGGTACATTTGTGTCTAGATGACTGTACAATCGTTTATACAAAAAACAAGAATTAAAAAAACTAAAACCCAACTACGGAAAAAAACCATTTGAAAAGCATAAAATAAGAAAATATTCAACACATCGGTACAGTGGTTTTTTTCCGTAGTTGGGTTTTAGTTTTTAGGGTTCCGTACCAAAATGGTAAAAAAGGAACCCTTATGGTGCGACTTCGTCTGTCTGTCTGTCTGTCTGTATGTCTGTCACACCTGCTTATTTCAGCAACTACTTATGCTATCGACTTGAAATTTGGAACAGTTATAAAGAATGCTTGTTCAACTTTATTGCAAATGAAAAAAGTCCATATAAATTGACCCAAATATGTCACCAAAAATAAAACGATGTTCCTAACTAGTACAGTTTTTTCAAAATCATCAAAATTCCTTGACGAACAAACTTAGTTATGCGGTCCGGATTTTTTCAACGTCCAAAAATGATCGGAACCCTCGGTGCGCGAGTACGACTCGCACTTGGCCGTTTTTTTTAACTCTTGTTTTATTTGACACTTTTTTGGTGGCTTGGGTCAATCACTGCATTTACTTTCAGACTGTAAGTGTCGCAGTCTTAATGAACGAGATGGCGCTAGTTAGTAGCAAGAAAGTCACAGATTGTACACTTTATAATTTCCATTGTTAGCTATATTGGATTTCTTGTAACACCATATACCTCACGATACTCTTTGGATCAAGACGAATCCAAGGACACCCCATTTCTTAAAATCGGGTAAACTTTATTTTTATGGTCCTCTTTTTAACGTTTTGTTGGCCATCTTGATTTTTTTTTTAAAACATGGCTTATGACACTCTTAATGTAAATACGAATCAACCGATACCTCATTTGTCAAAATCTGACCAGTAGTTTTTGAGCTACGATCGAACATCCATACATAGACACATACATACATACATACAAACATACATACATACATAGGCTGTTAAACTCATTACCCTTCCTTTTTCGTAGTCGGGTAAAAATAACGATACTATACACAAGCTACGGCCGCCTTCGTTAATTAGATATCCAAGCATACAAAAACAGCAAACGGCATTCCCTGTATTTACCTACAAATGTTGAATAGGCGAATAGGTATGATATGACAGAAGTAAAACGGAATTACATATTCATAATTTTGTTATTACTATTTTATTTTTACTTTATTTTATTTTTTTATTTTATTACTAATTTTTTTTACTATTCTATTTTTTTTTATTTTTTTTTTTCACGCACAATGGCCCAATCAAGAGGCTAAGTGCGGAAAACAGGTGGTATAACTAACTAACTACTATTTTATAGTAGCGGCTTTCCTCACCCTTCGCTACTGGCAGCGACCCTCTGCCGTCCTAAACTCAACAATGCTGAGTTTAGTGTTATGACTTCAATGTAAGTTACGGCTACCATAAATGCTGAAACACCGACCGGGACATTTGGAGTAGAAAAATACGTGGAATCAGCCTCTTTTACACCTAGGCACGGGGTCTCATCAGGAACAAAGGAACATTTGTTGGAATAACTCATAATAGATGGCGTTATATGTATCGATATGTTATTGAAGTTTGTGTAAAATTGAGAACATGAAAAAATACGTCATGAAAAATATTTGTTCAAATTTTGAAAAATCCTTTAAGCACGGAAAAATGTATAGTCCGAAGATAGTCCGCGCTAAATCGGTCACATGTCTTTGTATGAGATGAGGCATCTGTACGTATAGTATTATATTATCTGTGACCTAGGTTAGAAACTTTTAAATTACATTTTTGGTAGATATTTAATAAAACTAAAAGAAAATGCGAAAAATCGACGATGATCTATCAAAAAAACGACATCTTTTCTTTTTAGGCTTGCTCTACGTTCTCCGTGCAAATTTTCTTTCCTCATTTATATTTTTTTGAAGTTTTGACTTTATGAAATCAGCCTTTTTTCACCCTTTTCGTTTTTTCGTCCACTACGATGAGGTCAACGAAAACACCAATTCCACATGAGCATTGTGGCCTGGGATTGCATATTTTGAGAAGATTTATTTCCTATAATATACAAGATATTTCGCATATTATATGCAACTATTCATGTTTAGACATAAGACAAAACCGGAACAACTAACTTACCTACTGACCGGGACACCAAGACACAAGGCTTCAAACCGGGACGTATGGCAGCCCTAATGTAGGTAGGTATTATACTACTATTTCGTTTCCAAATAGACAAGGAATCGTTTAGATAAGAGTTCTAGGAAATTAAGTCTTCTTCAAAATTGATCTGAGCTATTTTGTCGATAAACTTAGATAAGAAGTTATTTCAAATAAACATTTTTTTTTGACGTAATCAATCCAAGATGGCGGAGCGAGCAAAGGGCACTCAAGGTTGATCACTTGGAATAGGAATTAGGAACCCTTATAGTTCCGTCATTTATTTATTTATTTATTTATTTATTTACTTAATTACAACGGTTGTACAACCAATTACAGTAATTAAAATTAAAATTATAAAAATAAAAGAAACAATAATATATAATGTATATACAAGAAGGTTAACAACACTTTCATACATTCCTCTCACAGTACTTCTGACACACCAATAAAATCTTCGTCCATCCGTCCGCAAACAGATCGCCTGTTGGATTGGAATCCAAGAGATCATTGAGCGCGGCCAGAGTGCGAGGAATTGGCGACTTAGTTCGTGCAACAGTACGACACGGAGGCACGGCAAACAGCCTATGCTTTTTACCCCGGCAGTAATTGTCCGGGACAAAGAAGCGCGCTAGCAAATCAAGCAGATCAGGAGCGTCAATAGCGCCACGGAGCGTCTTACAAGCTATTGTGAGCTGATCTCGTGCTCGCCTTACCTCTAGCGAGTTATATCCAAGGCAACCCAGTAAGAATTTTGTTGGGTAGAGGTAAGGATAATAGCCGTGTTTCTGCTTATATAGGTATCTAAGGAACGCTTTTTGGACTTTTTCTAATAAAAGTGCGTAAGTACTTTCATGCGGATTCCACACGCAAGAGCTGGTTTCCAGCTTGCTACGTACGAGTGCATTAAATAATATTTTGATAGCATGAGCGGTGCGAAAATTGCGGCAATTACGCAGAACAAAACCTAACCTTTGGTAGGATTGTTTAGCTACCATGGCCATATGGTCGTGGAAAGTGAGCTTTCGGTCGAAAGTGACTCCCAGGTCTTTCATGGCTGTTGACTTCGTGATAGTGTTATTATTTAAGTTATATTCAAAGTTAACTGGGTGCCACCTTCGACTGAATGTCATAGCGAAGCATTTGGATGAATTAAACTCCATCTTGTTTTCTACGCTCCACTTATATATAGCATCTATGTCTTGCTGCAGCGCCAAACTGTCACGCTCAGAGTTTATTTCGAGGTACAGTTTCAAGTCGTCAGCATACAGAAGACACCGTGCATGAAGCAGAACTTGAGGAAGATCATTAACCATAATGAGAAATAATAAAGGCCCCAAAATTGAGCCTTGACTCACGCCGGAACGCGTGTGATAGGGATCCGAAACGTACATACCAAGCCTAACATACTGCTGTCGATCACGTAGGTAGTCTGCAAATAAACGAAGGAGAGATGGTGAGAACCCTATTTTGCTAAGCTTCATTAGCAGCACGTCATTGTTAACCCTATCAAACGCCTTCCGGAAGTCGAAATAAAGTACGTCTACCTGACGCCCGCGGTCCAAGCTAGACGAGATATAATCTACTAGTGTCAGGAGATTTGTGTCAACTGACCGTTTGCTTCTGAAACCATGCTGCTCGTTACAAAGATACTTGTTTACTTGCTCGTATACAGCGTTATGGAGAATGCTCTCGAAAACCTTCGCCGGGGCAGATAGGATTGCAATAGGGCGGTATTCTTCGACGGAACCTTTGTTTTGGGTTTTAGGGATAGGTGTAACTCTAGAAACTTTCCACTCTGTAGGATATGTACCAGTCTGCAAGGCTAAATTAAAAATGTGGCTGAGAGGATCAACAAAAATGTTTCTTAAGTCTTTAATTATGAAGGGGGGGATGCTGTCGGGGCCGATAGAACTGCTAGGTTTAAGTTTACTTATGGCTTTTACAATGTCTACATGGCATAAGGGGGATATATTTATGTAATTGCTGTTACTGGAACGATCAGACATACAGACATGATCAGCATTGAGCCGCGGAACGTCAGGCAGAAAAACAGTAGAGAAAAATTCAGCAAAAGCCCCTGCCGCCTTAGTACCAGAATAAGTTAAACCCTTGTATGTTATATTCGGTTCAAACCCACCTTTGGACCGTAGGCTGGAAATGTGCGACCAGAATTCACGAGGGTTATGCTTAATTTTATTCTCTATATTTCTCATATATGAGGAATACGCATCTGCAATACGGGCTTTAAGGCTTGACCTGAGGTCAGAAAACAGCAAATACGCGTCATCGCATTTAGTTAGTTTCCAATTTTTATGTAGTTTTAACTTGAGTCTTAGATCCTGGATGATATCGTTGGTAAACCATATAGGATATCGCCTATTTGCCGATTTCCTTCTGTGTTTTTTAGGCATGCACATATCAAAAAAATTATAGATAATGTTGTAAAACTTGAGTGTAGCACCTTTTACATCTTCAGATTCCAAAACCTCATCCCAAATATTTTCATCAGAGAATAATAAATAGAGTTGTTCGAAATCGCATTTGCCAAAGTTCCAATCCTTGGCACTGTCTATATTGCTGGGTTCAATTGACTCCGAACAATGACCTACATCGACTCTTACCTCAATGTGTAGTGCCGGGTGGTATGCATCCTGTGGTACTATACCCTCGGTAGCGGTAACGAGTGTTTCTGGCGCGCTAATGTTCTCCTGAACCAAAACAACATCTAACATACCTCCATGCGAATTCCTCACAACGTTCATCTCATTCAAACTACAAAATGTCAGAAAGTAACAGTAATAATTCTTTATATTTAACGATACACTATTTAAATTTAAATCACCCAAAATTATCACGAGGCCTTTTAAATTGTTTATAAACTCTTCTACTTTACAAAACCACCTCATGTACTCGTCATCCCTTGCACTAGGTTTAATATATACAACACATACGTAAACAGTTCACAGTCTGTCCGTCTGTCTGTCCGTCTGTCCGTCTGTCACACCCTCGTAAAATCTACAGTTCATAACCAATTTGAATGAAACTTCGTAGGTAGATATCTTTTATAAGCCGCCATAAAGGCCTGTAGTGAAATTATGAAAAATAAAATAATTAGGGGGGGCTCCCAAACATGAAACTGAAGGATGAAAAAAATATTTTCCTGCACCCCGTTATGTGGGGTATCATTGGATAGCAACCGCGCTATCGAAAAATCTTGAAAAAATCATGCTTATGGCATTCAATAAATACTCTCGATTAAAATTAGTTTGAACAAAATACCTCAATAACTTTTTGAAATATTCACTTTTTTCCGTTTTGAGTTCGACAACCGCAAAAAAACTTATATTTGCGGTCGGAAGACTGAAATGCTTCTTGCTACGGAACCCTACACTGTGCGTGGTCCGACACGCTCTTGCCCGGTTTTTTACGATTCAAATGATATAAAAGTCTCGATTTCGCAAAGTGAAACGATACTACTTACCTACTTAACTAACTCGAGTTAGTTAAGTAGGTAGTAAGTATCGTTTGCCTCTGAGGCTCTGAGGTACAGGATTGTTTAACTCCTTTACTACTTTTTGCTAGGTCTGCAAACTACTCGGCGGCTACCTAAGTGTTAAAGAATAAAAATAAAATCATACAAACCTAATTCAAAACTCAGCAGATACGTTGTTGAATCCATACCCAATATACCCATACTGACTTTCCTCACCGGCGATGGCGACGCACGACGCGACGGTCTGACGCTAAATCCTGTTTCACTAACACTTAACTACTTAATTGCTTTTTTCAAAACATCAAACGAGTTTAATTTCACTAAATACCAAAGTTTGGCTACTAAGGCTTGTAAAAAACTTCACTTACAGAGCCTGATCTTGGAGATTGGTTATAAATATCAAAAGTCATAGGTACATATACTGCGTTTAATTTTGTATAAATGCACTAACAATGTATCACCTCACTAAGTAGTAACTGAAGCAGTATTTTGAGATACATATAAACGCAATGATTTTAATTCCTGTAAACTCAAAATAACTTTTTACTGAAGTTCACGTACCTAATATCACAGTTCTTATTTTTTTTTATTAAATAGATACGTAGGTAGATCCTACTTTATTATAGTCTACAAAAATAACTGTTCTATATTGAAAAGTTAAGTTAAATTTTTCCGTTAAATTTTGAAATCTTCTTCACAACCTTGTTCTATTAATTATAACGAATCATCAGTAAAGACAATCCAAGTGTACTGACTGGTTCAATGATTCCAGAGATAAGTTGATTGGTTGCGCACGCGCAAATATCCGCGACACTTCAGCCGTGCGCAATGTTTACAATGCACGCAGCTCTAACGAATAGGTATCTGGAGAATGGGAACAGGACAAAATCTATTAATAATACAATATCGTTTAATATTTATTTTATTCAACAGGTACCTGGAAAGGCTTACATGTTACCCATCTTGGCAACATCTTCTTGGTGTCAACCAGTACCAGTTGCATAGACAACATCATTATTTGTTAAGATTGCTCACAGCCCCTATTGTTATGGTGGCTATAATTGCAGGCTGCCAATCAAGCCCGATTGCTTATGCTTTATTAAGAAATGTGACTTTCTACGAACTTGTATTCGTAATAACATACTCGTAAATACTGCAATAATATCCAATCCATAGCAGCAATATAAAATTCAATAGTTATTAATATACCTACCGTGTAACAGTAGGTAATACTTAGTTGTCCTCTTGAAGAGTTAACGAGAAGATGTAACGAACTGATGAGGCCTCCAGAAGTACAGATTCCATTTGCAAAGTAGATAACTGTTGTCATTATCTACGCGCACGCGATACCTAAAATAGCTAAAAAAGCAACTAGGAACACCGTGACACTTATCAAGTCGGGTGGCATACTCACGACGGACGGGAGCTAGGTGTCGAGAGCTCTCAACTATGTAGAGCACTTTGTGCTTGATTAACCGCAACAAAATATTAACACTTCATTCTAGTACCTACTAGTCATTAGTCTATTACCTAGTTTTAGTTAGGTACTAAGTATTTAATACTGAAATTATTACTATAAAGCGCCATACATACTGCCGCAGTTTTTAGCGTTGTATGCAGGTTGCTCAGTTTGTATTAGGAAACACTCGTGGAGACACACTGTGAAAGAACTATATAAGATTGATGCAATTAAAATCGATAGGTACCTATTAATATTATAAAGCTGAAGAGTTTGTTTGTTTGTTTCTTGGAACGCGCTAATCTCTGGAACTACCAGTCGGATTCGAAAAATCTTTTTTTATATGATAGCTAGATTCATGAGAAATAGGCTATTTAACATCACGCTACGATCCTTAGGAGCCGAGCAACAGGGGTGAAGCTGCGGGAACAGCTAGTGGGTGGTATTTGTTTTATTTCCCATATATCATGTGCCGTGGAAGCCCGAGCACATAGTTACCTACCATTAAATTGCAATAAGCAAGAAAAACATACAATGAAATTAAAGACAAGATAATTAATATAACCTAAGATAAAGTTTTAGTTCTGTTTTGAGTAAATGGTCTAAGTAGCCTATTTTCTAATTAATAAAATATTACCTTTTTACAAGCCTTTAATATGTAGGGTCCATTTCAATTGAATTTGTTAACTTTGTAAACAATGTTAGTATGGCCAACTGTCAAAATTTTATGAATTTGTATAGAAAGTTTGTTTACATAGTTTACAAGTTCTATTTTAATGGACCATAGCACAATATTTTCGGCATGACCTAATTTAGTTGTTACATAGTTTTATGTATTTTTTTTCATTGGGAAGAATTAATTACCTACCTACTGAATTTATCATTTTAGGTAGCTTGACTGCATCACATTGTACCTACATACTCAGACTCGCACAATCTTTCCTTGCAAATGTCTCCTAATCATTTAATGTGACTGTAATAGGATTTGGGCATATTTATCAGATATCGGCGCGCGCGCAGGTTGCCGTGGCGACCCGAAGCATCCCGACGAGTGCGCGCACCGAGCTATACGTCTCTATCATTGATAATAATTGATAGTAAAGCTGTTGATAAAGAATTGGAGTGGTGTCGTGCGCAACACACTTAAGGAGATGACTGTTTAAAGAATCTATAATCCTACTAATATTATAAACGAAAGTTTGTGAGGATGTAAAGATGTATGGATGTTTGTTACTCTTTCACGCAAAAACTACTGAACGGATTTTGATGAAACTTTACAGTAATATAGTTTATACATCAGAATAAGACATAGGCTACTTTTTATCCCAAAAACGCGGGCGAAGCCGCGGGCGGAAGCTAGTAATGTAATAAAGCTGAAGAGTTTGTTTGCATTTGAACGTGCTAATCTATGGAACTATCAGTCGGAAATTAGAAAATATTGCATATGATAGCCCAATTCTTGTGGAATATTATTGGCTATTTAACATCACGCTACGATCCTTAGGGGCCGAGCAAATAGAAAAAAAGTCAGAAAAAACGCTAAGCGAAAGATAAGTAGGTACCTAATAGCTAGGGTGGGTAGATAAATAATCCGATTTCTTTAAAAAACCGGGCAAGAGCGTGTCGGACCACGCACAGTCTAGGGTTCCGTAGCAAGAAGTATTTCAGTCTTCCGACCGCAAATATAAGTTTGAATTTCATATCATTATGAAATACAAAGTTAATTTTGCGGTTGTCAAAACTCAAAACTGAAAATTGTGAATATTTCAAAAAGTTATTAACGAATCTTGTTCAAACCAATTTTATTCGAGAGTATTTATTGGATGCCACAAGCTTCAATTTTTTCAGATTTTTTGATACAGCGGTTGGAAAATTACAGGGGGGGACACATTGTTACCGACTTTGGGAGCTCCTAGTTCACTAAATATGCACTTAAACAAAAAAGTTATTTGGAAACCTTTATGTTATTTTCAAAGACCTATCCAACGATACCCCACATGATGGGGTGCGCGAAAATATTTATTTTCATCCCCCAGTTTCATGTATGGGAGCACCCCCAACTTATTTTATTTTTCATAATTTTATTACAGGCCTTTATGGCGGCTCATAGAAGACATCTACCTGCGAAGTTTCATACAAATTGGTTATGAACTGTGGATTTGACGAGGGTGTGGCAGACGGACAGACGGACAGACAGACGGACAGGACGAAACTATAAGGGTTCCTAGTTTTACTACGGAACCCTAATAAACGGTGGATGAAACCGCAGGGCACAGCTAGTGTATCCATACAGGGTGGCAGGTTAGACAGTGGAAATATTTAAAGGGGTCATTATACTCATCATTATGAACATCTTTTACTATGGGACCAACCCTGAAATCGCGAAAAAAAAGCAGCTGTTCCGTACATTTATGTTCACATAACTCAACAAAATGTATGGAACAGCTGATTTTTTTCGCGATTTCAGGGTTGGTCCCATAGTAAAAGATGTACATAATGATGAGTACAATGACCCCTTTAAATATTTCCACTGTCTAACCTGCCACCCTGCATAACGCATTGATATGATATCCAATTGTCCATCCTTATTATCCCATCATTATTATTAGGTAGCATAGAGTAAAGAGGAACATCTCTGTCACTCTGTGTATGAAGTGTCCCTCAAAATGCGATAGTACTCCTCCGCCACTGTAGTACTGCCAATTTGTTTGCGAACGTTCGAGGGAGAATCTCACCGTGACATTCTCTCTCGAATGTTCGCAAACAAATTGGCAGTTCTCGCGGTTATGTCACGCAGCGTCAGTACAGAATAGATAGGCTGCATAGACAGGCAGGAGTGACATTCAGGGGAGCCAACACAGCGCCGAAAGGACTTCTTATGTGAAACGCTCTATAGGTACATACATTAGTGTGTCTCCACGACCTTAAAAGATTCAAGCCGTTCTTAGACGGCAGATCCGATATCTCTTATTCAGATAAAAAGCCGGAGGAAGCTTCTCCTTAAGTCTAGTTCACCCGGCACTAACATCTTTAGTGCCGTGCGCAAAAAGGCTTTCGTAAATTTATTGTAATCAACGACAATGATATCACAAGATGGGTGCTCAATCGCGGTCGACCGGTAGACGGATACCTACCTACTCACAGCTAGTCCGGCTTACTACTTTAGCAAAGCCGATAGCAGTAAGATAATAATTACAAAACAAAGCAATAAAATTATTATTTGTAAAATAATAATTATTTTCTAGTTTCAAAATTATTATTTCAAAATAGTTGAAGTTTAGCTACTAGTAACGACATCTAGTGTGGAGTAGTTGCAACACAATCGGGAGAAGTCAGTTGCTCAAAGATGACGCTTTAGCCACTTGACGCTAGATGGCGTTCAATTCTCAAAGTAGAAAATTGAAAACTGAAAAATTGAGAGTAGCTCAAATTCTTAGAAATAAAAATACTGACTACTGAACATGGGAACGATCAAAGGAACATTGTTGTAGGGATAGTCACCAGATTTAAGCATTTGATTGCAGTTCGTTCAACTTTACGGCACGGGGCAGATATAGCTGCAGTAGGTAGGTAACCTATTGCAGCTATAGGTATCTGCCCCGTGCCGTAAAGTTGAGGTTATAATAAATGAAGAAGCTGGATGATGCAAGCTTCTTCAGTAAGTAGGTATCAGCATCCCCTCGATAATGATTGAGTAATTAAGTGGTGAAGGCGTAGGTATAGCTAAAGATATGAGTAGGTATATATTTAATAGCAATATGAGTAGGTAGATATTTGTGCGAAATTATCGGTAGGTAGTAAATTTTGTGCTATCTTCTTTATGTCAGGTAGGTATCTTCTTTTATCTTCTAATTTTATCTTCTTTTACTAAAATTCCTAATCACGGTTTCTTTCTCTATTAATCATAGAAATCTACAATTATTTTTTTTGTAGTCTCTAAACCTACGTACCTAGACTTAGGCATGGGGTCTCATCAAGAACAAAGGAACATTTGTTGAAATAACTCATAATAGATGGCGTTATATGTATCGATTTGTTGTTGAAGTTTGTGTAAAATTGAGAAGGAACATGAAAAAAATCATCATGAAAAATATTTGTTCAAATTTTGGAAAATCCTTTAAGCACGGAAAAATGTATGGCCCGAAGATAGCCCGCGCTAAATCGGTCACATTTCTTTGTATGAGATGAGGCATCTGTACGTATAGTATTATATTATCTGTGACTTAGGTAATAATTCCAAGAGTTCGAAGTAAGATCGTCAATGTGATGATGAAATGTTTACTTCGTGATCAGTAGGTACGCCGTATAGGTAGTACCGTACCATCATTATGCGTGTAGTGCCAGCAGAGTAGAATAGGACCTCAGTCTCTCATACCGAGGGGTCGTCGTAAGCGGCGACCGAGGTAATGGCTTTGTAGATGCTTTGATCTATCGTGCCATGAATGCCATGATACTCAGAGATGGGACCGAAAACCGCTATAAATTATGGTACAGGTATCGATCACTTTACCTATAAAATTAAGGTTACCGCTAAATGGGTAACCAAGATATATAAACATGTTACCTCTATTTAGGTTACCATTTAAATACCGGTTTTACACACACAAGCGCTACCCGCCCTTTGACTTAATACCTATGGCACGTTTAAGATATAGGTAATTTTAATTTCGGTAACCGGTATTAATACTGGTAATAGGTAGTAGGTATTCAATTTAAAAACAGGCGGACGGACAAGAAAGTGATCTTTTATGGGTTCCTTCTTTTACTTTTTGAGGTACAGAATTAAGGCTACCTTTAAAAATACCTACCTGTAAAATAATTAAAGTTGTAGCCGAAATAATACAGGTATTGGTGGTATAACTCATAACGGTTTCGGTTCCTGACCCAGAGACGGAAAACTTCACACAATTTAGCATTGGCAGCTTCTGCAGCCGTTTCGATCCTTTAAATCCCTGCTTTAAACAGTGGTAGGTATATCTATCAGCCAATTTACGTGATCATCCGGTCAATAGTTTTTTTGCGCATGACCGCAGGCGCCAGCGCCCCTCGTGCGCCTGCGCTGCCGAGGGCGTGTCGCGCCGCGTCCCGTTACAAACACACCGCTCTGCACGTGTCGGCACGACATCAGTCTGACCATTGGACACGCTTGAACGACAGAAAAACTATAACAAATATGCTAATAAAGAAATAGGACGAGTTTTTGTAAATGTTTTAGTTTAGAACTTTAGGCGGTCGTGTGCTAAAATGGATGGATAAGAACACACCTAAGCTCGTATTACAGAACGATACTCGAGCACAAATCTCACCTTGAGTACGTATAGTATTATATTATCTGTGCCTTGAGCATAGATTCAAAGCCATTTGATTGGTTGATACTAGTTTCAATCTATGCTCAAGGCGATCATGAGTTTTTTTGACGTGTAGTATCGTTAACGTAAGCATATTTTGAATTGAAAATACACGTTTGTTACAGAATATTTATATAAATTAAATACTTAATTTATTTCTCTGTATTTTTTAAAATGTGCAAATTGTATAAAATTTTATCAAAATGTTCCAGGACTGCTGTATTTTAAATTCAAAATATGCTTATGGTAACGAAACTATACGCCAAAAAACTCGTGATACGGGTATACTGTGCTATCGTTCGGCTATCGTTCTGTAATACGAGCTTTAGCTAACTTTATTCAAAGGTAGTGAAACTATATATACATACATATATTTATGGAGTTATCAAATGTAGCTGTATAACAATATCCAATAAAAACTTCTTCCTAATGTTATAAAAGCGAAAGTAGCGCTGTGAACTGTGTCTTTTGGTTCAACTCAACCGCTGAAACGAATTTGATGAAGGGAGGATTGCCCATGGCCAGCGCTCTTAGAAAAACATCAAAATAAAAGCAAATACCAGTGGCGAAGGTCCCTACAACACGATTCCCTTTGAAAAATAGCACAGACAGTATTGCCTACTTTTATTAATAAGCTTTCGTAAGCATTTGTAGCTCTGGCTTACCTCTTACAAAAACTGACCCTTCGCCACTGGCAAATGCATAGGTATAAAAAAGTTGAAATAGAAATATTATTGTTCTGTGTTCTAATTATTTACTTAGGTATCTATGTACTCATCATAGTTATTATCAGGTTGGGGTAGGCCTGATAAGATAACAGACTGTTACTGTACACAATATTAGGGTTCCGTACCAAAGTGGTAAAAAAGGACACCTTATGGTGCGACTTCGTCTGTCTGTCTGTCTGTCACACCTGCTTATTTCAGCAACTACTAATGCTATCGGCTTGAAATTTGGAACAGTTATAAAAAATACTTGTCCAACTTTATTGCAAATGAAAAAAATAAAAAAATATGTTTATTTTCATTGCAAAAGGGGCCGGAGTGGGGGCCCAAAATTTCAAAGTGGGGTTACTGGGTCAGGTGACATATCATATGAAAGGGCTTGATCTGCACATTTCAAAATATATTTTCATTTAATTTTATGTCTCACAGTTTACGACATATGATGAAAAATGTCTGATAAAATACCATTCCCCCCCCCTTATCTCCGAAGTTTGCGGAGTGAAAAATCTGAAATAATTAGAGTTGATAGGAATTGACCCAAATATTGCACCAAAAATTGGTTTTTTTCACTTTATACGTCCAAAACTGATACGGAACCCTCGGTGCGCGAGTACGACTCGCACTTGGCCGGTTTTTTTGATAATACTGATACGTTATGTCAGACCACTAGTCCGCTTGTCGGCCTCGTCTGACCAATGGAATATCTATCTGTTATAATATATATTATATTATAGCTATTTAGCCCACAGGAGGATTCTGCGGTTAATTCTATAAAGTATTGTCTAGTATGTCACCTATCAAAGCGGACGGTGTGATCTTTACTTCTCTTTCACTTACTTGTAGACGATGATTAAATTAAACAGCTCTTAAGTCAATTGTCATCTTTATTCATTGTCTCACTGTCACTGCAAATGACAAGGATAGTTGTTAGTTAATCAATGGTTAAAGTTAAGAGGCGTCTTTAAGTACCTAAGAGGGTTAATGTTTTGTGAAAACGTGCAAAAATGTTTTTTTTTTGCTTGATCATAAACTGGCATTGGTGTGATCCTTGTGTAGTTTAAGGTAGTTTTAAGCTCCATTCATTTGATGTCTCCTACCCTCACTTCTGGTGAAGTGACGGCGATGAGCAGCCATCTTAGTGCTGCATTGAGTGAACGTTCGACTGCCGAACGGGAAGCAGGTTCGCGTTGCCGTGCACGCCGATGTGGCGATTATCATTGTAAATCCTGACTTTTCGCCTACTATTGTGATATAGTGTCTTCTGATCGTATCAGAACAATCCTAGACAATAATTTTGTGTGTGCCTCCAATGTAGATCCCGAAAGACTTAGGTACATAGTGACGTCACATCCAACCACGCGGAGCGGGCTGCATCAGCAAGCTTGATCCAAGCCAGGACAAGGGTGGAGCAAAAGGTTAGTGGAGTCAAATTGCCTGTTCTAGTCAAGGATCTGAATCCCAGCCAGTTTAAGCCATAACCATTCATTAGATGGGTGAATTTCAACAAGAGATTTTTATGTGTCATTTCGGTGGGATTTTTTTATTTCAATGCTATCTACATATTTTTAGTGACAAATAAAACTTTTGCCTATTTTATAACATTGTGCGTGAGTGGACATCTAATTTCATCATAACTTACATAAATATTTAAGGATGAATTTTTAAGAGTCCACTGAAATGAGAAGTGTCTACCGAAACGATAAAAATTTCCACCGAAATGATAGACTGTGAACTAAATTATTGAAATTATAAAATAATTAAAAATATATGAACACTACCCAGACAAAACAGTACTTACGGCGAATTTAATACACAATTTTGAAACAAATTAAACAAATCTAGCAAGAGTTATAACAGCCACCGAAATGAAACTATTTTACTACGTTTTTTGTCCCCATATCACTGAAATGATAAACTTACTTTTTTGGCGGGAAACCGGAAGACGTTGGGACCGGTGCGTTCGCGCCGGAAGCTTGAGCCGGACTGATCCGAAGTGAGGAAAGGTGAGAGGGGCGTAACAATGCAATGTTGACATGGCTATTCTACTAAAACTTACTGTCCTCTGAAATGATAACTTTTTTCCTGACAAAAGTTGACTGCCTGTCAAATCCATGACAAAGAAGATAAACAAACAAAAATAGTTTTATTTGATCGAAAATATTATAATTTAATGATAACAAAATCGATTTAAATCCATATTACAAATGTATTTGCAGGGATAGGTATTTTATGAGTGGAATTGGGTTCAGGACAGGCCACCGTGATGATAAAATAACATTTTATAATATTTTTTTTGGTATATTAGAGGTTAGAAATCAATGATTTTTTTTGTCAAGGTAGAGAAGTACTTACATTGTTGAGAAAAAATATATAAAATTAAAAATTAGCACATTGCACTACCGTTCTCAGGTTTGCCGTGTATTTTTTTTGCTTGCGCAATTCACCCAGATATTAGGTATCTCTAAAATTCTCAAAAGTTCTCATACAGTCCACTACTCAAAGGCCTTTTGACATAAGATTTATATATTATGTAACATTCAACTAAATATTACTATTAAATATCACTATTATAATGTATTTTATTGTTTAAACGTGATTTTATGATTAATTGTGTATTACTAACATAGTTTAAGACCTTTATAACTAACAATTATATGGACATCATTTTAGTCTGAAATAAATGTATTTTATTTTATTTTTATTTTATTAAAACTTAAATAAGTGGGCTACATATATTTCGTGAAAGTGCAGAATTTTGATTAATATTTTTAAAAGAATAGCTAAACTAATTACACATGTTATGAGGTTGACCTTTTTTGACATCGATAGCTAAATAGTTGCGGATCATGGGAATATGCATAACTCCATACCGGCCATAAGGTACACTCGACGCCATTGACGGTCGACCACTTTTCACCCTTATGTTCTTAGTGATAAGGGTGAAAAGTGGTCGACCGTCAATGGCGTCGAGTTACGTTTACCCATGAATTGTCACAATAAATGAATAAAAATTATAATAAAAAGGATTTCTAGGTAAGTACTAAGTCTGATTATTCGTAAACACACGAATAGGATCAGCAGTGATTAAATTATTATCTTAAGGAAAAACTGTATAAACAACTACTTAAGTAGGTACAGTTGGTGTCTTCGAACAAGGTTCTTTACCTACTTACAAATCAACAGGAAAAAATATTTGTTAGTAGGTATTTAGAGCCGAGTTCACCGACAAGATAACAGTCCGATATATTGAAAACAGCTGTTTAAGATTTTTTTTTCTATAGAAAAAGTCATGTTAAACGCCCGTTTTCAACATAACGGACTGTTATCTTGTCGGTGAACTTAGCCCTTAGTCAATGAAAAGTTGATCAATGTTTAGGTGATAAGATGATTGATGATTACGTGTAAAATATCGACAATCGTTTCAATTCTTACTTGATTACTTAATTTTGATACTGAAGTGAAAGAGAGTTGTTCTTTAACTTTTTAATAAGTAAGTCTGTAACCATTATTTTTGTCATGCAAAAACTACTGATAACTGATACCGGTAACTGATAATACCGACCATGATCTATCGGACGGCCATAAGCACAAAACAGCGCCATCGGTTCATGGCAAAAACAGGAACGAAACGCTTTGATCCCACTTTCATTGTGAAAACCGCCAAACAGTGGAATGCGTGAATGTGTTCCCCGATTTTAACAATCTGGGTGTCTTCAAGTCGCGCGTGATTCGGTTTCTTCTAGGCAAGCGTGCTCGCATCGCTTCATCAGGCGAAATGGCGGTCAAACGCAAGTCTATTATTAAATAAAAAAAAAAAAAAAAAAAACCAACCGAATGCAGAACCTCCTCCTTTTTGAAAGTCGGTTAATAAAAACTTCTATAACCTTTATGAAAGCTCTGCCTACCTTCTTCAACATTATAGCTTAATATTATAATATAGGTATATTAGCACAACAAACACCGCCTCCGACTGTGGGACACGATTTCACGGCAGCGCGTACACATTATACCGACCTAATATAAGGCACAATGCTGCGCGCGCGCAACACAAAGCCGCCGCAAGCCGTTTGCTGCACTTTTTAATTATGTTCTGCCCCTCTCATCATGAGCGCTTATAGGGCTGACAAATGAATGAATCTGAAATGTAATTTAGTCTGACTGATTCCACTAAATGCTTGAAGCAACAATGAAGCAGCACTTGTTCTCATTATATTACGGGACCAACACTGGAGAGAGGGAGGGTGTGATGGAATCGCTCGACGCGTTGCGATAGACGGTTGGGGAAACCGGCAACTTTACATTGCCACCGACTTCCGAAACCAAAATTATTATTTTCTTTGTAGTGGATTTTTGAAGTCGGTTATTTTTTGTTAAAAAATGTTTTTTATTTTTCCCTTTTTAGTTCTTGTGTTAGATTACTTTCACGAATTCGTTCAACAGTAAATCTTCTACGGAGTGTGTACATTTATGCATATAACTTTGTACATAGGAATGATTACATAATGTATTATATACTAAAACCTTTCTGAAAGTATGTAGATTACGTTAGTGAAAACCCCATCCAAATCGAATCAGTAGTTTTTGAGAAAATCGCGCACATACAAACATACATACATACTTACATACATACATACGGGACGAATACAGAACCTCCTTTTTTGAAGTCGGTTCACAACCGATACAAATCCGACAGTTGTATTGTTGCGGCAACTGAAAACTGTTGTCGATCACTGGAACTCGCAACTCGAGCTGCGATGCGTGCGCAGTTCCATTGAGATACCTACGTAAAAAGCTAGTTGCCAGTTGCTGCAATAGTTTCTCCATCAGCAAAGCGCCTGAAAGTCCGTTTGATGACTTGAATTCGCTTTCGAGTGCTTTTGGACTCATTACAGTGCGTTGACTAGTTTCTTAGAATTTGCACAGGATTCGTTGGTCCCGCAGAAAGGCCCTAAGCCTTTAGAATGGCTTACCAGGCGAGTTGATTTCATCGGCTCGTCCAATGACTGATGATTGCTGTCCTGACAACCCTATTTTGTTGCTGGCTTTTCGCTGAGAATACTCTAAGAATCGACTTGAGATAATTTAGCATAAAGTCTGTAGCCCCGGCCAGCCCTGGGCGGCGCAGGCGCAGGCCGCGGTGTGCGCGGACGCAGCGGCGTCAAATGTCATTTTAACAGCGCGCTCGTCGCCATATTTTTTGCTCCCGCGCATTTTCGAGCGCGATCATAAAATTTTGTTATTAATACAGTAAAATTTTCGGATTAGGTAGTATTAAATTCGAAACAAAGCAGGGATTTAATTGGTAATTCGTGTCCAGGGGACGTTATACGAATATTTGTACGCGACCAATATCCGTTCCTTTATTGTTTTCGGTTGTAAACTCGATTCGGGACGCGAATGTGTGCGGCGGGCGGTGCGCGGGCGCAGTATTGTGCCCGGCTTCCAATTAGCCACTGATTTTTTAATGAAATATCACGTTGTACAGCCGTAATTAAATCACAGCGCGGTACTGAAAATAGAGGTTTTATTTGTGGAGCCATTGTGGCTGGAGTTGAGCGCGGCCTAATCAATGGACGGTTATTACGACGCTCGCCGACCAATTCCGTTTGGAGTTTCTTTTTGTTCACGCAAATATTACATTCCGAGTTGATATTGATTTCGTATTCTGTTTTGATTAACTTTTATTTTAAGATCGCAATAGCAAGTAGTACCTAAAAAAACTGGACAAGTGCGAGCACTAACGCCCTGATGGTTCCGTACAAACTTAATTACTTATTACCTACCTTTGTTTGTAGATTTTTTTTATGTGATGTTACTACAAATTACCGATTTTCGGATTTTTCCCTTTACTTGTGCTGTGGGATGGGACCTATCGCTTCTTACTTTTCATGATTTTAGGTCAACGGGAAGTAGGTACATTATAATTTCCACTCACTCATCAAGAGTGAGTTTGACTGTGTCAAATTAAGTATAGGTAACGGTGTTGACTTAGATTCTTGAATTGTTTAATTAAACCGCCTGTAGGTACCGGTTTCTGAGAAAAAGGGCCTTGACAAACGGACATACGGACAACAAAGTGATCCTATATGGGTCCCGTTTTTTTCCTTTTGAGGTACGGAACCCTAAAACAAAGAAGTTTAGCATGTTATTTCTTCCTGAGACACTACGATTGGAAAAAAATTAAGGCATAAATAACAAAAAGCGAAATAATGTATGAACAAACCAATTTATTTTCTATACTTTGACCAATAAAGCTATGTTTAAATAATATCCAGTATAGTTAACTTCTAGTTTGTACACATTTGTATTATTTATTAGATAGATGTAACAGTAGCTAATAGTTCCAATCAATTAAAATACTGTTGTTACTGTACTAATGTTTTGCTATATTTTTTATGCGAGTTACATACATAGGTCTGTAGTGTTTTACTTGAACTGTTTTAACTGACAGTTATACCCCGATCATGAGTTTTTTTGACGTGTAGTATCGTTAACGTAAGCATATTTTGAATTGAAAATACACGTTTTTTACACAATATTTATATAAATTAAATACTTAATTAATTTCTCTGTATTTTTTAAAATGTGCACATTGTATAAAATTTTATCAAAATGTTCCAGGACTGCTATATTTTATATTCAAAATATGCTTACGTTAACGAAACTATACGTCAAAATAATTCATGATAGGGGTACTGGTGCCCTTTTTACCCAAAAGCCCAAATGGTTCAACTGTAAAAATATAATTCTCAGTTTTTTCTACACACATTACGATTTAACTAAATAGTTAAAACTGTCAGCTAAAACTGCACGTTTGTAGCCCGCTTTAGCGTTATAATCACACATTGTAGAGTTTTTGTTAGCCGAATTTAGTTTGATAGTCTGAATAAACTATCGGCTCTTAAAAATCTGCATTAATATGTGATAGAGACTTTCCTGTCAACATCTTCAATGTGCCTATCTATAGCATATTTTTTTTAAGTTAGGAAATAAAATGTATTCGTATCGATGTTGTTTATAAGAATAGGTAAGTACATTTGTGTCGTATTTATTTGAAATATTTACATCATTGCACCCACACTTAAATACTCTACAACAATGTCCATGTTACACCATAACTTAATATAGGTAATACATAATATATCTACAGTAATTTAAGGCTCAATATCACCACTTGGTTTTAAAGATAATGAAAGATAATTATATAAACATGCAATATAACTATGCCTTTAATATAATATTATCAATTAATACAATATATAATTAAGTAATGCCATTATGGACCGATTTCACCATAATAGCCAGATAACATTTAATCCAAGGAATAAAGTTGAGATTTGACAGATGTTGTAAATAGAAAACCTGTCAAAAAGTTGTATTAAGTTGTCTGAAAATGACGAAATCGGCCCTAAGTAACATAATTCACGTACCTACCTATATTGTATGTTTTGTCAAAACTTTCCTCTAGGTTTAATATCCTTTCAGGTGTCACATTACAAAAATACATTATTTAATTTTGCGTCGAGCCTCCCGCGACACTTTCCTATTTTCGCAGATTTTTTGGAAATTTTCGCAAACACTTTTCCGCAGTTTTCGCGATATTTTTCTATGGAACATGTATGAAATTACTTTTGTTTCATAATCTAGACAAATATTTCCTATCGGATTATCGTATTTTCATTTCACTTCATTCATATCACTTATCTACTGAAAATTTTTGAGGAAAATTAAAAGTGAACTTCGCAAAAATTGCAATAAAAAACTTGTAATTTAATTCTAGTAATTTAATTATTCTTGTAATTTAATTCTAGTTCTACATTTTTAAGCTTTTACGACCGTTTTTATTATAGCAGGGGACAAGCAAAGCTTTCCCGTCGGCACGCTGCCGACGGCTTTTGAAAGACATCGCAGATTTTGAAGTGAAGTAGTTCGATAATAGCATAATTATAAGTAATAGCATAAAAATGTTTAAAATTAAAATCATAGATAATATTGTTGTTATCTTTAAAACTCTGAAGGATTATCATTAAATTATGCAATATATATCTAACACACGACTCCTTATCTTCGCGGCAGCACATTCTCCAATTTTAAACAAAATAATCTTTCTATATTTCATTATCTTTTTCTTTTACCAAATCTGTGATATTAAGCCTCGCGTGAATATAAAATCTATTTAACTTACACGTGATAACGTATATACAATAATAATATAATACTTTTTATCAACAACAGAACTATATTTATTTATCACTACTTACAAGATCAGTTTTTCACTTTTAAATCACTCTGCACATTCATTTTCATTTAGTGCAAAGTGCGGCCCTGGTTTTTGACACCAGGGCCGAATTTAGATAATAGTTGCAATATCGATTATATTTCACAAACTAACAAAATATTTTTTTTTCTCTATGTACGTACTGGCTTCAATAACGTTCACGTTTCGGGAATGTCTGACTAATTTCAGATTTCGAATTTCTTATACGTTTATCTATAGCATCCTCATTATTATTTAACCATTTCTCTCTCTATCAATTATTTCAACGTACACTGTACAGTGATATATTAAGTACATCTTACACTACTAATCTCAGTCGTGACGTGTTTCATTGAGAACAGTGTCAAAGTCACTCGCGCCACTAAACCCACGCTAGTATCACATTCACTTCACTGGGTGATCACTGGTCTCTGGCGGTGATGGTGATCACCTGGGTATGATCATCACCGGTCGTGGTTGGTGGCGAAGTGCGCATGTCAGAGCGCGTGCGCGTGCGCGTGGTGCGGAGGGGGCGGCTGCTGGTGGGGGTGGGGCAGCGCGTGGGGGTTGCCCGCTGTGTGCTGGCGACCCTGCGGACAACAGAGCATTGTTTCATGATACCATATTTTGGGTAGATACGTAAAATTCTGTAACGGGAAAAGACCAATCATAGTGAGATTGAAGAGCCAATGAGGACCAATCAATAGTGACATTGAGGACCAACCAATATTTCTCAAGAGGTTACTAAGTCCAACGGCTGTTACTTCTTAACAATTCAGAGCCTAGTTATAATTCTGAATTTCTGATAACTAACGGAATTATCACTAGATATTTAAATGGTAGTTCACCTTATGGATTTGTACAAAGGACCGCCTGATTCTATTACTTAAATTCAAGTGTTTCATTGAATATGGCTCTCCAAGTCGCAAGTGAATCGTTTTCGTCTATAGGCAAGCGTGCTCCATCGTAGACCGCATCATCGCTTAACATCAACCGAGATGGCGGTCAAAAACACGCTTTATCACCTGTAAGTACACGTAGTAGTCATAGGGCTGGTGCAGCGGCCAGCAGCGCTGCGGCGGCACGGGGTAGAGCGGCGGCACGGGGTACAGGCCGCCGCCGCCCAGCTTGTTGCGCAGGATGCGGCTGATGCTGGACACGGACGGCACGTTGTACTTGTCGCACACGCCGTCCGCCAGCAGCCGGTCGCGGATCTCCCACGCGAAGATGCCGGGGTCCTTGGCTTTTAACTGTTTTATGTAGGACACCACCTATGAACAAGATTGTATGTCATTTTACGAATATATATCACTAGCTTCCACACGCGGCTTCGCACGCTTTTTTCAGGATAAAAAGTAGCGTTATTCAGTATGTGTTATTCTGATATATGAGCTATGTTACTGTAAAGTTTCATCAAAATCTGTCCAGTAGTTTTTGTGTGAAAGAGCAACAAACATCCACACATACATCCATCCTCACAAACTTTCGCATTTATAATATTAGTAGGATTAGTAGGATAGGAAAGGATAGTAGGATTATTAGGATCCGAGTCTGGGAAGCTTAGCACCCGTTTTCTTAAAGGAAATTACAGTATCTATCTATACAGTATAAACATGCAACTAAGGCCGCGGCTGCACCGGTACGCGTGACGCGGCGCGACGCGACGGCGGCGGCTATTTCGTGAAAACAACTTCATATAAACATATGTCGGTGGCCGCACTGCAGAAACGAAATTTATTTGTTCAGGAGAATACAGTTTTTATTAGGAGAACCACGCATATAAATTTCTTATGCTGCAAGACAGTATTTGGTGGAACTCACCTTAGGTGTGGTAACTCTGGGCTTGGAGCCGCCGATGGCTCCGGGCAGGATGGAGCCGGTCTCGTGGTACCGCGCCAGGATCTTGGACACGCAGCCGTGGGACACCCGCAGCTGCCGGCTGATGTCGCAGGGCCTGCCAACAACACGAGCTACGTTAGACATGCCTAGGCTGCCATCACCTAAATTGCCGAAGACAAAGATTGCAAAAACCCCGGACATTTGGTCAAAATCGAGATTTTTCCCCGATCCGTCGATTTCATTTCGATTAGTGTTTTCGCATATACCTACTTGGCTTTGAAAGTGACCTGATTATTATAGAAGTGGTTATTTCTCTAACTCGCAGATTAACAGAGGTTAAACTAACATTGTTTTATGTAATGAAACTATTGATAAGAAATAATAGCTGATTCGTTGATAGTATAGAAATAGAGAATTACTGTTACAACATAATCTAGATATTGTAAAAGCAATTTGTTATCTAGTTCAACTGAAGGACGGTAAAAATGCTTATTTATGCGATTTCATAAATTATAATCCATAATCTAAATCAGAATAAGTGTTTGAATACAATATTTGCGCATGACTTACTTTTATGGGTAGAGAAAATTATGATAACAGAGGATTAAATAAGAGATAAGATAAATCAAACACGCTATTGACAAGCAATCTGAAGAAATTAAGTTGCTGTGAAGATTAAAGGCGATGTGTCGTTGATTGACGTCACTGCTTAAATAGAAGCGACTGATGCATTTGCATAGGTATAGCTACGCTCGATTACTATGGATGTATTTCCAATCCGGCGACAAGATCGGGGCTCTGGCGTCTCGAGGGGTGCTGGTCAGAGACCGCGAGCGCGATTGCCGTGAGTTTTAGATTTATGGAGCATAACGCTTTTCTTCTTTACGAGACGATTTCTCCTAGTCAACTCCTACCACAAGCCATTAAAGAACTTCGTTCAAGAAATAAATATTAAGACATTTCAAAAACAACTGACACAGTCAAGATTTGAACTCACGACCTCTGCCGTACCGTGGCAAGCGCTCTAACCAACTGAGCTCTTCGCCTGAGTCAGTTGAAATTTCAAATGCCTTCTAATACGCCTCTTCTGAGAAACAATCCTTGTTACCTGATGCCTAGCTGCGCCAGCTCAACTATCCGTAGCCTGACGGCGTTGGGCAAGGGTCTCCCGTTCACGAACACTCCCCCCAGCTGGTTCACTTCCCCGTACTGCTGGGTGCCCGAGCCAGCCACGCCGGGGTTGCCCATCCCGGCGCCACTGGGGTCTGAGGGCAAAGAAAAAACAAATGTTTTTTTAATTTTAGTATAAATTTGTTGAATCGAAGTTGGCTTCCCTGAATGTCAATATGTTACAACGTTTTAACGGTGCTGGAAGTTTTCTTTCAGCACCAATTCTCGTTCACGACTTTTTAATATCTTAGGCATTAGTAGTTTTTAAACTTTCGCGAATTGTACACATGTTTTTTGATTATATCGGGACTTTTCGCGCACAAACATAATCAAAATATAATCAGTCTTCTCGTGACCACGCCACGGTCAATGCAACTTGATCGAAACGTCGCGTCGAGGTTAGTCAAAATTCTTATATTTTGATTATGTTTGTGCGCGAAAAGTCCCGATATAATTAAAAAACCGGCCAAGTGCGAGTCGTACTCGCATACCGAGGGTTCCGTATCATTTTTGGACGTTTAAAGTGAAAAAATCCGGACCGCATAACTAAGTTTGTTTGTGAAGGAATTTTAATGATTTTGAAAAAACTGTACTAGTTAGGAACATCGTTTTATTTTTGGTGCCATATTTGAGTCAATTTCTATCAACTCTAATTATTTCAGATGTTTCGCTCCGCAAACTTCGGAGATAAGGGGGGTGGAATGGTATTTTTTTGGACATTTTTCATCATATGTCGAAAACTGTGAGACATAAAATAAAATAAAAATATATTTTGAAATGTGCAGATCAAGCCCTTTCATATGATATGTCACTTGACCTAGTAACCCCACTTTAAAATTTTGGACCCCCACTCCGGCCCCTTTTGCAATGAAAATAAAAATATTTTTGGACTTTTTTCATTTGCAATAAAGTTGAACAAGCATTCTTTATAACTGTTCCAAATTTCAAGTCGATAGCATAAGTAGTTGCTGAAATAAGCAGGTGTGACAGACAGACAGACAGACGAAGTCGCACCATAAGGGTTCCTTTTTTACCATTTTGGTACGGAACCCTAAAAACATCTTAGGCATTACTTTAACACTTAGGTCAATCTAAAAAAAAACATTAAGACCTGAATACAGTGTCAGACAAGGGAACTCATAAGTGAAGCGGTGTAGAAGTTTGTACAGCACAACTGATACTTATATCAAAGAAATAACTTCTTTCTGTCATGAATTCAGATTGATTCGTTTCACCCAGAAATATCTAGTGGCAGCAACCCAAGCCTACCCGTCTAGTAGTTCATAATGTTAATAAGTCAAAGGATTCGGGTCGAGTGTCACCCGACACTCACTTTGATGTCGCCACCGGCCGACACTCGTCGTTTTGTGCTGACACTCGACACCTGCGCGGGCGCATGAGTGTCGTAAAACGTTAGCTTGTTAAGTTTTGAGCCCATTTGATATTATACTGGGTCGCTAATCTGTAGTGGGTAGAAATAAATTAAGAGTGAAAAAGATATTTTGCGAAAGTCTGCGCATTTAATTTTTAAATTAAGTATTAGGTAAACGTACATTAGGTACCTTCCTATTTAAATTCGGGGAATTTAGAACTGTACCTATTCTGGTGAAATACGTCGTCAGAAATTATAATAGGTAGAAACGATCATTTCCAAAATGTTATAATAATAATAATATCAGCCCTGTATAGAAACTGTCCCACTGCTGGGCACGGGCCTCCTCTCAGAATGAGAGGGTATAGGCCATAGTCCACCACGCTGGCCAAGCGTAGGTTGGCAGACTTCACACACCTTCAAGAACTTTATGGAGAACTCTCAGGCATGCAGGTTTCCTCACGACGTTTTCCTTCACCGTTAAAGTAAGTGATAATTAATTTCTAATACGCACATGACTTCGAAAAGTCAGCGGTGCGTGCCTCGGGATCGAACTCGAACCATTCGCCGTGGGAGGCACATGGTTAAACCACTAGGCTACCACTGCAAAATGTTATAGAAAGTTTTATCTGATAAAGTAGGATAATATTCCCCCACCTATTAAAAATAACATCCTCAAAATAACTTTGATACTTTATAAAAACAAAACACATTCGTCTCGCATTACACTTAATAACAAACATCGAACTATTTCAGCCTCAACTGTCATGCGCGCGCGCATCTCCTGTTGCATCCGTCCAATGAACGTCAGGATCAGGACTCGTCAGTGACGTCTGTCAGACGTACGAGCCGTCACCCCGAGCGACACGATCCGTCACTCCGTGGTGACACCGCGACAGTCAACAACAAATGACTGTAACCCTAAACTACTGAAGATAATTTTCAGTCTGTTTTCACGACTGTTAGAAAACATTTATCATGGCAGCTGCGAGAGGGTTATAATTAACGGAGTGGTGATCTGTCGGTGATAACCATTCCACCATAAATCACCGATGATTTATGGTGGAATGGTTATTAATTGGAGCTTGTTTGTTATTTACTGTGCGTCTATTAATTTGGAGTTTTTAATTGTGTCATTAAAATGTTTGTTTTTATTTGTTAACTAGCCTTTCCATGCGGTTTAACCCCCGTTGCTCGGCTCCTAAGTGTCGTAGCGTAATGTTAAATAGCCGATTGATATTAAATAAAACTATGTTTTTTCACTTGATACGTGTATTGAGTCCACTTCACTTAATGATAATGAGTTGCTGCTATGTCGCGACCCGACCTGAACTAAACGTGAAGTAAATTGATGGAAATTAATAACAGTTCAATTTTGATGAGTTTGCGAGTAAGCAATGTGCGGTTGCACCGTATAAGTCTGTTCAAATGGTTTTCGGTATACCTACGTCTTCATTGAGTCACGAGAAAGAAAGAATGAATAGTGAAAAATAAAGAGTGAAACCCATCCTAAACATGATCATACTAAGTGTGGCTTTACCCCAAATATTGATCTGCTTTATCCATTTAACCAGGGTTGTTTTCTTATTACAGTGATAGTCTAAAAGTAGTGGCACCTATAACCATGCGCCTCCCACGGCGTAGGTTCAAGTTTGTCGCGGAGTGCCTCCCTCCTCTGACCTCTCTGCCTCGGCTAGCTATGAGAGGGAGCCTCTACAGACACAAATCTTGATATTGAATAAATAAAACACTGCAGGATGGTTGGAGAGGTGTATTGCGAGACGTAGGTTGTATATTTGCACTTTATAACGTTACACAGAGGTATAAAAATAACTGTTACAAAAGAGACTATTTGCTTATAGCTTTGCACACTTGATAAATAGGTAGTAGGTAATAAATAATAACAGTACAGCGGTTCAGCGGTCACAAGTGATGTCGTTGGAGACCAGACAAAGAATGACGAAACAAATGCATAAAAATATGAGATGTTCTAATTTTGAAATTTTAAGTTAAAATCTAAACCGAATTTAGAAGAATGGGATGAATTAAGTGGCCAGCAATGGAAGATTGCCAGCACTAAATGATGAAAGAAGGATGACTCCGTCACAAGTTCAATCCCGAGGCACGCACCGCTGACTCTCCGAAGTCATGTGCGTATGAGATTAATAATAATTATCACTTGCTTTAAAGATGAAGGAAAACATCGTGAGGAAACCTGCATGCCTGAGAGTTCTCCATAAAGTTCTTAAAGGTCTGTGAAGTCTGCCAACCCGCGCTTGGTCAGCGTGGTGGACTATGGCCTATCCCCTCTCATTCTGGGAGGAGGCCCGTGACCAGCAGTGGGACAGTTTATAAACAGTGTTCTATCTCTATTCTACCAAAGAATAGACAAAGTTCTTTCAATCGAACTCGTTATGTCTTCTGCCCGAGCACTCGGCGACCCGTGCTTGGCTTATCAGAGTTTTATCTACTGAAGAATAGAAACATTTCTTCACTTCATTGTATGCATAAAACGATAGTTCAGAAATCTTTCTTTAATCTATCACTTTGTCTATTCTTCTGTAGACAAACCCGTTTCTATCGTGGTCATGCTAAGCGTGCTGATATTATTATGATATTCTCTCGTACCTAAACATTTGAATAAAATTCCTGCAGCCGCTGAAATTTAAACAAAACAAAACCAGCCACACCATCCACACCCAAATACACCAAAAAATGACCACGAAACAACCACATTATTTATCCAACCTGCCCATATCTGTGACAAAGTACAGTCGAGCAAATAAAACACATCCACTCCTCGCTCGTCGGGGCACAAATTAGCGGAGTACTGAACAAAATGCTTGACTAATGTGCTGTATTCGTTGTCTTGTTGTGCGCCCGTGAGGAACGACTGACAAACTATCACGTCACGAGTTTATTTATACGACTGTATTTATTTTAGTAGACTGTAATTAGAATTTAAGTGAATAAGTATGAGATTATTTTTCTCATTTCCCATAAGCGCGGAATTTTCGCATTGTTATCTGAGTCGGTATATGTGACGGTAACAATTGAGTGTTTCCTAAAGTTTATTTGGTAATTGGATTTAATTAGGTACGGAAAATACTTCCTAGAATATCAGAATACTAATTGAATACAACTATTTTCTTAGAGGCATGGTCCAGATTTCCAAAAAAATAAAACGTGTTGCCACACAAATATGGACATACCTACAAGAGTCTGCAAAAGAATGATAGTTCAGAACACTGCACATACGGGTATTTGGCCTCGAAAGTTGGCCAAAAACCATTTTTAGGAGATCGTAAAAAAACAAATGTCAGACACTCATGACAATTTTCATACTTGTTATTTATTTCAAAATGTCCTTTAATAAATTAAACATATAATTCTGACATTTGGAATGAGACATTTTTTATGGTTATTTTTCGATTTAATTAATCTTTATATTCGCTAATATTCCAGCAGTTGTCAAATACATCAAAACGTGAGTCGCATAAGATTTAAGACAAAAATAAAAGGTTATTTCTGTCTACTGCGACAAGTTCGAGCTAATTTTACTTGATCTTACAAACATTTCTAACTTCACCTAGGTAGGTAGGTACCTACTAAAAATATACCTACGCACGGTTATAGTTTATTTCTAAAATGATTTTCTTTTGATACCTGTCCGATATACCTACTTACAAATAATTATACTACTTACCACCGAATTAAGTAATTCAAATACAAACTCGAATTCAAAAATAATTCTCTCTGATCTGTCTGTTAGTTACGTTGAACCGATTTTGACAACAACCTACATGATTAACTCTTGGTACAGAGATAGCTTGAACTTTGAACACTTGGAACGACATCGGATAACGACTTTATGTCTGGGGTAGACCCCCTGGGAGACCAACCGCGGGACAAGCTGGTAAAGTCAAAGTCAAAGCATTTATTTCAATTAGACCACTTACAGGTGCTTTTGAAATGTAGTAGTCAGAAGCCCAAAAGTCTGATTACTGATGTTCCCCGACAGTTACAATCTGAGTGTCTTCACGTCACGAGTGAATCGGTTTCTTCTAGGCAAGCGTGCTCCACCGTAGACCGCATCATCGCTTAACATCAGGCGAGGTGGTGGTCAAACGCAAGCCTAATATTAAAAAATAAAAAAACTGGTCTAACTTTCGCATACCGGTATACGTACCCAATAATTGGGTTGTGGAGATCAGACGGCAGTCGCTCTACATAAAATATTGATATTCAGCCGCAAATAGACTGAAAGTTGAACCAATCTAGTTTGGGACAAGACTAGGCGGATGATGAGTGACAATTGAACCAAAGTTACCCTAAGCGGATACTACATTTAAAATCACTTCATTGATTCAATAATATAAGTGCCCATGTCACACGACCCCTGACCACGGCCGTGGATGTCCGTGGATGGCCGCGGTCACACAGTTACAATGTAGCGGCCAATCGCGGCGGGACATCAAAGCGGGGGGCGGGGTCGGTTCCGCCTCGACACATGCGGTACACTTGTCTTCGTTACTAAGTCTCAATGTGCCGACAATAGCACAAGGGTAAGGGCATACAAGATACTATTCTTATTCATGGTCCATATTTATATCATAACTAGCGATTTCACCTGCGGTTTCACCCCGTTGCTCAGCTTTTAAGGCTCATAGCGTGGTGTTAGATAGCCTATACTATTCCTTATGAATCTGGCTATCATCAAAAAACAATTTCGAATCGGACTGGGTAATTCCAGAGATTAGCGCGTTCAAACAAACAAAGTCTTCAGCTTTTTAATATTAGTACCTATACATAGATAATGATATCCTTTCTGAGTTTATTATAAGAAGTCTATCTATCTCTATACTAATATCATAAGCTGAAGAGTTTGTTTGTTTGTGTGAACGCGCTAATCTTCTGGCTCAGGATTCTGTTCTCAGACTGTTCTGTGTTTTGATGAAAATGGCCTAGTGTTCAGTGGCTACATGCTGCGGCATGTGTGAGCCTGGTAATACCCCAACATGCCCGCGACACTTGTCGCAAGGAGCCGACCTCAGATCATAGAAACAAGGGAGATGTGCCAAGACGCTATCGAGCTTGATGCCTGGTTTTGAGCAATTTGCTCATATTAAAAACGTACGCGCTGGCGACGAACCGAACACGATCGATGGTATAAATACAGTGTTTTAGTTTAGTGCTAGTGTTGAGTGACGATTAACAGTGTTAGATTGAGGGTGTGTGGGATGTTTAATGCGTGGGATATCTTTTCATTCACAAGGAGCGCTTAATTATGCGCGTAATTGTGTTGAAAAATGTACTAAAAGTGGCATAAGTTGTTCTGGTACTAATTTGCTATGATGGCATATCTCCTTGTTTCTATGATCTGAGGAGCCGACACATATCACCAGCAAGGGGCGGGGCCGTCACGCCTCGTCACATACTGAGGACACTTGTCACCATGTCACCATCGGACAATGGACGCGGATTATGATGTATTGTTTGTAACGACTTTTTTGGCGCCGCGTGTCAGAACTTGAACAACTTGGGACGAAAATAGTTTTGTTTTAGAAGAAGAGGCAAGCTAAGCGACCTCGTTTAATTTTCTATGTGAAAAGGGTGAAATATATCATATCATAATAATTATGTCCTACCAGTAGTAAGTTCAGACGATTCACTTTTAATTTTCTAATGTCAGCAGATGGGGTTTCCTAAAGAACTCAAACTGTAATAGGTAACTATTATTGATTTTTGTTTTCCTGACGTTTCAACCATAAACGCTGTAAAGTGTTCGAAACGTCAGGAAAACACAAATCACAATAATATACCTACACTATGAAATCCGTAAAAAAATGTTTTATCAAGATTAACATAATGATTTTCAGGTTCAATCAAAATTAACGCTTTCTAAGTTGGTATGCCTGTCAAAATCGAGTCTCAACCTCCAGTTTTACACTCTGCCATACATACATGCCACCCAAACTGATCTTACAACACAGCGGCTGCGCAGGCACACGTGTGTGCAGTTTTTGTTCGTTCCGCGAACGTCCGTCACGGTCGAGCGGTGACGCCACATCAAAGGGTACCACAATGTCACATATACCACACAATCAACACGTTTTTGTATGTTTTTCCTTTTTTTGTGACATATTTTAAGCTCTTGGACAAGTGCGGCGACAGAGGTTAAGGGTTTGATTCTGAGAGCAAAGTTTTTTTAACCCTTCCGTCGTTTCAATCTTGTCATCGCCGATTAAAAAGTTCCCGGTACCGACGTCATCAAAACAAATGCTGATATTTATATTGAATAGCCCCCTTACTTATAGACGCCTCTTAACTTTAACCACTGATTTAAATATAGAACTCTCCTTGTCATTTGTATGACAATGAATAGAGATGACAATTGACATAAGAGCTGTTTAATTTAGGATAAGTAAGGCGGTACCTCAGATCATAGAAACAAGGAGATATGCCATCATAGCAAATTAGTACGGGAACAACTGATGCCACTTTTAGTACATTTTTCGACACAATTACGCGCATAATTAAGCGCTCCTTGTGAATAAAAAGATCTCCCACGCATTGAACATTCCGCACACCCTCAATCTAACACTGTTAATCATCACTCAACACTAGCACTAAACTAAAACACTGTATTTATACCATCGATCGTGTTCGGTTCGTCGCCAGCGCGTACGTTTCAATTTGCTCAAGATCAGGCATCAAGCTCGATAGCGCCTTGGCACATCTCCTTGTTTCTATGATCTGAGGGCGGTACATAGGTTTTCGCAAATATTGTAGAAGCGTCAATGGTACGGTTGGCCGAATGATTGGCTGCTACGCGGCATGTCGATGGTCGCGGGTTCGATTCACTGGACAAAATAATATCCGTTTCGGTTCTGGATGTTTGTGTATGATTTGTGTTTGTAAACTCGCACACAAACAGGAGAAATTCCTAGAGTGGGTAATGCCAAAATATCTCAACGTAACTTTTTCAAAAAAGCGAAATAAATATCAATAACTGATTACCTAGCGTAACAGCGCAAACACTGGCAGTTAAGTGCGTGTGTCGAATGCGGTGCCATGCGTGTAAACGGCAATGTAACTGACATGCCAGCGGATTGTCGCACTCTAATGCACTGGAAAACGCGCGATATTTACGACAGCGGAGAGCGGGAAGGGAGCGTGTCATCAACACTTTAGATAGTAGACGCTATTTTGTATCATCTCGCCGCGTGATATCACCGCGAGGACTGCCAATTTGTTTGCGATCGTTCGAGGGAGAATGTCACGGGAGATTCGGAGAACAGACATGCTGATGGTGATGGGAATTATATTCATATCGATAATAAATAATAAATTAAAGCTGTGTGCTCGACAAATCTGCAAAATAATGATGGAGATATTAATATTGTTATGTAAGACCATATCTTAGGAGGTTGAGAGAACTTTGATTGAGTTTCCGAACGAGATACATGCCACTGTGTTTAAAACTGATAATACTACTTCAGCTTTACAAATTCTTTGGATTGAAACTACTAATGACCAGTATGACAGTGTTTCGGACTTCAAGCACTCTAAAACTCTAATATCTCGATGTACGCTAAGTTTTTATTTCCTAGTAATGAAATAGAAAGAAAGAAAGAAAGAAAAAATGTTTATTCGGAGCATTTTGAAACACGTACAGAAAAGGAACAATAATCTCCCGCATTACCATTACAAAAAAAAAATTGCTAGCCTCTAAGTACATTATTACTTAAATTAAATATTATGAAAAAAAGATAATCTATAAACAAGATAAAAAATAATAATAATAAAAAAAAGTCTGTAGAGGGTAGTACACGTAATCGTGAAACGCTTCGTCATCGAAGGCGTGTCTCACGGTTGCTCCGAATGGGTATCCAGCTCAGCATAAGCCAGGCAGGGTACCTAGTATTCTGCTGGATCCCTTTTCCGACACACGAGTGCCGAGCATGCCGAAAGTATATTTAAATTAAAATATACTTTTATATATTGTATGATGTATTTTATTTATGGTTTAATGATACTTACCTACGTAACAATTTTACGACAGTGCAAGCCAACTGATCAAACCAAAGGAAAATAATTAAAAATCATAAAATTATTACATTTTTTTCTTACCGATAACTCAAACCAATAAAACACAACACTACAAATATCAAATCGAACGTTTTCTTTGAAACATTACTAATTGGTCCTAAAAAGAGACAACAACATACCAACTGCAATAGGCAGGAAAGAGATAGAATACCTTAAGGCGGGAAACATCTTTCTTTCGGCGGATAATTTACGACGCGCCTTTGACGTTGTAACGCTGACACTTACTAGTGTAGCAGACGAATATAAAGCATTCATTAATTCGAGCGAAACTCCACAACTTTAATATCGCTCGAAATATATCGCTTTCTCCGTTTGAAACGCCGAACTATGCGTAAGAACAAAGGCAGCAATGGTTCGTTAAAATTGCGATGGGGACGTTTTGCCCTTTGTGTTAAATGTGAAATACAAAAATACATGTCGTTCTTCAGTATCGGGCGATTAATTAATAGCCGTTCTTTGAGTGTAAAGCCGCTGAAAGTTTTTTATGACACTGTTTTGGGTGAGCTTTGATATAAAAAAGAAATATTTGTGTAATATTATATGTAAATGTGTTTGATGATGTGAAAATTAAAGAAACCATTCGAATTTGTCAGCTGGTGTAATGTGAAGATAGCTGTTAAGAATCTGATGAGGAATTATATTTGTTACTGGGTCATAGAGTGCCGAATACACTAGGAAACTAGTTGGGGCAACTGATTGGATTCATAAGTCGAAGTTGGTGCATTATAAGAACCTATACGAGTGACAAGTGTACACCCTGGACAGTAGGCTCTGCTACCTAGGGTCGGATTAAGTCATGTAGAGGCCCTACGCATTCTAGGCAATGTAAGTCTAAGGAGGTGGTGGTGGGTTGGGCTTTTCCCTTTTTAGGGTTCCGTACCAAAATGGTAAAAAAGGAACCCTTATGGTGCGACTTCGTCTGTCTGTCTGTCTGTCACACCTGCTTATTTCAGCAACTACTAATGCTATCTACTTGAAATTTGGAACAGTAATAAAAAATGTTTGACCAACTTTATTGCAAATGAAAAAAGTCAAAAAATATTTATATTTTCCTTGCAAAAGAGGCCGGAGTGGGGGTCCAAAATTTCAAAGTGGGGTTACTAGGCCATGTGACATATCATATGAAAGGACTTGATCTGCACGTTTTAAAATATATTTTTATTTAATTTTATGTCTCACAGTTTTCGACATATGATGAAAAATGTCTAAAAAAATACCATTCCCCCCCTTTATCTCCGAAGTTTGCGGAGTGAAAAATCTGAAATAATAAGAGTTGATAGGAATTGACCCAAATATGGCACCAAAAATAAAACGATGTTCCTAATTACTATAGTTTTTTTCAAAATCATCTAAATTCCTTCACAAACAAACTTAGTTATGCAGTCCGGTTTTTTTCACTTTATACGTCCAAAAAATAATACCGAACCCTCGGTGCGTGGTACGACTCGCACTTGGCCGGTTTTTCTTCTTTACATAACAGATATTTTGTATATAAAATTTAAATAAAATTATCTATTTGACGCTTTGAATTAAATAGCATCAAATCAAATCATTTATTCATTCATTTTGGGTAAGATGCGATCACAGGTTTTAGAACTTGTTCCATCAAAATCTGCCTGAATATGCGTTTGAATTAATTACAGTCATGGAAATTATTATATAAAGAAATAGAAAATACAAATGTCAAAGTAATTTATATAAAAACAATAAAATCGACATAACATCGAGTGTTAGCCTTTCTAAAATGAAGATAGTTTTTCTCAAGCCGCGGGGCCCCTAAGCGATGCAGGGCCCCTGAGCTCTACTTAGCCTTTGATTAATCTGGCCCTGCCGCTACCAATTGATGACTGCTAATCTTTACCACGGCGAGAATTATCGTTATACAGCTCAACCCCCACGATAAATTAAGCTAGTCTATTCTATAAGGACACGTGCGTGATATCACGGCGAGAACTGACAATTTCTTTGCAAACGTTCGAGGGAGAATCTCACCGTGACATTCTCCCTCGAACGGTCGCATACAAATTGGCAGTCCTCGCGGTGATATCACGCGGCGTGTCGGTATAGAATAGAGCGGTAGAACAAGTCAAAGTTGAAGAGATGGCATTAAATATAGGTCTCGCTAGTACAACTACAAATGCTATAACAACATAATTATGGTCATTTTCTATGCTTTGCGTAACACTTCCAAGTCTTAACTTCTAGGTATACTCAATCAGTTCAAAGTAGACAGCAGTCAGTTCACACCACATCGTACTCGGTCAGTCTTTACGACTGTGAAGAAGTCTAGTTATTGGTTCTACGAACACGTAGCCGTGTAGCTGTTTGCTACGAAAAAGACTGCTGATAAGATCGACGTAGCAAGTGCTACGTCAGCCATCTTCTTGATTCTGCCTATAAGTTACTCGTATTGATGTGGAAGGCACTATGAGGTGTGTCCCTGTAATTTAATGTAATTTATGTTAGTTTTAGACTTGGGAATCCGTAGCGAAATGGCTACGAGGCAGAATGATCAATTTATTATTTGTTGCCTTTCTAACAGATAGTGTTGTTATAGGTCTCTTTTTTACCTGACTACGGCGAAGCAAAAAGGAAAGAATTATGATTTTTATGAAGCGTTATTTTGATGATAGTCATCAGCATCACGTTAAATAGGTATGTCAGAAATTTTGAAATCTGTGGTGCAGGTTCGGTTAACGATTGACGGTGATTCTGATTAGAGTTGATGCTGATGTAATGTTATTATTATTAGACTTCTTAATTTAAATCTATACTAATATTATAAAGCTGAAGAGTTTGTTTGTTTGTTTGAACGCGCTAATCTCTGGAACTACCAGTCGGATTCGAAAAAATATTTTTGTATATGATAGCCAGATTCATGAGGAATAGTAAGTATAGCTATTACCCTTGGGAGCCGAGCAACGGGGATGAAACCGCGGCGAACAGCTAGTAAAATATAAACTAACTTTATCTATACTATTATAAAATTGTAAAAAGCCGTGTCTGTACATTGAAGTTATTCCAGAAAAAATAGTCGGGAATAGTCGGGATAGGGTACTGGGACGTATTCGTACCCAAAAAAAAATATATATTTTTTAAATTTTTGTCTGTTTGTCTGTTTGTGCGCGCATCACGCGAAAAGTACTGAACGGATTTTGATGTGGTTTTCACAGTTCGATAGCTTGGGGTCCAACTTAAAATCTAAGCCACGTTTCATCTAATTCTGATGGGAAGAACCAGAGATACAGCTTGACCTCTTGGTAGTACTAGCCACTCTACACTACGGAGGTCATTTAAACTTGTCATTCCAGTGTAGTCCACGCGGACGGAGTCGCGGGCAAATGTCTAGTATCATATAAGCATAGTATCGTCGTCCTTGTTACCGCTATCGCTCACTATGGCGGATGGAACGCCTGTTTACGAACACTTTTACGACAATCGCGCGGCCAATCAGCGGCCCGCACTCACTGCGCACGCGCATACTAATCAACTTTCTATTACAGATGTACTGTAACAGCGCGCATATCGCGTATTTCGCGTAATTACATACGCGTTTGATTTACGCGGGGCCCGATAAAATGTTTTCCGTGTGTTCTGTACGTTTGTGGGGCTGGGACATTGTAATTATTGAATTTAGTTCACTTACGAATTAGTAACACTCACACAATAGGCAATCATATTCGTTTAATTTAATAATTATTATTTTTGCTGCTAAACTATATTAATTTTGTGATTATCCCAGTATTTTTCTTATCTCTTCAAACATTGTCTCCAATCTCTCAGAAAAGCGTTCAAATCTACTGGATAGTTGGATACCCATTGTGGGTACCTACACTACCTACCTATAAATTCAGTTAGCTAATCAGACGAACTGGGTGGTTGCTCTAATTAACTAATTAACCGTAGCACCGTAGTATTTGTTAGCAATTTGAATTTTATCAACTTATTTTATTTACGTGTCGGTCCCCCGACAAATTAAGGGTCAAAAATGATTTGAAATTATTATTTTTTACATTTTAAGGGATAGTTTTATGTGTTGGGTTATTTAAAATTTTAAATTATTTTTTTTAAATATGTTCACATTTTAGGCTCGATTACAAATAAAATACAACGTCAATAAACCTTCAACCTTTTGACATTAAAGAACCCTTGTTTATGAATGACAAATAACCAAATGTTGCAAAACTCTGACCGCACCTGAGCAGGACGACCTGACCAATCAGAGCACGCCGTTCGCAGTGCCCGCCCAGAGGTAAATAAACTTCGGTGCGATTTAATTTATTATTGCTTGTTATGATATTCATAGCATGTAATGCTGTGTTTGATAAGTATATGTTTAAACTTGACACGGTTTGTTGTGATCCTTGACATACTTTAAGCTTATATTGCTATGTCAACTGAATAAAAAATTGGAATGGAACTGATGCTCTTTTATTGAGAATCTTGAGCCTTAGATTCGTAATTTTGTAGTAATTGAATCTGCACTTGCGAGCATTTACAGGTAAATGAGCTTTTAAAAGTTTAACTTGTGTAAAAAAAAATAAAAAAGTCAGTAAACATACTGTTTTTGAGCTCAAGAACCAAACATGCCCTCAGCATGACATCCAGATACTAAACTGCTCTTGAACCTTCAATTCATAAAGAATAATTGCGTGAAACATGTCTTGGCACTTTGACACGCAAGCAGCAAAAACTAGTACTATAAAAAACCATAGAACGTTTTGTAAAAAACTGTTCTTGGTCCTATAAAACCCCAAAGAACGTATCTTTTATTCGGAAGTGGCGCATTTACATCTCTGTTCAGTGACAAAATAATTTTAATGCAGTGTTCCTAATAACGAAACAGTCCAATAAAATCTATGTAATAGTGATGCAGGTCTCAAAATAATGATGTACTGGCTACTGTGGGACCTTTTATAGTACTTTTTCGTACTATACAAGAGTTTAGTTTCCTTTACCTCACGTTTTTCATTCACCATTCATTATTTTACATTCGTGACAGTGCAGAGTGCAAAAAAAATAATTAAATAATTTTACAAAAGGATACAAGCAATCTGAGGTGAGTAAGATTTTATTTTGTTATAATAATATTAGTCTATTACGGTGGAAATGATGTGCGACTGCAGGTTTACTGATAAACTAGGGATAGGTTTGCCATGAATTTAAAGTGCCCCCCTCGAATTGTTGAGTTTTTACTGAAATATTTATCATATAAAGTGATTTCGATATTCTAAGAGCCATTATAGTACTTGCTGTGATAATGTTTTCACTGTCAGTCATCGTGGATTCAACCTAAAATTGGGGTTCTGTGTGAGCATGAATATTGTTATAAAAGTAAGCCAAGAATCCTTTTTGGGACTTAGCTGTCATTTAATAGAAACATTTATCTACATGTATGTGCCAATTTTGCGTCATTATAGTGATAGATACCCATTTATAATACCAACAAGCGCATTGCTAGACACCAAAAAAGTTGTTATTCAATAATTCTGCTCTATTATAGTGTCTGTGTGATATGCTTATCGATAAAATTATAATATGCATTTAAAAACTATTATAATACACATACGTCCTATTAGCGTGCCCTGAAATTAGACTACATCACAAAAACACTCTATTGTAAAGTCTTTGTGACTACAGCGATCTAAATATTCACAATATCACAATATCGCCCTGTAGTTGAGTGTTCTTCACTGCTATAACGAAACTACTATTGCAGTTCGTTTGGAACCATTATTACGTTAATCAGATAAATAAAGGCACCTGTTAACAATTTTATAGAGCAATATTATTATGTACTAGTTATATTAATACTTGCTATAGTACTTGACTATAACGGTTGTATAAAGTGGCGTAGTAAACGTTTACATTCTTTGTTTATAGGTATTTTTAGCTCTCTAAGCATTTAGAGCAATAATGTACTGTCGAACGCTTTTATACAACACTGTGGCACCGGTAAAACCTTAATAAATCGTTTATAGAGCTTTTTAGAGTTATGAGCTGAAATAATAGGACTGAATCGCTGGTTGGGGTGTCCATCGTAATTCGCGGGCCGCCATGACAGGTGCTGTCACCACTCAAACATTGCACGTGTCGTTACTATTATAGCACGTGGTTGGTTACCTTGTAACTGTCTTCATGTCCTACTCGTACTATTGCTACTATTGCTAGTTAACAAACACCGGATTTTGCCTCACAAAACTGAGTTTAAATAGGACTTTGCCTCTTTGGTGAGGAATGCTGATGTTTATTCATTGCTTTGCACCATACCTACATCATACTCTACGTTTTTAGGGTTCCGTACCTCAAAAGGAAAAACGGAACCCTTATAGGATCACTTTGTTGTCCGCCGTCAGCCTCGGCCGTCAGTCACCGGATCATAAGCGGAGCTATCTGCTCATAGATGACACCACTAGAAGTATGCAGTAGCGCCATCTATGATCATATTTCGGAATGCTTAGGGCGCGAGGCATACTCGCACTTCTCCGGTTTTTTTTTTCAATAATAGGTTTGCGTTTGATCGCTATCTCGCCTGATATTAAGAAGCTTGCCTAGAAGAAACGATTCACTCGCGAAGTCGCGACTTGAAGACACCCCGATTGTAAGTATCGGGGAACACCCACTCCGGCAGCGCATTCCACTGTTTGGCGATTTTCACAATGAAAGTGAAATCAAAGCGCCGCGTTCGGGTTTTTGGCTTATTAACCATGAACCGATGGCGGTTTTTCGTGCTTCTGGCCGTCCGATAGAAAAAAGGGCAGGAGGGAATTCTATCATGCAGATCCGAAGATCTACATTGTCAAGCAATAATCTCTTACAAGAAAATTATAAAATTATTATTAGTAAAAGGTCTCACCATGGAATCAGATGCATGATTTAAGCCTCCTTCTGCCGCACACAAAATAATTAGAATTGTGTCTCATTTTACTGAATTGATTGGTTAAAAGGCAACACTGGGCCGTATCGAGTAAACATCAACTCCGTAAATGTTTATTATTTTAAAATAGTTTCAAGTGCATAAAACACATTTGGAATACCTTTATCATATAAAGTGCTATATTAAGTACATTTACAAGTGTTATCCCGCAATATATGCAGAAAGATTAAAAGAAAACTTAACACCAGTGAAAATCAACTATTACGAAAGCAAACAGAACAATAATATCATTGAGTGTGTTTTGGGATTATGTTAGTGGACAAAAGTGACTGTAAATACATATTTTCAAAGTAAAAAGAGTGTATAAATTTAATAATATAAAAAAATAATACATTGCAGAATCTTGTGGTGAAGGTGGTTGAAAAACATTTTTGTGTACGTACCCACATGTTATTGTCTCAAGCTTAACGGAGCAGTTGACTATTTCATAACGTATAGTCAATACAATATAGCTCTGTGCGATACTTACTGACTGCTACGCACGGTGTCGCAGGTTCGAAAACCACTACGAGAGTTTCTTTTTGTGAGAACACAAAATTTATAAAATGCATCGTACTCCGCCTAATACTGACAAAACTAAAGATACAACAAGTGTCACTGAAGAAACAAGTACAGCAACTCATGTATCAACACGTAATAAGCGCGCCAGACGAAACAGCAGTATTAGTTCCAATGACAACTCGCCAAAATTATCAGACAGTAGTTCAACTCATCAATGCATTACGCCCGAACTAATAAGAGAAATAATACAGACCGAGCTGCGCAATATACTGTCTTCTGATATAGGAAATATTGTACAACAGTGCGTAAGAACGGAAATAAAAAACATTATGTTGGAACTTACCGAAATTAAAGGATCTATAGATTTTATAAACGACCAGTATGATGAGATGCGATCTGTTCTTGATGAAAAAGTTAAACAAATAGATTTACTGCAAAAGGAAAACAACAGCCTGAAACCTTTGATTAAGGATTTAAGCTTCAGACTTGCGCAGATGGAACAACATGCGCGCTCGTCCAATATTGAAATCTTTTCTGTTCCAGAACATAAGAGCGAAAATCTAAAAATTACAATTATGCAATTAGCAAAAGCAATATCTTATCCCCTTACAGAAGATAACATTATTATGTGTACTAGAACTGCTAAACTGAACACTGATAGTCCCCGTCCTAGATCCATTATTGCAAAACTTTGCTCACCTTTTATGCGAGACGAGATTATTGCTGCCGTGATTAAATTCAACAAGGCTAATCATAACGATAAACTCAACACCGCTCACTTAGGCATAGGAGGAGACAAAACACCAGTGTACGTATCGGAACATTTGGCACCACATTGCAAAGAATTACATAAGGCTACAAGGCTGGCAGCTAAGGAAAAAAATTACAAATTTGTTTGGGTTCGAAATGGACGTATCTATGCGAAGAAATCTGAAACCTCCGATCGACTTTATATCAAAGATTTGGATTCGGTAGGAAAATTGATAAACTAGTTTTTAAAATACTCATCAGCATTCATTGAAAGTGGTAATGAACAAAACTTATAAAATTCGCGGATCTTCATATTTATTATCAGAATACTAGAGGTTTAAGTACAAAAACGCATGAACTATATCACAATATTTTAATGAATAATTACGACATTGTTATTTTAACAGAGACCTGGCTTAATTCAAGTATATCTAGTGCAGAATTGTTTGATGATCGATATGATGTTTATAGAAGGGACCGTGTGGTCAATGATCTTTGTAAAAAGAAAACTGGTGGTGGAGTCTTGATCGCCATCTTAAAACGGTATATTTCTTATGAAATGGAAAATAATAACAGTTTATGCGAAGACCTATGGGTTAATGTAGATATAAAAACCAAAAATAATTCGTTGAGCTTATGTTTGTGTGCGGTTTACATTCCATCACCAATTAAAATCAATGTGTTTGAGCATTTCGTGGAAAACGCGAACAAAAACATAGCTACAGAGAGAAATACTTTACTAGTGGGTGACTTAAATTTGAGTAATATACGTTGGGAAAATAGTAATAACAATCTTTTTATGACTGCTGAAACCACGAATTGCTCAATTAATCATTTGTTTACAGAGTTTGTAGCGTTAAATAGTCTTGAACAGTTTAATAATGTCACAAATGTAAACTCAAAAATTCTTGATCTCGTCTTGACTAACCTACCTAATGTTTATGTGGCTCGTTGCAGTGATCCATTGTCTAAAGTGGATAAACATCATCCTCCTCTTACACTTAGTCTAGACTTAGAGTGTGAGAAAACTTTGCCTACCCATAAACCACCTACATTTAACTACCATAAAGCCGACTATCAAGCAATTACACAAAAGATTGATTCCGTCGATTGGACTACTATTTTCGACGAATGCAAAACTATTGACGACATGGTCAATATATTCTACGTCGAAATTAGGAACATAATATCCATGCACGTACCATTCTCACAAAAAACAAATATGAATAAACGACCACCTTGGTTCACTAGAGATCTAACAAGGCTACTCAGACAAAAGTACAAACTTAGGATTAAAGTTAAAAAATACAATAACGCAATGGACAAAATTGATCTATCCTTACTAAAGGAAAGATGCCGTAATTTGAATAAAATTTGTTATAATAACTATATTAAGACAATGGAAGCTAAAATAACAACAAATCCTAAATACTTTTGGACGTATATTAAACACAAACGGAAAAACAAAAGTACAATACCGGGGAAAATGATTCTGCATAATGAAATGGCCTGCGATAGTGCCGATATATGTCAATTGTACGCGAAAAACTTCTCCTCAGTGTATAACTCTTCAGATGAAGTAGTTTCACCGACCACCTTGCTACAAAGCGAAAGTTCCGACGTTTTATGCCATGTATCGCTAACTGAAGAAACTGTAGCTAAAAAACTAAAAAATCTTGACATTAATAAAGGGTCTGGTCCCGATGAACTTCCACCCATGTTTCTAGTAAAGTGCTCAAAGTCACTGTCGGTGCCCTTAACTATATTATATAACTCTTCGCTTGCAACCGGTAGCTTTCCTTCTGTTTGGAAAAAAAACAAAATTATTCCCATATTTAAAAACGGTCGTAAAAACCAAATACAGAACTATAGACCGATATCCATAATCTCAGCTATACCAAAAGTCTTCGAATCACTTGTATATCCGTATCTCTATAATCATGTGAAAGGTCTTATTGTGAGTGAACAGCATGGATTTTTTAAAGGAAGATCAACTAACTCAAACTTGGTGTCATTCACGGAATATCTTATCAACTATATGGACAAACGTATTCAAGTAGACGCAGTGTACACCGACTTCAGTAAAGCATTTGACAAAGTAGACCACCAACTTTTAGTCGAAAAACTTGCTGAACTAGGAGTGTCTGGTCAGCTTTTGCAGTGGTTTAAATCATACCTTAGTAGTCGAAAATCATTTGTTGTCGTGAATGGCGCTAAGTCGGAAGAATTTAATGTGACATCTGGGGTACCACAAGGCTCTCATTTGGGGCCGTTACTGTTTAATATATTTATAAATTCCATCACCAAGTGCTTCCATCACGCGAAACCATTTTTATTTGCGGACGACCTTAAATTAACCTTACCCATACAATCTATAGAAGACAAATACTTACTTCAAGACGACTTGAATAGGTTAGTGGCATGGTGTAAAAAAAACAGGATGAGCTTGAATTTGGACAAATGTTTTCATATAAAATTTACTCGAAATAAGAATGTCATTGCCACTAATTACACAATTTGTGGCAAAGCACTTGAGGAGGTTTCGTGCGCACGTGATTTAGGTATACTAATAGATAATAAATTAACATTTAATAAACATATTGACCACATAATATCAAATGCAAATAAATTGTTGGGCTTTGTTTTGCGGACTTCAAAACAGTTTAAATGTACCAAAACAAAAATACTATTATATAACACGTTGGTCCGCAGTAACTTGGAATATTGCTCGCAAGTGTGGTCACCCCAATACGATGTTCATAAACAACGCATTGAGCGGGTTCAAAGAACGTTTTTGTATCATCTTGCATATCAGAACAACAAAGCAAGAGAATTAAAGTCATATAAAGACCGCGCACGTCACTACAAGTTGCAAAGTCTAAATAATCGCAGAAAAATATTAGATTTGAGTTTCCTACATAATGTGATCACCTCAAAACTGAATACTGATCTCCTGGCCAAAGTATTTTTTAATGTCCCCAGAAGGCTGCCTAGATCACAAACTTACAAATTATTCAATGAGTCATTGCATAGGACCAATCTAGGCAGAAACTCTGCCCTTGCAAGAGCTATAAAATTGTATAATGCACTTTTTAGAGCAGCCGACTTACGCTCGGTTGCAGAAAGCTTTCAGTTATCGCCCGTTTGCTTAAAGCGTTATTAGAGCTAATTATATGATTATTTTAATTGAGGTTGCAGAAAAGCATTTTAGCTTTTAATATTGGTTCGTTAACTAAAATTGAAATTAAAAATGTTGTCATCATAAAATAAACATCGAATGAACAAAGAGTGAATGTTTGCGTTTTGTTTTCTGTGCTTTTACATTTATTAAGGACGAAACGCAGGCGAACTAAACGCGTACCTACGCAATTTAAAAAAATCAAATCCTCAAACTTCAAACGTCAAACTGTCAAAATTGCAGTGATGCCACCTTAGGGTATTTTCCCCTAGATTTAGGGTAAAACTGAACTCGTAGATAATTTTTTAGGGCATGAAATTATTTAGGGTATTTTTTTTATCTTGTTTAGGGTATTTTATCATAACACTGCGTAAGAAAATTTCATGCTATAAAATAAATAAAAATACATTAGAGTCCGCGCCACCACAGAAGTCTATTATACACGGCACTGATATCGCTGAAAACTAACAAACAAAAGGCAAAAGCGGAACTTACAAGCTTAGTACCTACCAGTTTTTTCCGTAGGACTTTATTGGTGGCACGGACTTTAATAAGAATAGGTTCAGCCGTTTTTGAAGAGGTAGAAGACTGAGTAGGTACAATAACTGATAGATTTCTTTATTATTTGAGTAACAATATGAGCATGCCGTTTGCCGAATGGTGAGCATCAAACTGTGCAATGCAAATGTCTTTTTTTCATTTTAAAACATTAATATTTGTGAATTTTTTCCAATGTCACTGCAAAGCTAGGGTAAAAGTTAACGGAGCTTAGGGTAAATTGAAAAATAGACCTGGCAGCACTACAAAATTGTCAAATCAAACTGACATTTTAATTTTATTAAAATATCACAAGAAATTTTTATTAAATAAGTGTAATTCCGTATAATGGAGCCAATGGAGGAATCAAATAAAAAAAAGCGACGAGCACGTGGTGCTAATTACACGTCGTCGTAAGAAAAGGCGCTATTAACTGACCTTGTGTCCGAGTAAGTATTTTCAACGTACCGACCTTGTTACTTTGTATGATGCCTGAGATGGTATGTGCCTAGCATAGGCTCATTGTAACGCCGCCAGGACGCCCTCTTGCAGTGCAACACTGGACTTAGGGGTCGTTGCAAGATGCATAAAAATTATAATAAATAATTGAGTGAACAAGAGACAACAACTGGTATTGAATATAGATTGCCAAAGCAGATGTTTTCTCCCAAACCCTTTGTCTAACCCTGTGTTCCTTCACAAACTCTTTTATTATATATGTATATATATACAATACAACACTAATGATACATCTCCTGAATAAAATAAAAATAATAGCTCTACCTATAATGTAAAATTATAAGATTTTTTTTTTTATTAATTATGTGACTTTGGGCAAGCTTTCTTTTCTAGTGCCACTTCTGTCCAGCCGGCCTAGCATGACCACGATAGAAACGGGTTTTGACTACATAGAAATAGACAAAGTGACATATTGTAGAAACATTTCTACCGTTTCATTCATAAAACGTAGAAATGTTTCTACAATCTGTCACTTTGTCTATTTCTATGAAGACAAAACCCGTTTCTATCATGGTCATGCTAGGCCGGCAGGAGAGTTTTGATTAAAGTGGTACAATTTAGTTGCCTATAATTATTTCAGATTCAAATCCATAAAACAGGAGGAGGATCCTACCAGCTACAAACAACAGATGGTGATGCCAAAATTTTGAGCATTATAAAGGAGCAGACTGAACCCTTGCCCAAACAACCAATAGCGTTGCGTTTTGATTGATAATGATTGTTTTGATTGATATTGATTGAATTTTAATATTATAACGCTTTAAATTAGAAAAATAAATATATAGGTGTAATTCTATAGTAATAAAGATTACAAATAAAAATACTTGATGTATATTTGAATCACATGAATGTACCCTATTAAAATATAATATTTAATAAGTAATAATAAGTCAATTCACACATTCTGCTGTTTTATTTATTTTATTATGAATAATGATAAATTGCAGTTAACTGCAATTGTTAATGCAGTATTTTCTTAGAAGCAACTAAGAAAATACTGCATTTACAATTGCAGTTCTTACGAAAGAATCATGTTGTGATCCATCATGCAGAAGTGGAAGAACTTCCTCATCTTTCAAGTCGATATCATTCGGAGGTTCTACCTCATCTACAGTGCCGGTCCTATCAAAATTTTTAGGTGGTGCGAGATCTAAAAGTGGCGCTCCTCTGGCATATTTATATATCTAGGCGCTTTGACTCCTCTTTCATTGTGAAAACCGCCAAACAGTGGAATGCGCTGCCCGAGTGGGTGTTCCTCGACAGTTACAATCTGGATGTGTTCAAGTCGTGAGTGAATCGGTTTCTTCTAGGCAAGCGTGCTCCATCATAGACCGCATCATCGCTTAACATCAGGCGAGATAGCCGTCAAACTCAAGCCTATTTTCAAATAAAATATAAATAAAAAAGTTTCATCTAAGTCCGTTCAGCTGTTTCAGCGTGAAGAAGTAACAAACCTAACACACAAACTTTCGCATTTATAATAATTATAAGAATAATAGCACAATTTATTGCAAAAACAAAGATAACTGTATGTTTAATAGATGCTTGGTGACCTATTAAATTTTGACATTCGTTAAGTTAAACTAAAATTCTGTTATGCCTTAACTACGTTTTATGCAACGTAAATTGTGACTAATGTAACTTTTTGACGTTTGAATAGTTAATTATTAATAACCAGTTAAAGAGGTAGCTAACTTTCTTTTCTGCAACAACTTAACAGAAATGTTAAGGTTAAAGACTCCTTTAAAATTTAATGCCCTTTTCTGCAACTGACTGTTAGACATCAACTACGACAAGACTAAGAGTTTTAAAAACAAATTAAATAATTATTTTTTTAAACAGGATATTTGAATACTAAAATTCTTCTATCTTCTATTTGCTTAATTTTCTTTCATGGATTTATTTTTAATCTATTTCAATTATGTAATGAATTTAATTATGATGATGTACTGGATTTTACTATATTAATTTTTTGAATATTATGCTTATCAAATTTTGTTTTATGTATTGTTATAATTGTGTTATTTGTGTTTATTTTGAATGTATAATTTACTTGTATTTTGCATGTTTACTCGATTTGTTATGTTATGTAAGTTGTGATTGCCTATAATTGAATGTACGTTACGTAAAATTTATTGATCATATTTTAATTATTCATCAATTTAATGTACTATTCGTTGGCAGTCCTTAAATAAATAAATAAATAAATAAATAAAACTTGAATCGGTTAATAACGGTCCTTAGAGTGATTCGAACACTCAGCTAGAATTAGATGCGCTCGCGCAGCACGGTGTTACTATGTACTGACCAATCATCCAACTATACTCATTTAATCAAGCTGACGTTTTTTTGTTTGTTTTATTAAACGTGCTAATCTCTGGAACTACCAGTCGGATTTGAAAAAATATTATTGCACATGATAGCCAGATTCATGAGGAATAGTATACGTTATAAGTTATTTAACATCACGCTACGACCCTTAGGAGCCGGACAACGGTGGGTGAAGCGGGACATAGCTCTACTTGTAAACCGGACGCACCATTACCTCAGCTAACCAATCAAAATAAACTCCAATATATTTATCCGTCATGTTTTCCGTAATTTAACTTTCCAGCGTGTCGCAGCAGTGTTTGAGTCCTCGAGCGACCACACACGGCGACAGGCCGCCGACAAACGAGCCCGCTAAACAAACACCGGCTACTGCCGGCCGCCGCTCACGTACAACTCGTTTGAAGAGGCCTTAGCTGTCGAGAGGATAGCCCAGTTAATGGCGCAGTAGCCTGTGAATAGTGTTTGTACTGCGGGGACATTTTGTTTTGAATTAGATGTGGCTTCGTGGTCGAACGGTACTATGTGAACCGGTGGACTTAGGAGCGTCATAAATCAGCAGTTAATTTGAATTTAATGTTGTGAAATCTACGAGATTTTGGAATGGTTGCGGGGTAGGAGTTCACTGGTAGAAATCTTCACGTAAGGAAAAAGCGTTATACCCCCTCCATTTTCTCTCTCTCTCTGTCTCTTTCTATATACGAGACGTAAGAAACTTCGCTCCTGACGGGGTCTTCCGACTGCACAGGTTTTTTCTTACAATTTTATTTGGTAGCTGGATTGAATGCCTGATTGCTCATATCATACTCACGTGGGTACTTTTGTGCACCCTGTAATACAGAACACCAAGGGAATACCTTGGTGTTCTGTATTACAGGGTGCACAAAAGTACCCACGTACAAATTTCTACTACTTATACAGGGTGGCAGGTTAGACAGTGGAAATATTTTAAGGTGTCATTTTACTCATCATTATGAACAACTTTTACTATGGGACCAACCCCGAAATTGCGAAAAAAAAAGAGCTGTTTCATACATTTATGTCCACATAACTCAACAAAATGTATGGAACAGCTGATTTTTTTTTCGCGATTTCAGGGTTGGTCCCATAATAAAAGTTGTTCATAATGATGAGTACAATGACCCCTTAAAATATTTCCGCTGTTTAACCTGCCATCCTGTATATGAAACTCCGAAAGAACCGATACTTGAAATATGCTGTGCCTCTCTGGATGACTTAGTCTTAAAAACGACATCTTTCAATAAAATGCACATTTAACATTACCACACTATCCGGTCCAAGAACTAGCAAGACATTGACATCCAAATCACGTTCAGAAGTCATTTACGTATTAATTAACATATTAATAATGGCAAACATTACATCCCATGTGTACAAGTTGAGCTCTATTAAAATGCGGTAGGTATTTGAACAGTGTAAACTCTAAATATAACTGAACAGGCGGCCAAACAAACATCATTGACATTCCGAAGGTGTAATGGCATTGGCAGCACATCATCTGCCCCTTATTAACCCCTATAAACACTGTCAAACTATTCTCCCATATCCCATAACTCACTGTAACTAATTATTGACATGGCACGCGCCACAGAGGCGCAGCACACGGTACATTTCCTCCGGGCGGAACCAGTGTGTTCATCGTGGAGAGGAACAATTAGTTATCCTGTGCCACTGTTGTGTCGTGAGGTGATTTTCATTTGTTGGTTATTTTTGGATATCCGCACGAGCCAGCTGGACCTCATGGGTGGTGTTATTGAGATTTTAATAGCTGGATTTTTGTTTAAAGTCTTTGGTAACAACGTCTAATAAAGATGATCATTTTTGGCAACTATAAAGCCATTCAATAATCAAACTCGTCATATAGATGATCTCACAATTAGAAATTAAAAACTTCACCCCGTTCCGATCAAATTCAAATTCAAAAGTCATTTATTCAAAGTGGGCTAAAGCCAATTAGCACTTTTTGAACGTCAATATACATTAGACAGCCCCCAAAAACGCCCACCCTTCACCGCTTCCTAGTGTTTTAGCTGCGAAGAAGAAACGGCGCAACAAACTCCGCAGCAACACAAGTCTGTCTTTCATTTAAAAAACAAATTATATATATTATATTATACTTTTATTTAAAAAAAAAATTATATAACTTTACGAAAAAAATTAATAACTGAGTTTTTAAAACAAGAAAAAAAATACTATAAATACTTAAAAGTAAAATAATGATGTAACCTAACACACATCAATATACCTAATCAAAGAAAATAAAGTAAAAAACAATAAAAAATATGTAGTAGATCGAGTTTAATTATAGGGCCTCAGATGTCTACCAGACCATTGGTGATATTTACTTGTGAGCACGTTAGTAGGTACACATGGCGATACCATAACCTTGTCTATACAGCCTCCATAGCCTGATAAATACATAGTAGCTATGTATGATGTATAGGCACTCGTAAACTCAGTAAATATCGAATAATGGCAATGTAGATTAAACCATTTTCAAATGGAGGGCAGCATTGTAATCTGAACCCTATTTTTCTCGTCGGACCAACCGTATGTCCATAATAAAATAACAAAAATGAAATACTATCAAAATCAGCCCCGGAGTGTTTTTTGCCATTTCTTTTTACGGATAGCTACCCACGCCCACTTGAAAAAATTATCACTTACGGTAGGTACAGTCGCCCAAGAAAGTCCTGTACCACCCTAAGGTTGAATATCGCTTGCAGATTTATAGGTGATAAAGATTAGTTTCGCTTGCAGATCGATCTGACAACTTCTATTGCCGTCTTTATCTGATTATTGATAACAATGATTACTGTTTGTGACGTGACAGCTGTTCTTAGTTTGAACTTGATGGAACCAATGACGTCGTAAAATCAACGGCGGGGGGCCTGTAGATTTCGATGACAAAATTGTATCTACAAATTCAGAATTGTAAACAACAACAAAAGGCACATGGCGAGTCCACAAATATACCTACAATTTCTGTAAACTTGTAATTACAATATGCGTTCAATAAAACAGTTTATTTCAGGATAAGTTTTTATTATATTGTCAGAAAGAAAAGCTAAAAATATATTTATCCATTTATTAAATTTCCACAATCACTGTTAAAATAATATAAAAAACATAAACGTAGTCATAGTTAGAGCGTGTGTAACCGCCATTGGCCTCTATAACCTCTAAAAGACGAGACCTCATTGAACCAACAAGCCGTGAGCAAATATCGGTTCCCGCATTTCCTCCCAAATAGAATTACAGTGACTAATAAGAGCTTGTTTGGTTCTTTCATTTTGATGCGACCATCGCCACTTTGTTCCCTGGGTAAACGACTCAGTGACTCCGCTACTGAATGAACATTACGGACTATCGGTAGCATTGCATTCTGAAGCATCGTCGATATAATTTACAGCCGTCGGCGTCGCTCGAGGAGGTAGAGAGCACCATAATTCTCCTACGCCATCCGCACTCATCCAGCCCCAAATATTTACGGAAATTCGACATGATTCTCTATTTGGGATTACATGATCATCTCTATACCGTGTTGAATTATATCGCCAAAGGTGAAGACGTCCATACTGACTGGATTTAAACGTTTCTTCATCACAAAACACTGTATTAGACCAATCAAACTCTAAGTGCTCTCTGGCGAAGTTCAGACGAGCAAGTCTGTGCGCATTCAAATATATTTTCTTGGCGTAATGCTTGTGGTGCAACCCCATGTAATGTAGATGATTCCTTATGATTTGGGCACTCACATCAAACATCTCCGCAAAATGTTTTGTAGGTTTAAAACCATTGATTTCATATTCCCGTCTCATGAATTCTCTATCGTTATTGGAGAGTGCAGGCCAGCGACCACTTCTTCTGAGATCCAACAAACTTCCCTCTTCCTAACGACGAATCCAAAACCGGACACAACGTCTCCATATATTCAAATTCCGCAATGTCGCACTGATACTGCATCCCTCATTAAATTGGCAAATTCATGTTGGCAGGCATTAAAGATGATATTTATATGCAGTTGAGTGAAAAATAACACTGAAAATATATCGATTTTAGAGGAAAATAATAATGGAAAAAATTACTTAAATATATTTGACAAAATGTCAATTGTCAGTTTTCTTTATCAAATGGAATTTGGTTGTCTATTTAAATAGTTTTTATTACTTTTGTTTGGAAACATTTCAATTTCTTTGTAGAAATTAATGTCCTTTCCATTTATAATAAAGGTTAAAATGTCATGTACTTATATGTGACCTATGACGTATGAATACTTAACAATTAGGTTTACGTCATTATTCTTCTCTTTCAGTAATATCTTTTTATAACGAACCGTGTTGTAATTTTCGATGACCAGGAAACTAAATCAAAACTGGTACAGCACTTTCTTGGCCCACTGTACCAGGGATGTTACGAATGTCATATTTTTCGGAATTTTTAATGTTCGGTATGCGAATGTGCGAATGCGAATGTTTCGGAATAACATTAAAAAAAAACATTTAAGTTTTTTTTTTAAGTAAAATTTCTCACAAACATTGCATTTAGCGTGGTCTCGATCGATATCAATCGTAAAAAATCGCCACATTTCACTTTTATTTCCCGGTGCCATGGGAAAAGCTGTCAAAATAGCTCAACACAATTCTAAACTCACAAACACCAATTTTTTTATTTACCTACTTAAACTGACTGACAACACTACTATGGCAAACTAACTTGCTTATAGTTAGTTTGCCTTGTTAGCAGCGAGAAAGAAACGCTTTCTATTGGTCGAATAAAACACGTGATGCCTGCCTGCGCCTTCTGCGCGTGCGAGGATCGACCAACCGTGCGGCCGCAGGGCGAGACACAACACGACTTGTACACATTCGCATCGCTAGATGCGAATGCGAATGTCGATGCGAATGTTCAAAATGATGCGAATCATTCGCATAAGCGAACGCGAATGCGAATATTCGTAACATCCCTAGTAGGTACCTATAATAAAAATATTCTCTACTTAGGACCGCCTGCCAAGCCCAAGCCGCAGGACGACGACGACGTCTAAAAATGAAAAAAAAAAAAGAGCCAGTTGAGAAAAGTCGCAGTTTGGGAGGCATCGTAAGATCAAATAATTCTAGTGCCAGCTTCAAGTCTAACCGATGCTGCTTATTACTAAAGTAAGAGAACTTAATTTCTAAGGAATATTGAAATCTCAACAGATAAGGCTTTCGAGGTAGATAAATGTTCTGAACGTCCGAAAGTTTCGAACGAAAAAAAATGTCGCATATCCATGGACGACTTTCCATCAATTCGTGGATCAATGATGGGTAATCAGAACGATCCGTGTTTAGACGTTTAGAAGAAATAAAGTTATTTGGCAAGAAAACAGACAGAATTCATAAAAGATAATAAAACAAAAAAAAAAGCCAAAATTATGCTGTGTGTCAAGCGGTTATTCCAAATAGGTTCAATTTAAATGTCAGACCACTGTTTCATTTAAGTGCCAGACGCTGGTTTTCATTTAGCCAGGCAGGAGCCAACTTAGACTAATATCGATAAACCCAGGTCGATGATCTTGACTATAACTGTCAACTTCCTGTTCCTCCATAATTATTTCCATCCAATATCACAAATCACAAATTCTCCAAACATTAATTCTCAACCGAACACGTCACCCAGCGATCCCGTTGCGCCGGCGCATCTGTCAAGACAGTAGCAGGGGGAAGCCGAGGCAGGCGGGGGGAGAGGGTACTGTTTGCCGCCATTACGCTGTTGACACGAGGCGGGCGGCTAATGCGTGCGCAAACAATGACTGTCACTTGCCCGGACAAGCCAGCCTGGCGAAACGGATGGACTGGAATAATTAGCTGCTTAGAATAACTTTATGGACATTTGAATTATTATTCGGTAACAAAGAAACAGCCTTTTACGAAATCAGATAATAAAAGAAGCATTCGAATGTGTGTTACTTACTAAAGAGTCTGTTTCGGCACGGGGTCTCATCAGGAACAAAGGAACATTTGTTGAAATAACTCATAATATATGGCGTTATACGTATCGATTTGTATTTAATTTTTTTTTTAAATTTGAGAACATGAAAAAATACATCATATATAATATTAAAATTTGTTCAAATTTTGAAAAATCTTTTAAGCACGGTAAAATGTGTAGCCCGAAGATAGCTCGCGCTAAATCGGTCACATTTCTTTGTATGAGATGAGGCATCTGTATACGTATAGTATTATATTATCTGTGGTTTCGGTATCAAGCGGTAAATAGTTGACGTTTTCTTATGAGCCTCATAGGACGCAAAAACCGACCTCTCTCTACGCCAAATCTATATTAATAAAATGCTTTGTCCTGACTGACTGATGACGGATCAACGCACAGCCTAAACGGCTGGTCGTAGAAACGTGAAATTTGGAGGACATCTCCTTATATGTTGTAGGCATCCGATAAGAAAGGTTTTTTGAAAATTCCACCCCCAAGAGGGTGAAAACGGGTGGCAAAGTTTGTATGGCAAAACATGATTTCCGACCTCCACGCGGGCGAAGCCTCTGGCAAAAGCTAGTCAGAGATAAACGAACCACAATACACCACGAAAGAAGATGAAGAATGTTTATCAGTATAACGATATTAGTTGTCATGTGATAGTTCAGAAGCGAACTCATACAAATTCATTTACTCTGATTGTATCAGCACAATTTCATTCATTTAATAATGGTTTAAAACCTGCCTATAACTAGGTAGGTAAGTCTTTAGTTAAACTTGAACTACCTACCGGTAACTATCGACAAATAATTTCATTGACGTTGTCAGGTAAAACAATGCTGAGATGACGGCTGATAAAGATTTATGGAAGCAAATTAATTCAGCTTCATTTTGGCAATTTATGAGTAGGTCCATGTAACGATGACATTGTACCATGTTCAAGTTAGAGACACAGACGAAAACTACTTATAAGTACAAAAAGCGCTGAGCTGGATTTATTCTAATTCAAAATCAAATAGTGATGTGATTGTGGGATTGCGGTTTATCGATATTCGGTGTAAATGTGTTTGATTTCAGTTCCTCAGTGCCGAACGGTGGTGGGATCGATAACCATATCGATCATTCATCGGAAAGGGAGTCGGTGCACTGATTGCAAATTTTATTAAAACTGTGAAAACTAATTAGAATCTTTTAAAATAGGTTTTAATGTAGGCCATGCTTTTTTCTCCAGGTTTCTATTAGAGCTTTCAATAAAACATTAGGTTTTGTCTATAAGGCTAAATTTGGTCTTTTGGGACTAAAACTATGTCTTCTCAAAGTCTTCAAATCATTAACAAGGTAAGAAATTCAACTTTGTGTTTTATAAAGTTTACACATAGACCAAAGCCCCGGAAGCTTGGTGGTTACCGTCACCTATAGATACCTACCACATCAAGGGAATTGCCAAAACGTTACCGACAGAGCCATTTTGTGTCTGTAACGCACCAAATGCATACAGCAAGGCGGACGCAGCTAGACAATCCTTTTTTTAAACGACCCTACTGTTAATAGCTTCAAGTTTAATCCAATACACCTACATACAAATCTTATGTAAACTAGGGACAGCTCTCGCCACTGTTTAAGTACAAATATCTGTACAAACTGCCCATAACCCCCTAAAAGTAACCGAATACGTTCAGCAAATGTACAAATCGGGCGACAGTACCTACTTATCCCTTTATTACCTCGCCAAACATTTCCATAAATATTATCCTTATTACTAATGGACTACGGTTCTTTTTCCCTCACCGGGCAGCAACAGGAGCGAATCAAAGTGGACAAACAATGGTAATTGACAGGAAATTGTAACATTATTCCATGTTTGGCTGGGAGCTTAGACTTCTGTTCAGTATAAAGTTGCAGGCTAAAAAAATATTAGGTATGCTTTTGATTTTTTTAATTAACTACTTAACATACTTAGTATGTGAGCCATCATGCAGTAACTGCAAATGGCCTTTGGTTCTTTATCTTTCATTATAGTTCATTTTTACTATAATTATATAAACTTTTACTAAAGCCTATTGAATCTTAGGTACCGTACGAAACGTTACTTTAAAAAGAATAATTTAAAAAATATTTCTTGAGGCTTCATCTCGTTTATGAGTCGCACCACACATCTTGAAGGGCTGTTGAGTTACCTATTTCAACTAGTTTTCTGGCCTTTTGAAAATAAATTGTGCTCTTATTATACGACAGGTATTTTACGACACATCTATATGAACTCCAAAGGCTTCCAATTATTTATTACGATTGATATTCGCATAACAGTCGGTGCCGACGGCAGTGGCATAATATCCTCGCAAGCACGCAGGGCAAACACTGGCGAGACGGTCACCCATCTCAGACTCAACCGCGTTAATGCCCGAATAACTGTTTACGGGAGCCGTATGGGCCGAATGTCCCCAATCCCACGCCATCTTGTGGTCCGGTAGCGTTGTTTGAGGTGCGCCCGCGCCGCCCGTCGCGTCGCGTCGTACAAACAGCCCACGGTGGCTCCGCGGTTAAACACGCACTGTTTGTGCTATTAGTGAACAACTACCGAATATTATTGTACTGAGTTTTTACTGGATTTCAAATGTGCCACCATTATTCTTGAAGACTTTTTCTTTTTTTTTAAGAATTATCATTCTTGAATTGATATAAATAAAAAATAAATATTGATATTCAGCCGCAACCAGTTAGACTGGAAGCCGACCCCAATCATGTTTGGGAAAAGGCTAGGCGGATGATGATGATGATGATCATTTTCACTTGTATATGCAAATCTGGGCCTTAGGTAAACGAATTGGGGAACTGTAATGTTTACCAAAGGCATGTAAATAAATAAATAAATAAATAAATAAATAATTCCTGAATTATTTTGAAATCAGCCATTCAATTGTTTTAGTGATACGTTTTTAGCGTATCTGTCTGTTCAGCCTAATTTAATTTTAACAAGCAGACATTTCTTCCTACTATCGTTTTTGCAAGATATGTCTAGGTTTAATAATATTGTTAGTATTCAACGAACGTCTGCTAATAATGTATTGTATGAAGTTTAACCTCAAGCGCATACACTTTCAGTCGAGGTTACCTATAACAGGAAAACGTACTTTTATAAACTTTTGGCCTACAAGAGTTTCCGGTGCGATATTAATAATATCTTCAGACGCACATTACGAAATACAAGTCTTAAAACCTTTTAATTTATTGATAGTAAAAATCATGTTGTTACACCAAATTATTTTGTTTATGATTTTGTTGTGTCATCTCCTGACGGATGTCAAACGTATTAAAAAGAGAAAAATACATGCAATCAAGTTTTATTTAAATGTTGTGTTAGTTTTCAAGCATCTGCACAATTTTCGCGACATCATCATAAGTACAACCTGTTGAAACACAGGCGAGTGATGGTGTTTTTTCTTTGTTGCACAGAACGTCGTCTGAGCATTGCGTTCTATCTAATGTAGTTTTGAATGACAACACTATTTAGTAACTTATTTTTTTTTCTTAAAGTTGATTTCACCAACAAACAAGTTTTATTTCACGATCGAGACTAACATAAATATTTAATAAATGTGTATAATTATAATTAACTGTAACACCGAAGTGTGTGCGTGGCTCGTGCTGAATAACGCGCGGCGGATAACCTCGCGATAACCGGCGATTATCGACGACCCCTCGATACCGGCGCCCGCGCCGTGTGACCGATCTCGATACATTTCTGTTAGCGTTCACATCACTAGTGCTGATGTAGGGCTGAAGGATCTTTTGCTAAAGCGGCAGCGTTGAGAAGTTATAAAACTAAATCGAACAATTCAATTGTTTCACTCATTATTATACACATTTAGGCGAATCACACACCACCCTGCGCTACGCTACGGGATGCGTGGCGACGGAACAAAAGCCCCGCGCGTGAATGCGTTTTCAGTGCGTTGCACTACGCTGCGTGATACGGTGCAGTGTGCGAATCGCCTTAAACAGACAACTTTTTTGTGGCGAATTGAAGGATCAACTAAGCACATTTCAATTGTTATTAAATATATAAGACATTCCCAAAAACAACTGACACAGGCAGGAATCGAACCTGCGACCTCTGCCTAAGTCGCCCCGGTTTAGGCAGAGGTTGCAGGTTCGATTCCTGCCTGTGTGAGAATGTGCCAGAATGTCTTATATATTTAATAACATTATATAAGCAACATGGCTTTAACATGTTTAATATTCGTAAAAATATACATTTATCACATTTCAATTGTTTTTTTAATTAATTAGCAATACTTCTAATCCATCAATTTCTAAAGGAATCTCATGACGAGTTAGATCAGAAACATCGCCAACCACTGATTGCTAGTCGACGAACCTGGTATTGCAAATAAACAACTACCTATTACCTACCTACATTACAAATAAAAACTTCGTAATATTAATTGATAGAATCGTTAGGCACACTGTTGAATTTGCATTACTTACACTAATTAGCACGTTGTAAGTACTATAATTCACAGAAATCGTGACAAACTTTTTTCAAAGAATTGTTAGTTCCAGTACCTACCTCTATTCTAAATGTGGAGAGCATTAGATATAGATTATCAAACTGCGCATCAAAATTTATACACAAACAGATTTTGAGTAAAGTATACAGTTATACAATAAGCTTAGTGACGCGCAACGGTGCCGTTTTATCGTAGTTATCGATAACCCTTGACGCCCTCTGACATATCGATAAACCGCGCGCGTTTAGTGCGGCGCTGCGTCTGCGCCGCCGCGCCACCGGTCATGCCGATTTTAACTAAACCAGGTAATTAACTGCTAGTTTTTTCAACACGATAACGTAGTTTTTAATTAATTAAATGGTCCTTTTTTGACATGTATACCTACGTATTACTTTAAATGTAGTTGAAAATGTTATGGTGACAAAATTAAATGATAAATTTTAGGTTTTCAGTTTTCTGTTCTGTATACCTCCATAAAATATTATAAACGTGAAAGTTTGTGAGGATGTACGGATGGATGTATAGATGTATATGTGGATGTTTGTTAATCATTTACGCAAAAACTACTTAACGGATTTTGATGAAACTTTACAGTAATGTAGTTTATACATCAGAGTAACACATAGTAGACGGCGCGGCTTCACCCTCATTTTCGTCCCAAAAATGAGGGTGAAGCCGCGGGCGGAAACTAGTTCTAACTATGGTTGATAATTGGCGAAGATATCGCGTAACATACATACAAAAAAAATACAGATCAATTTTATTGTACCTAAGTATATTGAAGTCGATTAACAGAAGGATGGTGAGCAAAGACAAACTAATCTAAATAATTGATAACATTATTAACACTACAATTATTTTAAAAGTTTCTTCTAAAACTGTTATTTTTACTTGGGACGTACAGACGGTTACATAAATATATTATTAGCTAGGATACTGATAAGCGATCCAAGAATACCTAGATGTATTAAAATACCTAGATACTGTTTTATGTCGTAGTATCCAGTTATCGCGAACTGGATACTACCAAGTGTTTACATTCTACCATTTTATCTTTCAATAGGTTTTACCCGCGGCTCCGCTCTCGTGCTTGTAAGGAAAAATAAGGGATTTTTATCCCACTGGAACCGGGCATTTTTCCAGGATACAAAGTATAGCCTATTTCACTCTATGCAAAAACCGTAAGTGCGACTTGCACACCGAGGGTTCCCTACCCTCCTTGGACGTATAAAAAGATATTTATTTAGTTACTAGATTCCGCCCGCGGCTTCGCCTGCGTTTTTGGGATAAAAAGTAGCCTGTGTTATTCTGATGTATAAGCTTATTATGCATTTGGTCTTTCATGTGTTTCTTCATGTTTGTCTATGAGTGTTGGTGATTTCAGACCGTTAAGTCAAAGTTTTCAAACAATGTTCTATTTCACAGTTAGTACCTAGTATCTTACCTATATTATTTAGAAACTTAAAAGTACTTGATAAAGTCACAACTTTAGTCAGGTTTGTACCTATAACAGTTTTCATTGACGCAATAAATGTCGATAATCACCACTAAGTCGGAAAAGTCCAAAATTTAATCCCGGATCGGCTCTGTCTTTGTGACGTGGGATTTAATTAACTCCACACAAACCCACCGATAATAAATTCGCAAAGATAGCTAATTAAAGACAGAAGTTAACGCCAATGAACAATGTGTCAACGTATTTTAAAATGACGCAAGTAGAACAAGTTGCATCATCTTAACATACAGCCTTGTTCTTGCACTTTGGGTTGTAAATCATTGATTCATCGATCTTCAATCATTTATCACAAAAAAAAAGGTAAGAATACAGTACCGTACCTATCCTAAATTTTTGCAGATGCAACATAGAACTTAACTTAGATATTCAATAACAATACAGGTTTATTGTAATATGTAGTAACTTGAGCAATATTGTATTAGAGGAGACAGACGACTTTATGTTATACACAAACAGACAAGCCACTGTTTATTGTTCAAAACTGGCTGATGATTCAAGCTGCCCCGAAGTTTTCGGCAAGAAATAACAATAAAAGTAAATAAAATGTGTGATGCTATTTAAACATGAGACGATACATTAGAAGGTGGTTATAAGAATGCACGTAACTATGTACGTACCCACTAATTACATCGTGTCACCAAACGAGGGGACATAGAAACACCCACAGGGTGGGTAGATTAGAGATTCTCCCGTCCAAGCCGCCGCGGTAGACGCTCCGGGCGTCGGAGCCGCGTGACGACTCCCGGCCACCGTAGGCGCGGGCCTGCGGGCGGTGAGTAATGGGTAGCTCACCGTCCGATCAGGATCAGGCCCGTGCCAAATGACGCGTACGTGTTCCACGCGCGCCTCAAAGAGATGTCAGCATCGAAGAGGGGGCCCACTAGAGCCCAACCCTGCCGGGAAAGCGGGATTGTCCGAAAGTCATACCGCTGACCCGGAACATAAAGGGCAAAGGAAGGAGCACGGGTGGGTTTTAGTCAGTAAGAGTCTGACACTCCCTTCCGCTCCGCCCAGAGCGGGAGGGGTCATTTGATGACTTCCCATCCTCAAAAAAAAAAAAAAAGCGTGGGTAGATTCAAACTGTCTGTAAGTTTAAATTAGTACGTTGCTGTTAAGTCTAAAATTATCATTCGGGCTGCCAATTTTAAAGACTAGAGACGTAACCGTTAGATGATACTGATAATCATTATCTAATAGATATTATAAAGCTCGAAGCTTTTTTAAAGAAAACCTCACACGAGTATTGAGTTTACCACGATGAAAATACAGGCTGATGAAAATGTTAGCAAAAAGATGCGCACTTTTGTATGTAATGAAATGAAAATGATGTTTTTATTTTTAATTTCTGCTTATATTGGTGAGAAAATCATCAATTTATAATCGTGTTATAAAGCGTCATTCATGTTACGGTAAGATATTGACCCTTTATCGAGGGCGACCTGAGCTATCGACAATTTGCGTCACATCATTATCTATTATACCTACTGAGGCGCTAATTAATTGTGCAACTATTGGTAAACATGTGTTGTTCTTTATCATCATAATAAACATTAAAATTCATCATGCTCTGCATATTAGAGACTGTGTCAGCTGTTACTACGTCATCGGTTCATCGCACAATCTACGAGTATCAATTTGGCCTATCTTAAGACACAGCTGTACAAACTATGCTAAGCATTTAGTGGCAGTCGATCGTCTTTCTAACAGCGTCTTTTTAGGGTTCCATACCAAAATGGTAAAAAACTTTTTTAACAAAAAATAACCGACTTCAAAAAGCCACTACAAAGAAAATATTAATTTTGGTTTCGGAAGTCGGTGGCTTTGGTTTTAGTTTGCTTTTTTTGCCACCGACTTCCGAAACCAAAATTAATATTTTCTTTGTAGTGGCTTTTTGAAGTCGGTTATTTTTTGTTAAAAAAGTTTTTATTTTTCCCTTTTTAGTTCTTTATCTCGCGTTAGATTACTTTGACGAATTCGTTCAATAGTAAATCTTCTACGTAGTGAGTACATTTATGCATATAACTTTGTACATAGGAATGATTACCTAATGTATTATATACTAAAACCTTCCTCAAAGTATGTAGATTACGTTAGTGAAAACCCCATCCAAATCGAATCAGTAGTTTTTGAGAAAATCGCGCACATACAAACATACATACATACCTACATACATACATACATACATACGGGACGAATACAGAACCTCCTTTTTTGAAGTCGGTTAATGAAGTCGGTTAAAAAAGGAACCCTTATGGTGCGACTTCGTCTGTCTGTCTGTCTGTCTGTCTGTCTGTCTGTCACACCTGCTTATTTCAGCAATTACTTATGCTATCGACTTGAAATTTGGAACAGTGATAAAGAATGCTTGTTCAACTTTATTGCAAATGAAAAAAGTCCAAAAATATTTTTATTTTCATTGCAAAAGGGGCCGGAGTGGGGGTCCGAAATTTTAAAGTGGGGTTACTAGGTCAAGTGACATATCATATGAAAGGGCTTGATCTGCACATTTCAAAAAATATTTTTATTTTATTTTATGTCTCACAGTTTTCGACATACGATGAAAAATGTCCGAAAAACTACCATTCCCCCCCCCCTTATCTCCGAAGTTTGCGAGGCGAAAAATCTGAAATAATTAGAGTTGATAGTAATTGACCCAAATATGGCACCAAAAATAAAACGATGTTCCTAACTAGTACAGTTTTTTCAGAATCATCAAAATTCCTTCACAAACAAACTTAGTTATGCGGTCCGGATTTTTTCACTTTATACGTCCAAATATGATACGGAACCCTCGGTGCGCGAGTACGACTCGCACTTGGCCGGTTTTTTTTCTATGACTTTCGGAAAGCATTTGATATTGTCAAGCATGACATTTGGCCGTCGAACCTGAGTACGACAAGTATGGTCACAGATTTATATTAATTTCTTGCTCGTAACTTGATACATTAGTAACTAGGTTGCTTGAACAGAATCGTGTGTGTCTCATTTCTTGTAATATTTACGTATTTAGGTATGTTGCTCGTTGAGGCGCTGTGCAAGGTTCAATTCTTGGACCGCATTGCTACATTTAATATTGTTGAATGTTTCTACAGTCCGTTCATTGTGATGGGAATGTCACCACAGTTCTAGATTTAACCAGTGACAGAGGTGGTCCTATCTTTTAATAACTTTAAACTGGTGACCTGTGTGATAATCAAACTATCAACAATAAATCAAAACATGCATTCTGTATTAGTATGTAACTGTTCTCTTACGAAGTATCTAATAAAATTAATAAACTAGCTAGACACTCTGTCACGTAGCACTTATGATGATATGAACAATTTGATGTGACAAAGATTTTTTTATTGGAAGATCTTTGTTTGCGCTTATTTTGCAGACCAAAGCTAGAATGACGATTGCGAAACAAGAAAAAAAGCGTGAGGTGCCTTAAACAATTGGAAGCAGTGAACAATGTGTTTGTTATTCAACGTTAAATAAGTTAGATACTTATCTACTAATTTTACTCAATTTTGATAGAGAGTTTTTGAATTTGAGTACGCACTATTTTGAAATTTCTTTAAATAGCAGAATTGCAACTCCGATAGACTCTGCACATGATGATTAATCATATGTTAACTAAGCGAACTTAATACATTCTTATCACTTGTATTGTATCTATATTTACTTACGTCAAAGACAAAAGTAAAATAAGATCAGCGAAAAGCTTGAACCCTAGTATCGGTCACGTTTTCTGACAGAATTTGGTCCTTAGGTTAAAATGTTTCAACTAATTCAAACTTACAGGTACTTTACAGCCCTTAGATTAATCCTACAAAACATTCGTCTACCTATATAAGTATATATCTTCTATAACCACCCAGTGATTACTCTGCGCCTTTGAAAAAAAATTAGACGACTCGGCGTTGGTCCTGGCTGGCTTGCAAATACTGAAGGACGTATCTCATAAGTTGTCTTCTACCTTTAGGGTATTGGTTTCTACCAGTGGGATGTTGCAATACACTTTTATCTCCGCAAATACATCTAGTTAAAGACTGGAAGTCTGTACTTAATGGTTGGGGCATAGCTGAACTTATTCCGAACAAATTCGAAGGGTGTTGAATGTGGCTTTTAAAACATTACGATAAAAAGGAGGGCTTTTATCAGACAATGTTGGTATAATTTAAATAGTAGCATTAGATTTTAAAATAAAACTAACTTTCTGCTTTTATATAAATGTTTCCAAAACAATGGATTCAATCGTAAAAGCTTCTTCTTCTATTACTTTGAACGTTTTCGATTCGGGTAGGTAGGTACCTACTACAGAAACTGAGAAAAACGCTTTTTATGAGTCGTCTGTCAAATATCAATATGAATTTCTTAATAAAAAAAATTGCAAGTTTAATTAGTAACAATACTGTTAACTACGCATTTCAGAACTGATGTTTTAAGTCTGTGTGACAAATGTTTAAAAATTACTTGTTCACTTTCTGTTTTACGAAGGTGGCACATTATTACACAGACGAGTAGGTACATAACAAGCCGTCGCCTGAGTGTTTCAAGCAAATGACAAACAGTAGGTACATACATTATGTTATGTTTAACTTTCATTAGTGTAAATTGCACATAGGTTATATTAAAAGTGCTTATGACGCGGTTTACTATTGGTTGAGGCAGTTACAATATATTAAAGTCAAAGTATAAATTCAAATTACTTTTAATTCATTTGCAGAGGCTGTTAGAGATCGCTTTCTCGTACATTGCAGGCTTTATTTTCATTTCTATCAAACCGCTTACTGAAATGAATGGCTACGTCACTAGAAATTAGTAAAAATCCAAGAATGCAGTTTTTTCGATGAAAGTTGTAAACGTTGACTTTATGATGAAAATATGCAATTCGACTAAAAGCAGCGGCATATATAAGCAAGAGAAAAGGTTTTCTTTTTATTTAAAGGTTGAAGTTTAACAAATCATGTTGCATAATTTAAATAATTAAGTAAAGATTTGGTCCTTTTCGATTCGGTTATGGATGTTGAAGCCCCAAAGCTCCGCAATGATACAGATATTATAAAAGATACAGAGACTCTATACCATCATAAAACGAATATGTTTTATTATAAACAGAATGTCATTAAGGAATATAAAAAAAACAAAAGAGAAACACTACGGTACTTTCAGTGCGTTTACGGTGACTTTAGTAAGTTCTCCATAGGACCTGATTCGTGCGTGCTAATTATTTTCCAGTAGACAGTTACATGAATTTGCTCATGTTTTAAGCAAATTCGACCTTAACGGAACAGGTTTGATTAGCGGTACCAATCTAGATATTTATTTCTTTATTAACCACTCCAACCCGTGGTATTTGAGGCCTAACTGGATCAAATACATTCTGAATAGGTACTTACTGCTTTTTTAACTAGGTATGCTTAGGTCACATTTTCTATTAGCCCTATATTTATCTTTGGCTTTCTTTCAGAAGTTTTGTACTCTGAATTTTTTAACGGTGCTGATGATGAAACGGCTTGTAATACTATTAAAAACAAAATGTTTGTGTACGAAGGATCAGACTCACCGGTCTCCATAGCGTATCCCGCGGCGGCTGCTGCGGCGTGCAGCGCCCCGTACTCCTTGCCGTCCATGCCGCCCAGCATCATGTCAATTGTCACTTCACTTCACATGGACACCGCGGCACTCACGTTCGTCGCGCGACGCTTCGCCGCCACATGTGCGCGCGCGCCACCGACGCGCCGCCAGCGACCACCCGCCCCGCCCCCCGCCGCCATTGGCCCGCACCGGCCAATCGCCGCGCTTCATTTCGAACGCTTTCCTTTTTCCATGTCGCGTTCTATTTGAAGCGTGTTGATGCATCTTTAGTTTTGGCCATTCAAAATTGTACCTTATCTGTTTGAGACAAAGTTGATAATGTGTAGCGGGATAGTGTATAAATATGTCTGTTTTCCCGTTCGGTCGGATGCGCTCGGGCAGCGAGCGAGACGAGAGCCGAGGAAAATGCGTGCCGCTCGAGTAGGCAGGGTGCGCCTGCGCTGGTGGGAGCGCCACACATCGCTATGTATGATTCGACACGGCTCTATGTACTATGTACGCTCTTTGTAATTGATATTTTTTATGTTCGTTAATTCGTGTTGCTAACTAATGTTCTGTGACTGACAATGATACGAGGAACTGATACGGCGACATTTTGAAAAGAAAACAGTCAACGTTTTAACGAATTATTTATGCTGTTTGTACGTATTTTATTTTAATTAGGCTCAAGTTTAGTCGTTGTGAAACGCGCAACACAATTAATCAGTTGAACTTAGCGGAGTACTGAGCTATCGCTCGGCCGCGCGGTTCACTATGATCTGATAAGAATTTAATTAATTATTCTGTATGTGTTGCTGAAAATTTAAATGCTTGGCAGACAGGCCAAATGATTCAGGTACATAGCTAGATACATGATCATGATGTATCGCCAGCACAAAATAAATTATAGAATGCAACGCCAGTCGTATCTAGTCGGGAGAACAAATAATTCTAGCTAGGTACCTAGGTACCTACCTACCTACCTAATACATCGCCATCGTAGAGAGCAACTGCTTTGTAAATAGGTAGATGACTGCAAATGTATGGTAGGTACCGAACAAATATTTATTGTTCCATACCGATAAACGTTTTCTTTGTGTACGGTACTTTTTAATTCCAAATAATTTTCCGGTTTAGCAGTTGTTTTACGGCTACAATTTTTACACAGGAAATTGTCAGCGCTTTGGAACAACAATAGAATGAATAAGAATTCTTGAAAATCGTTCTAAAAACGCAGTGTGAATGGCCTAAAACATTACAAGCAGACGCTGAAAACTTTGTTTTGTAATGTTAAAACGTAGCATATCATATATTAGAAGAACGCTGCTCAAAAGCCAATTAAAACTGAATAATTCCTGAAATACTCGTAAAACTCGAGCACAAGTCGGAAACACATGGCAGGAATCAAACTCATCAGATCACATGTCATGATGATATCACAAAAAGCGCTTAAGACGCCGCCGCCGGGCGTTGTCTGTTAATTACCCCAAATATGTCGCTTATTTGTGTAAAAACGGTGCATAGGCTTTGAGTCGCCGCTTGGATGCGCGGGCGCAGCGGATGGGAGCAAATTGGCGGGAGCAAATGACGCGACGCGCGCGCAGACACAAACGTGCCGACGGACAGAACTGTTTGGCTTTGTTCTGATTCATCTGCCGGCTCCGACCGGGTTCATGATCAAGTGTGTTCGGTATGACTAGGACGAGTTGATTGGGCCTAGGAAATATGTACCTACCTGCAATAATAGTGCGTGCGTGCAACAATATGCCTTCAGATTCCGAACAAAACAAAATTACCTAATCTACTATCGTTTAAATGACTGTAGCGTACCGCAAGGCAATATACTTGGACCTCCTTATGTAGGTACCTAGGTACCTGATGCTTTTGTCTTTACATTTGGTTCTTATCTTCAGTTACCTACCTAAAGATAAAAAGTGAATCGAAAAGACCAATTTTCTTAACTTTCCTATTTACTATCTACAGGGTGGCAGGTTAAACAGTGGAAATATTTTAAGGGGTCATTGTACTCATCATTATGAACAACTTTGAACAACAAAAAAAAATCAGCTGTTCCATACATTTATGTTCACAAAACTCAACAAAATGTACCTACCTATGGATAGGCTGATTTTTTTTTTCGCGATTTCAGGGTTGGTCCCATAGTAAAAGTTGTTCATAATGATGAGTACAATGACCCCTTAAAATATTTCCACTGTCTAACCTGCCACCCTGTATAATGATTTATTTCGTCGCGGTTGTTGACTCGCTAATTATATTATCACACTACTTTAAAATGCAAAAGTATGTGTGCGTATTTGTTACTCCTTTACGCTGAAACGGCTGCACGGATTTGGTTGAAATATGCCTAAGAGGTAACCTAAAACCTGGACAAGAAAATAGGCTACTTTTCATCAATTTTCACGCAGACGAAGTCGCGGGCAACATCTATTATAGTTACTCGATATTTTTATTACTCGAGTTCGTAAACAAATTGATTTAATTTCAATAAAGACTAACGTCCAGTGGTGCAGTTAAGATAGGTCCTATAGAAACAAACCTGACCGTCCTGGGTAAGGCCCATTGTATACCTACTCTACATAATCTGTGGAGTTTACACCTAGTAGGTACAGGTGAACAGAAAATAAGTTGGACATTCAGGTACTTACGGGATTTTTTGTGAGGTAGATTTTATTATTTTATGTACGTAGTTACCTAGTAGGTAATTTACAAATTAATCGTCTTTGCTGATTTTACGGCGTTAATATTATTAAGAGGCTTATAGAAGAAAATATTATAATAAAACAAGTTTAAACAAATTAAATCGCGTATATTACAGATTATCAGTCGTCCTGCGACCACGAACGCTGCAAAGTGTTCGAAACGTCAGGAAAACTCTGTAAAAATCTGTAATATACGCGATTTAATCCGTTTAAACTTGTTTTATTTTAATGTGTAATAATCGCGAAAACCTAAGACATTATTATGAAGAAAATATTATTATGTATTAAATAAATAAACCACAAGTTGAATGAAAAACTCTGTGTGTTTGGAAAATGTGACATTAAAGTTAAATATTTTATTTTAATTTATCGCGGCACTTGTGACAACTCTCCAATTCCTAAAAAGATCATAAGTATTATTAATAAAAATATAGCACAAATAAAATATCAATAACAAGCTCGTTTGTATGAAATTATATCGTAGAATATTACAAGAGTTTCGGTGGCTGCGCCCGCGCACACGTTATACGTTAATAAATAAGCTATAAAGCGCATTGTTCGCGATCAGGCGGCGTGGTTAATGCTCGATTGTCAGCCGCAACCCCGACGACGATTTATAATCCCGAGCAGCATTGTTCAGCTTTTATCTTTTCTATAGCTCATATTTATAGCAGTCGTTAAAACTGCATTTTTCACTAAAATTAAATGTTTAGTTCAGATTAGCAAAGGTTGCACGTAACAGATTCCGATATCGGCGCGTGAAGATATCGCTCTCGGCTTCAAATTATTACTGTTGCAAGAATATTAAACACGCGGTAGGTACTTGATAGCTTTACGTTTTTTATGTTTTTAGATTTTTTATTGTTTACCTATATGTATTTTTTTTTTCAGGGCGACTTTAAAAATACCGGCCAAGTGCGAATCGTACTCGCGCACCGAGGGTTCCGTATTTTATTGGACATTTTTCATCATATGTCAATAACTGTGAGACATAAAATAAAAATATATTTTGAAATGTGCAGATGAAGCCCTTTCATATGATATGTCACTTGACCTAGTAACCCCACTTTGAAATTTCGGACCCCCACTCCGGCCCCTTTTGCAATGAAAATAAAATCATTTTTTGACTTTTGTCATTTTCGATAAAGTTTGGCAAGCATTTTTTATAACTGTTCCAAATTTCAAGTCGATAGCATTAGTAGTTGCTGAAATAAGCAGGTGTGACAGACAGACAGACAGACAGACAGACGAAGTCGCACCATAAGGGTTCCTTTTTTACCATTTTCGTACGGAACCCTAAAAAGAAGAAAGGTAGTTCCTAGTTTCTCTGCTGTTCTTTCTTATTCGTAGGATGGAGTAACATAAATACCGAATCCCGGCTGTTTAGACTCCAGTGAGTATTTGTCGCAATGAAAAACAGAGATCACTGCTTTCAAGCACTTGGCCGGTTTTTTTTTCGAGGTGGAAATCCTCATGCATCCGGATGCACCACGCCCTGGGGAGGGCGGAGGGGTCTGTCAGACTCTTACTGACTAAAACCACCCCGGTGTTCCTCCAACTACCTTACGCCGGGGGCACGTGAGTCACTCACGCATTCGTCCGCACTCCCGGCAACTAGGTACGAACTATTCAACTTTATTACTGATTGCACCATCTCCCTGCAACTCATAACCTAGTAGGTACCTACCTGTGTGATGTGGCTACGAAGTGGAGTAGTGGAGATGAAGGGAAACGATACGTGCTTGACGAAATTAAATCAATTTGTTACGTGGTGATTTATTCATTTTTATAATCTTTTAAACACATGTATTTGATTGTCATGGTAATCTGCCAGTGAAATAATCCTATTCTAATTGGTTGTGGTCTGGTGCAAATAGTGGTATTACGACGACGAATTGATCCGGTGTTTGGACGTGGCGTCAGAAAGTAGGTACACAGTTGGAAAAATCATTCTTCTGGATGCGAAGAAGGAAGATACTTTGGGAATGGAGGAACGAGGTGGAATGTTCCTCTATTGTAAAGGGAGGATCCTCCGACCAGATCGGGAGGTATTGTCTGGTAGGCCATTGTCCGGTTCATGTCAGTCCTCTGTATTATCCTTATTTCTCTGCGAACTCTTCTTGCGCGATGTAGGATTACTGTGACGTCAGATGTATTGTAGTGGCATCTACAACTGCTTTGCTGCTGGCTGTCTAGCTAGATAGGTAGTTCTCAATGCCACCAGTAAGAGTCGCTACCATACCATTGAAAAAAAAAATCATAGTGTTTTTTTCAATTTTTTCGTACTCAGGTAAAAGAATTGCTGTTTGTGCCTTAACAGACAAACACAGGAGTCTATAAGTGATCTATTGACTTTGTAGAGTGGCAGTTAAAGTTAAAACTAATCCATGCGCTATCATGATCATCGATAAGATATGGCGTCAATTATTTACTAAAGCGTGCATGTGATTGAAATTGATGAGGCAAACGTATAATACTTCTCCACCCGCTTTGGCACCCATTTGTCGCTACGCTACTGCGTGTCTCTCCATTACAGCTTTATTCTGCAACGCTAACGGACATATCTACAATTTACGAATCTTCTTTGTAGCAACCGTTTTGGTCTAAACTGCAACAGAAGAGATGCTTTAGGTGCTCCCACTTAAACTACAGAAACCCATAAGCTTATGGGTTTACTATATGTTAGCCCACAGTACGAGAACAATGACAGCACTGTGACAACATCCACCTACCTGTCTACCTATAAATAGCATGTCAAACAGACATGGCGGCGCACGCGCAGGATTGTTTTAATCAGCGTGGTCGCGCGCCGCCGACCGCGACCACTGCCCGCTATTCATAGAACACCTGGCTTTTATGTGGTCGCACGGTACCAACGAGGTGTTACAGAAGTTTTACTAAATACAACGGCCAATAACTGCTGAGCTGACCGTATTTTGGGAGAGATGTCCACCTAATTTAGGTACCTGCGCGGTCTTTGGGTAAAAATGCAGCATTTGTCTTATCGTAATTCGTATGTGTATGCCCACTAATTAAACATACCTAATCGTCAACCACTACCCTGCTTTTTTTTTTTAAAGCAGTGATAGCCTAGTGGTCTAACCATGTGCCTCCCACGGCGAATGGTTCGAGTTCGATCCCGAGGCACGCACCGCCGACTTTTCGAAGTCATGTGCGTATTAGAAATTAATTATCACTTGCTTTAACGGTGAAGGAAAACATCGTGAGGAAACCGGCATGTCCTAGAACCAAACATTCGAAGACATGTGACGTCCACCAACCCGCACTGGGCCCGCGTGGTGGACTACGGCCCACTCCCTCTCACAGAGAGGAGGCCTGTGTCCCAGCAGTGGGAACATTATAGGCCGATTATGCTATGCTTATGCTAACCACTACCCTGAGCAGCAGTTCGAAGATTATTGCATTTGTCGTCAAATCTTCTACTTTAATAAATCTCAAATACTGTACTGATTGACTGACAAACCAGTGGGTCTATAAGCACAAAATTTTGCACAGGAATCATCCCTTATTTACTGAGGTGAGCACTTTAAAAATTCATCATATAAATAACGTAACAATTAAATGAATATTCTATTCTATTCATGCGTAGAGATAATGTCAAAATTATGTGCAGCATCTTACTCCCATGTTGCACCAATAACGACCTATACCTACCTACCTATGCTGACTGGAACATCAGAACGGCTTATAATTTCGTCAAATGGGGCTTCTGTGTGTCGTTGCTCTGTGGCTGTATCTAAATGCGTGGTCTGAGAGCTTGTCTGTTGTGTGAGGACATGATTGTAATGAGGAGGAGTGACGCGGTGACGGTGAAACCAGCGACTAGCAAGTACTCCTTAATACTTACTTCTTATGAATATTATTATGTAGTCGGTGTTAACCACGTTAACATTGATAAGATAATGTGACACCGTACCTGTGTACGATGTAACCCAACAAGGCCCTTAACAGTGCCGCATTGTCTTGTTACGGGGAAAGTTGTGGGGCTTTTTCAATTCAGAGATTTTGTTGTCGGACTGCTGCGACGTTGGTAACTGGTACTGCGCACGCACGACAGCAGAACGGCGCCCGCGCCGTCGCTCTCGACGTGTCAACTCTATGGAAAAAAAAACAAGTCCGTGCGCAGTAGGTACCTACGACAGCCGCACCGCTGCCGCACCGCAGCATTCCGAAAACAAACGTCTGAATTGAAAGAGCCCTTAGAGTGGCATGAAAGTCTTAATATCTCATTCAACTTTTTATATTGCGGCTTAGGTCATGGCGTAGAACAAGATAGGTATAATAGTATCTTGATCAGGAGTCGTGGGCTTCGGGTCGAATTCAGTTTGACTTGAAACGTAGAGCCTGCTATAATATTATGTTAAGTCCCAATCATGATCTCTTAGCATAAAATTAAATATGCACTACACAACAAGGGCTTCGTGGATGGCTAAATAATCACAGCATGTTGTGTTTAGCACACATTGTAGTTATAGAAATCGTACAGAATAAACTAAAGCATTTTTTAGTGCCAGAGAATCCCTTACCCTTGCCTATGCTTCAGTTTTATTAAATTACTGAAAATGCAATAGGTACTTCCAGTCTAATTTCACTCATTCCTCGTGAACTTTTTCCTGCCTAAAGGACCAACACGCCCTACACTTAAAACCCTCGCATGATATTATTACAGTTAGCATGCGCTTGCGCAGTATCTCGCGCACTATTAATATGCGCGGGCGCTTCCCATGCGCCTCAGATCTCAGCGGCGGGCGCTACGCTCCACCGCGGACGGTAATCGGGCCGCCTACCTTACCCCTTACTGGAAACACCTATGTGATATAATAAACCTTATTAAATGGAAAATAGGGTTTATTTTCTCTTGGGGTTATTGGTGAGTTGTCGAAGGGTATAAAGGTATTGGATTTTGAGCTGTCTGCAAGTAATGTTACGGTTGATTTTTAGGTGTTTGTTTTTGAAGGGCGTAAGACAACGGAAGCAGTGTAGATGGTATCTGTGCCTTTAATTAGATATTTAATTAAACCAACAGTTGCCTAAAGCGATAATTGGATCATCAATTTGTGTTCAGCGATCGTGTGTCTTTGTTAATGTTTAAATACCCGAACTGTGCAGCTAGCAGGAATTAAAACAGGAAAGTAAAGAATAAACTCAATCACCTGTTTATTTTCAATAATATAAAAGCGTCTGTGATAGTTAAATGTCTGTCTGAATATAAAAACGTCTGTGATAGTAAACATGGTTAGCACATTTGTATCGCAAGCTAATGACAATATTAAAGTCTAGAAGAAATCAAGAACTTTGCTTTCAATCGCTAGAGACACTACATTTTGTCTTGTATTCAGAATAACAGAGTTAAACAGTAAGTATGATGAAAAAATCTAAGTCCACACGTTTGGGATGGCTACAATAACTTCAAATGCCAAGAATCCTGTAACAAACAAACAGACATAAATGAACTTCGTACAACTAATTTGAAGAGCGCCACTATCCGATGTCAGACAATCTAATTTTCACAACAGCCGTCACGCAGAAGACACACGTCAAAATTGTCTGCACACACACAACCCCAGCACACACACAAGCTCAACCCGTCACAATGTGTAGATGTCACAGCCCTCTGTATCAGTATCAAAGGCGCCGCCCTTCCCACCAAGTCACACGTGGGCGTATGTTCATGTCACAGGGCTACCAGTATTGAGTGAAAAGTTACTGAAAATTAGAAAAGAATGACGCATTTTTTTCAGTGAAAAAAATATAGAAAGTAGTTTTGGCTAGTTTCAGTTTTACAGTCCACTATATATTTCAATAAGGACGATTTTAGTAATCAAACACTATTAGACATTAAAATTAGTAAATAGTAAGTAGGTTAGAGTAAGCAAAAGCAGTATCATTTTTTCCCAGTATCAACTTTAAAATGAGGTTCGCTGTGCTGGCGACAGCTTAGGGGACAAGCAGGTCCCCCGCTATCAACACAATGCGTCATCAGCCGGCCTAGCATGACCACGATAGAAACAGGTTTTGTAGGACCTACAGAAGAACAGACAAAGTAACAGATTGTAGAAAGATTTCTACGGTATTATGCATAAAATCAAATCAAATTATTTATTTGTAAACATAGGTAATGCGTGGGATGTTACAATTGGTATAAAGTTTGTCCATCTATGTTTTGCATAGAAGCGTACAAATTTAAGCGGGCATAACATTTATTCATAGCTAAAATGAAGAGAAGAAATGTTTATAAGTATTCTTCAGTGACAAAATTCTGGTAAACCAAGCACGGGTCGTCGCGTGCTCGGGCAGAGGAGATAACGATTTGGATAGAAAGAACTTTGTCTATTGTTTGTGAGCGTGCGGGAGCTCTGGCGACCTTACTCACCACAGAAACACAAGACTACCAAAAAGTAGCGTTATTTGGGTGTGGTATACTTTCTGGTGGTACACTTACTTATTATCTGTTCTACTTGTAAATTTTCTTTGATTTCTTTTGACGACTGCCTACGACGTTCTTTGTTCACATACCGGTGTCGTTAACTGGCAGCCCTGTAAGTAGATCTGGTGTCACAGTCGTCATGTGACGTTCATTAACTGAACGGCTCCCTGTAACTGTGAGTATTGTGTTTCAGCCTGTAAAACTTACTGTCACATCTCTTATCTTTTTTGTAAAGATATTCCGGTTTTTTTAAATGAAATCCCTCTCTTGGATTTAATTTCATTATAATTATGACCCATTCTCATAAATACTAAAGTATCTAGGTATAAGAAGGTGGAAAACACTATTCGAGGAAAATAAAAATAGCAAAGAGGAAAATTAATTTTACAGTCAAAAGTTATAGACATTAAAAAAAAACATTGCAAAAGTCGTAAATAAAAAATGTATAATGCCATACAAAAAATTGATATTCAGTAAAACATTGTCTTTCTTTTGGGGAAAAAAGTATAAATATCATCGGATCTATGACGGTTACGGCTTTGCCATCATTATTCGAAGATTGAAAATCTCTCAAAATAAATGATAATGTAGGACGACTATGAAAAAAGCTTTCATAACCACAAATACTTGCCTACAAAAATATTGATCGTCGGTATTTACCGCGCGGCGTGCGTGCCGCCGCACTCGGGCGCGCTCGGGCGCGTTCGGTCGCCCTCGGCCGCGGTCGGCCGCGCTCCGCCGCGCCTTTGCGCCCGCGCACTATCTGCTACGGTCTGAATTCGCTAATATTTGCTAATTATACGTTTTATTTAGAAAGATCAGCAACTTATAACTGTACACAAAGTCCTGTGAGAAATTTTTATGTTCTCAAGTCAGTCGGCCTCACGCAAGGCACGTAAATGTCCTGTAAACTTTAAGAAGTTTAATTAAACGTGAAACAGCCTGTAAAACTATTACACTTTAATATTCGCGTAAACAGCAATCAATACGTTTGTAAGTACTCCGTGGAATCATTATGTAATTTGGTTCCGGAAGGTTCAAGCTCTATTGCGATTTTCCTGAAACTGTTAAAATTATACCGTTAGATATTGTGTAATAAACCCCACAATATACCTACATACCTACTAATATTATAAACGCGAAAGTTTGTGAGGATGTTTGTTACTCTTTCACGCAAAAACTACTGAACGGATTTTGATGAAACTTTACAGTTAATAAAAAAAATATAATTTTATACCTACGTCAGAATAGGCTATAATATTACACACGTAGGCTACCTTTTATCCCGAAAAACGCGGGCGGAGCCATGGGTGGAATCTGGTAAGTAAGAGATATCAAAATCAACTAACACCGGCGGTATTAGCCTCGACCTCTGCCGAACCGTGGCGTCGCTCTAGCTACCGTGTCCCCCCTCAGTTATTCTGATGTATAAGCTATTTCACTGTAAAGTTTCATCAAAATCCTTTCAGTAGTTTTTGCGTGAAAGAGTAACAAACATCCATACATTCATACATCTGTAGATCCTCACAAACTTTCACGTTTATAATATTAGTATATAGGGTTCATAGATCATTTCTATGATCTGAGGTAGGGTTTAATAACCAATGAACTTGAAACAACAACAATGAACAATGAAATTACTTAAATTATTTCCCAAACGAATGTCCCTAAGCACGTCAGTACTCCAGCATGGTTCTCCACATAACCCTACACTTCGTTTGGTAGTTGATTTTAGTGGCGACGCGGGCGCATCGCCGGCAGATTTATGACGCGTCACTTCAAAGGCTCCGACAGACAGACTATCCGACAGAAAGAGGGATGCATTAGCAACACGGTGAACTGAGGGTTAGATGCGTTCGATGGGAAATTCTTAACCATCGTATGGTATTGTTGCCGGGAAATGGCTCGCTTTTTCTATGGCCCGTAGGTACGGCGTCGGCTTCGGCGTCGGTTTCGGCATCCGCGTCTGCGTCGGCTTCGGAGTAGGCGTCGATCTCGGCTTCGGCGTCGGCGTCGGCTTCGGCTTCGGCTTCGGCTTCGGCTTCGACTTCGACTTTGGCTTCGGCTTGGTCTTAGGCTTCGGCGTCGGCGTCGGCTTCGGCTTCGGAGTCGGCTTCGGCGTCGGCTTCAGCGTCGGCGTCAGCTTCGGAATCGGCGTCGGCTTCAGCTTTGGCACCGGCGTCGGCTTCGGAATCAGCGTCGGCTTTGGCGTCGGCTTCGGCGTTGATGTTGGCTTCGGCTTCGGCGTCGGCGTCGGCGTTAGCCTCGGCTTCAGCTTCGGCGTCGGCGTCGGCTTCGGCGTTGACGTCGGCTTCGGCTTCGGAGTCGGCTTCAGCGTCGGCTTCAGCGTCGGCGTCGGCTTCGGCGTCGGTGTAGGCTTCGGCATCGGCGTCGTCTTAGGCGTCGGCTTCGGCGTCGACTTCGGAATCAGCGTCGGCTTTGGCGTCGGCTTCGGCGTTGACGTCGGTTTCGGCTTCGGCGTCGGCTTCGGCGTTAGCGTCGGCGTCGGCGTTGGCCTCGGCTTCAGCTTCGGCGTCGATGTCGGCGTCTGCTTCGGCTTCGGCGTCGGCGTCGGCTACGGCTTCGGCGTCATCGTCGGCTTCGGCTTCGGCGTCGGTGTTGACATCGGAATCGGCGTCGGCTTCGGCTTCGGCATCGGCGTCGGCTTCAGCTTCAGCTTCGGCGTCGGTGTCGGTGTCGGCTTCGGCGTCAGTTTCTGCTTCGGCTTCGGCGTCGGCTTCGGCTTACACTTACACTTATAGTTACTCTTACCCTTACCCTTAGGGTCTCCCCACATTTATCGACGCGGAATCGACTAAACCCGGTCAAAAAAGCCTTTATGTCTACGAAATAATGGGTTACTATTATAATACCATTCGCATCCGCTCGGCTTGGACGACGCGTCGCGACACCAGCCGACGGCGAAACGAGCCGTTTGCCTATTAGCTGATCGCAGTGTGCAGGTGGTGCAGATACTCGGCTTAAGCCGATTCCGCGTCGATAAATGTGGGGAGACCGGGGAGACCCTTACACTTACAGTTTAGAGTAAAGATACCTTTAGACACCTTTAAATTGTGTCTTCACATTTTGCAAACGCGTGTCGCGGTTTATTGGTACACTGATGAGTAATCCCCACTGGTTGAACAACTTCAACAGCAACCATCCACAAGACGATGCTAGAGATGAACAGCGATGGATGACCCTTGAAAGATGTTGTTGACTCAAATATAGTTCAAACATTTAATTTTAATATTCAATCTATTTTATTTCTAAACCTGAACTACCTATATACATAACTTATTATCTAATATACACATACTAAGTATTAACAAGCTAAATTAAAATATAAGAACAAAAAATAAAAATAAAAACCTAATTATGCATCAAAATATTCGTCCGCATCACTGTCAACGGGCAACGTGCCCAGAAGGCAGGCTGCATTGCCACGTTGAATGGCAATGCTGATTCTTTGACCGAAAAACAGGCCGGCCCTCTGGTCACGTGATGAGTCGACTAGCCTTTTCGAGATGTCACGGAAAAGCAGCCGAGCACTCGGACCCCATGGCCCTAGCGTTTCAACCCCAAACGGCTCAAAAAAATAATTAGCGACAAGATTATTGTATTTGCGCCGTTTGAGGTTCTCCGCAGCTGCAGCGGCCGCTCCAGCACAGCTCGCCGTGCTAGGAAGATGAGATGGAGCAAGGGTGTCGACACAGGTTGCGTCCCACACCAAAGACCTTCCCAACTTCAAACAAACAAATTAATCCATAATCGAAATAAAACATAAAATAATCACGAGCCACATAAATATAAATAAAGCTCCTACCACACTAGATCCAGCGGCTTGCAGCCGCGCGGAACCGCGTCCGCTCGACCGTTTCTTCTCGGAACCGCGCTTTCAAGTCGCGTGGTCGCGCGGCGTACGCGGAACCGCCTGCCATTCATACGCTGACGTACGCTCAGCTGATTTATGATAGAATCTGAGAGCTTGCCAAAATGTAATTGGGTACGGGACGTTAATTCATCTTTTTCCAGATAAGTGTAAGTTTACTGCGCAAATAGAGTAAACTATTGTGGTTGAGGAACTTTACTTCTGTAGTTTTAGTTTACCGTAATGCGTAAATATAGGGTAGTAGGGTAGTAGTAGGTAGTAGGTCTGTAAGTCGGTTTCAATCAATTTAAATAATCGATTTTTGGACTTTTAAATAAAAGCCGGTCTCTGTCTAAAAACCAGTCTAAAATAATAAGGCACTACAGCCTGCTACAGGTCTATTTTTCATTCTAATGAGAAATAGATCTGTTGATAGGTAATTATCAATTTGCATAATATTATAGAAAAGTGCATTCTGCTTTTAAGCTCATTCATGCAACCAAATCTTGTAGAACAGCCAATTTCCAATCCCACCGTCCACCACTTGAATAAAAATTAATGTTCCAATCATAAATTAGATGCACAGCCAACTATGATGACCACAATGAGCTTCCACGTCCAATTAGTTCGCTAAGTACGTGCAGCGAGCGGCCGCGGCCGCAGTGGCGCGCTCCGCTGCGACTCGCTGCGACTGGCTGCGAACCATTTGCGCGAGCGCAGTTACACCTTGTTACCGCCACATGTAGCGTACCTGGTTGGCGGATGGCTCATTGCGATCCAAAGTTATTGCGCGATGTGTGATTGTCGAAACGTGCCAGTTGGTGTGGAAGTTCGGTGTCGTTTGAGATAAGTGAGAGCAATTAAAGTATGCTGCGGACGCTGCGGTTTTTTGTGAAGCACACAGCGTTGAGAAATCATCGGACGACTTCGCAGACTTAGGTCGATTAAAATCAGTACAAAGCTTTAAACTGAATCTAAGTAGTTACTTAGGTAATTACAGAGTTAATCTTAGTTGGGAGCATGATAGACTCATATATTTTATTTGAACTAATTTTACCTTACATATTTATTACAGTTTATGTGACATTAATCTATTTCCGAGAGTATCCTACTCAAAACACATTTCACAGTGCCTAATTATAAATAATAATGAGGACAAATAGTATAAAATTAGACGAATTTACATGAAAAGTAGTCGATAAAATTCTCTGAAAAATCAACACAATTACTTATTACATTACGGAGGTATTTATAACTATTTAATTTCAGTTTAACATATCAAAGATTTATATAATTCGTTACGCCAGGCTGGAATTAAAAATACGTTTCGTTCCGCGCTCCGCCTCACTTGTCACACTAAAACATTTTAGTTCTGCGCTCGTTCTAAGCGTATTTTTTCATTTCCAGCACCATTCTAAAGATATTACCAGACAAACCGTGACAGACGGACGGAGTTATTCGTAATGCGCGTCGCAATTAATCAGCATAAGCGTTTTATTAGCTGGGCATCGTGCGCGTGCGCTGTTCCGCCAAATACGTCACGCCAACTGACAGCCGACGAACGACAAGATGGCGCTGCGCGTTTTGGCGGGAACGGGTTGTAAATGGCGGCGGCGGGGCCGCGCTTTGATCGCGACTCGGCGCGGCCTGCCTGATTCATTGCGAGCTAACTGGTCCACCTTGTTGCTAATTATTTGGGCAGACAGACAAACATTATAAACAGAAACATAAATACCTACTGATGCATGTACCAGTGTCTAATCTAGGTTGCTAGATTACATGGGAGGTAAGTAGGTGTATCGAATCAGAAACTAGAAAAAAACCGAACAAGTGCGCGTCCTTCCCTCCCCACCGCCCCGTCGGGCCAACATGCGTTCTTTGGTTGTGCTCGGTCAGATCGGATTCTATACAAAATATATTGATACCGACAATGTTGTTCACACATGATGCGGGCTGCGTTCGCTTTAACCTGACCGCAGGCCGCAGACCGCAGGGCACGCCGCAATAGCGCCGGTAAGACCCCTCTTTGAGGAGTGGCTAGGGAGACGTCACGGCGTCCTCACCTACCGCCTGACGCAGGTCCTCACCGGACACGGAAGTTTCGGGAGGTACCTGCATATCATCGGGCGGGAGGAAACGCCCGGGTGTCATCACTGCGTTGATCGCCCCGAGGACACGGTGGAGCACACGGTGGGGGCCTGCCCTGCATGGGCGGAGCACCGCCGTGTCCTCGTAGAGGCGATCGGCAGCGGCGGCGACCTCTCGCGCCCGGCCCTGGTTCAAGCCATGGTCCGGGGCGAGGGGGAGTGGGAGGCAGTCGCCTCCTTCTGCGAAGCAGTCATGCTAGCGACGGAGGCGGCGGGACGGGAGAGGGAGAGATTCTCCCGTCCAAGCCGCCGCGGTAGACGCTCCGGGCGTCGGGAGCCGCGTGACGACTCCCGGCCACCGTAGGCGCGGGCCTGCGGGCGGTGAGTAATGGGTAGCTCACCGTCCGATCAGGACCAGGCCCGTGCCGAACGGCGCGTACGTGTTCCACGCGCGCCTCAAAGAGATGTCAGCATCAGAGAGGGGGCCCATTAGGGCCCAAGCCTGCCGGGAAAGCGGGATTGTCCGGAAGGGATACCGCTGACCCGGACAAAAGGGCTAAGGAAGGAACATGGGTGGGTTTTAGTCAGTAAGAGTCTGACACTCCCTTCCGCTCCGCCCAGAGCGGGAGGGGTCATTTGATGATTTCCCATCCTCAAAAAAAAAAAGGCCGCAGACCGCATCCAGTGTGACAAATCCTTAAGGGTTCCGTTTTTCCTTTTAAGGTACGGAACCCTAAAAAGGAGCATATCAGTCACATTAGTATTTACAAGACAGTATTAATAATAAGGCAAGGAAATTAATTTTTCAAAAATCTAATGATGCAGTTGTATTTTTTATCAAAATCGGCCCAGAGACTCCTTTGAGTGTTTTTCGCTATTTCTTATAGTTTCGGATTTGGTCATCCAAGCCGATTTGGAAAATTCATCTTTTATAAAAAAAAAATCATCTCCGTCAACTTTACAGCTATGCCGCTCAAACTTACCTAATCATAACTCTCCCTTTAATGGTGCCATAGTAACTCAAATGGGTCAGATTTCCTTAAAAGACAAGACAACCGGAAGCATTGCCCCCTGTCCTTTGTTTGCGTCTACAAATAGCTGGCACGGAGGGTAGATCGCTCCGACGTGGCTGACCATCAATTACGGTAAGCAAGCGTGGCGAGCGACGGACACAAAAATGTGTGATCGTACACAAACAACTGAAACACCGCGTACATGCGCACACGCAAGTGTAATGGAATTACGTGAGAGAGATAGTTGATTGGGAGCAGTGAGATCAATATCGTAATATGATTGAAAAATACGATTAATTCGTGAAAACAACGATTTTTCTCTATGATTTAATATAAGATAATCTAGTGAGGTTTATTATCGTCTCTATTTCTATTTCCTATTCGGTATATGGAATGCGCTTACGGATACTACAGCGAAGACTGAACTACCGACATAACTTCGATGGGACTAATCTCTGACAAGACTCTATATGACAGATGGGGCTGGGGCACACTGGGGCTTCGGGGAGCGAAGCCAGCCAACGCAAAGAAATATTAAGTTTATTTCAGATTCATAATCCATACACAAATTGAATAACAAATAAACAACCAATTAAAAGAAATGACAAGCCGTAGTAGCTGAAAAACTGCTTAGTTAAAAATCGTTAGGTTACAACTCACAACGGTACCTAACTACACAATGCACGAGCCGAGCGAGCAAAGCGAGTGGTGCCACGGCAGCAGCTGGCGAGTGCCAGATGCGATTGGCCGATGATATTATTATGTAAAAAAAGATTTTAGAAAAAACAACCTACGATTACCTTATTTGTGAAATCCATCAAGCTTTATGTTTTTTAATAGTGGTATAATTACGAGAAAAGCATACGTAATCGATTTTCAATATTAGTTTATCATATCGATCAACCTGATTCAGGTCGAAATCTATTGTCATAGTGATAATAAACAATATTATCACTATGACAATAGATTTCGTATAATTATAACATTAGTCACAAAATTAGTTACTATACCCTATCCGTTTTACCAAAAAATAAAATGTAAACAAACAAACCAATGGTTCTCAAATAGCTTCGAGATATCCCCATGATCTCCGCAGTTTTATCGGCTATGTCGTACTTGTAAGCATAGGAATCCTTAGGCCACGTCTCTTCTACATGCTTGTAGACGTTGATAAGGATCTCCTTATCCACTGAACCCATCACTGTCCTCTTGGACCGCTTTTTTTTCGGTGATGAAGAAGTGCAAATATTGCTCGGCCCAGGTTCACTCATTTTACAAAAAAAAAACAATAAAAATAAGAGTAACAAAGAAGACAAACTCAACAAAATCAATAACTTAATGAATAATAACGAAAACACAACGAAATATCGAATAATAACACGGTGGCATCAACGAGTTCAATCACAGCTGTAAACAAAACATGGCGGTTATAATCCGACCGAATTAAGAAACACTCGTTCCAATGTAAAATAGTCAGTTAAAAAGTACACTTTAAATTATCAGCGTATAAAATGAAATACAGATTAGGAAACCTTGCCATTTTAGTTTCTTTATAAGGTAAGTTAGTTATTCGTATTATTTTGTATTAATAAAAATTTTATACGTATTAATATTGGTATCAATAATAATTGTAAAATCTAAGATTTTATGTTTTTTTATAAATGTAAAGAGTTTAAGGTGATATTTGAAATAAATAATTAAATTTTGCTATAGTAATGTTATTATTAACTTTATCATTGTAAATGCGACATCCAAACAACCCTTTTTATGGTTTGTTTACATTTTATTTTTTGGTAAAACGGATAGGGTATAGGTATACCTAGTGTGACTAATTTTATAAACAAAGTCTATGTTCAGAGAATGCTACGCTCGTAGCAGCCGTAGCAGTGCGGCTACGCGCTACGTCGCGCAGACCTTCTACGGCATCTAGTGTTGTGCTCTCAGATCATAGAAACAACCTTGTTTTGAGGTTGTGCTTCTACGCGCGAATAGGTGTGAGTGTGAATCGTGTGAAATTGCTACGTGTAAAATAAAGGTAGCAATTTACAAGTAGGTATACGTAACAATGGTAAATGGTTTAAACGAGATACGTCAGTGTGATACCTACAAGTGTTTTTTTTTATATATTTTTATTCTGATAGTGGTATTTGTAGCACGTATTTCCAGTTTCTGAAAGTCTATTTCATTTTAATCTGCTGCTAACATTACATCAATCACTGTGATTGGTTCACCCGAACGATAACAGCCAACTAAATCACTTGTAGTGTTGCCCAAATGCAAGACCGAGACGACCCTAACCTCGTCTTTGGTCTCGGTATTGCGTCAATACCCATAGTCGTGGTCTTAGTTTTACTATTGTACATTCTTTCATTCTTGGTCTAGGTCTTAGTCTTGCTGTAATTAGGTGGTCTTGATCTTGCGAAAATGATTGTGGCAAGACCGATTTTGGGCAACACTAATCACTTGATATGAAGTTACCAGCAAAATAAAATTAAATACCTAGGATTTTATAAGTTGCGAGTTACACATTACTATATGTAGTAGCAAGTAGACTCTCCACTTATTCATTGAGTTACAAAATGTTGGTGAACGTGGAAAATTTCAGACCTATTTCAGAATAACTAGAAATGTTAACTATAGTTTTAACTATAGAGTTCAACGCATTGAACACGCTGTTCAAATTCTGAGTTCACAAAAACTGTGTTTGTGTTTAATTAAATATCAAAGTGCTATAAAAATTGTACCTACTCCTACCTAATAGCAGTAGCATCAATAATTCAGTATCAACGAAAAAATGTTTTAAAATAATAACATTATGTTTAAAATAACATCCAGTATTAGACAATCTGAAATATCTATTCCTGTTTCACGCAATATCAAAACTAAACGGATTCCTAATTAGATCAAAGCTAAATCTTTAATTTAGATCTATATCCAATGCTGTCGTAGGATGCGCGCGAGTGTCCCTTGTACGGTGTAAGTGCGTCGACCATTTTTCATATCACGCGTGAACGCTCGGCCGAACGCGACGGATTTAGACGAAACTACAGCTCGGAGACGCCGCAGGGCTGGCACGCAGGCCCTTCGCTGAAAGGAACTTTCGATTTTAGAGTAAGTCATGTGTAATAGGTTATCTCGCTTTTAGAGTAAGTCATGTGTAATAGGTTATCTCGCTTTTAGAGTAAGTCATGTGTAATGGGTTATCTCGCTTTTAGAGTAAGTCATGTGTAATAGGTTATCTCGCTTTTAGAGTAAGTCATGTGTAATAGGTTATCTCGCTTTTAGAGTAAGTCATGTGTAATAGGTTATCTCGCTTTTAGAGTAAGTCATGTGTAATGGGTTATCTCGTTTTTAGAGTAAGTCATGTGTAATGGGTTATCTCGCTTTTAGAGTAAGTCATGTGTAATAGGTTATCTCGCTTTTAGAGTAAGTCATGTGTAATGGGTTATCTCGCTTTTCGGTTTATTGTAATGTGTGTGAGTTACAAGTCGGCAGGCTACTAGCCAACTACTAGCTCTGTGCGGCCATTGAGCTACCTATTATTTTAAAAGTATTTGACAAACCATTGACAGATTAAGAAAAAGTCGCCAGACTGAAAATAATCAGTGTTTAAAACAAGGCGGGTCTATAGGTATTATGTAATCACAATTCATAAGTATTCATAACACAATAATTGCAATTTTAAATTCGACCGCACGGTTGTCGCAGTGGCTGAGAGATTGGCTGCTGCGTGACGTGTCGCGGTTCGATTCCCGCACTGCACACTGGTCTGGCTGTTTGTGTATGTGTTTGTAAATGCACCCACGACACAGAAGAAATCCTAGTGAGGGGCAACGATTTGAAAGATTATATGTTGAAATAAACTGTCACAGTTTAATAGATTAGTATTTTCTTTCTGAATATATCTAAATTACCTACTTAGGGATAATAGCGTATTGTGGTGTTTGATTAACTGAATACCAATTGTATAACATCTTACGATTACGTGTCTGTAACCGTCAAATATGGTGGCTAGTACGACAACTTCATAGAGATTTAACGATTAGTCGATTACGGACGTGGACACGAAACCAAAAATAAAAATAAATATTGTTTTAATATAATTAATCAATCTATTCCTACAAAATCACTGTATTGTGACACCCCTAAGTGTGCATTTCAGCTAATTGCTTTTTTCATAATAGCTATGGTGCGCCCGCGCAGGGAAGGATGCACGCGCCGCCGAGCGTGATGTACTCGCGATCTGTACGGAAGGGAAAACTTTCAGCTATTAGTTATTAAAGTCGAGAGGAGATTGATTTGTTATGATGGGGTGCGGGAGAATAAACACGCTAGGGAATTTGCCAGAAGCCAGTCAGTGGCACGGTGAAAAGTTAATCCTTTGAAAAACGATGATAGCTGCAAAAGTTAAAAACTGTGGTGCAGCTAACAACGCCCAACTCCTAGTAAGAGGATACTAAATTAGCTGGTGTAATGACAAGCACTTGCGACATTTCAACTTTCTGTCTAGGGTGGATAGCGATGACTCTGGTCTCTAGATGTCCCTGTAGCGGTGACCACTTGCCATCAAATGGATCGCCTGATTGTTGATGGCCACTCAATAACACAAAAAACTTTCAGCCGGTCCTAGACGGCATTCGTTTCCAAAATAGCACTTACGGTCGGTTGCAGAAAGATAATTACATTGTAACGGAGGCATTATCCATACAATTTCTATCATTAAAGTCTCCTTTAAAACTTAATGACCTTTTCTGCAACTCAGCGTTAGCCTATTGATTTTTTTATTTATTTTATTGATTTACACGGCATATACCTACATACCAATTACATAAATCAAAGTATAAAATTATAATAATTACAAACATAGACTGATAATAGAAATTATTCAAATATTATTATTTTCCCAAAAATGTAGGCACATAACCATTAATTGCCGAATTTATTATAGAATAGATCGCAGTCCAACCCGGCTAAAATGCGTGCCGCGACAAATTTTGTCGACTGTTTTGTCTCGCTCTTACTCGTGCGAATATGAGACAAATGTACGATAAAAGCGTCGACAAAATTTTGTCGCGGCACGCATGTTAGCCGGTTGGCTTCCACGAGCTTGTTTAGTGCGGTCAATACGCGCGGTTGGGAGACGCAACACGGGCTGCAGTCCGACATGAATGAAGGCACGTCTAGCAGCCGATGTTTTCTGCTATGGAGATAATTATTCGGTGCATTTGATATAATAAGTAAGTATAGGTACTGGGTTAAATCTTTTTGGATTTCAATAATCAAGTTAGGTACCATACAGTTTGCAACACCTAACTGCTAGATTATACGAGTAACGTGACGTAATGTTTATGACGTCACGATCGTCGTACCGTGTCAATAGCACATGAAACGTTTACGAAGCCGAACTAACTCGGGAAAACAGATTTAAATCTATTTCAGAGATGTAGGTAAGTACCTAGTATATTATGGGCATTTATGGGCAGTAGAGTACAGGTTCCTAAGTATCTATGCTAATATTACAAAGCTGAAGAATTTGTTTGTTTAATTTGTTTGTTATATATATATTGCAACAACTGTCAAACGCCCTACCATTTTGACATTTATTGCAATATAATTATCGAAGGCGATATCAGAGATTAGCGCCTTCAGGCGCTAATCTCTGGAACTACCAGGGGGGTGATTCTCGCGGGTTCGATATTGATATCGCCTTCGATAATTATATTGCAATAAATGTCAAAATGGTAGGGATTTTGACAGTTGTTGCAATATATATCGAAGGCGATTATATGATAGCCAGATTCATGAGAAATAGGTCAGGCTATTTAACATCACGCTATGACCCTTAGGAGCCGAGCAACGGGGTGAAATCGCGGGGAACAACTAGTACCTACTTAGATTAAATTAAAGGTACCTACCATTTTCACATAATACCTATGTCTATATTCTAAAGCTCCATTGCTATCAGTAATTAGGGGCCTATTTGAAGTAACTACTCTGCAAGTCTGCACTCCAAATTCCGAACTCTTCAACTGAATCATGTTTTATGTACACACATTTTGCAGACTGAAAATGGAACACTTTCGCTCCACACTCTGCAATATTTGAAAAGTGAAGAGTAGAGTGCAGAGTGAAGACTTGCAGATTGGTTACATTAAATAGGCCCCTGCTGTATACCACAGCGATGCCAAACCAGACAGACAAATGTAGCTACCATCTACGACTGCAGTGCTTTGGGAAACGGGAATGTTTTACGAGTAATTTAGCCTGTAGGTACCATAACGTCTCAGTTCGCAATAATAATTAGGTACATGAAATTTCTGCAGTTTCGTGTCTCGTGATTTTGGTGACAGGCAGTGAGGTTGCGTAGGCGCCGCGGGGCAGGCCGCGGTCGGGCACGCGTGAAATTAAACTGCCGATGCCGCCGCCTCTCGCCACCTGCCTGACCTGCCCCGCCGGAAGTTACGGGATTTATTATCAGGCACTGACTTCATTCTCAGGCTTTGTGCCAAAGAAATGTCTTGAAGATATTTTGGCTGAAATGTAAATGAAAATTTTGTGAAAAAGTGTTAGGTATGAAGGTATTGTTCCCAAGAATTCACTGAAATCGCACTATTACTTTGTAGTCTCCCATTCAAAACGTCTAATCTTCCACATAAAAAAATCGGGCAAGAGCCGCCGGATCACGCAAAGTCTAGGGTTCCGTAGCAAGAAGTGTTTCAGTCCTATAAATATCAGTTTGTATTTTGAATTATTACTAAGAAGTACAAAGTTATTTTTGCAGTTGGCAAACTCAAAACTGAAAATAGTGGATATTACAAAAACTAATTGACCTTAGGTATCTTGTTCAAACAAAACTTCAAACCAATTTTAATCGAAAGCATAAACCCCCTAATTATTTTATTTTTTATCATTAATTTTTGTACAGGCATATAAGGCGGCTCACAGAAGACATCTACCTAGGTAGGTACCTGCGAAGTTTCACACAAATTGGTTATATGAACTGTAGCTTTTACGAGGGTGTGACAGACAGACAGACAGACGGACAGACGGACATGACGAAAGTATAAGGGTTCCTAGTTTACTACGGAACCCTAAAAATGGATCACCAACTAATTTCAAACTTTAAGACGTGCAGCGCCATCTTGTATCGAGTAGCATTAGTATTCTAATGAAACTAGCGCCATCTATTGTTATTAATTGACATTACATTTTTATTGTATTATCGAATGTAAACAATATTACGACATGGGTCATTTATTATTTCTTTCCAAATTATTGTATTTCAGGAAAAACTCAATAAAATAATAATTATTGATTTTTCCATAAGATAAGTTTTGTTAAATTCAGTCCACTCCAGAGTCAGACAGACGAAACAAAACGAAATTATTTTATTATCTGTGGAGTTCTGTGCTAAAGCGATTAAAAAATAAAACAGCTCAAGTGCTAAATGAATATTGTATTTTTCCAATAATTATAATATTATGGGGACAGAAGTAGCTATATCATTTAGTTCTTTACGAGCTCAACTAGAAAATGAGAGGAGTAGTTTGTTTAAAATAGATGAAAACATAAAAAAAATAGTACAAACTACCGGAAGGTTCAATGATAGGTTAGTGATCACCTTGAGTGTAAATTTTATATTTTGTGTTTATGCTATTAACTTGACAACGTGTATTATTCTAGATTTAATTCTGCGGGGGAATATGCGAGGGGCAACAATCGTTCAGGAGGCCGAAACGCTTTCCCAGACGGTGGAAACAACTTCAAAAATGATGATCAGTTTGCAAAACGAAAACATGAGACAAAAACAGTTTTCAGCAGGTATACAGATTGTTTTGTGTGACTAATTGGTTACGGCAACTAATTAACGTAGCGTACTTGCGTTACATATCAGTTATGTAACGCTACAAGTCGTATAAAATCGAAATCTTGATCTTGCGTTCGCGTCATGTAAAGTGCATGTTTTCTATTTCAATATTCAATTTCAGTATTTTGTTTTTGACCTAACAAGTTTACTGTTTGCTTAGTTTGCTAAACTGATCTTGCTCTTTTCAAAATATTTTTTAGCAATCAGAAATTAAAAATAGTTAAAACATTGAGGACTTCCAGGTGTGTGAAATAATGGTTCCTTAGCAACACTGGCATTTCATACAGCTTGCTAATGATACAGTATGTTCATGACAATTTCTCTTATTGTAATCATCTTACATTCCAAAATTCTTATAATAAAAGCCGAATGTCATAATTTTCCTATGTAGGTATAGCTGAACAAAATAATTCGTTTTTAATTAATGGTAATGTTTAATTAATTAAACTTGTTTTACATTTATTTGATTTATTGAAATAATTGCACATACATATTTTACAATAGGTATAGGCAATCTTCACTATCAATTCATAACATGAAACAAACCATCTTAACTATAGAAGAAACTCAATCTTTCAGATTATCAGCCCGAGTACATGACAGTGATGGTGAAGACGATGGGCCTGGTCAGAAGAGGGCCCGAGTACCCTCAGCAGTGTGCCGAGAGCTCCCCACCAGGGCTGCAGTACTGCGGGCCCAGGGTGATGATGAGCTGGCCAGAAATCGCAACAGACGCATATTCGGATCACTCCTGGGGACCCTACAGAAATTCAAACAGGAAGAAATTGTGTTACAAACTAAGGTTTTTATTTTATACTAGATTTCTGCCAGCAACACCATCCGCATGGACTAAAATAAATTGACCATTTTAAAAGACCTCCTCAGGCTTAGGGTGGCTAGTACTACGAAGAGGTCAAGCTGTATCTTTGGTTCATCCCACCGGAATTAGATGAAATGTGGCTTGATTTTATGTTGGACAAAAGCTACCAAACTGTGAAAACCACATCAAAATCCGTTCAGTACTCATTGCGTGATGCATGCACAAAAACAAACACAAAAATTCCAAAAACAAAAATTTTGTGCATGGTTATGTACCCTTATCCCGACTGTTATTTCTGGAATATGTTCAATGTCCAGACATGGCTCAAGTGGTTTGTATGGCTGATAATATTCAAATCAAATCATAAACATACCTAACATTGTGGCCTTTACTTACCTACTGTATTTCCATAAGTGTACATTGTTCCCTATGAATCGATTGGAGTGTCTGACATTGATTGTGGTATAGAAACTCTTATGTTTATTCTTATTGCAATATCTAGGAATTGGTTCATTCTTACAGGAAGATAAAAAGGCGCAAGTGGAACGCAAAATAGAAGAGCAGGCCAGACAAGAGAAGGAAAGAGAACAGAAAGAGAGAAAGACTTTATTTGCTGAGAGGGAACACAAGAAAGCCACAATCAAGGCGTTGGAAGCCAAGATGGCGCGGGTCCAGGAGTTTGAGAAATGGGAGGCGTCACAGAAGTGTCTGGCGAACTTCATCCTGACCAAGGCCAAGCCTCACGTGTACTGGCTGCCCAAGAAGATGACCGATAAGGCCACTGAAAAACTGGAGGCCAGCAGGAAGTACCATGAAAGTGAGTATTGTTTCTATTTATTCTTTACTTTTTCAGCCCTTAAGCAATCTTCAATTTGAGTTATATAGGTGTCCCATCAACACTAAAATATCTAATTCTGAAGCAATATGATTATATTGATTTTTATTTAGTCCAGTACCCCTATCATGAGTTTTTTTGACGTATAGTTTCGTTAACGTAAGCATATTTTGAATTTAAAATACAGCAGTCCTGGAACATTTTGATAAAATTTTATTCAATTTGCACATTTTAAAAAATACGGAGAAATTAATTATTTAATTTATATAAATATTCTGTAAGAAACATGTATTTTCAATTCAAAATATGCTTACGTTAACGATACTACACGTCAAAAAAACTCATGATCGGGGTACAGATCTCTTATTTATTCAATTTAAAAGATGTCATAAATACTTGCAATACCTACTTATTCTCTTTTGAGTGACTAAGTTCTTAATATACAAACTCATATTAATTTACGATTTACAGCTAAATATGGTCCATTATATCGCAGTGAGTAATTAAATAGAGAAATTAACTTGAGATTATTTAATAAAACATATTTTTCTTACAGCCAAAGGTAGGTTTTAGCATATGAACCTGTCATAGACATGCTTTGACATGAATGCTTATTCACACATAATCTCGACTTCATATAGAATATTTTGGTCACTTAATTTTTACTAAAGTGTTTTTGTTATTTGGAACTAAAAGCTAATCTCTCACTATCATAGATGCAAGTACAGTTAAAACCGTTTACGACTACATCATTTAGAACAACCTCAGATCATAGAAACAAAGAGATATGCCATCATAGCAAATTAGTACGGGAACAACTGATGCCACTTTTAGTACATTTTTCGACACAATTACGCGCATAATTAAGCGCTCCTTGTGAATAAAAAGATCTCCCACGCATTGAACATTCCGCACACCCTTAATCTAACACTGTTAATCGTCACTCAACACTAGCACTAAAACACTGTATTTATACCATCGATCGCGTTCGGTTCGTCGCCAGCGCGTACGTTTTTAATATGAGCAATTTGCTCAAGATCAGGCATCAAGCTCGATAGCACCTTGGCACATCTCCTTGTTTCTATGATCTGAGAGAACAACATACCGGTTATAATAACCAAAATCATAGGTCCTCACTGACTGTACCCTCAAAAATACCGCCGGTTGTTACGACTATCGGATTTTACGAAATATGAGTGGTCCCTTCGATGTCGTTATAACAGATTTTGACTGTACATTCAAAGTATCTCATCATATAAGAGGCATATTCAAAGAGATTTGAAATTTCAACTGATGTGAGCGGGACACGGTAGCTTAGTTGGTTAGAACGACGCCACGGTGCGGCAGAAGTCGCAGGTTCAAATCTCGCTCGTATCAGTTGTTTTTGAAATCTCTTAAATAAATAACAATAGGTATCTTCAAGAAACACAATGGATAATTCATTTATAATGTGTAAATAAGCATATTACCTGCCACAGGACATAGCAGGCATTGGATTTAATCATCTAACTGTTAAACCTCATTAATTATAAAGTATTTACTACATCTCCCCATCCTCAGAATGCATGATAAAGAAACGCCAAGAGCTCCAGGAAGAACTCCAACGGATAGAGCAGCGGTGTCTCCGGCCACGGGGGCCTGCCACCAAAGAGAACGACCCTGACCGTCACGACGGAGAGGAACAGAAAGATGGAGATTTGGCTAATAAAGATGAGAAGAAGAAGAGAGATAAGTTCGCAGCGGACGCTGATGAGAAGGAAGATAGTGACGGAGATGATAGACATGAGGAGGAGACCAAGGCAGAACAGACAGACAATCAGGAACAGACGGGTAAGGGGAAAGCTATAAGGGCTCTTTCCATTTAGACTTTTGGGGCCGTACCACAAAAAAGATAGACACGCGTTAAACGCGAATGCTACCAAAAAATAATACGCACTTGTTTTAGCAGTCACTTGTCTATAAAGCCTGCAATACATGTTGGCCGAGCGTTGTCGAGTGAAGGCCAATACCAACATGTAGACGGCATATTTGCCTTGTCTTGCTATCGCTCGGTGTCACTTGCCTAGTTGGTTGAGTAAAGACAAGCGCCAACGTGTGTAGACCTCATTTGACGTAGCTTGCCACAACTTGCAGTCGTTCGCGATCACTTGCCTCACTTCGGAGCGGTGTCGGTTTTTCTGCACAAATCAAAGGCGCTCGCGCGCGCTCGGACTATAGTATTCACATGTTTGTCCGCGCGCTATTATGCGGTTGACGTCAAACTTGCCGAACGTCTAGACAGTAGCGCTTGCCTTGTGTCAATTTGTCTAGGCTCGCGTTGGTCTAAGCTCGGCCAACATGTATTGCAGGCTTAACAAGTGTGTATTATTTTTGGTAGCATTCGCGTTCAAAACGTGTTTATCTTTTTTGTGGCAAGGTGCAAACGTCTAAATTGAAACAGCCCTGAACACTGACAATATAAAGAGCTAGGGATATTATGTGTGGTGAAGGGGATGCAACTTGGGACTAGCATTTATCCAACAGTGGACTGAAATGGATATGGTTAATTGATTGGACAATACCTACAGCTCTGAGTACAGATCCAAGATCATAGAAACAAGGAGATTATGTTATCATAGCAAAAGTACCGAAACAGCTGTCGCCACTTTTAAAGCAGTGTGCGTCATCTCCTACTTTATTCATCACTCGTTCGTCACTCACACTAAATTAAAATACTGTAAATAAATCATTGATTGCGTTCGCACATTGATCATGTGAAAGTGTCAAGCTCATTAGCGCTTTGGCACATCTCCCCTGCTTCTATGATCTGAGGTACAGACTAGTGTAGTTGTTGCCATCCTAGAAAATTATACAAATACTGCATGACAGAATACGAATATAAAAGAATTACGTTGCGGTAAATCTTAGGTCTACATTCTTGTAACTGATCAGAAATATCCTATACTAGATCTAATAGCCATTCCCAAAATTATAAAAATAATTATTTTTTAAATTCTCTTACAGTAACAGAAGAAATCAAAGCAGAAACAAGCACAGAGCCGAACACGACAATGGACACAGAGACAGCTAATGAAACCAGCCAGATATCGCTGGAGACGACTCTCAACGACACGCAAGCGTCCGTCGACACTGAGAACCATTCCTAACGCGCCTCCCGCGCAGCCGTGCCTCAAGTTATACTAGAGCCAGTCGTGAAGCGCGTGTGGACAGTCCTGGGTAGCCAAGTAGCTTTTCTGAGGCCCTAGACAAGTTGCTTTACTAAGGCCCTAGACAAGTTGCTTTTCTGAGGCCCTAGACAAGTTGCTTTTCTGAGGCCCTAGACAAGTTGCTTTTCTAAGGCCCTAGACAAGTTGCTTTTCTGAGGCCCTAGACAAGTTGCTTTTCTGAGGCCCTAGACAAGTTGCTTTTATGAGGCCCTAGACAAGTTGCTTTTCTGAGGCCCTAGACAAGTTGCTCTCCTAAGGCCCTAGACAAGTTGCTTTTCTGAGGCCCTAGACAAGTTGCTTTTCTGTTAGCGTTCACGCCAAACGATAAGCAAAAAATTTATGGCAATGACATTACCTGCGGAAAAATCACGTGACTCACAAATGTCACTTCCATATATTTTATCCGTAGCGTTTGGCGTTAACGCTAACAGAAAAGTAACTTGTCTAGGGCCTCTCCTAGCGCTAACGTCAAACGCTACGGACAAAATGTACGGCAGTGACATTAGTAAGGCCACGTGACTTGTCCGCAGGTAATGTCATTGCCATACATTTCGTGTTTATCGATTGGCGTGAACGCTAACAGAAAAGAAACTTGGCTAGGGCCTCTGCTTACCCTTTTATGTTGTGTGAGGGATTGTGAGTGTTGGTGTGCAGGGCATTCTAGTAAGATTTTTTGACAATGATAACTAAGAATTATTAACATTTCTGAACTGGTGATTTACTGATAAACATCTGACATATGGTGGTCCTGCCAAGCAAAAGTAGAACCATACATGTAGGTCTAGGATCGCTAGGGATGCCAAGCCTAATTAGACAGCGGTTATATTATTAAAAGAAAATACTAAAATGAACTATTAGGATGTGTGTGTTTAAGATTATGGTTATTTACGATATGTTCTCAAAAATTAGGATAAATATACGAAACTTAAAACACCAAAGCTGTTACTATTTCAAAATTAGACAATGGTGCCGATTCTGTCGTTTACGAACTAAACTAGTTTAGTCTTGTTACGTCTCTTTCTAATAAAAAACATGAGAGAGGGATGGCAGATATTGAATCCTGTCAAATTAGTCCACTTGAATAGTTTTAATGTGAATTTAGTCGAAATCGCAAAAGGTCATGACTATTTTCCCATAAATGACAAGGGCGTAGACTAATTTGACAGTTCTAAATATGTTCTGTCCTTTTTCAATTATATTTGTAAGAAAGAGATATAATTATAGTGTGATTAAATTTAGTTTAGTGCGATGTTCAACAGTCAGCACCAATTAATTATATCCGCGCCCGTCCATGTACGCCCAGTATAACTTGACACATAGCTGACCATGGCGCGTTGACTTGACATGTATGTACCTCGATATATTAAATTAATAAACATCATTTAAAAAATAATCCTAGCTTTATTTTGTTGACATAGATTATGAAGTTCTTCAAGTCAACGCGTCGCCTTCTACGTCCTAGGCGGTGAATGCGATACGGTACGCGCGAAGCGATGCGATGAGAATTCAGTGCGGCCAATATTCTCGATTCGGTATCGTCACGTGGCGATTCGTCCGCAGAGTCAAAAAAATGTTAAAGTCTACGCTAAACGAGCCAAGCACGTTTTTGTAGTGGACTAACGGTGTAAGTCCGCTCTTAACGCCGCAAACGACGACCCGCAGAGCGGCTGCACTGTGCACTGTAGCGGTGGCAGGTCGTCGCTAATGCACAGCGCCTCGCTTCATGTTGTAGGCTCCGCTAGGACGCGGAGGTGTATTCTAAGGGCCTATGCACATCACGTTTTTTAAACGCGCTGTTGACGCGCGTTTGTAGCGATACAGACGCGATACGAACGCAAGTCAAACTGCTCTGTAGGATAAAAGCGCGCCGTCGACACGTTTTGGAAACGCGCGTCGACGGCGCGTTGGTGTACACAGGCCCTAAAATGTAAAATGAAACAAATTATATTTTAACAATTCAAACAGTAATGAGTATAGGCATGAAATAAAACAATGGGTTTGTTAAAAAAGTTTATCATTATAAACTTAATAATTTACAAAAACATCACAGTTTTATTTGCGTTACAATACGAAGCGAGTTTGGAATGAGATAAATAAGTTTTAGGAGTTTTATATAAACTTAGCTAGCAAGACATAATTAGAGCTTAAAAAAATAAAAAAAATATCAAGAGGCTTTGATTATAACGAATATTTGTATCATCAGTCTAATTAGTTTATTTTAAAATTAATCACGCTAGAAAAAGCTAATATTAAATTCTTTAATTGATACATTCCATGACTATGGAATAAAGCAGCCATATTTACCCAAAGATGCATGAAATATCTAAATAGGGAAAAAGATTCAGGCCTATACAGCATAGCCCAACATGGCTGCATCAAACTCATCATAGATAGATTGGTGATGTTAAACTCTAATCAGACAGATCAAGCATTCAAAACCTTCGTTATATTTAGATCAAATAATTTGCTGATCAAAAGATTACATCCATCCAAGTCATTACAAACTCTTTACGAACTCCATTCCGTTCCCTTCCCCTCTGTACTCTTTTAATTTATAAATAGAAGCCTATATAATAAATATTATATTATTATACAAATACTAGTCGAGCGTGAAAATCCTGGAGGCGATGTCGTCGAGCATCCAGTCCATGCCTTCGAGAAGGTTCTCCCCGGTGACGGCGGAGCAGCGCACAATGCGCCAGTGGTGCGTCTTGATGCTGTCCAGGTCCAGGGCCTGAAGATGTAAAAGTTTAACATGAATAATGCATGGTTAAGCAGTGGTTAAGCAGATAAACCAAATGCCTTTTTCTATCTATACTAATATTATAAAGAGAAAAGATTTGATTGTTTGTTTGTTTGCATTGAATAGGCTCTGAAACTATTGAACCAATTTAAAAAAATATTTCACCAGTAGAAAGCTACATTATTCCTGAGTAACAAAGGCTACTTTTTGTCCCGAAGAAATGCGCAGTTCCTACGGGTCACGCGGACGAAGTCGGAAGGCGAAGGCGGAAGAAGCGGGCAAAGTGCTAGTGTCTATAAAATACACATTTCATTAAAATACAGTTTCTTTTATTCTTGATCCAACAGTAAATATTATACATCCGAGCTTTAGAAAGATACTCAGCTAGCTTCGGCTTTATAGAGCTTCATCTCTGTCGCATGAAGCACTAACACTCCGGTATCTAATAAATAAGTTAGCGACAACATCACAGTGGTAAGACTGTAAGAGTAATGGATATGACTACAAAGCCCAGCTCCTGCCAGTTATTGTACTGTATTTGTGCACTACCTCTCTGATCTCCTGCGACGTGAGCGCGCCCGGCAGGTCGGACTTGTTGGCCAGCACCAGCAGCGTGGCGCCGGCCAGCCGCTCCTCGCGCAGCAGCGCGTGCAGCTCGCGCGCGCAGTCCCACAGGCGCCGCGCGTCCGCGCTGTCCACCACCCACGCCACGCCGTCCGTGCTCTCGAAGTAATTCTTCCAGTACGACCTGGAACATGACAACACAATAATAATGTCTTAGGTTTTCATTTCATGTTTATTGCACAAGTGGCTATCCAGCTGTTAAATATTGATATCTAGTAATTATCTTCTACCCAACAAATTCGTAATGCACAAGTTGTATTATGGCCATAATCTGTGCGATTATTGTAAATGTACTACCTACTTACTGAATGTTTCAGACTGCAGATGGCATGTGGAATGACAATCAGCTGTTTTGATAACAATATTATTTTGTATGTAATTCGGACTAAAAGGAAAAAAAATAAGTACTGTTTATGCATTTGAAGAATAAATTGACGACGTACAAGCTCACCTCAAAGATTTTTGTCCTCCTACGTCCCAAATATTGAGTTTATATCCGCGGTGTTCTAACGTCTTTATGTTGAATCCCAGCGTCGGGGATATGGTGTCGATGGGCTCGCCGTTGAAACGCTTCAATATAGTTGTCTTGCCGGCGTTATCCAAGCCCCTAAAAAGTTTATGCTAAGGAAACCAAAGAATGAGGAACAATAAGGTTAGGTTAACAAAATCACTTTTTGAAAAGGATACAACATGAGTATTCTCATCTCCTTCTCTTTTTGCCGCAGCTTCTTCAATATTGTTAGGAAGCCCATTGTTTACGTTTACAATTTCCAGCAAAATGTTTATTTCATTAATTATTTCACTCATTGAACTCATTCACTTTTCATATTTTTTTTTTTTTTTTTTTTTATTGTTGTGGCTATGCCACTGGCTCGGTTACGAGACCTTTAAGCCAAGTCTTTAATTGAAAAGTCTTCATTTAATTTCACTTTTCATTCGACTGGTTCCAGTGTTGCCAACTATAAGCTCAAGCATCTTTTTTCTGAAGTCAAGCTGAATGTTTAGTAAAAAGTTGCTAGATTAAATTAATCTGGACTTTCAAGACATTACGTCATGTAACCTCGAAAAAACTCCTGATACTCAGGCTCAGTCCGTCCTTGCATATTGCCTACCTGTCTGGGGAGGTGCTACCAAAATTAAATTTCTAGACCTTGAGAGGGCCCAGAGGTCCCTACTGAAAGTTATGTTTTTTAAACCCTTCAGATTGTCTACTGAGAACCTTTACCGGACATCAGATCTTAGAAAGCTTTACGTACTTAATATAATACTAACCAAACATAAAACTATATCGTTTAACCCTCAGAAGACAAAAGGCAGAAGAAAAAACGTGGTCGCTCCAACTGCCTCAGTAAAGTCTATATTCGCAAAGAGACAATATCCTAGGCAATCATCTCATTTATACAATCTTTTTAATAAAGAACTTGAAATATACCCACTAACCTACCGCGAATGCAAAAACGCTTTGTCTAAATGGCTCAAGTCAAAGACCTACGACGAGGTGGAAAATATGGTGCAATCGATGAGACTTGCACTTGGACGGTTTTTTGATTATAAGACCATCGATGTCATTCAAGACTTCAAGAGTCAAGAACTCAAGACATCATTTTTTCTGATGGTTTAAAACCACAACAACATTCTTTTGATTGAGTTTATACGCATTACGCTGAAAGTGAAGCCCATAGTTTTTGTTGTAAGTTTGTTTCTTATTGTGGAATGTGTACGTACATATACGTTAAATAACGTACATCTGGCAACACTGAATTGTGGAGGGAGATCTAAATTGTAATTTAATTTTTTTATGGACTACGCTACGGAACAAAGATTTTTCTAAATCAAAACTACCTATGTACCTATATAATCTAATTCAATACATAATAACCAAAACCGCCAAAGATAATTTTTCTGTTGAGTCGAAACTCGATGTCCGAATCCTTTTGTTATATCTGTAAATACCATAGCCAAATCCCTTAAATTCTTCAGGAAATCGAAATTGGAATCCATTAGTAACCATAGAGTAAAATATCCATCCATGGCCGATTTTGTCGCTGTCAAGTCTTTTATTTAATTTCTGTTTCTAATAATTATGAAGCACCTTCAATGATTTTAAGTGGGCTTATAGTGTGGAAGTGATCGTGTGGCGGCGCGGTCTCGGTGATACTGCTCGTTGGCCGGCAGCACCATGTTCAGTGGCACCGTGCGAGTACGGGTTTGCGAGGCGACTGGTCTCAGGCCGACCGACTTTCAGAAACGGCATAACATGACCTTCGGAAAGCCAGGTGAGCCTCATCTAACGGCTCGGGTGCCTCCCCAACATATCATTGCGTATGATTGTGCAAAGATTTTCGTTACAGGAGCATGATTTAGTTGTAATTATACGTATGAAGTAGGTGTAGCGTGTTTACCGAGATGGGTGTTGGTGTTATATGTAAATACGGGGTATGGTTGCAGACGACCAGCCGATAGATCCGTACGTGTCGATAGACGCCGACGAGCACCATCTAGACCGGTCCAGCACCAAGCCCAAGACGTTCGACCCCGTGTGGAACGAGACCTTCATTCACGAAGTCCACAATGTTGGCAGGTATGTTATCATGCCATTGATTATTTGTTTGACATGTTATTCTTATTTGATTGTCAATTTATCAATTGGGTCAAGTAATTTGAAGGAAATGTAATTCATAAATAACTTAAATTATTGTTGCTTTTCCATAGTATCCTGAGATTAATTAAACTGTGGTGTAATTAATAGTAGTGTAATTTAAAATAGCAATTCATCAAGTCTAAATTTTGAACAGCTGAACTTCTCAAATATGACCAAAATAATTCTTATTGGAATGTGTAAGTTCTGACAATGACATCATGTTATGACTCACATGGGAACCAAACCCTATACATGTACATATCAATAACAATCTACATATATAGAATAGTTCCTCATTGGATGTATGCTATAGTTTGGGGATCACGGTGTTCCACGATGCTGCAATACCTCCAGATGACTTTGTTGCCAACTGCACAATTCCATTTGAAGATCTTATGCACCGAGACAAGGACGCCACAGACTTTTGGGTGAGTACTGTTGGTGCCACACTACTTACAACTGTGTTTTCATATGGTTTCTTGCAGGAACAACTGAAGTTAATGCCCTTGCTTTGTAGCTAGTCAATTAACTTCAATATTCAGACAATATTATTATTTTAAGGTAATGCTAACCACTTATCTACTCAATACACCAAAACTTCAGGAAAATTTACATTAAATTGATATGCTAGTAATAAAATTATATTTCACAAAAAACCCAAAGCAACCACATTATTAAAAATTCACGGCACAACTGATTAACAAGATCCTTAGATCAGTGTGTGTTTATCTACTATAATCCACAGATAAGATACAGGGCTCCATGTTTGTCTTACAAGTATGTTATCAACTATTGACATAATCTTTTGTTTTCTTTGATAAGCCATTTTAGTGAAACGCAGACATTTAGTATGTGCGGTTAACTCTCAAATCACAGTGGAACGTGATGAATAATTTTAGGAGAAGGTTTTCATGTCCAGACCCTAAACCTAAATATGTGCCATTGAACGAAGAGGTGTATTTTTATATTAAGGAAATATTATGTGAATTGTTAATTTAGTTTTCCTTGTTTGTCATGGTGGTGGTATTTATGTAATGGTGTGGGTACATTAAATGATTAGTGCTGCTATTCTTGATTTGTTTCGGAGATGTGATATGATTCACTAACAATGTTTAAGAGATGTGTCAACACTGACATGGTCTCTGTTGATATGTTTTGATCTTCATGTAAATTTCAGGAAAGTTGTTTGAATATCCTGTTCACATGTAAATTGTTACAGGAAATTTGGTATTTATTGTAATTCAGACTATTGTAATTAAATGGGTAACTTGTTATTTAGGCGATTCTTATTGTGGAATTGCAGGATACCTCGTTTTAATTTAGTTAGAAGATTAAAATGGATGAAGCAATTCATATTCATTTTTCCTATCCATATGGCTAAAATGCCTAAACTTAAGCTAAAAATATTTTTAATTTATAAAGTTGTTATCCTCTTGCAATAATAAAATATTTCTTATTTGTTGATGATGTGATGGAGTACCTACCAAGTTAATTACGGAAACAGTTTTTGTACATTATTTGATAATTCCAGGTGGACCTAGAACCTCAGGGGAAGCTGCATCTCAAAATAGATCTGAAATGGAATTCTCAAGGTCAGTCACATTTATATAAACAACTTTACGAAAATCATATCATGTTGCAAGTAATATTGAAATTATCTTACTATATTTAGCAGATAGATTGGTAAATATACTGTCTGCTTATTGGTAGATATATCCTGCCTAAATAGATACTATCCAGTTAAATGTTTTAGTTGTCTAATGGTCATTATTCATTATAATTGCACTGCTCCAGCACAGCAAATAATGTATCATTCGAATTAGGGCTTTAAGTAGTGTATGTACAGTACATTTTATAATATCAATATAGATTAGCCAACACTCGCCTAATCGCTCGCCAACCGCTCGCGGTTAGCTCGCTTAGCATTATAAAATAAACTGTACAACACACGACTTGAAAGCCCAATTTTAATGACAAGTTATTTGCCGTGCTGGAGCAGTGCGATTATAATGAGTGCTGACCTTAAAGTTACGCTTCGACTTACCCGCAGCAGCCGCGACTTAAGCACTGCACGACACGGATTCACAGAAATTGCTCTTTAGAACCTCGAAAATACCAAAACTCACGATATTTTTCATATTCATAAGAATATCGGCGCAATTTAATTTTAAACTGGATTCTAATATTATCAAAATCATATTAGAAATATAAATTAATAGAAAAGCAGATATGAGGTTTTTCAAAATTTCCATGGTCATTTATCAACAACGACTCCCTTGTTCAGACCAAGCTCCAAAGTCTTGAGCATCGGCGCAAAGTTGCTAGTATATCGGTTTTTTACCGGATACATTTCGGAGAGTGTGCTTCAGATCTGCATGATCTAATTCCCTCCTGCCCTTTCTTCTATCGGACGGCCAGAAGCACAACAAAACGCCATCGGTTCATGGTAGATATACCAAGAACCCGAACAAAGCGCTGTGATTCCACTTTTATTGTGAAAACCGCCAAGCAGTGGAATGCGCTGCCCGAGTGGGTGTTTCCCAACAGTTACAATCTGGGTATCTTCAAGTCACGAGTGAATCGGTTTCTTTTAGGCAAGCGTGCTCCATCGTAGACCGCATCATCGCTTAACATCAGGCGAGATGGCGGTCAAGCGCAAGCCTATCATAGAATAAAAAAATAAATAAATTAAAGTGTTCAGTCACCGTGACTGGCTGATTATTATAGTGGGATTATGCAAGTACATATTACGATCCTGCTCTCTTTGTTTGTTAGATAGTCTGTAGGCGTAAGTGCAAAAGATGGAATTCTTCAATATCTGAAAGATGACGGAAGTAAGCCCTCTAACTGTTGAATGCGGCCAGGCGCGGATACAGGATTTCGTCCACTTGTCCGGTTTTTTAGTTAGGAAGAAACAATGAGACTAAGGCCGCGGCCGCACTGGTACGGCGACAGCGACGCGACGGCGATTTCGATCAAAACAAACTCATAAAAACATATGCCGGTGGCCGCACTGCAGAAACGACAAGAGACATTTATTTGTTTATCAAATCGCCGTCGCTTCGCTGTCGCCGTACCAGTGCGGCCACGGTCTAAGGGTGATTTCATAGTCGCGCTTTCGCCGGCGTGGGTGGTAAACGGCGCGGGGCATGAGATAGATGTGTCCTGTACCGTTTCGTAGTGAAACGCTGCTGATAAGCGTATGATCGTATGGCGTCCATTACACGGTAGGTTTTGTTGTCAGTTTAACCACAGTCAAGGTGTGACTGACGGATAACCTGCCGTGTAATGTCATGATTGACGTTTGCGTGACGAAAATCTGCAGCCTAATTGTGTAACTCAATTTCTTTCGCCATGGCTTTCATTATGACAGTTCAACAACATCCATTGCGACGTTGAGCTAGTTGTCAAGAGCACAGACTAAGAAATATACGGCGTAATGAATGTCAAAATTAATGCCATGGTGATAGCAATTGAGTTACGCAATTAGGGTGCTGGATACTTTGGTATGTTCATCATGCAACCAATGATTGATGGTTTTGATTGAGCGTCTTATGGACGACTATGTGGCTTGCTCGCCGCGCTGGTCGCAAACGTCACCTGCAGGGTGCACCTGGTTTTTCGGTCTATTGAACTATTCTCTATTAGGTATTATCAAACTGTCTATTGGGCCAAAAATGTACATGCGCGATCTGTGATCATCTTTCCTGCCGGATACTACATACCTATGGAACAGCAGATTTTTTTTCGGGATTTCAGGGTTGGTCCCTTAAAAGTTGTTCATAATGATGATAATAATGACCCCTTTTGGGGTCCAACAGGGTTTTTGTTACATGCTGTAATGTCAGCGCCGACGGTCAGCGTGACTCTAGAACCAGCCTTAGGCTGACAACAGACAACCAGAATGCCTCTCCGGAATTAAGAATCTGAATGAGTGATTTTACGTCAAAGTGAATGGCGCAGCCGCAATCGTTCAATTTATGAACGATAGTGTTCAGTGGCGAAGGGTCCGTTTTTGTAAGAGGTAAGCTGGAGCTACAAATGCTTACCTGGCCACGAAAAGCTAATTAATAAAAGTAGGCAATACTGCCTGTGCTATTTTACAAAAGGAAGGCGGTAGGAATCGTAAGGAAGGCGGTAGGAATCGGACCCTTCGCTACTGATAGTGTTCAATTTGAGTAAAATAGGTACCTCATTTAGTTTCTTAATTCCGGAGAGGCATTACGGGTATCTGTCCGCGCTGGCGGTCAGCGTGACTGTTCTCACTTGTGTGTTCGCAGCGGGCGCGCCGGCGCCGCGGGGCGGGGGCGCGGGCGCGGGCGCGGGCGGGCGCGAGTTCAAGGAGGGCGCGGGGTTCGCGCGGCGGCGCGGGGCCATGCGCCGCCGCGTGCACCAGGTCAACGGACACAAGTTCATGGCCACCTTCCTGCGCCAGCCCACCTTCTGCAGCCACTGCCGAGAGTTCATCTGGTAACGTATCACTTACACACCAAAGTCGCCGATAGCCGACACAGCCCGGCTTGATGTCGACGGTTTTATTTCAAAGAATCATGTCGGCTACTGGTACCGACGACTTGTGGCAACATGTCGGCGGCATGTCTGCGACTTGCGTACGTACTCATTTGCCCGCCGACACTAACTAGGTACCAAAAAAGTTACTGATTTCGTGTCGCCGACAAAGTTTTCCTACTTGAACGAAATGTGAAGTCGTCCACTAACCGCCGACAAAAAAGTCGACTACTCATGTCAGCGGGTCGGCGACTTTGGTTTGTAGACTGATTTACTGGCTGTTCCTCGCGGTTTCACCCCCCTTGCTCGGCTCCTAAGGGCCGTAGCGTGATGTTATATACCCTATACTTATTCCCAATGAAACTGGCTACCATATACAGAAAGATTTTTTTGAATCCGATTGATAGTTCCAGAGATTAGCACGTTCAAACAAACAAACTCGTCAGCTTTGTAATAATACATAGTATAGATTACTATTACCTTCTAAGTGATTTTGTAGTTTTTAACCTGATTAATAGTTCACATTATTCTAGTAGTATTCTAGCGCCTCTGGACTGTAATATTGTGGACCGGGCATATGACACATTCTATAATATTATTTCTTTTCACAGGGGTTTGGGCAAGCAAGGCTACCAGTGCCAAGGTAAGCGACACCACAACACACAACACACGCACAAGTGTGGCCGCACACCGGAGCCGCACGCTACATGCACACAACATTTACGTCGCCATAATTCACTAAAACACATTTTTGCTCGGAGAACATGTGACGCGTACCCACTACAAATGTGTCCTTGTTGCGCGCAGATATATGTGGCGCCACAATTATAGCAGTGATAGCCTAGTGGTTTAACCATGTGCCTCCCATGGCGAATGGTTCTACCTAGTTCGATCCCGAGGCACGCACCGGTGACTTTTCGGAGTCATGTGCGTATTAGAAATTAATTATCACTAAGGAAGGAAACATCGTGAGGAAACCGGCATGTCCTAGAACCAAAAATTCGAAAACATGTGATGTCCACCAACCCGCACTGGGCCCGCGTGGTGGACTACGGCCCACTCCCTCTCACAGAGGAGCCCTGTGTCCCAGCAGTGGGAACATTATAGGCTGATTATGCTATGCTAATTGTCGTAACACAAGTGTATGTGTGGTGTGCGGCCCGGCTAACACATATTTGAGTACAAGCTAATGCCGGGTCCAGACGGGTGTAATGTGTAATGTAAGCTTACGTGTAATTTAGCGTCAACAGTGTGGACGGCACACGAACTCAAAGCGAATAGTGTACGCGAATCTATTTCAATAGCACTGCGAGCGCCTTTGTGTTCGCGCAAATAACCGACAGCCGACGGATCGGCCCGAGCGCCGGCGCGAGCGTTACATGTAATGCTCGTAGTGCCGTCCACACGTAGAATTCGTGTTACATTACACGGTGGATTACATTACACGTTACACCCGTCTGGACCCGGCTTAACACGTGTAACGTTCCCGCAGTGTGCACGTGCGTGGTCCACAAGCGCTGCCACTCGTCCGTCGTCACCAAGTGCCCGGGCATGAAGGAAGAGGTGCGAGTAAGTAACCAATCACACTGCATTATTATTGTAGTTAGAATTACGTTTAAGTGTATCAAGATGGACAAAGTTTAGTCGGAAAATTCTGACGATTTCTGGAAGAAACTTATTTGGTGGGGAAAGTGTTCTTTTGTGTCTACGTATGTACAGCACCGGGGAGTAAATATTACACATCGAGTTTGAGAAAGATAATTATAATCGGGTAGCTTCGGCTTTGTATCCTTCGGATATGTGACGTTTTGTCGTTGACTTGTTTATTAGATACCGGACTGTACGGTCAGCAACCGCACATTGTACTTTAACCTAGTTAAAAATACTGCAAATATTGTTAATTTGTAAAATACAGTATAATCACGTACGCAAGTACGTCAGTCTTCGGTTTTATATCGAGCTCGCGCAACATACAACATTTTTTAACATTTTATTATTATCTTATAACATATTTTATTACATTATATTAGTGAACTCTTATTAAATAACATTAAACTATAACATTTATTTTATTAACATTAAATGTAAAGGCTACTGCCCTTATATTTTGGTCCTTCGAGCCGGATGTTAGTGGTTCGTGTGACAGGGATGACGCTCTATAAAGCCGAAGCCGCCGATATCTCTTTCTAAAGCTCGGTGTGTTATATTTACTGCCCCCTACGACGACGTATGACGGCACGGTTGGTGAAGTCATGCAGCGATGGCGAAACAATCGGCTTCTGCGCTGCGTGTCGCGGGTTCGATTCCCGTCTGGAACTAACATTATGGTCAAATAGCTGCTTTGGGTGTGAGTCTTTGAGAGATTTGTGTTTTTGTGCACCTATTCAGGAGGAATACTGATGGTGCTTCATCTTAAAGGGAAACGTTTTGGCCTTTAAGATGAAGCACCATCAGTGATTGCGATTGGCTCTGTGGGATACTGTCGCAGCTCAGTGTGGGTAGCAGTGGCGAAGGGTCTCTACAGTACGATTCCTACCGGCTTCCCTTTGAAAAATAGCACAGGCATTATTGTCTACTATTGTCAAATAGTAATAGTCACCTCCTTTTTGAAGTCGGTTAAAAAAATTCAGTTAATGAAACGGTCTACAGACACTAAGCATTTTTAGCTCCGACTTACCTCTTACAAAAATGGACCATTCGCCACTGGTGGGCCAGTGGGCTGGTGGGACGGTGGGCAGTGTGCTGATGTTCGTTCGTCCGTAGCAACAAAGCGCGGTGGGCGTGTCGGGCGGGCAGCGCTTCAACGTGAACGTGCCGCACCGGTTCGTGGTGCACTCGTACAAGCGGTTCACCTTCTGCGACCACTGCGGCTCGCTGCTCTACGGACTCATCAAGCAGGGGCTGCAGTGCGAAGGTGACAGCTTCCACATTATTTATTATTAATACACAGTTGCTCTGGGACACGACAGACCAGAGTGGCGGTGATTGAATCCCGATTTCAATCAATCAATCAACTTATTTATTTGTGAAGTAGGTAGGTACAATAAGGTGCTTGGAACATGGTTTCAGAACATGAATTCCACAATAAGCTATAGCTTAGGTAAATCCATAGTATTATAAAAATGTTACACATTGAAAATATTCCAGAAAAAAGCAGTTGGGATAGGGTAGGTACTAGGACATAACCGCAACCATGCACAATTTTTATTTTTTTTATTTTGTCTGTTTGTGCGCTCATCACGAGTACTGAACAGATTTTGATGTGGTTTTCATAATTTGGTACCTTCAAGTTTAACTTGTCTAACTTAAAATTGAACCCACATTTCCCTGATTCCGGTGGGATGAACCAGAGATACAACTTCACCTATACTTAGTAGTACTAGCCACCCCAATGTCATTTAAAATGGTCAATTTATTGTAGTCCACGCGCAAGGAGTCGCAGGCAAAAGTCTAGTAATAAATAAATCTTTTTAAATCTTTTAACGAGTACTATGATTGTTTGATAAAATTTCTGCCGACTAAATGCAACAGCTGACATGATATTTGACAGCGGGGTTATTGATTAGTGGTTTGATCTTTTATCAGTTTGCTTCAGTTTTGATTTAAGTTAGGTTAGTATTTGATGTAGCGTATTGGTATTGCAGTGTGTTCGATGAACGTGCACAAGCGGTGTCACAAGAACGTGGCGAACAACTGCGGCATCAACACCAAGATGATGGCGGAGATCCTCAACGAGATGGGCATCTCGCCCGACAAGAACCCGCGGCCCAGGCCCTCCAAGGTAACGCACTGCTTGTCTATACTATTAAACAATTGTAAAAAACGCCGTGTCTTCCCTTCGAATGTCACTAATGAGACACAATTGATTTTTCTATTGTTCCACACCTGAATCAGGTGTTTTGACAGATGAACTAATATTGAAGATATTCCAGAAAAAAACTGAGTTGCAGTGTCGTGCCTGAATCAGTTGAAATTGGAAACCTCTTTTTACGCCTCTTAAGAGCTAAACTCTAACTCTTAAAAGGTCCTCTACCTTTTAAGAGTTAGAGTTTAGCTCTTAAGTTCATTGAGTTGGAGTCTGTAATAGTCACCGATAGATGTCATCAACAGAAGACGTAAAAAAAGGTTTCCAATTTCACCTCACTCAGGCATGACACTGCAGCTCAGTTGGTTAGAGCGGTGCCACTGTGAGCTAGAGGTCGCGGGTTCAAACCCCGCATGTGTCAGTTGTTTTAGAAAGTCTTATATATTGAATAACATGAGTAACGTCCTCCATTATGTGTCGTTCCATGTCTGACCATACCGTCGTCCGCAGTACCTGAACGCGGCGCTGCTGGAGGGCGCGGGCGAGCTGGCGGCGGGCGACGCCGACGGCAAGGACGACAAGCACGACGACAAAGGTAACTCGCGACTACCGTACATTGACGACGACTGTGTAGACTGTAGCTGTAGTGTTGGGGACCTAAAGGGTGTACCGATTGCTTGATTTTGGACTCAAAACTAAAAAGGTTAAGCTTTGAATATAAAAGTTTTGGACACTAAGGCCGCGGCCGCACTGGTACGGTGACAGCGACGCGACAACGGTTTCGTGAACAAATAAATTCCGCTTGTCGTTTATGCAGTGGGGCCACCGCCATAGGTATGTTTATATGAGTTTGTTTTCACGAAATCATCGTCGCGTCGCTGTCACCGTACCAGTGAGGTCGCGGAAGTCGCTCACGGAGACTTTTTGCAGCGTTTTAGTAGCGATACAATCGCAAAAAGACCGCGATAGTCGCGATGCTGTCGCTGGTTGTATATCTTCGCCCAACTAACCACGATTTTGCATCGCTACTATCGCGATGTAACGTGGATCAATCAGGACATAAATCAATACAAAAAAAGAAGTCATCCTGCGACCACGAACGCTGCAAAGTGTTCGAAACGTCAAGAAAAAAAAAAAAAAAATACGCGATATAATCCGTTAAAACTTGTTTTTCATCCCACCATCTCGGAAAGTGTATTTTTGCTCTTCAATATCTAAGTGCAAAAGCCGTTTTTATCCGCTAGAGGTTAAAGTAAATTGAATTTAGAACATCGTGTGCACTAAGTTTGTGAATTCGAAACATCATTAAACCTATTTACTTCTACCTCCATGGTGCCGAATTTATCATAAAACCTTTTTTTCCTCGCTGAGGTGGGATGAAAAGTTACGTGTTGCACTCGAGTGCAAAGATTTTTCACCTCGTGCTCTTTTGATTCCCTCGCTCAGGATTCTTATTTTTGAATCCTTCGCTTGCTCGGTCATCAAAATTGAGCACGCGGTTAAAAAGCAACTTTGCACTCTTGTATAACAAATAACTATTATTCTAAAGTCATAAATCGTATCGCGAGCTTCGATGCGCGTTTGCCGACGTTACCGCTACCGGCCGGACCGCGCGGGTCTCAGTTCCAAAAGGTAGCATCCCATTCTGATCGCGCGCGGATTATAATACAATAAAGTACAGCAATTGTTCTTTCAAAAGTAATTGTCAATTTTTACGAAGCTTTATGAGCAGACAAACTTCAAATCGGTCATCATAGCTTGCCGCTGATATAGCATATCTGCCAAGGTAACATGATATAGCTGTACTTTTTTGTAGTTTTAAGTCCAAAAACAAGTACAATCAAGTCATCTATTATCGCCATAGTAAGACTCATTGCTAACCAAAAAACTGGCGACCCATTTCAGCTCTGATATTTGCTTGCTAGTTATATTTTATATCTACCGTTGTTTTCATAAATTCCCAGTACAATGTATTTATGTAGACATAAGTGATTTTTATTTAATTTCTAGCTCTGTGTGATATCTTAGGCTTTTGTGTTTGTATGCAGTGCGTTGACTACACGACCACTTTGTAATGCCTGGTCAGACCGGTTCCAAATACAGGGAAAACACGAGATTAATGATAAATGCTTGTTGATATTCATGACCTGCTGTAACATATGACCTAATGGTGTGTTTTTGCTGCACTCGACCCAAAGTGTACAAGTACACAATTAGTTGCGAGTTGATGTAATACTAAGCCGTGGTTTGTGTACGAGTGGAGCGTGGTGCAGTCGGGACGCGGACTAATATCTCCATACATTTTGTATGGTGTAAGTTATAATATATTATGTTTCCTGCCAAAACCGGTTTATCCTACGCGTGTCAGGATAAACTAGTTTATCCTAGGACAAACTTAAAAACTTTAGGCTTAAATAATTTGGCTAGGCCAAACTAGTTAAGCCTAAAGTTTTTAAGTTTTATTCCGATGTAACGAACCGAGTCGCGGTTCTCTTACTTTGGAATTTAAACATCTCCGGCGCAGCGGGAAGAGCAGCCTCGTCGACCCCGCATGCGCGGCTGCTCTCCCTACGCGTGTCCCGTTTTTATAAACACTAGGGGTAGGGTAGTCAAGTACCAAGTAGTGTCGGGGTTGGCTATGTCGCTTCGCAACCTATCTTATAGAATTATTGCATTTACCACGCGTGGGTGAACATTTTTAATCATCAATTATTTCGGCCTAGGCCAAACTAGTTAAGCCTAAAGTTTTTAGGACAAACTAATTTGTGATAATGATAAACTTACTAGTTCAATGACACTTCTTGACACGCCTTTGCCACGTTCACGCTATGACCACGCCACGTCTGCGCCCCGTCTCCGCCTTTCGCCACATGTGTATAAACTGCGCCTTATTATACTGTCCTATCAATACTACTTTACCAATTAAATCGGGGTTTGTTAGTACAATAAATTTGAGAGTTCGTCTTGTACTCAACCCACTGCATACGACTATTAGCAGTAGTACGTCATACACTACTGCCGCTGCTTTGTGTGTTTGTTACTGTTATATACCAGTATTGCTTATTTTACCGTTTTGTATGTTATCCACCATGTATCTATTTATTTTTTGTTCCAATAAAGATTTGGTTATTTTTTAGTTGTTTCAATTACGTTTGAGCAGCATGGAACAACGTTACATGAAAAAGAAAACAAAACCATTCATGTTTTTCCCCCCATTTTTAATTAAACATACACAAACACTACAAAAATAGGACAGACACACACAAAACACGTTACATTTATTTCTTTTTGTTTACCATATTATGTTTTGTTTCCCCCTCCCCCGGCGCAGGGGTGCGGGTCGCGTGGCGCTCGCACTGGGACGAGCTGGAGGACATATTCTCGTGTTACGAAGGTGGCGTGTTTTTGTTGTCGCTCGCGGTGGTGGCGCTTTGCTTGGTGGTGTCTTGTTATAATGACGTAGTGTGTTGCGCTTTGTATGTTGTGGTTATAGATTATAGATGTACTCGTAGGATGCAATCTGGTAAGTAGTCGGGAGGAACTTGCGGAGGTTTTGGGACTAAAGTAAAAATAAGTGATAGAGATACAGGTCGAGACTAACTTGGTGTGTTTACTTAAGATGTCTATGGTTCTTAAAGTTATATAACTCGTTGTTATAGCTAATTTATAGCTAAACCGTAACTTAACTATAATTATAACAACCATTTTATTATTGTTAGTACAGTACGCGCCAGTCAGTATACAGGGTGGCAGGTTAGACAGTGGAAATATTTTAAGGAGACATTGTACTCATCATTATGAACAACTTTTACTATGAGACCAACCCTGAAATCGCGAAAAAAAAATCAGCTGTTACATACATTTGTGTTCACATAACTCAACAAAATGTATGGAACAGCTGATTTTTTTTTGCGATTTCAGGGTTGGTCCCATAGTAAACTTTGTTCATAATGATGAGTACAATGACCCCTTAGAATATTTCCACTGTCTAACCTGCCACCCTGTATATTACACATAGAGCTTTAAATTTAGAGATGTCGGCTAATAAACAAGTTAACGACAAAACATCACATAGGTATGAGTGACAAAGCCAAAGCTAGCCGATTATCTCTTTCCCAAACTCGATGCGTAATATTTACTGTCGCGTATTTAATTGTAGAAGAGTAGAGGGTTTACACGGATCAAGTTGCGATATTTTAGTATTTAGATGGCTCAAAATTTGGATGTCAGTTTTTACAATAATATAAGTATTATTTATTTTAATATCTATGTAACACTCGGTAGCTAAACTTATGCCCATTGCTGGTGACACAGCTTTATCTCTGCACATCTGTATGCACTATGCCGGAATATACGACACCAGCTGGCTCTGATTGGCTTACATTTTCCAGCCGGATTACGGCTTGAAAGTGTATAAAAACCAGAGTTATAACCTTTCGTATGGTCCCGCCCTAAAATGCTAGTTCCTAATATCGGTGAAGTGCATGAGTGGGGCTTATAATAATTTCTTCCACTCAGTGTCTAAGGGGCTTATCACAGTAGTGATTTGCGAGGGAGTTGAAGCGAGAGAGCAGCGGGATCGCCGCGAGTTCACAGCGAGCGCGCACCGAACATGCCGCGGACGCGCAACGCCATCTCTAAAGTGGGGCGGGGTGGGCTGCTTGTCGTGCGAGAGTGTACAACTTTGAGTCCACGGTGCTATTCGCGGCGAGTTCGCTACGAACTCGCGGCGAACTGACTGCTCTCTCGCCTCGCTTTGAACTCGGTCGCAAATTGCCGCTGTGATAAGGCCCTAAACCCGGCAAGGCACAGCTTTAAATTTTGATACACTTTGCCATCCGTTGCCGGATTATTTCTTTACATCAAAGTCGATTATGGATGGCAAATGTTCAAAATAAAAGCTATTACTGGCATTGGATTAAAACAGTGACTTTTCGCGATAATAAGGCCTACCGTAGACGACATATTCGATCGCACAAAATGTCGTGTGTGGTAGACCTAACACTTTCAGCACAGGATATTTAACATAATCTAATTTCAAATTTAGGAGAGGACATTTAATATAATACACTTTGCCTGCTTACTTACATGGTTCTACGAAAAGCTTGTACAAAGCTATTAAATTCTATCCTTTCAAACTTGGTTACTTACTCCATCTTGTGCGTGAGGATTTTAGCAGCTGCGATTGGATATTTTTCCACTTTTGGATACTAAGTGGTCTTTCAATTTAGACGTTTGTTGCCAAACAGTGTCGACAGCCGAACGACGCTAATTACGAAGGTGGCAGCCGGAGGACTTAAAAAAAACCGAAATTATTTTAATAAAGGTTTAATTAACCAAAAATTACAATATTAACTTAATCTAATTATTAAGTCTAGATTCGGACGATGCTAGTACCGAAGTGCCTAAATTAATTATTACAATATTAATCGATAGCTAAACGCGGATGCGGCATCAGCACATTTGTAACTAGGTGATCGGCGGCTACACGAGGCGTCGATTCAGCAAAACGGGTGTCGCAATTTTATGTTGAAAGTCCAATGTACGTAAATAGCTATCATGTCGCTATTCAGCTGATTTGGTGTAGGCAGAGCACGTAACACCTCCCCCCTCAGAACAGCAACTATTTGAGCACCTTCAGCGAGAATGTTGCTGGTATCTGCTGTTTCTTGGTAGTGGGTGATTCTGCATCTTCATATTGATGATTTTCAGGGCTTTCATTTGATGACTGTCGCTTTCTGAGCTTTGTGCAAAGGTTGTACCGACGTATAGTGATAGTAACAATCAGTACAGTTGCACCGAATAGTACGACGTATAGTGGTATTGTCGTATGGTAGAGTGACTGTTCCATATGTACGTGATCTATCTGTACTGGATGCTGCGATAGGATTTTATCTTCGATTTCATGCAGGCTTTTCAGATGCAGTGAGTTCAGTTTCAGATGTGGGATGGATTCTTCAACAATGGTCAGGTTCATAGGTATTTCGGTGATTTTCAGCGGTTGTCCTTTGATATGGTCGTTCGTGTTGATTATGGTGAACTGCTCGGTGCGTAGTAGGCATTTTTGCGGTATAGTGGCAAGATAGCTTCCGTGTAGAGAGATGAATTCTTGACGTTCGCATTTCAGTTCCGTCCGGGTTGGTTGTGGAAAGGTGAGTGTATATCGTCTGTCGTCTAATTGTTCCATGGCTTCTTTAGTCAATATAAGCTTCGTGGGCAGGCATGATTTCTCCAGAGATTGATTGTAGATGAGACCTTGGATGCAATCTAGATGTCCTCTCGTCGGTTGATGGTTGACTCCTTCCTCGCAGAGATGATACCGATTGAACTTCGGGCATTCAGCCTCTATGTACTTGAAAACTTTCCCGTTGGTTGCAATGAAAGGGTAAGGAGGAATAAAGGTGTACATTAACTTATTGGGAACTATTGCTAATCTATACAAGTCAAACTTATCAGGGGAGATTACTGGAACTTTAAATATGATAACTATTCTTTTTTCTGTATAATAATAACCAGGTTTTATAACTGTATAGTATTCTCTTAAATCTGCATCTAATAGTTGATCTGCGCCGTATATAGATTTTAATCGATTAATCATATTACCTAAAGTATCTATGCTTAACATGCTATGGTGGGTGCTCGATGCACGTATAAAAGCTAAAGTATCTTCTATTCTAGTTATCTCTAAAAATAAATCATCTGTATTATCACTAATTATAGTTAGTAACTGAGCAAACTTTGCGTATCTTATAAGATCAGTTATAGCAGAAGTTTTTTCGTCTAAAAGTAATGTTAAAGTACTATTGATTCTCTCTTGATTGCTCACAATTTTTGAGAGTATCTCACTGTATCGAGTCATCCAGACTTTATTAAGACTGATATGCTCATTTAACTCCGATAATATCTTGTCATTATTATTTTCTAAAAGTTTAATGGCATTATTGTAAGTTTGGGCATCCGTATGATCTAAATTACCGGTTACGCTTTTTATAACAGAACCTAATCCGTCTATGAGTCCTCTTTTGCTACGACCGGGTTCTAATGTTTTTAACTGAGAACTAATTTTATTTAATTTATAAGATAAATGATTAATTTGAAGTTCGTATAATATAAAAGTTTGGTTATTTAATTTAGTTTGGAAATAATCGAGTTGAGTCATTACGGAATTCAGTCTATGTTCAATGTCAGTTAATTCTATGTATTGTAGGAAAGAATGGTAATGTGTAGTGAGTCTGGCTTGTCCAAGGTTGAAAGGTAAGAGTCCAGGTCCTTCATCCAAGCTTTCAAGTCTTATCTCGAGCGCCAGTGTTGGGTGAACGATTATCGCCAGTAGTATCCTGTAACAATTTTGAACTCTTAGGGGTCCGTTTAAGTCGAGATTTTGCTACGGGGCCTTTCTTTTTAGATGTGTATATATGAATCGGAAGGTCAGCTAAAACAGTGTCATGGGTGTACCGTGGTGCTAATTTTTGTCGACTAGCTACTGGGTTACTAATAAAGATTTGTTGGTCCGGTTGGTATTCTACCTCGGGCTCTCTGTCCTTATTCCTATTGTCTATAATATTTGTACGGTCAGTAAGCGTGAAGTTATTGATAAGGTCAAATACAGTTTTCATTTGGTCTCGGTGTGTCAGAATATATTGTTGCATAAGGTGTTCGGTCATGTTAACGTCAAGTGGGTCTCTTGGGTCTAAATGTCCTCTAATTATGTCATGGGGTCTACACTTGGTAAAACTGTGAACTGAACTATTATATGCTAATATGGCATATGGCATAAGATTGACTACGGGTTCATCTTTCTGACGTAGACGCAAAATACGTAGGTGTTCTAGTAACGTAGAGTGAAATCGTTCAACGATTCCGTTATCGTTTGGGGAGTGAGCCAATGTTCTATGGTGGTTAATTTTATGTAATTCAATAAATTCCGAAAATAATTGGTTAGTGAACTCGGTGCCATTATCGGTCACTATCGTTAATGGAAGACCGTGATGTGTACAATAATTTAAAACTGCCTGAAGTATACTTATTGCTGTGCCATCTCTCAAATAGTATGCCTGTCCATACTTTGAGAATACGTCTACTACTGTCAGATACTTTTCATTTTGGGCTGTAAAGAGGTCCATATGTACTAACTCGAAAGGTTTGGTAGCTGGGGGCACTACATTGAATTGTGGTCTAACTGGATTCCTATCATATTTTGCTTGTCCGCAAATGGTACACTGATTAATGTATTTAGTTATTTCTTCCCTCATCTTAGGCCAATAGTATTTTCGGGAAAGAGCAAGGTAACACTCATTTATCCCTCTGTGATTAGTCTTGCCTTCGTGATAGTGTTTTATAATATCTTGTTGTTTAAGATACTCTTTGACGTCTTCTAATTCAATTTTTGCTAACACTAAGTTGATAGCTGAGCTTTTAAAGTTATTTTGGATAATAGGTATAACTGAGTACATGCCTAAAGGTGGCGTTATTTTTATTGCAGTTTTAACTTTAGGGTTAACATATTCTTTAATGGCATTTACTACATCTTGCTCTAAGTTCGATTCTGAAACCTGAATGAATGTACGGGTGTGAGTGTCGAAAGGTTTAGTGGCTGTTGTTCGTCGTTTAATATCTCCTACAATAGTAATGCATAACTGTCGGTGAAATTTGTTCAAAGGTTCGTCAGTGATAGGCACCTCTAGGATAGGGTTTTCAGTGCTAGTATGGGCAGTGGCTGTTGTGGAACCTGTTCTAGAAGGTGGTCGCTCTGAAGGGTTAGCTAGCATTGACTCTGTCTCCTCATTGTTAATTTCTACTCGGGACAACGCGTCTGCATTAGTGTTATACTTTCCCTTTTTATAGACTATTGTGTAGTCGTATTCGCTTAATTTAAGCCGCCATCTAGTCAGTCTTGAGTTAGGCTCTTTAAGGTTCATTATCCACTGTAGTGGCTTGTGGTCGGTGAGTATTTTGAATTTACGACCAAACAAGTAAGGCCTAAAATACTTCGTAGCCCATACTACGGCTAACAACTCCTTCTCAATAGTGCTGTAGTTGGTTTCACTATCGTTCAAAGTTCTTGAGGCATAACAGATAGGTTTATCTGAGCCAACGGTACCTTGTGAGAGTACAGCGCCTATAGCTACGTTCGAGGCGTCCGTGGTTAAAATAAACTCTCTTGTGAAGTCGGGGTACTGTAAGATGGGGTCATTTGTCAGTAAGGTCTTGCATTTGTTAAAACAGTCAATGTAGTCAGGGTCAAAAGTAATTTTGTTAGTCTTTTTAAGGCATTTAGTCATAGGCTTAGTGATGCGGGCAAAGTCGGGAATAAATTTCCTGTAGTATCCTAATAATCCAAGGAACTGTTTTATTTCTTTTGGTGTTTTTGGTAAAGGGTACTTTTCTATTGCTGCTATCTTATCAGGGTTAGGTTTAACACCTTCGCCACTGATTATATGACCTAAGAACGCGGTTTCCAACTTTAAAAACTCTGATTTATCCATCTGAATCTTAAAGTTAGATTCTTGCAATCTTCTAAAAACTTTTTCTAAATTAATCATGTGTTCTTGTAATGACGTGCTAAAGATGATGACGTCATCAAGATACACTAAGCAGATCTCGTTTTGTAGGCCTCTGAGCACATTATCCATCACTCTTTGGAAGGTAGATGGAGAGTTCTTCAAACCCATGGGCATGCGCAAAAATTCAAAGTGCCCATGTTCTACGTTAAAAGCTGTCTTCGGAATGTCGTTAGGGTGCATTTCACATTGGTAAAACCCAGATGCTAAGTCAAGGGTAGTAAAGTACTGGCATTTACCAAGCTTGTCGAGTATGTCAGTTATGTTGGGAATCGGATATTTGTCGTCTATAGTCTTGTCGTTAAGTTTGCGAAAGTCCACTACGATTCGCCACTTTTGTTTGCCTGATGCGTCGGCCTTCTTAGGAACTACCCAGATAGGTGAGCTCCAAGCTGATTCGGAAGGTCGTATGATTCCCTGATCCAGCATCTTAGTGATCTGGTCTCTAACTTCTTGTCGGTGAACAAAAGGGTAGCGATAACTCTTAGTATATACGGGAAGTTCGTCCGTTGTTCTAATACGGTGTTTTATTTTATTTGTAAATGTCAAGGGTTCTCCTTCAACATAGAATACGTCAGCAAAACGGGCACATAAAGTCTCTAAATTAGTCTTCTCCTCAATATTTAAATGGTCTGTACGCAATCGAGACAAAACCTCTTTAACGCGCCTAGGATCTTGTTCGGTGCTAATGCACTCAGTATTAAATAACTCGGCTTGTAAAGGTCGCTCAAATGTAATAAGTAAGTCATAATCAGTCGGGTTTTCTATTTCTACGATTCCAGTACAGTCAGTAACGCGAGTAATGCACTCGTGAATTATGCAATTACAATAAATTTGCTGAGCTATCGAAACGTCACCGTCTGGCGTATAAATGGGAATGTTTAATAATTTTGATGAGTTAGCGGGAATGGTTTCCTGATAACACGACTTTTTACATTGATAAAAACGAATAGGTATGGTTGTAAAGTCCGTAATTAAATAATTATTCTTAAGATCAATCTGTGCTCCGTCAAGTAAGTCTAGGCCTAATAGACCATCAAAGTAATTATGAAATTTATAGATAAAAAATTTAACATTTTTATGGTTATTAAATTCAGCAAAGTTTGGAATAGTAATAGAATATTCGTGCATACTAGTTACGCGCGCATTTGTTACTTCAAAAGGATCCAAGTTCAACGGTACGTGTGAAAGGTATTTTTCGACTGCCTCGGGACTAATAAAAGATTGGTTAGCCCCAGTATCTACTAGTAACTTGAGTGGTGGGTCTGCTATCTGAATGTAACGCAATTCCCTTTTAGACTGTATATTTAATTCTATTTTAACCCTGTTTGATTCCTGTCCTTCGGAAAATCCTGATTATTCTTAGAAGTAGACGGCTGTGATGCTTCTAAGCATTTAGCGTTATTAGAATCTTGATAATCTTGAGATTGAGTGCTATCCTGTACATACGAATGATAATCGGGCTCAGTTTGATTGTAGTCATAAAAGTCGGAATAGTCATAAAAGTCGTAATAGTCAGGTTGGTCATAGTAATAGTCGGAGTAATTATAAGTGTCGTCAAAATCAGTCATTTCGTTAAAATTCATTTCGCGTGATTTAAAGTAATTACTAGGTGGTGGGTTCCCTGACTTACGCCAATCATGTCCTGGCAACCCTAACGGTTTAGACACAAAATGACTAACACCGCTCATCGGTTTCGGACCGGTATATTGCGTCGGGGAATTCCTGTTCGGTAATTTAAACACGTTACTTTGAGGGTTGTAGTTCGGCGGGGGCGCACGAAACATTTGTTGGGTACGACTAAACATGTTAGGGGCACGTTGAGGTACCTGATTATGCTGGAAAGGTGGTCTCCATGGCTGCTGCTGCTGCGGCATAGGCATAGGCTTATGCCAGCTAGGGCCTGCACTCGGGAAGCTAAAACCTTTGGGTACGGTCGAATGGACCGCGGGTGGCATTCTATGGGTTACATGCAATTGTTGTGTAGTCGGGTTACGTCGCTCGGGAATGCTCTCGTTACGTTGCTGTAGGTACATGACATTCAATTCCTGTTGTACAAATTCCAGAGCCTTTTCGATAGTTTCGGGTCTCATACATCGAATACGGGACCCTAAAGGTTCTTTAAGACCTCTAACATAAGATTGTAGGGTTAATTTTCTATAAAGGTCGCGCTTTGCTTCGATAGTGGTAGCTATATTTTCGTGCAAAGTAACATAAGTCATTATGGTACTAAAAAGGGTCTGGCATTTGGCATAATACTCTTGAGGAGTGCTACTTCCTTGCGTCATTAAGGACATATCGTTATAAAGGGCGGTCTCGTCCCTCTGATCCGAAAAATTATTAATTAACGCGTCACGAATCCCTTGCCAATTTTCTGGAATACCGTTAGAATTAATTGTTGTAGCTGCAGATCCTGTGATTTTATTTAAAATACCATTTATAACACAAAGGTTAGTTAACTCGCAACTCGGGTCATTTCTAACGTATTGTAATACGAGCTGGTCGCATATTTTAATAAAACGAGTTAGAACATTCGGATTACCATCAAAGTCTGGCACTGGGCGCAAAGCCTTATAGATAGTATCGGGGTTCAATGCCATTTCGTAACTATTAAATAATATATCTAATCCTAAATTATCAGAATCTAAAAATCTATTTGAATCTACTTCCCTGGTCCTACTTATCTGTCTGGAAGAGACAGATTTCCTCCTGGTTTTCCGTGGATGAAAAATTTTGATTACTATTATAATACGGGGGTGACAAGGAAGGACAAGGGAGCAACACTTAAAGAAAGTTTCAAGGACTTACATATACATGGTTTTCTCGGTGTATCGATGGCTGGATACGTCCTCAGCTGCGTCTTCTTAAGTTCGGATATTCGACGAGGTACTTGGAAATACCGACAGCGACTATCGGAGTCAGCAGATTAACGATTTTTGGAAATCTATACCGCGCCGCGCACTGCCTCGAATATCCTACCGACTGCGCCAATTACGAAGGTGGCAGCCGGAGGACTTAAAAAAAACCGAAATTATTTTAATAAAGGTTTAATTAACCAAAAATTACAATATTAACTTAATCTAATTATTAAGTCTAGATTCGGACGATGCTAGTACCGAAGTGCCTAAATTAATTATTACAATATTAATCGATAGCTAAACGCGGATGCGGCATCAGCACATTTGTAACTAGGTGATCGGCGGCTACACGAGGTGTCGATTCAGCAAAACGGGTGTCGCAATTTTATGTTGAAAGTCCAATGTACGTAAATAGCTATCATGTCGCTATTCAGCTGATTTGGTGTAGGCAGAGCACGTAACACGCTCTCGACGCGAACTGTATGGAAAAAAAAAAACAACCGTTCGTGCGCAGTACGACACCCGCAGTCCGGCAACAAATTTCTTAATTGAATGAGCCCTTTATAAAAATATAATTTATAAGAGAATTCAAAAATCAATTGATGCGGGCGGGACCGAACCGCCCGCGTCAATTGGTTTTTGAAATCTCTTATATTTAATACCATTATGATAAGCATAACATGGCTTTGACAAATACATAAAAATAGAATATTAGAATACGTCGCAGCTGCCGGATGCCTCGCGTGCACTATAAGGTACAGCTATGTTGACACTGGTGCGTTGCGCAGGCGGCGATGGCGCGGGCGGGCAGGACAAGATGTCGCTGGACGACTTCCACTTCATCAAGGTGTTGGGCAAGGGCTCCTTCGGGAAGGTCATGCTGGCTGAGAAGAAGGGCACGGACGAGGTACGTGCTCACTGACATTACACTAGGGATTTCTAACCTTTTTTGTGTTGAGCCTCCCTGGATTATGAAAAATATGGCCAGAGCCTTTTTTTACTTTTTTAATTTCTCAATTAAAAGCATAATTAATTCAATAATTTACGATTTAAGATTTGAAATGGATTTTTTTTTAAGAATATTGGATCGCCCTTAAGATCTCTATGCTTCTCTAGGTAGGCGCGCCCCACTGGTTGGGAACCCTGCATTAGATGAAACCATTTGTTCACATCACACAGTACTCAGTGTTCGTATCTATACTTCATTTCTTCTTCAGAACTTCCCAAGCAACAAAAAGCGGTGTTGTAGCTACCCTAGACCCACTATTTTGTCAGGACTATAACGGGATAGTAAGCACTTAAAACAACGGAAAAGGGCCCAATTTATAGGCGTATTTACCATAATAAAACACCCATACTAGACTTGGTGACTACCACTTAGACCAATAGTAACCTTATACTTGGCCTACGCAAAACTATCTACTCCCGCGAAGCTAACTATAAGCGCTTAACAAAACCAAACACGACGCAAATGTACTCCGTGCTTCTGTTATAAGCTCTTTCAAAATCAGTCAGGATATTGTTGCAGATTTTCATAAATTTTTTTTTTTTTTATAGAATGGTATCCATTTTCTTTAAAAATGTATTATATGGTATTAATAAGTATTCCTACAAGATATTTTTTGCCATTTACCATGCGTTCGCATGGCAAACGTATATTTTGGGTGAAATATATTATGTTTTAAATCAAAATTTTTACTCGCCTCTTGAAATTTGAGTAATTAATAAGTTGCATTTAAAAATAATAATGGTTTCAATAAAACATACAATGAAAAGTCGCCATTTTTTCAGAGCTAGCATTTTGAAGTACATTATCATACCGCTATAGGAGTACTTGGTTTGAAAACGGTGTGCATCAGGAACCCACAGCATCGCCATATTGTTAGGATTATAATTGATCCACAAAGTGAACTTATAAACCATTATAAATTCAAGTAACAGGTGCAAATGGTTTCCAGAATAGTTTACTTATAATGGGATTATTATATATTACACGTGTATAGTTATTCCATCTCACGAAGGCGGATTGGTCTTTATAGTGCGTCTGGTGCTCGTACGCATTGTTTCTATGTGCTCACTATTGTCCGAGCCGCCTCTGCGCGCACGGAGACATGTGCACTTGCACCTACAGTACTAAAGGCGTGTGTCGGCGCATGTGGCAGGTGTACGCCGTGAAGGTGCTGAAGAAGGACGCCATCATCCAGGACGACGACGTGGAGTGCACGCTCACCGAGCGCCGCGTGCTCGCCCTGGCCGCGCGCCACCCCTTCCTCACGGCGCTGCACTCCGCCTTCCAGACGCGCGAGCGCCTGTTCTTCGTGATGGAGTACGTGGACGGCGGCGACCTCATGTTCCAGATACAGCGCGCGCGCAAGTTCGACGAGCCGCGCGCCAGGTACTGTATCACATAATGCTCGGCACACGGTACACATAACACTCCGCCTCCCAGACGCGCGAGCGCCTGTTCTTCGTGATGGAGTACGTGGACGGCGGCGACCTCATGTTCCAGATACAGCGCGCGCGCAAGTTCGACGAGCCGCGCGCCAGGTACTGTATCACATAATGCTCGGCACACGGTACACATAACACTCCGCCTCCCAGACGCGCGAGCGCCTGTTCTTCGTGATGGAGTACGTGGACGGCGGCGACCTCATGTTCCAGATACAGCGCGCGCGCAAGTTCGACGAGCCGCGCGCCAGGTACTGTATCACATAATGCTCGGCACACGGTACACATAACACTCCGCCTCCCAGACGCGCGAGCGCCTGTTCTTCGTGATGGAGTACGTGGACGGCGGCGACCTCATGTTCCAGATACAGCGCGCGCGCAAGTTCGACGAGCCGCGCGCCAGGTACTGTATCACATAATGCTCGGCACACGGTACACATAACACTCCGCCTCCCAGACGCGCGAGCGCCTGTTCTTCGTGATGGAGTACGTGGACGGCGGCGACCTCATGTTCCAGATACAGCGCGCGCGCAAGTTCGACGAGCCGCGCGCCAGGTACTGTATCACAAAATGCTCGGCACACGGTACACATAACACTCCGCCTCCCAGACGCGCGAGCGCCTGTTCTTCGTGATGGAGTACGTGGACGGCGGCGACCTCATGTTCCAGATACAGCGCGCGCGCAAGTTCGACGAGCCGCGCGCCAGGTACTGTATCACAAAATGCTCGGCACACGGTACACATAACACTCCGCCTCCCAGACGCGCGAGCGCCTGTTCTTCGTGATGGAGTACGTGGACGGCGGCGACCTCATGTTCCAGATACAGCGCGCGCGCAAGTTCGACGAGCCGCGCGCCAGGTACTGTATCACATAATGCTCGGCACACGGTACACATAACACTCCGCCTCCCAGACGCGCGAGCGCCTGTTCTTCGTGATGGAGTACGTGGACGGCGGCGACCTCATGTTCCAGATACAGCGCGCGCGCAAGTTCGACGAGCCGCGCGCCAGGTACTGTATCACATAATGCTCGGCACACGGTACACATAACACTCCGCCTCCCAGACGCGCGAGCGCCTGTTCTTCGTGATGGAGTACGTGGACGGCGGCGACCTCATGTTCCAGATACAGCGCGCGCGCAAGTTCGACGAGCCGCGCGCCAGGTACTGTATCACATAATGCTCGGCACACGGTACACATAACACTCCGCCTCCCAGACGCGCGAGCGCCTGTTCTTCGTGATGGAGTACGTGGACGGCGGCGACCTCATGTTCCAGATACAGCGCGCGCGCAAGTTCGACGAGCCGCGCGCCAGGTACTGTATCACATAATGCTCGGCACACGGTACACATAACACTCCGCCTCCCAGACGCGCGAGCGCCTGTTCTTCGTGATGGAGTGCGGAGTACATGGGTAATATAAAACGCATAATTTATTCATCACCGTCACCAACACACACAGGCACACACACCACCCAGGCCACATTAGTAACGTCCCCCCGTCCCCCCAGGTTCTACGCGGCGGAGGTGACGCTGGCGCTGCAGTTCCTGCACTCGCATGGCGTCATCTACCGCGACCTGAAGCTCGACAACATCCTGCTCGACAGCGACGGGCACTGCAAGCTCGCAGACTTCGGCATGTGCAAGGAGGGCATACTCGGTCAGTAACAGTACACACACACGTATTGTTCGGTGTTTTCACCGAACACCTTAGTTTGCAATATCGGCTTAGCGCGCTGACCTAATTTTATTACTAAATTAAACATTTGAATATACTAATATTGTATTCAGTGCACTTTTTAACCGACTTCAAAAAAAGGAGGACGTTAGACTAATGTGTAGTGATCGCGAAAACTTAAGACATTACTAAGGAGGACGTTCTCAATTCGTCGTCAATGTTTTTTTTTACGCGTTAGCCGGGTGTATTCAAACCTTACATTAACATTTTTTGTATCATTTTAACAGTTAAGAACATTTAAGGGTCCTATATGGCGCAGGCTCGAGTCAGAATCTGTCAAAATCTGTCAAAATTAGGTATTGAAGCGCTACCCACACAGCGATCGACGACAACAGTGGTCTTGTGCGACGATCAACGTGGACATAATAAAATATTAAGTAGCGTAGTAGGTAGTTAGTATTATTTTGTTTTTTTTTTCTTAATTGCATTTAAAGAAGGATTGGAGAGGGGGTGGTTCAATGCACAGAGTTTTTTTTATGTGTCCATCAATATTTATATTATAGCTATTGCGATTTTCAAAAACAAAGACGATGAGTGTTTGTCAATGTTTTTACCTGACTGCGCGACACAAAGGAGGGTATGTGTTTATCAGCCTATAAGTATATGTATGTATGTATGTTTGTTCCTTTGTGGCGCTCCGGCTCTAGAGACCAAACGCGTGGGCCGATTTTAATAATTATTCTTACGTCAATCGATTTGCCTTATTCTTGTAAGTGTCACAACTCACAATACATGACAGTAATCAAGATTCAATATATCTAGCGAAGTGACAACTAGGCGCCATATTAATTTTTCAAAAATAATGACGGGTCATAGTAATAAACTTATCAATTTGACCGACGCTCTTGGTCATTATTAATACTTATCGGTCCTTATTAATAGAGCCCGGCTAATCAGTGTCCGTAATACATATAAGCAAAACCACAAAAAAAATAACAAGACGACATTGCAGACAGTCGGAATCGGGATCAATTTTTTTCGGGAATTATGGGTTCTAGTTCTACTATGGGCGCGTATGGGCTCGCCAGAGTATTATTGTTCTGTGCGTATGGGTGCGTATGGTTCAGTCCTATTAGGGGTCCCGAGCAGGGTACGGAATCTCGGAATCTCGACATATCGGAATCTCGGATCGATTTTTTCGTTATTTCAATTCCGATATTGAGTAATCCAATATTGGAATAAGAAAAAAAATATTAAAACGTCGTGTCTTGCTCACTCGTGCACGCATTGTATTACAACAGAGATCATTTGCAACCAAATGACCTCTTATGACCCCATGCAAATATCAACTATTTTTATCGAGTAATTTGATATTTGATTTAAAACCGATTGAAGATAATTGTCATTTTATGATTGAATACTATGTATTGAAGTGTTAGCAAGCAGATAATATACTTAAATACATTATTATTTTATCCATTTGAAAAGTTGTATAGCATCTTCAAAAACCGAGCAAGGGCGTGTCGGACAACGCACAGTCTAGGGTTCCGTAGCAAGAAGTATTTCAGTCTGCCGACCGCAAATATAAGTTTGTATTTCATTATATTGCTATGAAATACAAAGTTATTTTTGCGGTTGTTAAACTCAAAACTGAAAATAGTAAATATTTTAAAAAGTTATTGACGTATCTTAGTCAAACCAATTTTCATCGAAAGTATTTATTAGATGCTGTAGGTACCTATAGCTTGATTTTTTTCAGATTTTCGATAACGTGGTTGGAAAATTACAGTGGGGGGGACATGGTTAACGACTTTCAGAGCTCCTAGTTCACTGAATATGCACTTCAATAAAAAATCAAATTTGAAACCCTTATGTTATTTTCAAAGACCTATTCAAATAAAAAAAAAAAAATCCCAATAATTATTTTATTTTTCCACTACAGGCCTTTATGGCGGCTTACAGACATCTATCTGCGACGTTTCATACAAATTGGTTATGAACTGTGGATATGACAAGGGTGTGACAGACGGACAGAGAGACAAACAGACGGACGTGACGAAACTATAAGGGTTCCTAGTTTTACTACGGCACCCTAAAAACATAAAATTACAAAAGTGGTTGACATTTGAATAGAGGTCATTTGGTTGCAAATGATATCTCCTTCATCCCCGTAATGGATTGCCAGCATATTACCTACCAGTAACCCTGTCAAAAGATAAAAAATTAACTAGTTACACTTTATCTACTACATTTTTATTGATTCGTAATTGTTGCTTTAGGTAGCGTAAATAAAGTTGATTTTATAAGAAATAAACTGTTGTTTTTTTATAAACTTCATACGTTTATAATACACTCACTTGATCATGTTGTATTACATAAATAATTTTAGAACGAAAAAAAAAATCGTTTTTATGCCAGCAATCCCGCCGGATCCGGTCGAATTGGTGGAAATCCGGCCGGATGCGGCTGGATTGAAATTGGTGCCGGATTGCAATCCCTACGCATTACCTATATTATTATCACCAAATACCTATTCGCCTAAATAAAAAAGACACTCACTCACTTCACGTTATTTTTAAAGACCTATTCCTAGACTTAGGAGTGCATGAAAAAAATTTTTCATCCCTCAGTTTCATGTATGGAGTGCCTCCCAACACCTCCATCCGAACACTGCACGAATACCGTAAAAGCGGGAAGGCCAAATTTTGCCATAATGTAGGTACGTAGGTACCTACAGGTAGGTACCTGTGGTGGCTACACTAGGTACCTACTCACCTTTTTCGTTTTTTGGAATAATGCACGCATTTCCTGCTGGCGATATGGCCTTTATATTTTGGTTTGACAGCACTCATAATTACGTGTAAGGATATTTCTGTAAAAAAAAATCAAATGCTAAACTGTACATATTTAGTTTAGTTTTTACATAATCATTGTTAGTACCTACATTATTACAGAAATAGGTAGGTTCTATTTTATTAGGTATCCACATAGGTACTTGTAAAAGATAACAAATAATTAGGTAGTAGGTATAGGTACCGGCATTAAAGATGATCACAGATCGCGCATGTACATTTTTGGCCCAATAGGCAATAGACAGTTGACAATACGTAATAGAAAATAGTCCAATAGACGACAAGCATCGACTGACGAACCAGTCACCCCCCATCTTCTTCATTCCGCCAAAGAGACCGAAAACTAATGCGCAGGTGACGTTTGTGATCATAACTGACGCCGCTAGTTATACCTATAGTTCGTAAAATAGCTTAATTCCTATGACAGATGTCAAATACGTGCATTTTTAAATCATTTTGACATTATTTATTTATTCGTATTTGACATTTGTGTCACACACTCACACTCACAGGACTCAACATTTACATTTTACGAACTGTATGTACCTACTCAACACGCTTAAAATAAGTAGGTACCTATCACATAAACTAAATAATATTATGTATTACGTTGTAGCGTACATACATACATACACACATCATTCATACATAATTATTGAGATTATCAATTCTAGTAAAAGTTTTATGGTACCTATAGACCTCCTCCTAGACTCAAGCTTGACCGTTGCTAAGCAAATAACAAGGTGTAAATACCTAATATTTTTTTTCCTAGAATTTGGAATGTCGACCTCTGTGCACGGGTGATGTGTAGGTATTATACGCAACGCTTACCACGTGCTTATCACGTGACTTTCTTTCAAGCGACGTGGTCTCTCGTTGAGAGCCCGCAGGCGACTGAGCTGTAGATGTCTGCGAATTGCTGTTGTCAGAAAACGTGTGTCACCATAGTAATTTGTATGGGAAATTCGTGCGAAAAATTCAGAAAGTTTGTGAATTATTTACACAAAACAGAAGTATTGATATGGAAAAAAAAAACTATCAGCTACTACTCTGTTCATTGTAGCTTATAATTAAGTAAATTTTATTAAGTGTTTGTTCTTATTTACGCTAAAGTTATGGTTGCACGGCATTGCTTTTTGCACGTTTTTAGTGATTTTCAATATTTTTTTTACATTAATCTACAAGATTTATTCTCAATACGATTTCATTAGCCACTAGTGAAACTCTTTAACTAGTCAGACTTTTTTTTTCGTGGCTATTTCTTTACGTTTTCTATATAAAGTTATGGTTCCCCCGTAAGACTTTTGCATGGTGCTGACCCTTAATAAGGGTCAGCACCATGCAAAAGTCTTACGGGGTCTTACGTAAAGAAATAGCCACGAAAAAAAAAGTCTGACTAGTTAAAGAGTTTCACTAGTGGCTAATGAAATCGTATTGAGAATAAATCTTGTAGATTAATGTAAAAAAAATATTGAAAATCACTAAAAACGTGCAAAAAGCAATGCCGTGCAACCATAACTTTAGCGTAAATAAGAACAAACACTTAATAAAATTTACTTAATTATAAGCTACAATGAACAGAGTAGTAGCTGATAGTTTTTTTTTTCCATATCAATACTTCTGTTTTGTGTAAATAATTCACAAACTTTCTGAATTTTTCGCACGAATTTCCCATACAAATTACTATGGTGACACACGTTTTCTGACAACAGCAATTCGCAGACATCTACAGCTCAGTCGCCTGCGGGCTCTCAACGAGAGACCACGTCGCTTGAAAGAAAGTCACGTGATAAGCACGTGGTAAGCGTTGCGTATAATACCTACACATCACCCGTGCACAGAGGTCGCCATTCCAAATTCTAGGAAAAAAAATATTAGGTTTTTACACCTTGTTATTTGCTTAGCAACGGTCAAGCTTGAGTCTAGGAGGAGGTCTATAGGTACCATAAAACTTTTACTAGAATTGATAATCTCAATAATTATGTATGAATGATGTGTGTATGTATGTATGTACGCTACAACGTAATACATAATATTATTTAGTTTATGTGATAGGTATCTACTTATTTTAAGCGTGTTGAGTAGGTACATACAGTTCGTAAAATGTAAATGTTGAGTCCTGTGAGTGTGAGTGTGTGACACAAATGTCAAATACGAATAAATAAATAATGTCAAAATGATTTAAAAATGCACGTATTTGACATCTGTCATAGGAATTATGCTATTTTACGAACTATAGGTATAACTAGCGGCGTCAGTTATGATCACAAACGTCACCTGCGCATTAGTTTTCGGTCTCTTTGGCGGAATGAAGAAGATGGGGGGTGACTGGTTCGTCAGTCGATGCTTGTCGTCTATTGGACTATTTTCTATTACGTATTGTCAACTGTCTATTGCCTATTGGGCCAAAAATGTACATGCGCGATCTGTGATCATCTTTAATGCCGGTACCTATACCTACTACCTAATTATTTGTTATCTTTTACAAGTACCTATGTGGATACCTAATAAAATAGAACCTACCTATTTCTGTAATAATGTAGGTACTAACAATGATTATGTAAAAACTAAACTAAATATGTACAGTTTAGCATTTGATTTTTTTTTACAGAAATATACTTACTCGTAATTATGAGTGCTGTCAAACCAAAATATAAAGGCCATATCGCCAGCAGGAAATGCGTGCATTATTCCAAAAAACGAAAAAGGTGAGTAGGTACCTAGTGTAGCCACCACAGGTACCTACCTGTAGGTACCTACGTACCTACATTATGGCAAAATTTGGCCTTCCCGCTTTTACGGTATTCGTGCAGTGTTCGGATGAAGGTGTTGGGAAGCACTCCATACATGAAACTGAGGGATGAAAAATTTTTTTCATGCACTCCTAAGTGTAGGAATAGGTCTTTAAAAATAACGTGAAGTGAGTGAGTGTCTTTTTTATTTAGGCGAATAGGTATTTGGTGATAATAATATAGGTAATGCGTAGGGATTGCAATCCGGCACCAATTTCAATCCAGCCGCATCCGGCCAGATTCCTACCAATTCGACCGGATCCGGCGGGATTGCTGGCATAAAAACGATTTTTTATTTTCGTTCTAAAATCATTTATGTAAAACAACATGATCAAGTGAGTGTATTATAAACGTATGAAGTTTATAAAAAAACAACAGTTTATTTCTTATAAAATCAACTTTATTTACGCTACCTAAAGCAACAATTACGAATCAATAAAAATGTAGTAGATAAAGTGTAACTAGTTAATTTTTTATCTTTTGACAGGGTTACTGGTAGGTAATATGCTGGCAATCCATTACGGGGATGAAGGAGATATCATTTGCAACCAAATGACCTCTATTCAAATGTCAACCACTTTTGTAATTTTATGTTTTTAGGGTGCCGTAGTAAAACTAGGAACCCTTATAGTTTCGTCACGTCCGTCTATTTGTCTCTCTGTCCGTCTGTCACACCCTTGTCATATCCACAGTTCATAACCAATTTGTATGAAACTTCGCAGATAGATGTCTGTAAGCCGCCATAAAGGCCTGTAGTGAAAAATAAAATAATTATTGGGATTTTTTTATTTTATTTGAATAGGTCTTTGAAAATAACATAAGGGTTTCAAATTTGATTTTTTATTTAAGTGCATATTCAGTGAACTAGGAGCTCTGAAAGTCGTTAACCATGTCCCCCCCCACTGTAATTTTCCAACCACGTTATCGAAAATCTGAAAAAAATCAAGCTATAGGTACCTACAGCATCTAATAAATACTTTCGATGAAAATTGGTTTGACTAAGATACGTCAATAACTTTTTAAAATATTTACTATTTTCAGTTTTGAGTTTAACAACCGCAAAAATAACTTTGTATTTCATAGCAATATAATGAAATACAAACTTATATTTGCGGTCGGCAGACTGAAATACTTCTTGCTACGGAACCCTAGACTGTGCGTTGTCCGACACGCCCTTGCTCGGTTTTTGAAGATGCTATACAACTTTTCAAATGGATAAAATAATGATGTATTTAAGTATATTATCTGCTTGCTAACACTTCAATACATAGTATTCAATTATAAAATGACAATTATCTTCAATCGTTTTTAAATCAAATATCAAATTACTCGATAAAAATAGTTGATATTTGCATGGGGTCATAAGAGGTCATTTGGTTGCAAATGATCTCTGTTGTAATACAATGCGTGCACGAGTGAGCAAGACACGACGTTTTAATATTTTTTTTCTTATTCCAATATTGGATTACTCAATATCGGAATTGAAATAACGAAAAAATCGATCCGAGATTCCGATATGTCGAGATTCCGAGATTCCGTACCCTGCTCGGGACCCCTAATAGGACTGAACCATACGCACCCATACGCACAGAACAATAATACTCTGGCGAGCCCATACGCGCCCATAGTAGAACTAGAACCCATAATTCCCGAAAAAAATTGATCCCGATTCCGACTGTCTGCAATGTCGTCTTGTTATTTTTTTTGTGGTTTTGCTTATATTACGGACACTGATTAGCCGGGCTCTATTAATAAGGACCGATCAGTATTAATAATGACCAAGAGCGTCGGTCAAATTGATAAGTTTATTACTATGACCGGTCATTATTTTTGAAAAATTAATATGGCGCCTAGTTGTCACTTCGCTAGATATATTGAATCTTGATTACTGTCATGTATTGTGAGTTGTGACACTTACAAGAATAAGGCAAATCGATTGACGTAAGAATAATTATTAAAATCGGCCCACGCGTTTGGTCTCTAGAGCCGGAGCGCCACAAAGGAACAAACATACATACATACATATACTTATAGGCTGATAAACACATACCCTCCTTTGTGTCGCGCAGTCAGGTAAAGACATTGACAAACACTCATCGTCTTTGTTTTTGAAAATCGCAATAGCTATAATATAAATATTGATGGACACATAAAAAAACTCTGTGCATTGAACCACCCCCTCTCCAATCCTTCTTTAAATGCAATTAAGAAAAAAAAAACAAAATAATACTAACTACCTACTACGCTACTTAATATTTTATTATGTCCACGTTGATCGTCGCACAAGACCACTGTTGTCGTCGATCGCTGTGTGGGTAGCGCTTCAATACCTAATTTTGACAGATTTTGACAGATTCTGACTCGAGCCTGCGCCATATAGGACCCTTAAGTGAGAAATATTAAATAGTGCTAATCATAAACATTTGTTTTACATTAAACACACCGACACATCGCTAAGTACCCCAACACGTATAAATGAAATCTTTTTATTGTGGGTATAGATTCTACAGACAAGTTTACAGACGGTTTTACAGAGCTAACTACGTTTCCATTCGTCTGTATTTAGTAGCGATATCGTCAACGGCGACAGCAATAGGCTTACTCTACCAAATGAAAAAAAACCCGGCCAAGTGCGAGTCGTACTCGCGCACCAAGGGTTCCGTATCATTTTTAGACGTATAAAGTGAAAAAATTCGGACCGCATAACTATGTTTGTGAAGGAATTTTGATGCTTTGAAAAAACTGTACTAGTTAGGAACATCGTTTTATTTTGGGTGCCATATTTGGGTCAATTCCTATCAACTCTAATTATTTCAGATTTTTCGCCCCGCAAACTTCGGAGATAAGGGGGGGGGGGGATGGTATTTTTTGGACATTTTTCATCATATGTCGAAAACTGTGAGACATAAAATAAAATAAAAATATATTTTGAAATGTGCAGATCAAGCCCTTTCATATGAAATGTCACTCGACCTAGTAACCCCACTTTGAAATTTCGGACCGCCACTCCGGCCCCTTTTGCAATAAAAATAAAAATATTTTTGGACTTTTTTCATTTGCAATAAAGTTGAACAAGCATTCTTTATAACTATTCCAAATTTCAAGTCGATAGCATAAGTAGTTACTGAAATAAGCAGGTGTGACAGACAGACAGACAGACAGACAGACCGACAGACAGACAGACGAAGTCGCACCATAAGGGTTCCTTTTTTACCATTTTGGTACGGAACCCTAAAAACAATCACAAAACTCTATAAGTACCAGTCATACTCAACCTGCGGCCCGCGGGCCGCATGCAGCCCGGCAGACTTTTATTTGGGGTCCGAAGCCTATCAATACTTCACAGTAATTTTTGATTAAAATAATTTGTATATAATTTTACCCATGTCATATTATTACTTATGATTGAAAATTAGCGTACCAAATAACTTATCTTGTTGCCCACCATTTGGTAGACTACAAGATAAGTTATTTGCGCTCCTAGGTTAGGTAAGTTGCAAAGCAAATGATTACTGAGGCTAGTTCTAGGTCATTGCGGCCTGCCTGATGTAGCACTGAGACGTATTTGGCCCAAGAAAAATAAATAGTTGAGCAAGGCTGATCTATACTATAAACATTAAACAGTTGAATTGACTAGTTATGTTGCTAACATAATTATGATGCCCTATGATTTAAAAAGCGCCTGGAGGGGGACTGTAGTTCCTGGGGCCCAAGTCTGCTAATGCAATTGTCATAATCGTGTTAGAATGGTCTCTCAATGACATCGTTTTGACCAATGACGAAACAGATAGTCTTACTCTAAGCCAATGGGCGCTTAGGTTTTGACCGTAATGGTGTCATTATGACACAATTCATACACAATTGCAATAGCAGAATTGGGGCCCTGGTCACTGTGACCGGGGTGCGCAGGGCTGTCCCGTGACTGTCAGGTTATGTGAGCTGAGGGCTCGCTGACTGGCTGACCGTACAGTGATGTGTGGCGTGTGACCGGCCCAGTCAGTGACAGCGTGTTTGTTTCAGAGGGCACCACCACCACCACCTTCTGCGGGACGCCCGACTACATCGCGCCGGAGGTTTGTACCATTGTCTTTTGTTTATGTTTGCATTTATCACGCTGGCTCCAACTACGTTGGTCCCAACATTGGCCGCAATTCTATCTGTCAAACGTGTGGATTGAGAAAATAGCATATGCCCAAACGCTGGCGCAAACGTTGGCTGTTGTCCGGCCCCTATCGGTTTCTATATCTGCGCTAACGCTCGCGATTCGTCCACACGTTGACTATTTGCTCAGTCTTGATGCGACGCGATGTCTTTCTAACTGCAAAGTTATAGGTATTGACTTGGAGTCTGTATTAGTCTCCGATAAATAGAGGAGGATAGATAGGAGGCGCATTTAATGAGATTTTAAATTTGCACAGACGCGGGTAAGACGCGGTAGCTCAGTTGGTTAGAGATCGTAGCCCATTTACACGACCCCGCTCCAACACCGCTTCCGCTCAACACCGCTTTAAAGCAAGACGCCTACTATCGAGTGGGACGATGGCGGTAAGCTAGCTTACAGCGAGCTTACAGCCAGCTGATCCTAATTTGAGTTGTCAATGTAAAGTATGTCTACAGAGGACGCCCAGAAGTTCATATTTCAATGAATGCATGAATGTGGGAGCAGTGTCGTATAAGTCCTTACGACTTTATATTTGACGAAGTCTAACGAGTAGTCTTCCGTCGCAGATCCTGCAGGAGCTGGAGTACGGGCCGTCGGTGGACTGGTGGGCGCTGGGCGTGCTGCTGTACGAGATGCTGGCGGGCCAGCCGCCCTTCGAGGCCGACAACGAGGACGACCTGTTCGAGTCCATCCTGCACGACGACGTGCTCTACCCCGTGTGGCTCTCCAAGGAGGCCGTCTCCATACTCAAAGGTACGTACGTTTTGTCTAGGAAACCGAGGCTGTGATCAAAGAAACGTGACCGCCGTAACTCGGGCTATCCCCGTGCTTAGAGGATTTCTTAAAATTAGAAAAAATATTTTGATGTTCTCAATTTTAAACTTCAATAACAAATCGATACATGTGACGCTATCTATTGAGATTTATTTGAACAAAAATGTTCCTTTCTTTCTGATGACATTCCATAAGAGAAGTAAGGCTTGTGTCGATAAGTTGTGAAAGATGACACTTTCACAGCTGGTTTTTACCGTGGAAACATTAGTTGCAAGTTAATTGACTGGTTTTTACCGGGGAAACATTAGTTGCTAGTTAATTGACTGGTTTTACCGGGGAAACATTAGTTGCTAGTTAATTGACTGGTTTTTACCGGGGAAACATTAGTTAAAAAAAAATACTTGATATAAATTTTGACATTTGATAAAATTAATTCAATAGGTATATTTATTGCTTTATGACATTTATTATTGCAAATTAATTATAAAATATGTATCACTTATAATAATTGAAAAACTGCCGTACCTACATGATTGAATTGTTAATTTTTATGGACATGCATGCAAAACTGTACAACAAAATTTCCACACCAAATGCTGGTAGAATATGTGCGACGAATTATGTATTTTTAAGATCTATTGTACCATGTTCTTGGAAATAAATAAATTGAAATTGAAATTGAAAATTGCAAGTTAATTGACTGGTTTTTATCGGGGAAACATTAGGTGCAAGTTAATTGACTGGTTTTTACCGGGGAAACATTAGTTGCAAGTTAATTGACTGGTTTTTATCGGGGAAACATTAGTTGCAAGTTAATTGACTGGTTTTTACCGGGGAAACATTAGTTGCAAGTTAATTGACTGGTTTTTATCGGGGAAACATTAGTTGCAAGTTAATTGACTGGTTTTTACCGGGGAAACATTAGTTGCAAGTTAATTGACTGGTTTTTATCGGGGAAACATTAGTTGCAAGTTAATTGACTGGTTTTTATCGGGGAAACATTAGTTGCAAGTTAATTGACTGGTTTTTACCGGGGAAACATTATTTGCAAGTCAATTGACTGGTTTTTATCGGGGAAACATTAGCTACAAGTCAACTGCTGTTAACCGATTTAAAAAAAAAGAGAAGGTTCTCAATTTGGCGGCACGATTATTGTAGTGGCTCAGCAATTGATTGTTGCGAGACGTGTCGCGGGTTCGATTCCTACCACGATGCAAATATTTGTTTTGGATAAATGTACCCACGATACAGGATAAATCCTTAGGCCGAAATAAATAGACGTTACTTCGCATGTGCTTTGGCTATTGAGCACGCAGTATCGTTGTCACTGTCGCGCAATTTGCAAGCAAGACAGAGATAGGAACATAGCTTAGGGGGCGTCCATTAATCACGTGATGTTTTTTTAGCAACTTTTTGACCCCCCCTCCCCCCTGGTGATACGTGGTGAGGTTTTAAACTAACCCCTTCCCAAGATCACGTGTATTTTTTTTGGTATAAATGATATTAATTTATTTCAGAATTATTTATTAATTATTTTCTTTAAATTATTTTAAATACAGCTATTTTTTTTTTCGGTTTAGAAATCGCACGTTCAACGAAAAAATAAATACACGTAATATCTCACTACACCCCCCCCCCTTTCGTGATTTTTCCGAACCCCCTCCTCCCCTTTCGAGCCTTACGTGATTAATGGACGGCCCCTTAGCTAAAGCACGTGCTAAGTAATGTTTATTTGGTTTAGGCGCAGAATGCCTAATTCTTAAAATGGCAAGTGAGTCTTAAATGGACCAATTCTCGAAATGCCTATAATTCTATAAACGCCTTAAGCCCGTCACAAACGTAGCTATAATATATATTAATATATCGGTATAATGTATTGGTGATGTCATAGAAATATATAGCTGCGTGTGTGGTCACTCGAAAATGTATATAGAAAATATGTCGTAATATGCCTTGCTATGATTCATATTAGGGAGCGCCTCCGCAGCCGGCGGCGGCTCCCAAAAATAACGCCGATGGGAACCGCCGTAGCCTTGGAGTAGCGGTGATACCAGAAGAAAATAATTGCAAACTAACGTAGCAGCAGATTAATGTTGCCGTGTTTTAAGTTGAATTATATACCTTAGACTGACTTTTAAATTATAGTGTCAATGTAAAACAAAATACAACTTTTTTCGACTTACAAGGGGGAGGGAGGTGGTCGACGGAGCCCCGCTACGCGGGGCTCCTATTTCTGTCTGCAAGGTTAAAAGTAACCTAACACGAAGGGGTTGACGGGGGCTTCGTTCGCTCGCTTTGCTCGCTCACTGAAGCGCCCGTCAACCCCTTCGAACCTAAATTGTCCGTGTCGGGGTGTCCAAGTTCCCGAGCTCGCTTCGCTCGCTCTTGGACCCTAAGTTAGGTATGTTACTCAAATGAAACATGAAATGTTTTTTTAATTATGCCAAATTGCCAACCCCATTTCCCGCGTTTTTTCCAAAGTCAGCGCCGGCTGCCAATTTAGCAACCGCCGCCGGCTGCAAATTCAGGTCACGGCGGCGGTCGCGGAGTCACTTCCTTCATATTAATATATAGGAAGTGACTCCGCGACCGCCGCCGTGACCTGAATTTGCAGCCGGCGGCGGTTGCTAAATTGGCAGCCGGCGCTGACTTTGGAAAAAACGCGGGAAATGGGGTTGGCAATTTGGCATAATTAAAAAAACATTTACAGCCGTACCACAAAAAAAATAAACATCTGTTCAACACACGTTCAACACGAATGCTACCAAAAATAATAGGCAATTGTTTTAGCACTAACTTGTCTAAAACAAGTGTGTATTATTTTTGGTAGCATTCGTGTTTAACAGATGTTTATCTTTTTTGTGGTAAGGCCTTTAATGTTTCATTTGAGTAACATACCTAACTAGGGTTCAAGAGCGAGCGAAGCGAGCTCGGGAACTTGGACACCCCGACACGGACAATTTAGGTTCGAAGGGGTGGACGGGGGCTTCAGAGAACGAGCAAAGCGAGCGAACGAAGCCCCCGTTTTACATTGACGCTGTAATTAAAAGTCAGTCTAAGGTAGATAATTCAACTTAAAACACGGCAACATTAATCTGCTGCTACGGTAGTTTGCAATTATATTCGTCTGGTATCACCGCTACTCCAAGGCTACGCCGGTTTCCAACGGCGTTATTTTTGGGAGCCGCCGCCGGCTGCGGAGGCGCTCCCTAATATATATTATAGCTACGTCTGTGACGGGCTTTATTCTCATAATGGCTAATTTTCATCTCGGTCTTAGTGTGGGGCAACTTTTTTTTTTTAGTATTGCAGAAAGTGTTTGTTTTGATGTGTTAACCTGTTCCCCGCAGGCTTCATGACGAAGAACCCGGTGCGGCGGCTGGGCGTGTGCGGCGGCGCGGGCGGCATCCGCGCGCACGTGTTCTTCAGGGACATGGACTGGGACGCGCTCGCGCAGAGACGGCTGCGCCCGCCCTTCCGGCCCAAAGTCGTACGTACACACTGTATACTGTATACATCCGCGCGCACGTGTTCTTCAGGGACATGGACTGGGACGCGCTCGCGCAGAGACGGCTGCGCCCGCCCTTCCGGCCCAAAGTCGTACGTACACACTGTATACTGTATACATCCGCGCGCACGTGTTCTTCAGGGACATGGACTGGGACGCGCTCGCGCAGAGACGGCTGCGCCCGCCCTTCCGGCCCAAAGTCGTACGTACACACTGTATACTGTATACATCCGCGCGCACGTGTTCTTCAGGGACATGGACTGGGACGCGCTCGCGCAGAGACGGCTGCGCCCGCCCTTCCGGCCCAAAGTCGTACGTACACACTGTATACTGTATACATCCGCGCGCACGTGTTCTTCAGGGACATGGACTGGGACGCGCTCGCGCAGAGACGGCTGCGCCCGCCCTTCCGGCCCAAAGTCGTACGTACACACTGTATACTGTATACATCCGCGCGCACGTGTTCTTCAGGGACATGGACTGGGACGCGCTCGCGCAGAGACGGCTGCGCCCGCCCTTCCGGCCCAAAGTCGTACGTACACACTGTATACTGTATACATCCGCGCGCACGTGTTCTTCAGGGACATGGACTGGGACGCGCTCGCGCAGAGACGGCTGCGCCCGCCCTTCCGGCCCAAAGTCGTACGTACACACTGTATACTGCCGGACCGCAAAACTAAGTTTGCTTGTAAAAGAATTTTGATGATTTTGAAAAAACTGTACTAGTTAGGAACATCGTTTTATTTTTGGTGCCATAATTGGGTCAATTCCTATCAACTCTAATTATTACAGATTATTCACTCCGCAAGCTTCGGAGATAAGGGGGGGGGAATGGTATTTTTTCAGACATTTTTCATCATAATATGTCAAAAACTGTGAGACATAAAATTAAATAAAAAAATATATTTTGAAATGTGCAGATCAAGCCCTTTCATATTCATATGATATGTCACTTGACCTAGTAACCCCACTTTGAAATTTCGGACCCCCACTCCGGCCCCTTTTGCAATGAAAAAATTTTTTTTTTTTTTTTTTTTCACTTGGAATAAGGTTGGACAAGCATTTTTTATAACTGTTCCAAAGGGCACTGGCAGACGCCCATAGAACGCTGGGCTTCAGATTGTGTAAGTCGGTACAGATATGAAATTAGTTTGGTGTGATCGAGTATTTCAAGAGTATTTAAATTCATTTTTTATTTGTTTTTGTACGTAATTGGGTTAAAGAGAAATATTCATATTTCTGACAGTGAGGTTAAGTATGGTGTGAATGATCCAGTGAAGTTCAGCCCGACTAATGAGTTCTCAATTCAAAGGTTTTAGTTGCTGTCACCATGATATTCTGTGGAAGCACGCGCCAGCCAGCATGCACCCGTTTTTGTTTTAGTGTTTTTTTCAAAATGTCAATGGCATAATCATTTTATTTCTTATTTATTTCGATTTTTGATTCCAATTCTTAATCTCTAAGATTAATTAGGCAAAGAATAATTAAAATATATTTTTATTTTTGGTTAAGCTTTTATTACTGTACCATATCAAGCCCAAAACTGCCGACGTCCTTTCAAGTCGATAGCATTAGCAGTGGCGTGCATTGCATATAGGCAAGTAGGCAGTGCCTACCTCATAAGCTTCAATAAAACTATTTTAACTATTACTACATAAATAAAATATATCAATTATGATTCATTATTGATGTTATAATGATGTATATTGACGTAGTAATAGTTAAAATGGTTTTATTGAACCTTAAGAGGTAGTCACTGCCTACTTGCCTATATGCAATGCACGCGCCTGAGCATTAGTAGTTGCTGAAATAAGCAGGTGTGACAGACAGACAGACAGATAGACAGACAGACAGACAGACGAAGTCGCACCATAAGGGTTCCTTTTTTACCATTTTGGTACGGAACCCTAAAAACGGCAATGGTGCTGATTTTGTTGAACATCGCACTAAACTAATTTTAATCACGCTTTATCTCTTTCTTACAAATATCATTGAAAAAGGACAGAAAATATTAAGAACTGTCAAATTAGTTTACGGGTCGATTTCAAACCAACCGTAAAAACAAGGATTGTGAAATATCTTCTTTATTTATGTCGAAATTTAAGTAATTATTATTTGATGCGGTGTATTTATGATACCTTCATTTATTACAGTTAGAAATATTATACTATCATGAGTGATTTACGAGAAAATTTGAAAAAACTATGTACTTTTTCATTCGTGTGACTGGTGATTTTCCCGATTATTTAACAAATCTTTAAATAAAATAAAAAATAACCTGGGGAATCGCAATTTTTTTTATTCTGGTGACATTTTAATAACCATGAACTCGAGTTACGCCTAAAATTCTAAAATAATACTCAGTTTAATATGATTTCTGCGTGTTTTATTTTGCGATCACTTTTTTCTATCATTAGTGTAACCAAAATAAACTTAGCCATAAAGAAATCTCCTGTGCGTTGCACCCCTGGGATACTTCTACACTACATAAAGGGGCCCCAGTGGCATGTGAACATTCGGTGATCGCAGACCTGCGCTTTGTATTTGTGGTGAGATATCGCTATTTTAATTAATTTCTGTGCTTAGGACGAAAATGGAATCATTCGTGTTTATGTTAATGTCTTATTTTACTAACATAGGCTTAAGTTTCTATACTAACATAAATGTATTATTATAATATATATGTTAATCTGTAAGGTATATATCTATGGGCCTAAGTAGCCTGATAATAAAGAATTTATTATTATTATTATTATTATTGTGTATTTGGACAACAGATTCTTCATTATGCACGTAGATTACCAACAAGTAGCCCGAATATTTTGTGTCATTCTTTTCGCGTCTAAAATATTCTGCCACGTAATAAATTTGAAAATTTGTCAAAAATTTATTTCATGTCACCTTCATTAGTGTCGATTTTCGAGTAACACTAATGACAATCGATATCACACGAATGAAACGCATGTATTACTCGACAATTACTATGCGATCGCGATAAGAATAGGAACGTCAATGACCTCGAATTATCAACTATCCCTTGAATAGTAAGTCTTACAAATAAAATTAATTTGCGAATCAATAACATTATTTTTTTTCACTTAATTTAGCTGAGTCTTCAATTTACCAAATCTATTGTAATCGATTTTTTAATACAAAACAGCTCAATTTTCAATACAAAACGTCATAATATGGCGTAAGGTCAGTCCTATTTTTTTTTACTTTGATCGCATAGTAGGCTGCTTTTCCACCTTCCACCGCACTTGAAATGTGCTAAGCTGTGTGGATGTGTACGATATCCACCAATATGGATCGTTTATTTTCATAGCTTAGCTTAGCACCGATGGAAAGGGATTCACCGAAGCTTTTTTTTTTTTTTTTTGAGGATGGGAAATCATCAAATGACCCCTCCCGCTCTGGGCGGAGCGGAAGGGAGTGTCAGACTCTTACTGACTAAAACCCACCCGTGTTCCTTCCTTAGCCCTTTTGTCCGGGTCAGCGGTATCCCTTTCGGACAATCCCGCTTTCCCGGCAGGCTTGGGCCCTAGTGGGCCCCCTCTTCGATGCTGACATCTCTTTGAGGCGCGCGTGGAACACGTACGCGCCGTTCGGCATGGGCCTGGTCCTGATCGGACGGTGAGCTACCCATTACTCACCGCCCGCAGGCCTGCGCCTACGGTGGCTGGGAGTCGTCACGCGGCTCCCGACGCCCGGAGCGTCTACCGCGGCGGCTTGGACGGGAGAATCTCTCCCTCTCCCGTCCCGCCGCCTCCTTCGCTAGCATGACTGCTTCATTCACCGAAGCTATGTTTTTTATTTGGCGGGATGCGAGCTAAGGATGGGAGCTACGGATGCGAGCTACGGATATGAGCTATGGATGTGAGCTAAGAATGTGAGCTGGAGATACGCGTCATGAAATGAACTGGCGGATGGGACGAGACCACACGGGCGTCTTCTTTTCCTCTCGCCGCGCCACCCCGCCATCGTACTACTAGCGATGCATCGCTTAGCTCGAGTCACGCCTCTTTCTCGCACAGCACATTTTACCCGCTCCGCTACACCGCGTAGCTTTGGTAGAAACTGTCACATAGTTTCGTAGTTTGCTTTGACCTCGTTCACCGCTTAGCTACGCTAGCTATACAGGTGCAATGTATCATCATAAAGTTTAATGAGTAGCGGCACCAGTTATGATCACAAACGTCACCTGCGCATTAGCTGGTTTTTCGGTCTTTTTGGCGGAATGAAGACGGCGGGGGGCGCCGAGGCTGCACGCGATTGTTTCGTAAGTCGATGCTCTTCGTCTATTGGACTATTCTCTATAAGGTATTGTCAACTGTCTATTGTCTATTGGGCCAAAAATGTACATGCGCGATTTGTGATCATGATTCCTGCCGGTACCTATACTTTATAATTTTTTTATGTTTTTTTTTTACTGGTTCATGTTTTTTGTTTTGTTATGTTTTTTAATGCCCAAATTCAATTGAAAATCGAACTACCTAAATTGTTTTACTTTTATTCTACCCCAAAAATGACCATGCTACAGATGCAAGTGTGCACTTTGAAATATTAGTTGTTTGAATATAATAATCATTACTAATCATTAGTGTCACGTCGACTTCATTTGTATTTATAGAATTTCATTCGTGTTACGTACTCTCTCATTCGTGTTACCCTAATTTTAAATTTCGGGTACTTTTAAGCAGATCCGCACCGTGATTTTACGTAATGCGTACATAACTTTACTATAGTAAACGTTATACACCATCAGTTAGCAAGAAAACGGGAATTTGCACATAGCAAAAAAAAAGTGGCATATTAATTCGACTCGTGAAATCGACCCTTACGCCCTTGTCATTTATGGGAAAATAGTCGTGACCTTTTGCGAAAACGTCTAAATTGACATCAAAACTATTCAAGTGGAGTAATTTGACAGGATTAAATATGTTCCATCCCTTACTTATGTTTTTTTATTAAAAAGAGACTTAATGAGACTAAATTAGTTTAGTTCGTAAACAACAGAATCGGCACCAATGTATAGTATAGCGTTCTTATAAACTAGACTACTAACAAAAAAAGCTCAAGCGACCGCGAGCCTTATTCTTCGGTGCCACTTTTCGAGCGGCGAGCTTATATCTTTAGAAATGACCGAAGGAATTTAAATGACTATTTATATCGAATTCTAGCACTCCGTACTTATATTACCTGTACGCTAACGTGGCATTGTTTCCGTTGAAGAAGAGTAAGCGCGAGGCGGCCAACTTCGACGCCGAGTTCACCAAGGAGGAGCCCGTCCTCACGCCCGTGCCCAACGACGTCGTGCGCGCCATCAACCAGGTAACACCACCACCACTACCACTCACTACTGCCACTCACCACTGCCACTTACTACTACCACTCACCACCACCACTGCCACTTACTACTACCACTACCACTACTACTCACCACTGACACTTGCCACTACCACTACTACTCACCACTGACACTCATCACTACCATTACTTCTCAACACACCCCTCACTACTACCACTACCATTCATCACTGCTACTCACCACTACCACTGACACTCACCACTGCCCCTTACTACTACCACTACCACTCACCACTACTACTACTACTCAACACACCCCTCACTACTACCACTCATTACTGCCACTCACCACTACCACTGACACTCACCACTACCACTCACCACTGACACTCACCACTATCACTCACCACTGCCACTCACCACTATCATAACTACTCACCATTACCACTCACCACTACCATTCACTACTACCACTACCATTCCTTACCTTACTGAAGCGCAACTTGTTTGATCGCAGTGTATTATTAATGCACGAAAGATGGTTGCTATTTCTGTGAAAGGGCAAGAACAGTAATTACCTCAGGTTTCTGAAAGCCTTTTCAATTTAATCTGTTGTCAAATGATATGATATAAGCTAATGTTAATTCGGTAAACCAATAACAACAGCTGACAAGAGATTGTTGTAGCTTGACAAGGCTTTCAGAAACTAGGAGTTAGCGTATCTGTTGTCACCTGTGACTGTTGTCACCTGTGACTGTTGTCACCTGTGACTGTTGTCACCTGTGACTGTTGTCACCTGTGACTGTTGTCACCTGTGACTTGTCACCTGTGACTTGTCACCTGTGACTGTTGTCACCTGTGACTGTTGTCACCTGTGACGCTATATTTCGCTCGCAGGAGGAGTTCCGCGGCTTCTCGTTCGTGAACGCGGACTTCAACCCGGCGCCGGCCGCGCCCACCGCCTGAGCGCGGGGGCGCACCTTTTATACATATTCTAAGTGCAATGCCAACATCTGTCTAGTCACGACGATGCGTCATCTAAGCGCAGACGGTTTTTATTTTAATTCTAGTTGTAGCGCGCGACGGTTTAGTATCAACGTCGGTCGAAGTATTATTTTTTATTATGTTTTTATTTTGTACGTTTTTTGAATGTACGTTTTCTGTCTTTTAGTGTATGTTAGTTTAGGAGCGCTCGAGTCTCTTACTGCGACAGGTTACATCGCTTGGACGCAATTCGGCAGACTTGAACAAATTTTTTCGGCATAAATAGGGATTTAGGTGGAGGTGATTTTGAGCTAATTCGCTGATTTCAAAGCTGAATCAGCGAGCAAGCTCGATAATGCTGGACTAGTCCGAATTGCGTCTAATGTCCGTACAATCATCACAGGAACTTACAGTTTTATTTAACGGAATCGGACGCTCGCGTCTTGCCGCGGGAAACGCGACCCTACGGTGTTGCCAGCTCCTGATTTTTATGGAGCAAGTCTCGAAGCTGACCGAAGTAATTTTGATTATGATGGGTACCTGTGGTGTACAATCAAATATTTTAACTAAAACTATCATCATCAAACCAGATAGACCAGTGACACTGTCTATAAATACCTTCAAATTAGGTTGAGGCATGTCGCTATTCTCCATAATACTTCGAACAAGGCGATCGACTCAACTCTTCCCCGCGGCAAGCCCGCCAAGCATCAGATTCTAAACGAATACCTCACAATAAAACGCTTGCCTTGTTTTGCGAGCGAACCAAAGTTACCACTTAATATCATCGCTAGCTCGTACAAATAATATTGAAACTTGTTCTAAGCACAAGTTGAACTCACGATATTGAACGTACTTACAGCAGCTTTAAATACCTCGTAACATTGTACAGACGTTGCCAAAGTTGAATTGAAACACGGTTTTCTTATGATGTTTCTGTCCACTAGTTCATTCGACGATCACTTTATTATCGAGCTCGACGGAGCCGCGTCGCCTCGACTTGTATTTTGTGGGTTTTCACGGCGCGGTCTCACACGGGTCGTTGTTATGTAGGGTAGTGCGTCGGAAGGTAGTCGGGTGCGTCGCGACGTGATAAGGGGGGTATCGATAAGGATTACCGCAGATAACACTCGATCTCAAGAATAGTCTGGTGTCTGCTGTAGCTCTTGGGCTCATCGATACTCTTCGCAATGTCCTCTTCCTACTTCTGTACATAATAACTGATCCCTAGGAAGTTCTGCACCAGATCGGAATCTCTGGTACATTGAACTTGTACACTAACTCGTAACGCACTAGGTAGCCTACTGCCTACTCGTTACTCGGCCGTCGCGCGCACCCGGCCGGCTCGCGCAAACATCGCTTGGTAATAAATCACTTCACATCACATAAATAAATTTATAAATAATAAAAAAACAACGTCTTTGTTGATTCGATGAGTATATTTTCCATTGAGTCTTATATTGATGATAGAGCAATTATCGATTGTTGTAAATATTGAACAATACATGTATGAGGTGCGCGCGGTGCACAGTGTGCTGTCACACACCGCTGTGCACTACACACTACACACTACACGCGCCGCGTGCGCCAGAGGAAGTTGTAAACCCCATACGCGTTAGTAGAGTGTTATTGTTGCGTGTACTTGTGACTGTGAGCGTGTGTGTTGTGTGCGTGAGCGTATGTCAGTGTGTGTGTGCGCTGAACAAGAATGCAGGAGAGTGTCGCTGGAAGTTCATTCATTTTATTAAATTTACGACGTACCTAGAGATCGGTGCTTTGAATTTAAACTTGATGTTTTTGTAATGATTGGGTGTTGTGTTCGTACAGTTTATCCATTGTAGGCACTGGCGCTATGGAAGTTATATGATTTGAAGAGGTTCGGTTGTTTAGTCATTCGCGCATAATATTTAATACAATAAGCAGAATTTCTTTGAGAAAATCCGCGATGTTTTTGACGCAAACTCCCGCGATATTTACAGGGGTGAAACTTGTTGGTCAAGTTAAAAGTTATATAGATTATTTACCTTTATTAATGAAAATTTATTTACATTATAACTCGAATAAGATGCATGCTCAGGGGCAAGATAATTTAAGCGCTTTCTTTAAAATAATAATCTGAAAGCGGTGTGATATAAAGCATAAAAATATGTCCAAGGAGGCAGGTTTGAACCACAGACATAGGAAAACAATCGCAAGCTGCCAACGCTGGCCCTGGCGCTGGCGCTGGCCCGCCAAAATGATGGCGTTCGGAGCGGATTTGCCAAATCAATACAAAGCAAGCATCCTTACGCTCCGTACGCTGCGATGCCAAGTGGACGCGCAGCTTAACGAAGCGCTGTCAGCTTCTTCCTCCAACCACCTGAAATACGTCCTCTGGTGAATATTTGCCTGTGGCCGTATCTAAATCACATGAAAACATCACAAGAAAATGTGGTTTTGTTTTGCCTGAATGAAACATGTGATACGCTTAGGCCTGCACGACAGTCCGCGAAATACAACTAGATGTCAAAAATAATCTCGAGCCCTGACCGCCAACTTATCGTAAGCGACATATTTACAAAAACGCGATTTTCATCGTAAACGATATCGATTTTTATCGTAAACGATATCGATCTTTGTCGTAAACGATATCGATCTTTATCGTAAACGATATAATAAAATATGTCGTTTGCGATAAAAAATCGCGTTTGGTAAAAATGTCGCCTATAATAAATTGGCGGTTAGAGCTCATTTGAAACGTCGTTCTGTCTCTTTCACCATTAAATGTTCGAAAGAAATAAAAGGATGTGTTCAATATGTTTAGCGCCATTTTATATGCCAAGCAAACTTACCAGAAAGGTTCACAAACTTGCGTTATCTATGGTTTCAGTATGTCTGTAGTTGGACCCGCTGCCGCCCCTCGTTCTATTAACCAGTGCTAGTTAAAATGCGTACCCAAGTACACCGGTGCTTCTAGTCCCGCGTTTAGTTTCGCCAAGCGATTCCTCCAATACTCATCGACACTTGTTGTTACAACAGTATTTCTTGATCTTTGAACTTGTGTTGCATTTGTCATCTAAAGCCGGCCAGACGGGTGTAACATGTAATGTACACCGTGTAATGTAACACGAATTCTACGTGTGGACGGCACTAAGAGCATTACATGTAACGCTCGTAGAATTCGTGTTACATTTCACGGTAGATTACATTACACGTTACACCCATCTGGACCAGGCTTAAAATAGGGCGGACAACAGACTGGTAACAATTGACGCTCTAAAATGTTACCGTCTTACTACAAAAAAGATAAACATATGTTGAACAAGAATGATACCAAAAATAATACACTTTATTATACACCTTATTGCTTTAGCACTAACTTGTCAAAAATAAGTGTATTATTTTTGGTATCATTCTTGTTCAACAGGTTTTATCTTTTTTGTAGTAAGACGGTTTATGTTTACGTCGCGTTGATTGTTACAAATCTGTTTTCGCCTTAAAGTCTCGCGACAAAACCAAAGTGTTACCATTATAATTATAACTATTCGGTTAAAAGGTTTAAATTATAAAAAAAGTATTTAATAGTTTACGTGCAAATGTAACACAAGCATTTACCATTTAGTTGAGATTCTCTTTACATCATATTTTGTTAGATTTTTTGATGAAATATTTTAAATATATTTTTGTCGTACTATGAGTACATAACGTTATTTTTATTATTGTCTGTGTGTTAATAGTCATCGTCTTGTTTAATTTGGCGAGTAAATAGTTATTTATAAATCAATATTTTTATCGCAGACGCCACCATTTATTTAAGAGATTTTTTTCATATATTTCAGCTGGAAACATATTTAGCGCACGCCACTATTGTATTACTGATTTATTTTGCCGTCCTTTGCATAAGACGAAACGCCAATACAAAAGCACCCTTTATGGCACTCAGTCATAAAGTGTGTGTGCTTATATGACGCGACGTGAGCTAAGTATGTCCCCAGCCACCTGTCACGCATCGCGACAGTATTCTGATTTAAGTATTATTTAATTAGTGTTAGTTATCGATGTAATACCAAAGGTTTAAGTTTAATAGTTTAAATTAACGTTGGTTTAAGTTTAACCTTGTCGGTTATGTTGTGCGGTACACTCACGCGCCCGGGAGCGAGCGATGGCACAAATAGTATTGCTTTATGTAGTTGTTAGTGTATAATATTATAAAAAATAATATAAATATATTAAATTATAAATCTCTGTACGTGTTCCCGTTATTATTGCTATATAACTATTGTGTTTTGTATGTTTTTCGTTGGGTGCGTGGAGTGGCGTCTCGCCGGCTACGGGAGACTGGTTGCATCTTATTGTCTACGTACTAAAGCTTAGTTTACCTTGTTAAGGTTACTTTTAATTTTGTGGCCATTTTATTTTTAGGTCGGTGAGAAGATATCGATTGGATATGTACATTTAATATATTTTTATCGCAAAGATCTGTCGGAATTGCAATTTTTTTTTTAGAAATATAAGAAAATATTCTTCTGTATCACACGGATTTGTTAATTATTTACTAAAATTCAAAGTATCCAGACGATAACTTCTCACCAAAGAAAACAAACTGTTAAATTTAAAGTTGAATGTTTAAATAACAGTCTGTTACAACTCTGCAACGCTGCTTACTCACTAACGTAAGTGACTAGATGATAAGCCTGGGCGGCGTTGCAGAGTGACATTCAACACGCAGTGTCACTCACACGGTGATGGTGAGCTTCACTCACACGGTGATGGTGAGCTTCACTTACACGGTGACCGTGAGCTGCACTCACTTGACGTTTATCTGTTACCTAGATAAGTTAAATGTATGTGGAGAATTAATTTTTGATGTGGATCATACTAATATAAAATAAATTAAATAGTAAATAGAGTATTATGATAGTGGTACGTTACGTGTGCCGGCGTGTGTCGGCACTGGGCATGTTATTAATTTATTCGTAAATATTTCATAGTTGTGTGTTGTTCACATTGTGGTTTTTTATTCGTACGCTGTGTGCATGTGTGCGTGGGTGTGCGTGTGTGCGTGTGCGCCGCCTTGTTCGCGTGCCTTCGACGGCTAGAACAAACGAGTACATTTATTTGCTGTAATTCTCACATTCGGCTGTGTACTGTTACACAGCAGGGTGAGTAGAACGCCAGGGCCGCAAGTCTGCTATTGCAATTGTCATAATCGTGTCAGAATAGTCTCATAATGACATCGTTTTGACCAATGACGAAAGATAGTTTTACTCTAAGCCAATGACCGCTTAGGGTCTGTGCACATCACGTTTTTTAAACGCGCCCGTCGACGGCGCGTTTTTATCATACAGAGTGACCTATCCTGCGTTTGACTTGCGTGCGTATCGCGTCTGTATCGCTACAAACGCGCGTCGACGGCGCGTTTAAAAAACGTGATGTGCACAGGCCCTTAGGTTTTGACAGTTGTCATTATGACACCATTCTTCACTTACGCAATACCAGAATTGGCACCCAGTAAGCCACGGGACCTAACCGCCTTCGTCGTGCGCACCGTTATATTATTACCTTCCGTGGCTATAATAGGTGTGCACGAGTCATTGTTGAACCATAGAGCTTCAGTAAGAACGTGTATACAGGGTGGCAGGTTAGACAGTGGAAATATTTTAAAGGGTCATTGTACTCATCATTATGAACAACTTTATAATCAGGTGTTCCGTACATTTATGTTCACATAACTCAACAAAATGTATGGAACAGCAGATTTTTTTTTCGCGATTTCAGATTTGGTCCCACAGTAAAAGTTGTTCATAATTATGAGTACAATGACCCCTTAAAATATTTCCACTGTTTAACCTGCCACCCTGTATACTAAGGCCGTCGACAGACGCGCGACAAGGCGCCGCGTGTCGCGTAGTGTCGCAAGCGCCACAAGCCTCGTCTCGGTACTTGTACTTACCATTCACCGTCGAGAGCTGCCGGAGACGGTCACGGTTAGCCTTTCAATCTTTAACAAATGAAATTATATTTATTAATGTATTAAAAATATTGAATTTTATGACTACAGTGAGAACCTAATGTTATACTGGCTATTTGAGTATCGTAGTCCAATTTAATTATATGGTTGATTATAAAGATTGTTATACAAAGCAGGGAATCGCAATCCTGGACTGTCTCCGGCGAGCTCTGGTCGCGTGTAGGCGTCTGTCGACGCGCTGCTGTCGCGTCGTCTACACGCGGCCGTATTAAGTTAGCTGTGATTACGTTGCTATCGATATAGTATTTTTCAACACACTTGCTCATAAAATGGCTCTTATTTCACCGCAATTAGGCACGTAATGACACCTGTAATCAAACTGTGACTTTTTAATTCCTATTACTCACTAGTGAGTTATGGACTGGGCGCGCGCGCTGCTCCTCCGGCGCGCGAGTATTATTTTATTCACAAGTGTGTTGAAAAATGTCGTATGATACACGTGTGTATTGATGATTATCGTCTTCGGCTCGGGTCTCAATGGCGCCTCAGCGGTAATCACCAACATTACACACTTGTACCATAATGTACAATTATTTCCGGACGCACAATGTGTTCTCATTTCCGACCTTATTGCAACAAAACTTAAAAATAATAATCAAAACGTTTTTGTAAATTATTTTTTAATTTTTTGAAATTTTACACGTTTACTTTATTTAACTGTGGGATTCGTCAAATGTAATATTGTTTGTTGATGATATAAATTTATTGATTATGACGTAATAGCTGATAATTAAAACGTAGTACAATTTAAAGTGTAGTCGGAGCGTACTGCAGTCGCAAGCGTTGTACAAAACATATGACGGAGCACTAAATGAAGCTATTTACATAGAGTTGAGCACACCATAGAGAAATATACGAGAACATTATTTTTATCCTAGATACCATAGATTTCTAGACCTGGTGACAGCAAACCTTTGAGATTTGCCATTTAGCCGACTGTCGGAGGGCACTAAATGTATTTAAATGAAGTGTAAATGAAAGCTCAGTTAATAATAACATAGGCTTCAGTTACTGCTTGTCACAACTGTCTAGTTTGCCTACCAAACGTTGATTCTAAATATAATATTTATCGAAAGAATTACCTCCTTTAAATAAGATGAAAATATGACGCTTAATTAATTTCGTCTGTCTGTCACCGACTGTGCCAAAGTATCCCTCGTTAAACAGGTGACTATTGTTCACAATGACCGGTCAGTTTCAGAATTGCCTGAAGTCATTTAAAAGTATGTGAAGTACACCGATGACGTGGTGTACTTACTTATTGTATTTCGCGAACTGACCGGTCATTGTAACAATTGAAACAACATGTGTTATAAATAGCTTGTTTTCACAGCTTAGTGCGATGATGCGCACTCACTGCCGGCGCGACGGCACCAATGGTTGACTGAGCAAGACGTCGTATGTACAATACGAGTAAATATTACACATCGAGCTTTAGAAAGAGATATCGGCTAGCTTCGGCGTTATAGAGCGTCATCTCTGTCGCACTTAGGGTATCTAATAAACAAGTCAGCGACATAACGTCACATAGGTATGAGTGACGGATACGACGCACTGCAAAGCCGAAGCTAACCGACTATCTCTTTCTCAAACTCAGATGTGTAATATTTACTGCCGACGATGATACTAACCCACGTATTCAAAAACATTACTATGCGGTCTCGAACGCAAGTGTACAGAAAACTCATACGAATATGAACATTATATGTATGTATATGTATGTATGCAAATAAGGTTCATATTCATATAAGCGAATATAAACAAGCACTATACGAACCTTAACGTATACATACTATGTTCATATTTGAATGAGTTTTTTGTATATGTTGCTATGAGTCCTCATAGTAATGTTCGTAAATACGGGGGTCAGTTGGTCAGCCGTCGCGCCGGCCGGACGCTGAGTTAGGCAATAAAGACTATTTCTATTTCGACGTTTCATCTGACTCATAATGTTAAGAAAACTTATTCCCCTATATGTGTTCAGCCTGTCTAATCTGTACTGACCGACTCGCCGCGTGATATCACGGCGTGAACTGCCAATTTTTTCGCGAACGAATGTCATAGTGAGATTCTCCCTCGAACTTTCGCAAACAAATTCCGCCCACGTTCCGGCAATAATAATAAGAAATGTCTTGAACTACATACATTGGCTACATTGTTCGCCTTCTTACTAAAGTTCTAGATTGGCCTAAATTTCCTCAACTGCTGACTACCCTTCAGAATGACATAAATATAATGTAAATAGTACCCACATCGACCACATTACAACACATTGCCTTACATTAGAATAGTATAAAATATAAATCAAATTATTATTAGCTATAGACCAAATATGAGACAGACGCTTATTAATTAATAATTAAATTATTAAAGTCGTATTGCCCGACTCAGTCGCGCGTTTGCAGGAGAAAGTCGCTCGTTTGTCCAGTAACAGAAACGAAACGTAATAGAGTTATCTATTGTACACTGTTTAATGCCATTTTGTAACATAAGCCATATTAACGCTAGCTGTAACTTGACATATCACGCTGTATTATTGTTTTATATTATACACCATGTATCAGAAATGCGTGCTCATATCTAAAGGGGCTATTTGGACACTTATTCAAAGCAATAACTGAATAATAAAAAAAATAATCTTTGAATAAAACAAATCGGTCAAAATTTTTCGACTCCCTACGAATTGGCCCGATCAGCTGATGCCATTTATACGGAACTCTTATAGGATCACTTTGTCGTCCGTCTGTCCGTGGCAAGTCCGAGGCATCTGCTCATAGATGGCGCTACTAGAAGATATATGTATTTAATAGTGGCATCTGGCTCATAGATGGCGCTATTGCATAATTCTAGTGGAATATTTTATTTTATACAAGGTGGCAGGTTAGACAGTGGAAATATTTAAAGGGGTCATTGTGCTCATCATTATGAACAATTTTTACTATGGAACCAACACTGACATCGCAAAAAAAAAAATTGCTGTTCCATTTTGTTCAGTTATGTTATGTGTACATAAATGTATGGAACAGCTGATTGTTTTTCGCGATTTCAGGGCTGGTCCCATAGTAAAACTTGTTTATATTGATGAGTACATACAACGACTCCTCCAAATATTTCCACTGTCTAATCTGCCACGCTGTATATCTACATACTTAATTAAGTTTGCTCGAAACACTCAAAGCGCGAGCCCTACTCGCATTTGTCCGGTTTTTGGTTAAATAAGAGTCCAAACAACCGCTTTAATTAATGATGAGCATGCATTTCTGATACCTGTTGTATACTTTATATGATTGCCGTGGACATGTTACTGCGTCCGAGCTGTCCGGTGTTAGGAGGCTAGTGGCGTGCCTAGAGGGAAAGCACGACGTATTTTTATTTCGTTTTATGAGGTCTATACACGTTGGCGCTTGTCTATACTCGACCAACTAGGCAAGTGACACCGAGCGATAGCAAGACAAGGCAAATATACCGTCTACATGTTGGTATTGGCCTTCATTCGACAACGCTCGGCCAACGTGTATTGCAGGCTTTAGAAAGGATTTATTTTCATTTCTAGGGTTCCGTACCTCTAAAATAAAAACGGAACCCTTATAAGATCACTTTGTTGTCCGTCTGTCACCGGACCCCTTCAAACATAAGATTATGTTAAGCGCCATTTATGAGAATATAGCTTGCTGCTGTTGGTTGATGTTGTTCAACTATATTCTCATAGATGGCTCTATTGTGCCATCATGTTTTTATACGTTCGAGGAAGGTACGGAACCCTCGAAGCGCGAGTCCGATTTTTCATGAATGTAAGTGATGTTTAATGTAGGCTTTAATAACAACATTAACTCAATTCAATTCATGAAAAATGAACATAAATACCCTATAAAACCAAAAAAAATGCGTCGGACTCGCCCTCTAAGCACGTCACTGGCTGTCCGGAGGAGCACATCATAGCAGTACCCCGATCATGAGTTTTTTTGACGTATAGTATCGTTAACGTAAGCATATTTTGAATTGAAAATACCTATACGTTTCTTACACAATGTTTATATAAATTAAATAAGTACTTAATTAATTTCTGTTTTTTTTTAATGTGCGAATTGTATAAAATTTCCTCAAAATGTTCCAGAGCGCCTAACATGCGCGCCGCGACAAAATTTTGTCGACGCTTTTATCGTGCATTTGTCTCGTATTCGCACGAGTAAGAGCGAGACAAAACAGTCGACAAAATTTGTCGCGGCGCGCATGTTAGCCCAGCAGGCGTGCTGTATTTTAGATTCGAAAGATGCTTACATTAACGAAACTAAATGTCAAAATAACTCATGATCGGGGTACAGGTCATGTGAGTCGGAGGCAGTAAGGTGGCGAGCGCACTCGGTCCGTGGTCTACTTAGTACCGATATGTACTGTGTCAAACATAGCGCATTATTTTATCTCTACTACGTTTATTTGCAATCACTATAAATTAAATGTTTATAATCCAGAGCGGTTGCCACATAGAAATGTAATGGCGGCCAATAAAATGAACCAGTAATATAAATATTTCAAAACACTAATTTACAGTTAGTTACTTTCACTATTTAAGGTTTCAACTTTAAAAATCTTACATTATTCTTCTGCACAATATTTTTAAGTATCGTACTTTGCATTTTTGTTCGCCATTACGTTTTATGAACACGCGCCATAAATAGTACCAGGGATTGCAAATGGACCGTACAAGTACCTACCATAAGTTATTTTTTACTAATTTTTAAAGCTTATAAATAAAATGAAATATATTTTACGCTTCCCAGAGGTGTTATATAGCCAAAGAGTGGTTTAATATTTGTACAAATCGGCTGAAAGCCCTTATTTTGTTGTCTATTAGTTGAAATACATATTTATTGTCTTGCCAGTGTATGCAGAATGTAGGTAACAGTTTGGTGAGAAATGTAATAATGTTTTTGTATTATTGAGTTGTAATGTCGTCTACACTCGAATCTGATTGGTTCTGAATCTCTGGTCAAAAATGTTTTTTGGGACTTTTGATAAATTATGAGGTATTTTACCTTAATATGTCATTTTATGTTTGAATTTCAAATTGGTATCAGCACAGGATGCTCCGTACTTATTACGTTTTTTGATAGCACTTGTGGTGATTAAACTTGTTTATTTTTGCTATTATTTCAACGTTACGGGGCGGTGGTGCTTGTGGACTAGGGTGGGTGGGACGTCGTCCCATAAGCACCGACACGCTTATTTTATGAGGCTTTGTGTTCCAATTCATGGTGGAGCATGAAGAAACTTGAATCGAATATTGAAACGTCCTGATGGGTGCTTTGACCCTTAATTATAAGAACTTGGTGTTTATAACTTCTAAATTGTGATCTGATTGTTTCGAATGTATTTATAAATTGTTTGACGAAGTGTAGATGACATTGCGACAGGCGTACGTTATAGTTTGTGTTAATTATTTGTAGCTAACACGAAGAATATGAGATCTGTTGGATTGTGGCTGTACTCACGGCCGGGGCTTTTGGGACCCATACTGATGTGTTACACAATTTATCGTTGTACTCTTTTACAGCCTCCAAAAATTATAACTTTAACAGCAAAGGTTTTATTTAAAAATATAAAAGTTAAATAACTTATTATTCGATTTCTGTTGATTAAAAGCATAAATCGAATAATAATCTATAAAAAATCTGTTAATTTAATTCAGCTAGTCCCCAAAGTGTCGGCCTGACTTGTACGTCCCCGTAATACCTATATTTTGTTGTCTGTTCACTGATCACACTAGAACACATTAGCTGAGTAAATTAATGCATATTATATAGTTTTATGATGAAATAAAATATGTATATGTAATCCTACATGTCTATTAAATCGATGAAAATAGATTATAATGTGATGTTTCATTTATTCTCTACACTACAAGGTGGCACCGAGGACTTGTGTTTCATTAATGTGCGTCTACGCTAGAGTAGCCGAGCACTCACCTACCTACTGACAATCAATTGACAATCGTCAAAATCAATCAAAACTTTCGTGCATGGAATACTGCTCGCACCTTTGAGATGGCTCAGCCAAGTACCAGCTTGAAGTCCATTGAGAAGCATGCGAAGAACCTCATCAGCAATGGCTTCCTTGTTTAGACCAAACTCCTAAGTCTTGATCATCGGCGCAGAGTAGCCTATCGGTTTTTAGGGTTCCGTACCAACATGGTAAAAAAGGAACCCTTATGGTGCGACTTCGTCTGTCTGTCTGTCTGTCTGTCACGCCTGCTTATTTCAGCAACTACTTATGCTATCGACTTGAAATTTGAAACAGTTATAAAGAATGCTTGTTCAACTTTATTGCAAGTGAAAAAAGTCCAAAAATATTTTTATTTTCATTGCAAAAGGGGCCGGAGTGGGGGTCCGAAATTTTAAAGTGGGGTTACTAGGTCAAGTGACATATCATATGAAAGGGCTTGATCTGCACATTTCAAAATATATAATTATTTTATTTTATGTCTCACAGTTTTCGACATACGATGAAAAATGTCCGAAATATTACCATTCCCCCCCCCTTATCTCCGAAGGTTGCAGGGCGAAAAATCTGAAATAATTAGAGTTGATAAGAATTGACCCAAATATGGCACCAAAAATAAAACGATGTTCCTAACTAGTACAGTTTTTTCAAAATCGTCAAAATTCCTTCACAAACAAAGTTATGCGGTCCAGATTTTTTCACTTTATACGTCCAAAAATGATACCTCGGTGCGCGAGTACGACTCGCACTTGGCCGGTTTTTTATATCTGATACATTTCGGAGAGTGCAGTGCTTCAGATCTGCATGATCTAATTCCATCCTGGTTTTTTTTTTCTGTCGGATGGCCAGAAGCACGACGGTTCATGGTTGATATACCAAAAATCCGAACGAAGCGCTTTCTTTGATTCCACTTTCACCCCAGCGAATCGGTTTCTTATAGGCAAGCGTCTCCATCGTAGACCGCATCATCGTTTAACATCAGGCGAGATGGCTGTCAAACGCAAGTCTATTACCGAATAAAAAAAAAAACAAGCGAGGGTAGATGAAGATTCCGTCAGTCCGCGAAGGCGATGCTGTCACCGCCAGTGCAGGTTCACCCTCGACCGTGGCCGGTGTACCTCATCCGGTCGAAACGTGGAATAAGGTCAAAGATACCTATCGTAGGTATCGTTTTATACGATCATGTACCTAATCGCGTAATATATACCCGTGTAAGGTGTTTTCATGTGTGCAAAGCGCGAAAGTTTTACTCAAGTGTTTGGTGACATGTGGTGCGATTCCAAACGGTGGCTGCGCGGCTGTGGCGCTATCAGGCTGTTTTCGTAAGTACATGTCTACTGTCTTTCCATCTAATCTAGGGATTGTGTCGTCGGGCTGGCTACCAACCTGAGCCACATGTATGTACGACACAAATATAAATGTCTTTATTGTCCTTAGATCATTTCCTAGCTACCTACTCGTACAACCTAATCTTATTATTAAGTTTTAAAAGTACCTACTTATGCGAATTTTTTTATAGTGTTCAACCCCAATTTATTTCAATAGTGTAATCGCATTAACATATGGCACGATTGCCGCGTTGTCAGTTGAACACGGCGCGCCTCCCTTGTCCGCCCGTCTGCTCGATCTAGCAATACAAAACATGTGATAAAATCATTTGGGGCCAAACCTCCATATGTCGCGATTTGTTTTTTTTGTTTGTTACCTTCTAAACTAGGTTATTCGGTTTAAATACTTAATTAATAACATCAAAATTGGCTACAAAAGTCTTTTAGGTATAACGTGTGGCTAGGTATTATGTAGGTAACTATGTGTACCTAAGTAGATACCTACCTACCCTATTTTACCTACTTTGTGGTTCTGCTGAAATTACCGAACTTAACTAATTATTACTTAATTGATACACTGTCTGGACCTACCTACTCACTGGTTATGCTATACCATAAAATAATTATCATGAATTCAGAGTTATGTGAAAGGTAGATACCTACCTACATCATTAGTATTACCTGTAGGCTGTAGGTAACGGAACCGCCCTAGCCTAAACATTCTTCCACACAACCGACAAACTGCTCCTAGCTGCGTTACGACCTAGCAGCTAACAGGCACACTTTACAGCGCCATTTGCAGCCAGGGCCATTAAGTAGCAGCCGTAATGAAGCGGTGGAGAGGTGTGCGACACGCCGCCGGGCAGAGGTCGCGCTATCCGCCATCGCACGGGAACAAAGCCGCCTTGTACGCCCGACTAATACTTATGCGAAACCTCCATATTTGGGAAACTAATTCGTTCGAAGATTGTTCTGTGAACGATTCTGTTATTTCAATCTGCTGTTAATAGGTGTTGTATAAAACGTGCCTTATGATGCTAAAGTAGGAAGGTAGGTAACTACTTAGGTAGGTACTATGACTAGATTAGGCATTTTTAAGATTATCTTAACTAGTCTCCCTCCATCCTATTTACCCGATTGCGGTGAAGCCCAAAAGGAGGGTATAGTGTTTCACCTGTGTGTTAGTATGTATGTGGATATGTATGTGGGTATGTATGTATTTCCGTTTCTGTGTTCCCTCCTGCAGGGCTAACATGTGCGCCGCGACAAAATTTGTCGACTGTTTTGTCTCGCTCTTACTCGTCCGAATACGAGACAATTAATGCACGATAAACGCGTCGACAAAATTTTGTCGACGCTTTTATCGTGCATTTGTCTCGTGTTCGCACCCAGTAAGAGCGAGACAAAACAGTCGACAAATTTTAGCCCGGCTGGAGACTAAACGAGCGAATGGATTTTAACATAATGGCATATCATTAGATTCGTATCGTATTGACGTCGCGAGTAACATAGGCTATATGGATTATGAATAAAACCAACATGGCGGATTTTAATCGCCAATAAGTGAAGGCGTAAAAAATAAAAAAAAACTGACATGTTCATGTGGGGTATCAAAATGAAGGGCTTAAAGAGACGATTACGAAAAAATATATATCTTATACATAAAAAAAATATTTAAGTATAAAAAAACGTTTATTCAAAAAAAGCAAAGATTTTTATTTTCTTGTTACATCATCATGTGGAGTATCAAAATGAAGGACTTAAAAAGGCGATTACGAAAATATATATGTCATTGAAATCAAAAACTAAAAAGTGAAAAATAAAAATGGAAAATTAAAAATTTAATAAAATCCCGACCGCGGTCTGCCCTACGTCTTATCTGGTGTTATAGAACCCCCAAAAAGAAAAGGAAAACAAGATATTGCAGTCGGGACCCATTATATGACTGACTATTACCCGGAAACAATGGGTCCCGACTGCAATATCTTGTTTTATTTTTCTTTTTGGGGGTTCTATAACACCAGATAAGACGTAGGGCAGACCGCGGTCAGGTTTTTATAATTTTTTTTAGTTCTGTAGTAATGTTTATCTAGCTATGACTAGTTACCTATCTAGGTACATACCTACTACTCGTAATTGCAGGCTAGTTCAAACCGGAACGACGCAATTAAGGAGCTTCAGAGAGAAATCTTGGCTCATTAGTTATTCACGAACCGTTTCAGGTCATAGCGAGCTGACATCGGTGCCGTAACCATCAGCTCCATCAGGGATAAGCTCCGAGCTTGACAAACATTTGTGCAAACGTGCGCAGACTCCTGATTGCCCACTTGTCTAACATCATTATTCGAAACACAAAAAATGTCGGCCATTGTGCGACCCCTCCGTGGGTCACACAATACCACATCACGAGCAGGTTTTTATAGCGTCAGCTGCACAAGTGGAGGTCTATTGTCACAAAATAGGATTAAACTACCCCATTCAATTATTTATTACAGTTTTTTGCAAAACAAATTAACTCTGCACGTTTGAAATCGACCTTTTTAACCTTGGAAATAAGGGTGGTTTTCTATTGTCGGATACTTAATTCACATATAATGTTTTCCCCTGTGCGGTAATCGAGATCCCCTCGCGAATTATAATCTTTTTTATCCATTACAACGATTATAGTATTTAACCGTGCGTCGCGGCGTGAAATCGGATTGATTAGCGATACGTATGAAGCGAATAGTTTATCGATTATCAATTATTGTAAACGATTACGGCTACCGTTAGAATATTTTATGAACAATCGTATCGAATTGGTTCGTGCGGTAGGCGGCTACCGTTTTAATAATTGGATTTTGAGAATTTATGTGTGATACGAAGGTATAGTAAAGTGGGTATTTTTTGTCATGTTTTAATGAGTTCTTTGGCAACTCTGTTAGATTGTGATTGCTTGTGTAAGCATTAGGTTAATTCGGCCATTGCCCCGTGCCCTATGTCACTCGCGGTGTTGGTTCGCGTGTGACATGCGATGCCGGCACAAATGTGTCGATGTATTGATGGCATCTGTGTCGATCGGCACGCTCTCATTATTTCACACGGCGGCGTGACAACGAATCAAAAAGTTCAATGTGTCCCGGACAGCTGTCACGTATTTTAGTCAGTTATTTTGCTAACTTGTTACTGTTCTGCTACTTGAAATGGTCGGATTGAATCATTGACCTATATGTGAATCTAGGAAATATTAGACCTAGGTACCTAGCAATTATCCTAAAAAGATAACTTGTTGGTTAATCTAATACTTCCTATCCTCTAAATAGTTTATGGTACACATTCAAGGATGAGATATTATCTAACTAATACATTGTAACAGTCAGCGACCAAAAGATATAAGTACCTACCTACCTAGGTATCCTACACTTACTGAAACTCGAAAGCGGTTTTCTCTGAAAGTACCTACTTACCTACCAAAGTTAAATTATTATGTCAAAGTCAAAGTCAAAGTCAAAGCATTTATTTCAATTAGACCAATTACAGGTACTTTTGAATTGTCAAGGAGTCTGTCAGTTAGTCATAATGATGAAGCTAGATGCCCGTTCCAAAGCGTAGATTCCTATGGAGAAGAACGGGCAAGAAACTCCATGGTTACTCTTTTAAATCAAATGATTACAATATCATGGTTACATTGCTTTTGTCGGAAATAACACAAATATGAGAGAACAATGTAAAAGTCTAGAATAATAGTAAACACAACTCCAAATATTGGCCATAGCAGTTCAGAGATGACCAGTCCCAACAGACGGCGCCCGTTCACGACGTATGTGTTGTGCATACCTACAACATGATCTTCAAATACCTACTTACATTTCTACTAAGTTCCTAGGTACTTATTAGGAATTTTAAGTATCATATTTAACATTGACGTAGATACCTATATAAACATATTATAATTATATCAATGATATTAATTAACGATTTATTCAATTAATCAATGAAAAAATCGCGTTTGAATTTTGTTAAGGCTGCGGCCGCACCGGTACGCACGACGCGACGCGACGGCGAAGGCGATTTCGTGAAAACAAGTTCATATAAACATATGTCGATGGCCGCACTGCAGAAACGACTAGCGAAAATTATTTGTTCAGGAAATCGCCGTCATGTCGCGTCGCGCGTAGGTACTGGTGCGGCCGCGGTCTAAGTGTTTCCCTTCGTTCCCTTGTCTACCTGCATCATTTCGAAAACCTGTGCGGAGAAAACCATTACAATTTTTACACACACCTTAACTCATTTGCAAAATGATACATACTAGCAACACTGCCTGTGCCTATCCTATATTATCTATAAGGAGTGTCCTTATAGATAATATATTAGGGTAGGCACAGGCAGTGTTGCTAGTATGTGAAACATAACGGGCGTCGTGACCGCAGCTCGGCGCGGCGCGGCACGCACCGAACACTCCGCTCATTAGTTCCGAGCCGTTAGCTCTCGTTAGCCCAACTTTATTATGTCCTGAATAAATAATGTATCAACTATTAGCAGTGTAATGCTGCAGAGCGCTGCTTGTGTCGTGCGCGTGTTTCTGCACGTCCGCACTCCAATAACTAAGTAGATTCGTTCGCTGGAGTTATGGTGTTGTGATATTTGAACCAATACGGGCTTAGACGTTTCTTGCCGCACGGCAGCAGTCCGACACCAAACGTCTAAATTGAAAGAGACTGTGTGTGTAGAGAATGTAGAAAATGTCCTGGAAACTACTTAGGTACCTATTTGGTTAGCTTTAACTAGAGTCTTGATGGTAGATAGAAATACAGTGCCAGTTTTTACTTAGGTAGGTACCTACCTACTTACTTATATCCTGACCGTGCGTTACTAACATTAAGGGCCCGCGAGATGATTAGGTAATTGCGATTGTCAATATTTTTACAGGTCGCGCAATTGATCGTTTCAGGAACCTATAAAAGGCACAATTAAGGACCTGCATCATTGTAAGCATCGATTGGCATTTTATCTATTGAAAATGACTATTTTGGAATCTATGCTAATAAATGTGATTCAGGCCTAAGACTCTTCTCGCAGTTTCATAAGTACCTACCTAGGTAGGTAATTACAAAATCCTAAAAAAATATTAGCGACTTGTTTGAATCCCCACATCCGCTGTGTATCACTTTAATGGCGTCCATTCCTCCGCGAGTCCGTTCCGTCGTGCGTCCGCGTCGTGTCGCGCACTCGGCACACATCGGGCACTTCCGCGACGCTGCACTACACGCCGCGCTAATTAGGCTGCGCCCGCGCAGGTTAAGTGGCGTCTTGTACGGAACCTGCATGTCCCACCTAATGGCTTTTATTGGTTATTAGTTGGATGCTTGTCCGCTTGTGTGGTCGCGGGCTACAAGGAGGAGGTTACATTTGAATTGTTCGCTCAGAAATAAGTAAGAAATTACAAGTGGCTGTAACCCTTAAGTAATCATGAGACTTTATGTTGAGGTTAACGATTATTATTTAAATGACATCACCGACTGAAATAATAACGAAAAAAATTGGTAGCCGTAACGATGTTCACAATAAATGAAAGTCTCTACAACCGAGATAACGAGCAAATCATATTGCGCCATATTTATTGTTGATTTTAAAAATTATGTTACATAACGAATACTTTGCGGGCTGTCAAAAAGCTGTCGCAAAGATATTCGCAAACATTACGAGAAATCGTAAAGTTAACGAAAAAGTTCGACTAAGTACCAAATATCGTTATAATCGGATCGTTATGACTTTGCGACCGATTCTGGTCGTAAAGCGATCGCTATCTATGTATGTCAAGACTGCAGGCCCTGCTAATGTTTCCATTACGACCACTGTCGCTCCTTTCATGACATGACAGCATGAAAATAATTTAGAATTAATCTAAAATAAAATTATTTCATTGGCTAGACCATAAAAACAAAGCTTACAAAATAATTGTGAGTTTCAACATCAAAATTCTTTTATAATCTAAATTCTAATAAGTCGAAACTCTATCAAAAACATCAAAAATCATTTCAATTTTATTATCATTTAAATCTGGCACCTACATCAACGCACATGCTCAGTTCACGATAAAACCTTATTTTAAATTATCTAATCTAATTTTATACTTTATAGAAAAGTCGAGAGTCACCGAATCGAATCGTAGACATTTTAATTGTGGTTGATAAGTAATAAATTAGTATGGGCTGGTAATGACTGGGACCGACGATATGACGTGACCGACACTGCCCGACACTGCCGACACTGCCCGACAGGGCCGTCATTGAGAGCTCATTTACATTTTAATTAGAAGGGGATAGATGCGGCGGTAATGATGGCGGTGGTCACGCGGGAGGTCTGATATCGTGAGGTACTTAGGAGAGTGATGTGATAAGGAGGCCTAAAGGAGCGTTAGGACAGAATGCTATTAATTAACGAGAAAACGAGGTTTTCAACGAGGTGATGTAGGTTATCTTTAGTATCAAAACTATTGATGGCTTGGATTGACATCGATGACTTCCTGCGGCACGCACGAGGTCTCAGTTCTATAACTTTTCTTTCGTATAGAAGAAGCTTCACTTTGATGATACCTTATCTATTTTCTCTTGTAGGTAGGTATATACCTACCTACAAGAGAAAATAGATAAGGTATCATGGCAGGGCATGGCAGGGCACCCATATGGGTGGCAAGGCTTGTGCGCTAATAACCATTAACTTTTGATACCAATCCGTTTCTCTGGGCGCTTTGTTCACCCAGGTGAAATCACCTAGGTGATTCAATTCCTCAGGTGAACAAAGGACACTTATTTCACTTTGTTCACCCAGGTGATATTACCCAGGTTAACAAAGAATAAACCGGTTGCTATACTATAGGAAAGAGGTTTCCTCCATTATTTAAATGAAGCTAAGTACCGCAAGAATCCTTAACACGGCGTAGTGTCTATCTACCCCGTGGGTTGCGCGGGCGCAGTCTAATTAACGAAGTGTGGCATGTCATGCTCTCGCGCCGCTTAGCGCTACAGCTACACAGCAACGGTCAAAGGACGCGGAACCACCTGATGATATATTGCCAGCAGAAATAAATAAATGGTGGCATACATTTCGACGAAACATTTGCATAAGCAGCTCTATCAATAGAGCTTAGAAGCTACCAGAAGATACAAATATGCTTACAGTAAATAATACATTTTGTAGATACCTTTTGGGTCTAAGCTCTTTCGATAGTACTACGTGACTTTATAATTATTAGATGTGGCCTCTCCGTACCTCACATAACAACGAACAGCCCAACATATCACCATAACACCCCCATCACATCCCATAACGTTATGAATAGGACGTAAACATTCACGTCATTTGCGTGGATATCCGTGTAGCATCTCAATATTATGGTTATTATGGTTATGGCCGCGTCGATATCCTACATAGATTACTGCTCGTTATGACTTCGTATCGACTAAGACTACTTGTATGACTAGCGTGGAACCGAGGGTTTGTCTACACAGGGTGGCAGGTTAACCCTTTAACGAGCAGTACGAAATACGAGGAATTTTTTTGTTTTAATGAGTGTTGACGTATCTAAGGGTCTCTTGGAAAACATTTATGAACAATTTCAACCCCCAAATACTCCTATTTACTTTTATGGGGGGTGGCAATATGTTTGCCTATGCCATGTCACGTTATGTTTTTTGGCAAAATAGTTGCCAATGCCTGTCGTAAATTGGTTATGTTTTGTTGTCAAAGCCGTACTCAAATCCAATTTTATAAAAATAAAACAATCCAAAACATTAATCACAACGTAACGTGTGAACAAAAAAGAAACAAAATATTGCATTTGCAAATATTTACCAAAAACCACTGACCCATTCAAGCAAAGGCAACTATTTTGCCACCAAAAGTAAGGAAATTGTAAGTCCAAGTTTTACGAGTCATTATTCTAAAATTGTTTATTTTTTTTTTATGAATTATGTTGTGATTATAATAGTATGGTCAATAATTATTACAAAGACATAAAAATACTTTAATTTCTCATGGCTAAATTCGAGATTCAATTGGATTTATATGCAGCAGCTGAAAAAACGCATCTCAAATCGCACGTGGTGACACTAAATGTCAAAAGATACGTCAATCACTCAAATGAATGAAACCAAACGAATCTTATAAAGTTTTTGGGTAATGGCACGTGAAATAAAATTACCATTCTGTTGAATCGATTACGCGCCACATTCAAAATACTGCGATGGCAAATATTTTGCCAGGGCCCGTCAAAGGGTTAAACACTGGAAATATTTTAAGGGGCCATTGTACTCATCAACAACAACTTTTACTATGGGACCAACCCTGAAATCGCGTAAAAAAAAGCAGCTGTTCCATACATTTTTGTTCACATAACTCAACAAAATGTATGGAACAGCTGATTTTTTTTTCGCGATTTCAGGGTTGGTCCCATAGTAAAAGTTGTTCATAATGATGAGTACAATGACCCCTTAAAATATTTCCACTGTTTAACCGGCCACCCTGTATAATTTTCGTAATTTTTCGATATCGCTAAGGAGTTGCTTGATCCCGAGAGTATCTAAAACTAGCGGTCTTGCGTTATCTTCGTATTAAAATATGTTGTTGTACCTACTTAGAAATCGATTGTAAAAATCAAAACTTTTACACTTTGTTAAGTGCCTTATTACAATGAAATTTCCACCAGCATTCCGAGTGTTTTGTGTTTTTTCACACTCTGTGATAATATCATGTGGAACTTTCATGTTGTTATTTTTGGTTTGTCCCCAAAAATTCGTAGGTAGTTTGTTCTCAACTTATTCAACTTAGATTTTTTTTAAGAAATCGTATGCAATGTTGACTTTCGGAGGTGTAACAAATGGACAAACCCACTTTATTTATTTGTAGGTAAATATCAGTAAGGATCGACCTACAAAAAAGATGAGCCAGTATTTGTGGGCTTCATATGTTAATATGATAGTGGTCGTTTACAAGATGGGCCACGTAACGATGTTACGACGAGTGTGCGCCCACGCAGCGTTCACACTCGATCGGTTTAACATTAATGCAATGCTTTGAATCGGAGACGATGGGATCGGGTGAATCAAAATGTGGGACGAAATTAGGTGATTGGGTTATTTTTGTGGTCATTTTGGATATTTTGAAATAAAATTCGTCGGTATTGACAATTTTACGATATCGAAAAGATATAATTTTCTGACGATCTTGGAAGGATGTATCTTGATTGAGTTCGACTTATGGTTGAATTGACACGTTCCCAATTATCGGTGAGATCGGAAAGTTCAAGCGTGGAGGGATGAAAACAGTTTAATAATAATATACTTACTTCATCATCTTACAGTTTGTAGTAGCTAATAATACGATTCAAACTGAGTATAAGTATTGACGTAAAATAAAGTAGGTACCTATATGGTTCAAGAGACGAAGGCACAGGCTACTTGTTATCTGACTCGAACAATAAATTATTTAATTAAATGAAACTCAGTAGATATTGCAGGTAGATTCTCACCACATAATTCATATTGTAGCTTGTGCAGTACAGGAAAATAAAGTAAAAGTGCACCAGAGCTGCTCCCTACTCTCAGTGCTTTGCCCTGTTGCGTGTGTTGATGCACAAATAATAAAACAAGAGATAATACCGCAAAATTATCGACGCAACGCGTTTTAAATAGTTGCCGCATGAAGCATAGTGGTTAAGAGGTTACCTGCTTCGTTTTAAGTGTGCTATGTAGGGGTGGAGGTAAATTAAAAGCTGAAGAGTGGGCGCGTGGTGTGGCGCGAGGCCTTGCGTCTCTTCGACGTACAGCTATTTAATATTGTAATTACAGATTTACAAAGTAAGTTGGTTTTAAGCTTGGATAAATAAATTCTTGGTAACAAAAGTGCAAGTTCTAGGAGACTTAAAAAAACTCTATCTTACATTACAAAGAAAAGTTCTTTGGCGAGTTCCGCGACATTTTGACCTGATCTCAAACATGTACCTATTCATTCAATTAAACTGCTACAGCTATCTATTCATTCGTTCAGTTGCGATCCGAGGGAGAAAGGGTCATAGGGGTTATGCCCCCCCAAAATCGTATAAAAATGCGCGAAACTTTGGCTGTGACTGCGCCTGCTCACGTTTGTGCGATTTAAGATTGCTTTGTCACGAGTTGAAGTAAAACACTTAGGGTTACAAAACACTGATGTATCATGGAAAATGTCACAAAGGTGTAAAAAGGAGAGGCACCCAAGATTCCAGAGCCTACCTCATGAGCCGTGCGGATTAAGTTGACAGACGTCAGACACGGCCCTCCACCTCTCCATAAAAATGTGTGTAACTAACAATATGTAGACTTCAGCATCAAAGCTGCGCTCCCCAGCTCAGCAGCGCAGACTTTCGAGCACTAAGCAACGAGGCAATCGAAACGCTTGCCCACAATATTGCTGATTTCTTCGCAAACAAAGCCGTTGGTACAAGACCTTCTTACAAGAGCGATCAGGAGTAAGGACCTGTAAGTAGTTGTCTAGCTACTCGCCAGAGAGCGGAGCGAGCGGTGGGAGCGATGGGAGCGGTGGGAGCATGTCCGTGCGCGAGCGCAGCGTGACAGATAGATTGCAGCCGAGCGACCTCTGCCGGCTGCGCGCACGTCCCAGCTGTAGGGTGACCTATTCATCTAGGCTAGGTTGTAACGTGGGATTTTTCTGTTTATGTTTAAGATAAGGTTTAATAAGAAATAATGACAAAGGCGATGTTAGAACTAGGGTTCGGGATACTTCGGGTTTATCGTAGAACTTCGAAACCCAAAGTGCGATATCCCTAGTCTACAAGCACTTATTCCAAAGACTGTGACAATAAGCGCAAATGTCTCTATTATCAGAGATTACCAACATTATTTGCTGTTATAAACAGACTCATTACAAAAACACTTGAGCCAGACGCCAGACATTTAGGCGAAATTGTAATTTTTGATGAAAAGTCTATCTGAAATGTGGATCATTCCTTGGGACCAATATCCTGGTATTCCCACAGCACCTAGCCCCTCTACAGACAACTCACGGCCGCGCTAGCAACTGGCAGCGCGCACAATGAAAAAGTGGCGTCGTTCATAAATTATCGGTGCAATGGCGGCGCGTGACGTGGCCCGCGCGCGCGCACCGCGGCCGGTGCACGACCCGACACACTTAGCAGGAAGGGGGCAGAAGGAGCACTGACTAGAGAAGCTAACGTCATTGACGAAACAGATCAACTTTATCTGACTTTACAGAATCACTAGCATTTCTTGGGTTGCTTAGCTAGTTTGGTTTAGTCTAACTGCGATCTGTTAGGGGGGGGCTATTGAAGAAGAATGCGCTCTCGTCTATTAGCTAGTGGTTGACAAAGGGGCTTTGTCGACCGAAGAATAGAAAAAAATCTTATTTTAGTATTTAACAGCGCCATGCTTTAATCGGTAGAAATCTTTCTACAATCTGTCATTTTGTCTATAGTGACAAAACTAGTAGACAAACCCGTTTCTATAGTGCTCTACGTGTACTGTTGTCAATATAGAAGAAGCGGTAGGTATTGGTGCACCTAGGTAGTATTTCCTTGTTATGACTTCGCTTTCTGCAATACCTTTTCACGTGGCACCAGCCTCTATGTTTATGCTGATTAATAGGGATAAATCGATGGACAGCGCCATGATACGTGGATAAATTACTTTTATATCTACAATATTTTTACTCCTTTTACGAATACGCTGCACGAGATTATTAAATGAAATGTGGTACTATCACCAGCTACGCCGATCGCAACGATTCACACTGTATATTTAGTGATTGTACATCGTGCATGCGTTTTCCGATGTAAAACTGCTGATACTCCATACTCAAATACAAGAATAAATTGTTTTCAGTTTTATTTTATTTGATAATAGGCTTGCGTTTGTCGGTCATCTCGCCTGATAGCGGTCTACGATGGAGCACGCTTGCCTAGAAGAAACTAATTCATTCGCGACTTGAAGACACCCAGATTGTAACTATTCGGAACTCCCACTCCAGCAGCGCATTGTACTGTTTGGTGGTTCTCCCAAAGAAGGTGGAATCAAATCACTTCGTTCGGTTTTTTGGTACATCAACCACGAAAGGATATCACTTTTTCGTGCTTCTGGTTGTCCGATAGACAAAAGGCAGAAAAGAATTAGATCATGCAGATCCGAAGCACACTCTCCGAAATGTATCCGATAAAAACCGATAGATTAGCAAACTTGCGTCATGTCCAAGACTTTGGAGTTTATAGGCTGAACAAGTGAGTTGTTGCTGATGAACTTCTTGGCAAGTTTCTCAATGGACTCCAACGCCTCAAGCTGGTACTTAGTTGAGCCATCTCAAAGGTTGCGAAAAATTGCGAGCCTTTTCTCATCCTCCAATAATACATTAGCAGATTTTAACCTAGCAGTGAGTGAATATAGCGAGGTTGAAGAAGAATACGAAAGAGAGACATAGTGACAGCACCCCGAATACTTGGCAGCAATTTTGCAACTTCAAAAATACACTCAATTTCTTTTTCCACGATACAGGAGTCTAATTAAACAAATATCGCCATCTCATCTGGGTGTCCATCGCGTACGTCCAGCCTGCTCGTCTGCTCGGCGCGGGCGCAGGCGGCGGCCGGTAGCGTGCCAGCGCGTCGTTTGTCCGCCGCGATTTACTGCGCGATCCGCGATACTCCGCTGCTCTGATTGGTACACGCGGCGAGATGCGCGATTAGTTGGGTTCACACGTCCACGACACGCCAGGGTCTGCCGGAGTTAGGGTCGGTGCAGATGATAAGGTCAGCAAATACGTGTGTAATTATTATAAAGCTTATCATTTTCAGAATTCAGTTCCATGCAGTCTGTACTCAAACTAATCGTTTCAGGCAACTTTTTTTTTTTGATTAATTTTCTTGTTTGTCTGCATACTAAGCTCACTTAAAGACATCAATTTTAGCACTTCAGTGGTACATATCTAGTGTTAAAATTTAACGTCCTAATTATGCACAGTCTGAAAATTAATAACACGCAACATATTTAACTCGTGAGTACACGTCTTTAGCCGCTCGTCCGTGATTGGTGCTCCGCTAGATGCGGCGATAACGTGCAACAAGGAGGCTGTATCGCAACATGTTCGCGAACACAATGAAGCAATTTATTGGTTCAACAGCTCATAAATATTAGTATTGTGGGGTTCAGGCATGTAATGCGTTTAGTCTATTTATATAGTCTGTGGTAATTTGTTTCCTTACCGCCAAAACTTATGTCAGATGATTGTCGATTGTCAACTGGATATAAAAATTACTTGATGTGCTTTTCGGTTATTATATTATATTTCACAGGATTGTTATTCAAGTATTTTATTTTGCATATAATAAAGTAGGTACCTAAAGTGGTGACCCCGACGAAAATGAAAGAAGATCAAGAAACTTCAAGCACGACCCTGGCCACCATCAGCGTGTCAGCAAGGCTACCCGAATTCTGGGTGGATATGCCACGGTTGTGGTTTGCTCAATTTGAGGCGGTCATGGCCCCGCAAAAGCAAGGAGAAGAGGTAAAGTACAACATGGTAATAGCGAAATTGACAAAAGACGCTATTCAGCAAGTAAGCGATCTAGTTACCACACCGCCGGCAAACAACAAGTATGCCACACTAAAAGAGCGGCTACTACAGGTCTACGAGGAGAGCGCTGAGCGACAATTCCAGAAGCTCGTTTCGGAGCTGGAGCTTGGTTCCCAGAAACCCACACATTTGCTCCGCAGGATGAGAGATTTAGGACGCACGACACAAGTGTCAGACCCAACGTTGAAAAGTCTATGGATGTCTAGAATGCCTGCATCTGTACGCGCAGTTATCACGGTGTGCCAGGATCAGTCCCTGGACAGTTTAGCTGTCATAGCAGACAAGATAGTTGAGAATAGCAAGTCGTACGAGATAGCAGCAGTAACCGATAGCACACAGTCAATGTCACAAGGAGCGGTGACAGAGCTGGCTAACCAGATGAACAAATTGATGTTGGAGGTGGCATCATTGCGTATGGAAGTGCAGAGGCTGGGACGCTCAAGAAGCAGAAGCCTACAGACAAACAGGAGCAGATCTAGTTCGAGGAAGACAAAAGCACCCGGAGACCCAAATTGGCTATGCAGATTCCACTACCGTTTTAAGAAGAACGCGAAACGCTGCGAGCAACCATGTGCGTGGATTGAAAAAAAAACGGAAAACTAAATATGGTATGTTCGGAAGCGGTGGACGGATGTACCCAAGATCAGGTAGTCAAAAACCATCGTTTATTAATTAAAGATAGGCATACTAAGCTCACCTTTCTTATTGATACTGGGGCTAACATATCAGTGTTACCAAAGAGGTGTGCGCAGAAACAAATAATAGAACCATGTGATTTTAAATTGTATGCTGCAAATGATAGCGAAATCAAGACATATGGTTTATGTAATCTCGAAATAACTTTTGGGTTAAGACGAGTATTTAAATGGCCCTTTATTGTATGCAATGTAAAGCAACCAATAATCGGGGCAGATTTCTTAAAAAAATTTAGGCTAACTGTAGATTTATTTAATAATAGGCTAGTAGACTTAGTCACAAATATGTACGTTTGCGGATCAAAAGGCATAGCGTTTGAAGGTACTGTAAAATGCATAAATAGTAGTCACCCTTATGCAGATTTACTGGAATCATTTCAGGACATCACACTGCCCCCTACTTTTAAAGACATTCCGGAGCACTCTGTTTGCCACCACATCGAGACAACGGGTCCCCCCGTGCACGCTCGAGCACGGCGGTTACCGGCACACAGGTATGAATTAGTTAAAAAAGAATTTCAACTAATGCAAGAACTAGGAATTTGTAGGCCATCAAAGAGCGAGTGGGCGAGCCCACTGCACATAGTGACAAAGAAAGGAGGTGGAATTCGTCCTTGCGGCGATTACAGGATGCTTAATGCAATTACGAAGCCTGATCGGTATCCAATTCCTAGAGTTCAAGATTTCACATATGGATTGCATAGCAAAAAAGTTTTCTCCAAAATTGATATTTGCAGGGCTTATCATTTTATTAAAGTAAATCCAGAGGACATACAAAAGACGGCTATCATCACGCCGTTCGGTCTTTATGAGTTCCCTAGGATGACGTTTGGACTGCGAAATGCAGCCCAAACGTTTCAAAGGTTTATAAATAATACCCTATTATCTGGCATAGAAACATTAGATTTTAGTAACTTAAGCTTATGTGATAAAAATGACCAAAACACCATTACAGGACAATCAGTAGTATTCGGATTTCTCGATGATATCATCATAGGATCTGATAATGTTAGTATACACAGAGAACACTTGCGATTATTATTCGAACGTATTAGTAAATTTAAAATGTCAATAAACTTAGGAAAATGTGTTTTTGGTCAAACAAAAATAGATTTCTTAGGGTATGAGGTTTCAGAAAAGGGCATTAGTCCCTTACCGGACAAGGTTAAAGCGATAGAGACATACCCTAAACCGGATACGATTGAACAGCTTCGAAGGTTCCTAGGGATGTTAAACTTTTATAGAAACCATATACCAAAGGCAGCAAAAGTTCAGGGAGTTTTAGACAGATATTTACATGGTGCAAAGAAAAGAGATAGACGTAAAATTGAATGGTCAGACGAAGCATACGGCGCATTCAAACAGTGTAAGGAAAATTTGAAAAATGCCGCCACATTAAGCTATCCAATAGCAGACGCGGAATTAGGTTTAATGACTGACGCTTCAGATTTTAGTATAGGCGCGGTATTACAACAAAAAGAAAATAATGTATGGAGACCCCTTGGTTATTTTTCTAAGAGACTTACGGAATCCCAAAAGAAGTACTGTACTTATGATAAGGAACTTTTGGCGATATATTCAAGCATAGTTTACTTTAGGGACCTCATAGAAGGTAGAAATTTTACGGTTTATACGGACCACAAACCTCTTACTTACGCATTCACTAAGTTGGAGACAAATAAAGAACTACCTAGGCGGGCGCGTCAATTGATGTTTATTAGTGAATTTACGAACGATATTCAACATATTGACGGAAGCAAGAATGCGGTTGCAGACGCATTATCAAGAATAGAAGTGATAACATGCCCGGCCTCAATGAAATACCTAGAAATTGCGCAGGCACAAGCGACAGACACTGAACTAGCAAAGTTAATCAGTGCAGGTGACACTAGCAGCGTGCAAATTAAGAGTATGAATTTAAATAATACAAACGACACGATTTATTGTGAAACTTCTACAAAGGATATTAGACCTTACATTCCAGTGCAGTTTAGAAAATATATTTTTCATAATTTTCACGATTTGGCCCACCCCGGAGTTCGAGCATCACGTGCATTAATTTGTAAAAAAGTTTTTTGGCCAGGAATGAAAAAGGACATAAATAATTGGGTAAAGACATGTGTAAATTGTCAGAAAAGTAAAGTAGTTCGTCACACAGTATCCAAACTTAGTCAGTTTGAGGAAAGTGATCGTTTTGCTCATTTACATGTGGATTTAATTGGGCCGTTACCAGTAACGGAACATGGTTATCGGTATTGTGTGACGATGATAGATCGACGTACGCGATGGCCAGAAATATACCCAGTCACGGATATGGTGGCAGAGACAGTTGCAAAGGCGGTTTACGAGGGCTGGATATGTAGGTTCGGTTGCCCAAATAAAATAACTACGGATCAGGGCAGACAATTTGAGAGCGAATTATTTAGAGATCTGATGAAAATACTAGGTATAGAAAAAACACGAACTACACCATATCACCCACAATGTAATGGGAAAGTGGAAAGGTGGCACAGGTCATTAAAAACTGCTTTGACATCCAAGTTAAACGATAACTCTTCATGGCTCGCGGAGTTACCTACAGTAATGTTAGGTCTGAGAGCTGCGTGTCAAGCGGATAACGAATTTATAAGCGCAGCGGAATTTACTTTAGGGCATTGTTTACGGTTACCCGGAGAATTCTGTAATGATAAAGGTGCTAATATAGATAATCCACAAGCGTACATAATTAGACTTAAGGATATTTTAAGTAAAATTAGACCTAAAAGTAGAGACTCTAGTAATAGTAACACTGTATTTGTACATGCTGATTTAAGTACCTGTTCACATGTATTTCTTAGAATAGATGCTGTTCGAAAACCTTTAACTCCACCGTACAGTGGCCCTTACAAAGTGTTAGACAGAAATTCAAAAGTGTTCAAAATCATAATTAATAATAAAATATGTAATGTCTCAATTGATAGACTAAAACCAGCATACATATTAGACGACTATTATGTTCCGAATAATAGCGATTTAAATCAATATCAGCATGATAATGTAAATATAGCACCAAAAACTACTCATAGTGGTAGAATTGTTAGAAAACCACTGAGGTTTAACGATTTGTAGTGAAATAGACAGACTGATAATTATAATGTATAACTAAAAATAGAACTAAGCTGAGGGTTATAAATTGTATACCTAATTAAAAACAGTTAAATGTATCTTTATTTTTTTTTAGAAGGGGGTGTATGTGGGGTTCAGGCATGTAATGCGTTTAGTCTATTTATATAGTCTGTGGTAATTTGTTTCCTTACCGCCAAAACTTATGTCAGATGATTGTCGATTGTCAACTGGATATAAAAATTACTTGATGTGCTTTTCGGTTATTATATTATATTTCACAGGATTGTTATTCAAGTATTTTATTTTGCATATAATAAAGTAGGTACCTAAAGTATTGTTGTAACTGTATTTGTTCGTAAGGTTAGCACGTTTGATCCTATCCACTTTATGGGATGCAATTAGTTGGTAATGATTTTTGTTATTGATTCTTTTGTTATAGTAACTATGAATGCATTAGCAAATAAGTGCCTATACGAAACATCTGAGAGAGATAATAATAACAAATGCATCACAAGCGGTACGATATGATGGCTGGTTTGACGTTTAAGACCGCTTAGGTTTAAAGTTTCGTAACAATTGACAATTACTTTTGAAAGAACAATCGGTAGCTGTACTTTATTGTTCATTGTCACGCGTCACGCGTTGACAATAAAGTACAGCAATGTTCTCTCAAAAGTAGTTGTCATTTTTACGAAACTTTATGAGCGGACAAACTTCAAACCGGCCACTATAGCGTGCCGCTGGCTTAATCATAGCTATCTGCGTGCGTACTATATTTCAGTATTTAATTTTATGCTGGTTTTTACATATTAATCATTTGTCTGTTATTTTTGGTTATATCCTCTGAGTTAAATCTCACCATAACGTAGACGACATAATCTACTCGTACGTGTTCTTAGCGCAGCGCAACAGTAATGAGTTCAAGCCGTCTCAGGGCGCGTTTATTTAGCGTATCTTAGCAATAGAACAGGCAGATAGTGCAAGAGCTAGGATCAAAAGATAGCAGTATATTCGTAGAGACGCAGATAATTGCTCCGATTGGTAGCGGTTGTCTGTCGTAATGTGTTATGCCTATTCCATATTCTGTGGACGTAGCGTGGTGTACCTACAGTACGTATTTATACAAGTAGATATCATTAGATACGATTACAAACTAGAATATAAAAGTTTCTGTACGAAATCATGCGACAGATGAAAGTTTCTGAACGAAGGTTGCTGCACTAGATTTTGTTTGGAAATTTTTTATTTCCCCTGTGACTTCCATGGCAGGAATTACGTTAAACCCTTACTAAGCGGCATGTGACGTGCATGCCACAAGCTAGTTAGCTAAGTTATCTTTACAGTTTTAGAGATGTAATAAGTTAGATTTCGCTTAGATATTATACTTTGTACCTACTATTAGTCCCCCAGTTTTCTCTATACTTTTATATACTTAGTGTCGGCACGAATGTACGGAAAAAGTTCATGCCGTTGTGAAAGGCTTATCCAGTCAGCAAGGACTGCTCAGAGCTTATATATATAAGTTTATACGTCTTTATACTGTAATTCGTCGAGACTCTTTCAGGGGGATCACTATCAAATATCAAGGACTATAGATCTATGATTTATAATGTAATAAAGACATGAATAATTTCGTGTTTAAAGATTTTTAAAATGCTTCTATATTATAACGTAATATTCCCCCTAATGCACGCTAATAACACTTTTCACGACTAGGCGAACAAACCCAGGAGTTCGCGCTCTGATACCGTCGACCTGACTTAAGCTAACCATAGACTAGTTTATACTATAGATCACCATCTGCAAGTTCAATGAACATTATAAATGAAATTATCTGTAACCAATTTGATCATTGCTGGTCTCAATCAAAATCTATAATTATCTTCCGCATATTTTTTGCATGCCTATCCAATTTATAAGTGGTACCTACAACAGGAAAGCTGCGCGGTAGTAGCGCTATCGCTATTGTGAGTAATAATAGCTCCGATTCATCATTAGGATAGCACTCATGAGGAACAAACCAATTTTATTCGTTGTTGCAATTTGAGCCGTCTACTTTTTACTTCTGGTCAGATTTGAGTTTTACATTTGTGTAATCTTAAAGGATTTGAAGGATAATTATCATTGCAAGGCAACTTGAACCTCATGGCAAATTAAGCGAGAAAAAACCAGCGTGATGATCCATGTGGTTTCTTTTCCGTATAAGAAGAGGCATTTACTCAGCATTATGCTGATACTAATAGGTACTCATGTTGCACAGTACCTGGTGTAGTTTATAACGAGGTTACCATTTTGCCCTACCTCTGAGAATAGGTGTTAATTCGGTCCGATTCCACGACTAGACACCGACAGGGATCGATCGTGTGACCCCGCGACGTTCCGCTAATAAACCATCGATAGCTGCAGCGAGGACCGACGCGCCGGCGCAGGTCACGGGGGAGGTCTAGCCTAGCGGCGGGGCGGGGCGCGGGGGGCGTGGCCGCACTGCGCTCCCATTGGTCGCCACAGTTAGAAAGGCGCACGCGCATTCACTGCGCTTTATTAGCGATTTGATGGTCAACTCCTTAAACAATGCTGGTGAACGTAAACAATGGACTGAAACGTGACCGCGGGGTCGCGGGTTCTGTTCCCGTTTCAATTGCACGACGTGGCGCAACCAGAGTGGCTCACTGTAACTTGTTTGTTTTTTGTTGTAACATGAGAGGATGTTGCGGCGCGCAGCTTTTTGTTTGGAGCGATTAAAATTGCTGAGCGGATGACGGCGGCGGTGCCGGGCGTTTTTATTGTTGCGCAAGCGCAGCTCGATGTGCGCGGATCGTGTTATTATTTCTAAAGGAAACTGAGGCTGCGCTGATTAATTCAGCCAAACAAGTTATTAAGTTACGACGTAATGTTCAGCGAGCGAGCACGATCGTGTTGCGATGCCTGACTTTATGACGATAGGCCAGACAGCCGCTTTGTTTTGTCTGAAGATAACATCGGCAATATTTCCTCATAGAGGATTGATTAAACGCTCATACAGGGTAAAATTAAAACCAGTGCGGATATTTTAGGAGGTGAAAGTACTCATGAATATGATCAACTTTTACTATGGGACCAGGAAAAAAAATCAGCTGTTCCCTACAAAAATGCACTACAACACGATCATAATGTATTGAACAGCTGTTTTTTTTTTTCATATTTCAGTGTCGGTCCCATAATAAAAGTTGATCATATTCATGAGTACTTTCACCTCCTAAAATATCCGCACTGGTTTTAATTTTACCCTGTATAGGTAGAAGATAACTAGATGTGTGACGATATACCTATTATGATCATAAAGAAGCACATTATAGCCATAAATTAGTAGATACCGGGATACATTTTGAGGTTCAACAAAGTGTTGTTGAGGGTAGTTGTAAAAAGCAAGGATTTTTCCAATTGCGTGGGACTTAGGTACCTACTTCTTTCCTCTATTGGCGAATCGTAGGTAAACAACAGCACCAGCGCCTCTGTACCCCGATCATTAGTTTTTTTGACGTGTAGTATCGTTAACGTAAGCATATTTTGAATTGAAAATACACGTTTGTTACACAATATTTATATAAATTAAATAAGTACTTAATTAATTTATCTGTATTTTTTTAAATGTGCAAATTGTATAAAATTTTATCAAAATGTTCCAGGACTGCTGTATTTTCAATTCAAAATATGCTTACGTTAACGAAACTATACGTCAAAAAAACTCATGATAGGGGTACTGCCCGCTGTAAGGGATGGTTACAGTAGGTACTCACGCATTCACCTTGTTTAACAGCCTGTCTAAACTGTACCTACTGACTCGCCGCGTGATATCACCGCGAGGACTGCCAATTTGTTTGCGACCGTTCGAGGGAGAATGTCACGGTGAGATTCTCCCTCGAACATTCGCAAATTGGCAGTTCTCGCGGTGATATCGCGCGGCGTGTCGGTACAGAATAGACAGACCGATAAATGTCAAAGTCAAAGCATTTATTACAATTAGACCAATTACAGGTACTTTTGAACTGTCGAGGAGTCTGTCACTTAGGCCATGTTGTTTCATCTTACAGTTACGTATCTGTAACCGTCAAATATGGCGGCTTGTATGACAATTTCATACTGACTTAACGATTACGTACTGACTTACGAATACAGATGGTTTGAAGCAACCCGCCCTTAGTCAGAATGATGAAGTTAGTTGTTCGTTCCAAAGCGTAGATTCTTATGGAGAAGAACGGGCAAGAAACTCCATGGTTACTCTTTTTAATCAGATCATTACAATATCAATGATCTACTGTCCTTTATCCGTCTGTTCCTTAAACTTAGATAATGCAGCCATCAAATTATAATGTAGCCTAGTAAAGTTACTAGTGTGACAATACTAATAATAAACATGAGTCATACTTGCCCCAGCAGCATACTTTTGACAAGCAGTGATAGCCTAGTGGTTTAACCATGTGCCTCCCACGGCGAATGGTTCGAGTTCGATCCCGAGGTACGCACCGCTGACTTTTCGAAGTCATATGCGTATTAGAAATTAATTAACACTTGCTTTAACGGTGAAGGAAAACATTTTTGAACCAAAAAAATCGAAATGTGACGTCCACCAACCCGCACTGGGCCCGCGTGGTGGACTACGGCCCACTCCCTCTCACAGAGGAGGCCTGTGTCCCAGCAGTGGGAACATTATAGGCCGATTATGCTATGCTATTATGCCGTTGGCCCCACTGAGGAAAACAGAGCAGTGGGGCCAACGGGAACAATTTTAAATATTTTAAGGAAATTCCCATTGGCCCCAACAGTGGGGCAACGGCCAGTGGGTTCATCGGGAACACTATACTCGTCCCGCCACGCGTGGTACGCACGTGTGTCGTTGTTCGTTGTCATTTGTTCTACAGCTTAGAACAAAAGACATCAACGAACAACATAATATGCGAGCTTAGGATCTCGTCAAAAAATACATCGATTTGTCAGTAGACGGTTAGGTAGACCGATATTATTATAAAAGCACATTTTAGGGTTCCGTAGCAAAGAGTATTTCAGTTGTTCGACCGCAAATATTTTGTATTTCGTAATATTATTATGATATTTAAAATCAAAAAAAGAACCTAAAACTAAAAACCATAGTAACTAAAATATATTATTAAAAGGAGTCCCTTTAGGCAAGGTTCCGAAGATACTGGCAGCGTTCCCCCTTTGAATAGCTAGACTAATTCTTTGTCCGAGGTAGCTGCCAGCTCTTCGGTCTCCTGTGACGTCGACCAACCTTTTCGTAATTTCATTAAAAAGCCTTATGGCGGTAGGACCCCACGGACCAAGGGTCTCGACACCGAATGGGACAAAATCATACTCGGAGCCTAGACTCCTGTATTTTGATACTTTATCTTTTTCAGCCGCTTCACAAGCCGCACCAGCTCTGATGCTGGTTCCATGTAGATGGGAAGGGGCCAGCGTGTCTGAACAGGTTGCATCCCATACCAGCACCCGGCCCATCTTCCATGGAATCAAACTCATACCATCCGGTCTCTTGCCATCGTCACTTGCAATACCAGTCGGCTCAAGGCACGTTGACGGTGGCAAGGGACCGGCGTATGATGTCGTTAAGTGCGGCATGTCTTGAGAAGCGGCCTGCACTTTTTTGGCATGACAGTCCGTGATGTCCTAGCCTGTCGACATCACTGCCACAGGGACATTTATGGGGAGCGCAGACCGGATATGATTATGATATTTTGACATGACATTTGACATGTCGCCACAGTGCGGTTGGTACTTAGCCCATAGGAGACGCGACGAGATTCCTCATGGACCGAAACGAGCTGGTTGGATACTTTACCTGACTAATCAATGACTTGATCAATCAATATCCGCCAACGCACATTCAGATAAATCTATATGTACCAGCGTTGCCAGATTTATTTTCGTGTGATTTCAGCGTGATTCGTTGGATAAACGCGGATGACACAGCCATTGTCTTCTCTGGGCAATCATGGGAGACTGTACGCCAAAAAGCGGAAAATGGCCTTACTATTATTGGGAACTGGTTAAAAGCTAATCTTCTAACCTTAAACACTACAAAAACGAACTACATCTGCTTTTCCCCAAGTGCAAAATCTAAACCAGGCTCAGATTTTAAAATAGTAATCCGTAAGAGTATGACGTCTTCTAACTTGAACATAAATTGTCAAGAATTACAACGAGTCACTACTACAAGATACCTAGGTATTATCATTGACGAGCGTTTATCGTGGCATGCACAGATTTATACTAATATCTCTCGAGTCAGGAAATTCATATGGATCTTTAAAACTCTTCGCTATGTTATGCCTCCAGACCTGCTTGGTAAAATCTATATTGCGCTAGCACAATCTGTTTTAACATACTGCATCCCGGTTTGGGCAGGAGCCTCCAAAACTAAATTGCTTGAGCTCGAAAGAGCCCAGAGGTCACTTTTAAAAGTGATGTATTTTAAACCATACAGATATCCGACTAGCAGTCTATATAGTTTGTGTGGTTTACTAACAGTTAGGCAGCTATATTTATTAAATATGACTTTATACCTACATAAATCTATCCCATATATCCCAGCAGACAAGGATAAAAGACGCAATCATATTGTGGCTCACTCCTCGCGGGTTAGCACGGTTTTTGCAGAGCGTCAGTATAGTGCTCAATCTGCCTATGTCTACAATAAAATAAACTCGAAATTAAAATTCAATCCCGAGTCTACACATAAATGCAAGAAGATTATTACTGCTTGGTTAAAAACGTTAACATACGAGGAAATCGAACAAATTTTAATCAGACCTTGCTAAAATGGAATCCATAACATACACACACACACGCTCACATACCATAAACACAAACATGCATGCACACACACTCACACAAACATGCACGCACACACACTCACACATACACATATGTACACACACACACACACACCCATACAGACACATACACAATCGAGCTGCTCTTATTGATAGATTTTTAGTTTTTAAGTTGTATCCTCTTTATTAATTTTAGTTTATTAGTCTCCATTATGTAAATGTATTACAGGGGAAGTAGCGAGTTAGCCCCAACACAAGTATTGTTAATAACTTAATGGGGCTGCCTCATGCTATACGTATTGTAACGATTTTTGGAACAATAAACAATTTCTAATTCTAAAATAAAAGCGGGGCAACCCATGTTTATCAAATCAATTGCATGCATTATTGAATAAATATAGAAAAATGATAAATTTTACAAAAATAATGTTTTTTTTTCTGATGACCTCACCTCTGCACCGGGCAGGATAGGTCGACAAAATAGATCAAATGTACAAAAGCGTTATTTTCGGTGTCCCACACGGGATATTATTGTATTTTAGGTGTCAAATGCGGGACATCTGGCAATAGCAGTATTGCCAGATGTCCCATGTGTGTGTGTACTCACATTTAGAGCATAATTTTTATTGATCACCACCATCCATCTTCAGTCTCCAGCGAGAGGCACGACGCGTGGAGTACAGTTAGAGAACAATTAAGTACGTGAGTGCAATGCGCGCGCGCAGTTGATCTGTTGAGAGATGCGCGCGCGCTGGGGCCGCATACTAACTGCCGGTAATGTTGGCGAGTGGTGAGGGAGCAGACATATAGTATTAACTGCATACCTACTAGGTTTAAATTCGCTAGAGAAGACATTTGGTAGGTCCCGATATGTAGGGTTGAGTAAGGTGTATTAATGCTATCCCCCGTAGGTATACCTACTGAAAGCTTAGATATTTAAATTTGATCTGTACTCAAGTTTCATGCCACTAATATGATTGGTTATTGTTATTTTGGTCAACTAACCACAACAGCTAATTTAAAATTTAATTCGTAAATGAATGAACGGCTTCCTGCGGCTGTAAACAATAGAATTTTAATTGACTCATTTTACTGCATTGATAGATTAATAGACCTTCAACTTCATTTCGATTTAACTGGCGTTTGAGTATTCGGGCATGTTTACCAACAAGTTCAATTATCAAATGTTCTTTAAAACAATGTAGGTATATTAGAGTCGGCTTGTATCTAATAATTGTGATTTAATCTTATTCTGCTGAATAAATTTTCAGACTTTACATGGAGCAGACTGCCTATTTGTTTCTATAAACAATTTTCTTGAACTGTTTAGAAACAACAATGAATGTTTGATAATTAGACATGGATCTAACATACTATATGGATGCTCCCTCAACAAACTCGAGAAAAGAAAATCAGCCGAAACTTACTCCATTCGACAGATGCGATCCTTCGCAGATAAGTATAATAAGTATAATATTATGTACGCTAAGTACAATGTTATGTATGATAAGCGCAGTAACCGTCACTTAGCATGCGGGGGACGCGCGGCGCGGCACGACTGCGCGTGAGTCGCGCTCGTGACGGGGGCGGGGCGACCGAGGGCAAGACTTTTGGTAGGTAGCTTAATTTGATTAGGTTTTTGATTATAATCATTAGAGTGTGCTGTCATTTTGTTATGTACGTAAGTGGAGTTTTTGCGACATGTACTTGTTATATTACTTCATCAGCCTGCCTTTTCTCAGCTATGTACTGCCATATTGTGGTCGGTATATAGGTACCTATTTCTAAGACCGACTGTAAGATTTTTGGGCTTTTGATTATTATGAAAAGTGCGCTTCACTCTCCTCAGAGTCATTGTGGCTTTGTACTTTTCGTATTGTGACTTTTCAGATCAGATAGTCTCCACTTTCCCCCTTAGTTTTGCCACAGATTACTGAATAGTTACTACGTAACAGATACTTCACTCAGTAGAAAATTTCCAATACCTATTACGATAATTGCCTACTCCCTCGCGTCAACAACCACTGTATGCTAAAATGCGCCTAAATGCTCAAGCGTACAGCAGTGATTGCATCGCACCGCGCGATTCCACAGTAATCGCAGGGCTGCCTCTTCGATAAAATTAAATTAACATAACTTTTTATCTATGTTATTGAGAACTGTGAATATGTTCTGACTTTTATGTGGCAGTTAAAAATTTTATCATTTATAAAATATTTAACCAACTTAAAAAAAAGGAGGTGATCAGACATACAGGCCAAACTGAGAAGTTTGACTTGTATGGTTTGTAGGTATGTATGTTTGTGCGCGATAATCTCGCGTTTGGCTAAACCGATATCGATGCGGTTTTCAGAAAAGGATTTGTTACATTTAGTTCATTGACAGGTAAATGGAAAAATGTTAGGTGTTTATCCCTTCTTTTGCTTGATTTACACCCATCTACAGCACATAAGGCACCACACGGCATCGTAATAGGCGTACGAACGAACAGCACTATTAAAATTGAACGGCGTGCGCGCGCATCGCTTGCGAAAACCGCACTGAATTTGATCCGCCGGCGGACCGAGACCGCTCGGCTGGGCGGTAGGCACTTATAGCGCGCAAGTACATGAAGTGACGGAGGCCTGGTTTTGCCAAGGAATAGGAACGCTTGCAGGGGAAGAAATCTTAATACAGGGTAAAATTAAAACTAGTGCGGATATTTGCTGCTGTTCCCTACAAAAATGCACTACAACACGATCAAAATGTATGGAACAGCTGATTTTTTTTTCATATTTCAGTGTCGGTCCCATAATAAAAGTTGGTCATATTCATGAGCACTTTCACCTCCTAAAATATCCGCACTGGTTTTAATTTTACCCTGTATATCAAATGTTATTTTCTTATCTTGTCACATAAAAAACAAAGAAAAAAATCACTTCTTCATTCAATCACCAGTTTCAATAAATTGTACCCACAGCCGAAAGCACTTACTGACCATATCTTAATACAAAAAGAACATCTCCACTTCAAATTGAGATGCTGTATTCATTAAGATGCAACCGAGTGTGGCCCATAAAGTTGCCCATTAGTGGCCGGTGGGCTATCTTAATGAGCGCGTCACGGCGATGCGATTGGCGCAGAGATACGGCGCGCGCGCATGTTGGAACACTATTGATTGGGTATTTGCGGGTAATTATCGGTTTTGTACTGATTTATGATGATGGCTTGAGTCTTATATTTATATATATTGATGTATTCTATGTCACTTGAAGAATTTGCAGTCAAAAGTCTACTTAATACGGTAGTGGACTACCTACTATTAAAAAAGTACAAATAAATTATTTTATTTCAAAGAAGGAATAGGAATAACAAAAAAGTTAAAAAATTAAAACCGGACAAGTGCGAGTATGCCTCGCGCCCTAAGGGTTCCGAAATATGATCATAGATGGCGCTACTGCATACTTCCAATGGCGCCATCTATGAGCAGATGGCTCCACTTATGGTCCGGTGACTGACGGCGGACAACAAAGTGATCGTATAAGGGTTCCGTCTTTCCTTTTGAGGTACGGAACCCTAAAAAAAAATAATATCACAAAATGAATATTTTTTTTTATTGTGAATCTGTCACAATAAAAAACAATATATTCAACATCCCTATTCTTTGTGTTGTGCATGTTACATAACATGGCCCTGAATATGTCTAAGCAAGTTGTTCACTTCGTAATAAGGTTCAGTTTACTTTGTTTGAATAGTTTGAAATAAAAAGACGTCTTGCCTTTAATGAGTATATTGTGGTACTAACTTTCCGATCGATACTTCGCTATTACATATGTATATAAAAAACTTAACTGACGTAAACATTCCGCCCAACAAAACAAACTGTTTTACAACATAGCATTCAAAATCAGAGCAATGGACTGTATATAATAATAAACATAGTGAGATCAAAATAAACGGTAAATAAGTAGGTACAACACTTGACAATCTAATTAACACTTCGAACTAAATAAATTATTATGATACATAAATTCAATTTCCTTCTGTTTTGTTCTCTTCATTGATATATTTTGGCAAAAATATCAGTTTTGACAGTGGTCTCTTTAATTCGTGATTTCCCTTGCATTGTACGGTAACTACACGAACCAAATTGTCAGAACCAGGGTGGACAATTTTAACTCGACCTAGTAGCCATTTACTAGGCGGTAAATCATCTTCCTTTATTATTACAACGTCTCCAATATTTGGCGATGGAACATTGGTTTGCCACTTATACCTTTGTTGCATAGTGTTGAGGTATTCCGACTGCCATCGCTTCCAAAAATCTTGAGTCATCCGTTGAACCATTTGCCATCTAGTAAGGATATTAATATTCTTTTCCTCGTATTTTATATCTGGAACACTGATAAGAGGTTCTCCCACTAAAAAGTGACCAGGTGTAAGCGGTGTGAGTGTCTCAATAGTATCGTCAAGTTGACATAGTGGGCGTGAATTTAGACTCGCTTCTACCTGAGACAACAGAGTAGCCATCTCTTCATAAGTAAGCTTCGTACCTTGATTTATTCTAGCTAAATGTCGCTTAGCTGATCGCACGCCCGCTTCCCATAAACCACCATAATTTGGCATTCGAGGCGGTATAAAATGCCAAACAGTGCCATCATTGGCTAAAAGTTCTGCTATTTCTTTTGAGATATTAGCTTTGCCCTTTGAGAATAGCTCCTTAAGTTCTTTAGCGGCACCAACAAAGTTGGTGCCGTTATCGCTCCACAGGTGAGCACATGGTCCTCTTCGGGCGACGAACCTTCTAAAAGCTGCGATAAATCCTTGCGCCGTAAGGTCTGTTACAGCCTCTAAATGCAGAGCTTTTGTGGACATGCAAACGAACAAACAAATATAGCCTTTCGTTGCTTGGTGACCTCGACCCTTGGACGTTCTTATTTGTACAGGCCCTGCATAGTCCACTCCGCTATTACTGAAGGCTCTGCATTTATTCACTCTTTCAACAGGTAGCTGTCCCATCATTTGATAGTTGGTCTTCGCCTTGTCGATGATGCATACCTTACATAGTCGTGTACATTTTCTTATGGCTGCCTTCAAGCCTACGACCCAATATTTGCTTCTAATGTATGTCATCATAGATTGCATGCCGCCGTGAAACGTCTTTATGTGTGCTTCTTGAATTATAAGTTTAGTTATATGTAGATCTTTTGGTATAATTATTGGGTGTTTTGATATTTCAGGTAAAGCTGCGTTGTGTAGTCTGCCTCCGACTCTCAATAAATTCTTGTCATCTAAAAACGGTGCCAATGTAATCAGAGAACTTTTAGCGCCAACCTTTCCTTTTTTCTTAATTTCATCAATTTCTTTCTCATATGCAAAATTCTGATAATATCTTATACATTTCTCTAAAATTTCTTCCATTTCGTTTACTGTTAGGTAGTCTTCTAGCTTCACTTTGTTTTTTATGTATATTATTCTCCTACAATAAGCCAACACTCTTTTCATTTTTGATAAAGTAGAAAACCGTTCCCACAGAGGTGTCTCTTCGTCACATGTCTTGACATGGCATGAAAGTTTCATTTCTAAATCAGTTTCAGGAACCTCTAACCTTGAGATGTCAACCTTCCTTTCCTTTAGCCAATCAGGCCCGGTCCACCACATCTCGAGGCCTGTTAAATCAGTTGCTGTTATTCCTCGAGTAGCAATATCTGCGGGGTTCTCAGCTGATTGTACGTGACTCCATCTATCGCTATCTAAGACTCTGTGAATATCTGCAACTCTATTCGCCACAAACGTGCGCCATCTGGTTGGTGTAGATTGTAACCATGACAGCACAACCATAGAGTCGGTGTAAGCATATATGTTGTTCATTGGTATTTTCAGTACATCAGCGACATCCTTTACTAATTCAGCCAATAACGATGCAGCGCATAGCTCCAGTCTAGGGACAGTCAACTGCTTCACAGGTGCTACCTTTGTGCGACAAGCTACCATCACTACGTGAACTGCATTCTGTTCGTCGACAACTCTCACGTACGTCACTGCAGCGTATGATGTTGTTGAAGCATCTGCAAAGCCATGTATCTGAATCTGTTTACTTTGTGGAGATATGTGGAGCCAACGTGGAACTTCAATAACTTGCAGGTAAGTCAAATCCTTTCTATATCTTTTCCACTCTTCAGCTAGGTCAACAGGTACTTCATCGTCCCAACCGAGATTGCGAAGCCATAACTTCTGGATCATCACCTTTGCTGTGATAACTACAGGCGACAACCACCCGAACGGGTCGAATAAACGTGCCACATCTGAAAGTATGGATCTCTTCGTAACAGGATATCTCAACTCAGGTAAGTTAACCGTCACTTTGAATGTATCACCCTTTCTGTCCCATTTTAGACCTAATATTTTAATTACTTTATCCAGTTTTATTTCTAATTTATCTGTAGTATTTTCCTTGCCTTCTTGTAAATATTTTAATACCTTTTCTGAATTGCTTGACCATTTTTGCATTATAAAACCTCCTTTTTGAAGTATATCCTTTATGTCCCTACACAGATTCTTAGCCCCTTGTACATTTTCGTGGCCTGCCATGAGATCATCCATATAAAAACAATGCTTTATTGCAGCTGCAGCTTCTGGACAGTCGCGACCTTCATCATCAGCGAGTTGTATGAGAGTTCTGACGGCTAGGTATGGTGCTGCTGCTGTGCCGAATGTCACTCTGTTCAGTTTGTAACAACTCAAAGTCTCAGTAGCTTCGTTTCTCCACCCAATGCATTGTAAATTTGTATGTATTTCAGCCATTCTTACCATTCGGTACATCTTACTAATGTCTCCTATAATACATATCTTATGTTTTCTCCATTGTATTATAAGACTGCGTAAATCTGATTGTAAAACTGGCCCAACCATCATGTTATCATTAAGAGAATGACCTCCTGTACCCTTGGCCGATGCGTCAAAAACAATGCGTACCTTTGTTGTATCTTTATCTTGTCGTATCACAGCGTGATGCGGGAGGTAGCTTTTTTGATCTTCATTGAATTCTTCACACTTTTCTAGATGCCCCATCTCTAAATATTCATCAATCACCATTTTATATTGCTTTTTGAAGTCATTGTCTCTTTCAAATTTTCTTTCTAATTGTTGAAATCTTGTGATGGCCCTTTGCTTAGTATCTCCTATCTTTTGTATAGTCTCTTCTATTGTTTGCTTCAGTGGTAATTGTACAATATATCTACCTTCTTCGTCTCTTACCGTTGTCCTTTTGTATATTAATTCACATTCTTCTTCTTCTCTTGTCAATATCTTCTTTTTAGTGTATGAATCTGTTTCAATCTCCCAAAACTTCTTTAACATATCGTTGTCTTCTCTCACAAATAAATTGGTTATAGCTTCTTTATTAACAGTCAAGTTCTTAGTTTGACCCGATAGAATCCAGCCTAAACATGTTTTCTGGGCTATCAAACCATTTGGTAAGCGTAATAATCCTTCTTGTATAATTCTACTAAAAATGTCTGCGCCCAGAAGGATGTCAACTTTGCCCGGTAAGTAACAGCTTGGATCCGCCAAGTTCAAGGTATGTAACTCTGCCCAGTCTATCTTTATTTTCTTAGTAGGTAAGTTTGATGATATCGTTTTCATTACGTAGGCTTTTACTTCAATAGGTACCCTGGACTTTGTCAAAATTGGTAAGTTTACTTTATGTTTAATTGATTGCTTTTCTTCTCCAATTCCAGATACTATACTGCTAACCTCTTTTCTTTTCAGGCCCAATACTGCTACGGTTCTGGCTGTAACAAAGGATGCTTCAGAGCCTTGGTCAATGAGGGCACGGAAGACGTGTGACTCTCCGGAACTTGATTTAACGTCCACCAGTGCAGTAGCTAATAGAACTTGTCGACCCGGCTGTTGTTCTCTGGAATAGTGTGCTGTAATCTTTGTTTCCTGTTTATCTTCTGTCTGAGACTTTTCTGATGCCTCAGATGTTGTATTCTTATCTTCGGTTGTTTGTGTTCTATCTTGATGTAAGAGGGAGTGATGCTTTCTTTTACAGATTCTGCATGACGTCCGTTGTCTGCATCGAAATACATTGTGGTTAGGTATAAGGCAATTGAAACATAGATTGTGCTTTAGTGCAGCTTTGTGTCTATCTTCAACTGATAACTTGCCGAATTCTTTACAGTGATATATGTAATGATCACCTTTGCAGCAGACACATGTGTTCTCGCTAGACTTGCTGGCACGTAAAGTTTTATCTTCATTTGTTACGACATGGAATGACCTATGTTTATTGGTTTTCTCCTTCGTTGATTCTGGCGATACTAACTCCAGTGTGCGAAATTTAGATTCCAAAAATGTTTGTAAGGAAGCCCATTGAGGTATGTCATCCATCTTCTCGCTGTATGCGTGCTCTTCCCATTCTTTGTGTGTTAGCATGTCTAATTTTTGTACAACAAGAAACACAATCAACGGGTCCCATGAATCTATGTTTATTCCCACATTTTTCAAACTATGAAGGCACTCCGTAGTTGTATCTAATAGTAATTTGACAGCAGGAGCCGATTGGTTAACTATTTTTCGTTGATTAAAAAGTCGTTTTAAAAGGGATGTTGTTATTAACCTTTTGTTTCCATAACGACTCTTTAATAAGTCCCAGGCTTGCTTATAATTGCAATCAGTAATTTGTATGTGTCGTAACAATGCTTCCGCCTCTCCAGTAACACTTGTTTTCAAATAGTGTAATTTCTGTACATTGGATAATATAGTGCTATTGTGTACAAGTGACGTAAACAAGTCTTCATACGTAGGGAATTCTTCGTACTTGCCCGAGAAACAAGGTAACTGTATGCGTGGCAATTTCACACCTGATAATGATCCGACACCAGAATTATTCAAACTAGTTTCATCCATTTTCGACTGCACCTGCACGTTGTTCAACATATCTAACATATCCGCCTTGGTGCTCAAATAAAGATCTTCAAATTTATAAAATTCTTCATTTAAAAAATACGGCAATATTCCTCGTTGTTCTCGTGGTGTACACTTCGTTAAATCACGATGAGCGGCAGTGAAATTGCTCCAATAATCTTCCATACATTGTAGACGTGCTTTTACATAACCTTCTGTTAATCTAACTTTCGGACATTTCTTGAAGTTAGTTTGTGTTTTCTGCAATATACTTGCGATATCTTCCAATGTATTTAGGTAAGCACTTTGTTCCGCTGTCGCCGTAGTCATTCTCAATATTTATTTCTTCACAACAATAACACAAAATCCAGAATATCACGTTGAAGTAATAGTTTTATTCAATGCATAACTTAATGTCTTCGATGCGTAAACAACTTCCTTATCTCTCGACCGGACTACGTCATCTATTGTATTCGCCGGCCGGCCGAGCTTCACTATTCAATTTACTTTTTAACATTAATCCGGGTCGTTTGGACCATGTTCACTTCGTAATAAGGTTCAGTTTACTTTGTTTGAATAGTTTGAAATAAAAAGACGTCTTGCCTTTAATGAGTATATTGTGGTACTAACTTTCCGATCGATACTTCGCTATTACATATGTATATAAAAAACTTAACTGACGTAAACACAAGTATTAGTTTTGGTATACCTAGCGGATTATTTTCTGCAACTTTACGCGGAGTTGGTGTTTCAGACTGATAATGAGCGTTTATCGTGATAATTAAGTAGATAGATAGAATATGCTTTATTGTACACCATAATTGTACACAGCTCATATACCTAGGTATTGTTAATTCTAAGGGTACAATGGCGGTCTTATCACTGATAGCGATAGCTACCACACAACCTTTCGATGAACTGAAAGTACCTACTAAAATAAATTAGCACAAAATACTAAAATAAAATAAGGGAATATGTAGGTACCTAGCTCTATAACGATATAGGTAAATGTGACAGGAAAATAAAATATAATTACATATATATTTCTAAAATTAAAGTCACCTCTAGCTTTTTTCATCATAAAGATTGTAGCATCGTTACTTTCTCTCATAATATCCAACACTTAATACAATTTGATCGCACAGCAGTCCGCGGACGTACCGTCACAGCGTGTTAATTGCGCTCGCGCAGCCGCCGCCTTATCTCAATGTTTATTATTATTCCGCCACTTAACTCCACTCCGTACTCACTTATACAATCACAGCACTACTTTACACTTACCACAAAAATAAACCGCGATAAACACACAATTATGCATATTATTACACTTCATAATTCAGATAAAATAATAATAAGAATTAAAAGTATTCACTAGTTTTGAATTCAAATGTTTCTGTTAATAGTTTCAATAATTACAAATAACACTTAAACAGTTTCTAAGTAAGGATTGTGAAGAATGTTCATTGGTTTTCAATGTAAATTGATCTCTTTATAATAGGCGATAAAAGTAAATGGGGATGCTTCCCTCACGAGTTAGGAGGACTTATAAAATAATTTAGGTTTTATTGGTATTAGATTTATTGCGTAACTAGCTTCTGCCCGCGGCTTCGCCCGCGTTTTTCGGGATAAAAGGTACCCTATAATGTATAAGCTATATTACTGTAAACTTTCATTAAAATACCTTCATAGTTTTTGCGTGAAAGAGTCAAAAACATCCATACATACATCCATCCTCAAAAACTTTCACATTTATAATATTATTATTAGTTTAGTAGGATATAAGTAGAATGAATGAAAGCTGTTTGGACTGCTCCCAGAGATAGAAATGACCAGTGACCAGGGGTCGGATTACGAAGTATGAAAACCATTATGGTCTCCTTGAGAAAATGGGATATATTGATCTATCCCTCTTTCGCACTGGAACGATGCCACCGTGCTTTGCTATGAATTTATAATATTGCCCCAGGGTCCTCCCACCCTGGTTTGCTATGAAATTGTGATATGACGGCAGGGCCCTGCCAATCCGGCTTGCTATGAAACTGTTTACGGTGCCAGGGCCCTGCCACCCCGGTTTGCTATGAAGCTGTAATACGGCTCCAGGGCCCGCCGCCCTAGTTTGCTATGAAATTGTAATATCGGTATAGCTCTAATAGGTCTACCCCATGAGACGTAAGTACTCGTAATCAAAGTATGAATGAACACGTGATAGTGTAGCAATGATTCTTCATTCATTATACAACACACTTCAAGAACATCGTGTCGCTTCACACAGAAAAAGAGCCCTTCACACAGCAACATTACAACTACCCACAAAAACGATGGCTTACGATAATAATGATGTAAATACCCTCCAATAAGGTGAACACTGCCTTAATAGTTCAATACACGAGCTCGCAAACGTTGCCGCGTCCTTTTCCAGAAAGAAATATGGCGGCCAGTCGGCGCATGCGCGTTGCAGAGGGCGGACGTGCGCGCGCGCAAATTATTGCAGCTATTAGTAACGTGAGTTGGCTGGCCCTAATTGGATGACTGCAGTCACGAAATAGTTCTAAGATGAGAATATGCTGTTCTGTGCAATTTTATTTATGGAGCAGCTCATTATGTTAATGGCTTATTAGTGTGGGTCGTGGAAAGCGGAGGAAACTAAGGTTAGGTTGAATAAAAATGGCAAACAGTGGTGAATATTTCACTCATTTTTATGGTAAACATTTCATGATGATGAATATTTCACTCATTGGTTTTTTCCTAAATTGACGTTCACACACAGGTCTGCTCTATCCCCAGCTTCAGTTCAGCAGTGCTATTCTCCTAGGATACAGCCTTGTGTGCAGCGCAGACGCAGCGGCGAAACTAGAATTTGGTATTTACTAAGCTGCGAATAGCAGCACTAGCGCCATTTATATTATTGATTGCGCTCAAATCTGTGACGGCCGTAATCTACTCAAAGGCAGGAAAATTAACAACGACAAGTTCATCTTCGAGACAGCCAAAAAATTGTCTTTTAGAGAATAATAGGAGATGAATGTTCTTTTAATTTTCCGTTAAGAGGGTACATAGGTACCCTATGTCTTTTCTAGAATTCTAGTCTACTTATCTATAAAACTTCATCAACATTAGCTGTTAATCGTGAAGACATAGACGTCAAACAGACAGACAAGGCAATATAAGAACAGCAACAGACTCAACTGCGAAGCATTTATTTCAATTAATCTTTATTACTAACTTTCACGTATTTATTCCTCATAAAATAGTGGTATTTTCCCTCCAATATGCATACATAATTTCCTTCTAAAACACTTATAGTTGACAAGTGTCGTGCTTGCCGCGTGTTGTCCACTTTATGATACTACAAGTGCGGAAACTTAATGTTAATCGTGTCAGCTAATGCACTATATAATTGAGAATAAATTCGCCTAAGTAAACGCAGCAGATTGCAACATTATGCGAGTTATGGCCAACACTGGAACTGTAATTGAGCTTATTGTAAAGGCAAATATAGACAGGCGGAATTATTAGTCGAGTTCACACGCTTATATCAATGTGTTGTTTAATCGTGTAGCTATGGGCACCTACCGTTTTATATACCTTTAATTTATGAATGTAATGATTGTGATTTATTTTCTGTCTCCTAACTTGAGAGCTAGGGCTTTTTTGACACCTTTCAGCTCTGTTACACATAGCGAACTTCGATGCGATGTAATGACTACACTTATTAGAAGGAGCATCCATTTTTAATTCTGCGACTATTTTCCAGACGATATGTCGTGGTTCGGTGACATAAATGTTTACCAAACACTAAACACTGTTTGTTTTCAATAATCAAACATTTTTTTTTTATGCGCTTGCTTTTTTTCAAATTTTTCCACAAGTCCTGACTTCTCCCAGGTCCTTATAAACTACGCTACATGAGAGCTTACTTAAAACATTGTAATGTAATTATTGTCTTTATAATAATATTGTCTTATTGGTGGTGTTCCGTGACTTCCTTCTTAGCGAGGAGTGCCGCGGTGTTGACGGATGGTTCCCCTCATTGGCCGGAGCGCCGGGGGTCCCCGCAGCCCCGGAGCGCCGGGTCTGGAGCCCCGCGCTCCGGGCAGCCCCGCGATTTATAACTAGCTTCCTCGATCGCACCATCTAATTAAGTTTAACTGTGGCAGGGTTGGTCACAGGTCATAATTAATTACTGTTTTAAATGTTACTAATAAAGTATTCTTGAACTTAACTAAGCGTTATTAGTTTAGCTTACAAAGGACGTATGGTCTGCGAAGGGTTTTCATTGCATCACTAGATCTGTAACAAAAATGAATAAATAATATCATCAAGATAAAAAATAGAATACAATGTTTTGCCTTTTTAGGGTTCTGTAGTAAAACTAAGGACGCTTATTGTTTCGTCATGCCCTTCTGTGTGCCTGTTAACCCTCGTAATCTCTACGCTTGCTAACCAATTTGTATGAAACTTCGCAGGTACATGCTTCGTGGTCCGACAAGCATTAGGTAAGTCGTTTTGTTTTTATTGTATTCGGCTTCTTATACTTTTAAATTGTCTTAACAGATTTGATTGTACAGATTTTAAATAACTCCTCTAAAAAAACTAGTTTTCCTCTTTGACAACCCTATATAAATGCGCCTGCGCAACTAGACGGTATGGAAGATCAATCGATCGGCGGCGCCTGATGGTTTTACAAGGATTGACATGTTAAATGACGTCGAGAATTAGTCCATCCTTTAGTGCTACAGCGGGCTTTACAGTCGCAATGAATTACGTTAATGGGTTTATTGGGAAGACATTTGTTGTGTATTACTAAATGCAATAGGAAATATTGTTGTGAAATTTGTATCTCCCACGGGCTATGGGTTGAGTATTTAACGAAGCACTGTCTTTTTGAATGACTTCATACTTAGACACAACTTAGAAACTAGACTAATTTAGAAAGGGCTTAAGTACATTAAGCAATTGATTGTAAAGACTGAGTTAAAGATAATTATGAATTGATGATCGCTTGGACATCCAAAAAGTGGCAACCAGGCGCTTAGCAGTTATCGTGGCAGAAACGCTTGTAACATCGAGTCACATGTACGTTGCCGATCCTTTAAAACAGAGATTCGCTGGATCGACAGCTTAGGCGACTAGCAGGTCTCCCGCTGTCAACACAGCACATTCTCAGGAGTCTGTTTAACTTAACTGGTAAATTATCGATAAAAAATGTCTTAAAATTTAAAACGAAAAATGTGGATATTTTTCTTTCAATGAAATCCATAATGAGCATGCTCATAGACGTTAAACAAACTCACCCTATTGCCGAAGGTCTAAAAACCTGTTCCAAAATCATTCAAAACCGTGCTCCCTCCCATCCACTATTCCGGCCGCACTCAAGAACGCTCCAAACGAGCTGTAATCGAATATTAATTGTTGACACTCCCTCTTCCCGTGAAGCCCGCCATTGTGCCGCTTATGGCGTTTACACGGTGTTTTTATGGCCTACACAAATATTGGGACAGACGGACAAACAGAGAGCGATGCCTCTTGGACTAGTATGTCGTGTGTGACGCTCGGTGGAGGAATGTCTGAGAGTTATAGAGGTCATTGGTTTGATTCTTTGTTAAGATATAAATCTGTGTGGTTTGTATATTATATTGTTTTTTTCGCAATTATGATTCATTAGTGCAACTTTTTGATGTGAAACATCAATCTATTGGCGCGCTTTGGGGGTAAAACCGATTCGTATGCCGTGACGGCAAACGGCATGACGCTCTCTTATGCCATCATGCCCCCTCTCCGCCGCCGCTCTTTTCTCCCTTGCGTGCGGTGCGCGTTTCAATGCTTTACATCTGCAGGTGTCCCATGACCTGCCTAGTCTCTTATTGTATTGAATTAAATAATTGGGTGTACGCTTTCGTAGCTACTTCTTATCATGCAACTTGCAGGAATAGGCATCATGCCTTTATCTTAGTGTTGCCCAAAATCGGTCTTGCAACAATCATTTTCGCAAGATCAAGACCACCTAATTATTTTATTTTATTTTATTTAACACTTTATGCACATAATTAAAAAAAAATGTACAGAGGCGGACTTAATGCCATAGGCATTTTCTACCAGTCAACCTTTGAGTGGTGCAGAGACAAACAATGGTAGGTGCAATTTTGAAAATTGTGTAATAAACAAATTATACAAGGTTATATATATTATACATACATATAAAACTATATACATACATTATTTATATATCATACATATATGATAATATACTAAATACACAAATATATACATACGAGTAGAATAAGTAATGGGAAAATATTAATGCTGTGATGATTCTGCCAGATTCTTCCGAATATGCTCGCGAACTTTAAATTTGAATGATAAGCGGTTATTTGCCATCCTGATTTCCAAAGGGAGCGCATTCCATAGCAGAATTGACTGAACGAAGAAAGAACAGTGATAGAAGTCAGTGCGGTGAGTGGGACATTGAAGAAGGCGGTTATGAGATGAGCGAAGATTTTTATTATGGTTAGCGCAAATGTATTGAAAGTGGGGGGCTAGATAACTAGGGGAAGTGGGGGAATCAAGAAGTGAGAACAAGGTGGTCAGCGCCCTTTGCTCTCTACGCTGGCGTATGGGCAACCACTTTAGAAGCGACCGATGCGCAGAGACGTGATCATATTTACGCAAATTGAAGACGAATCGAATGCAGTTATTAAGAAGACGGTCAAGTTTGTTGAGAAGTTCTGCATTCAGGTCAAAGTAACACACATCACCATAATCGATGATAGGGAAAATTAAGGCCTGTACAAGCATTGTTTTTGTATTTAATGGCAATAGGTTTTTCAGCCGATACAGAGCCCGCAGCGTTCCGGTAACCTTCTGGCTGACACTAGCGACTTGTGTACGCCAGCTCAAAGTACTATCAATGTGCAAACCGAGATCCTTGACATCATTGCTGAATGGAATGATCGTATTGTTGAACAAAACAGGCGGCAAAGTTGTACCATCCACTTTACAAATACTACGAGGGCTCCCAATAATGATCGCCTGACACTTGTTAGGGTTTACAGCTACACCAAATCTATCAGCCCAGGTTTTTATGGCTATCAAGTCTCTATTTAATTTATCAATAGCATGAGGTATTTCATCAACCCTCCCTTGATAATACAGCTGCAGATAGTCTGCATACAGATGATACGCACACTGAAGCTCGGAAGTTAGGAGATTAATAAAAATAGAAAACAGAAGAGGAGAAAGAATGCCGCCTTGTGGAACGCCAGTTTCTAAATCACACCAGCTCGATGAGGACTCACCAACGTGAACAGACTGCTGACGTTCCTGAAGATAAGAAGAGAACCATTCCAGTGCTTCGGGAGAGACCATAAGATAGGATAGAATGGCCAACAGGATATCGTGACTGACCGTATTGAAAGCATTCGAGAAATCGACCAACACTAAAACAGTGACTTTGGTGTCTTCCAGTCCTGCCCTTATATCGCCAGTCACTTTAAGGAGGGCGGAAACAGTGCTGTGCCCAGGCCTGAACCCAGATTGAAGTGGGCTGATGAGAGAGTATTACAGCAAGACTAAGACCAAGACCAAGAATGAATGTACAATACTAAAACTAAGACAACGACTATGGGTATTTACGCAGAACCGAGACCAAAGACGGGGTTAGACTCGTCTCGGTCTTGCATTTGGGCAACACTACTTTATCTACGTGGGTGTAAAAATAATGGTCTCAGACAGGATCAAACAATTTTGTTGGTATCACCTACCATTTAGCTCCCAATGCTCCTGTGGGGAGGAAACAATAAATCATGAGTGTTATGTGGCTATGCTTGTAAACTGCATTTCACATAAGACTTCCCTTCGAAGCTATGTTGGCTCCCCTGTCTGTCACTTTATCTAGGTTTTACGGTTTTTGTTTTAATAAATTTAAGTGCTAAAGACACTAAAAAGTGGTGAAAGAGAATTTATTGATGCTGAAAGAAAACTTCCCACACCGATATTAACATTCAGGGGAGCTAACATAGCGTTGAAGGGAATTCGTAAGTCAAACGCTCTATCACAAAGCTGTAAGATTGCCGAATTGAGCATGAATAGAGCAAGTAGAAGACGTGTGATTCTTCCATTTACTATCTTCTCGGCGTCCCCGTCAACTATCGATAACCATCGGCCGGTTAACTTAATGTTTCTTTGTTACCATTGTCCGTTGTTTGGTAACCGCCTCATTAACTGAACTCTTATCTATGAAGTATCTACGATGTTCCTTTTGAACCAACAGTCAATACATTTTTAAAATACTGTTCAACATAATGCTTGCGATTGAGATGCGTATCTTAAGTGACAATAGTTCAATGGTTGGGTTGCAGTGCGTCACAGGTTCAAAAGTATTGTTGTTATGGTTATAAGTGTAAGGTCATAATCTTAATGTTAAATCAATAATAGTTATAACTGTGTCACGACTTTATAAATCTATATTCCCAGTAAATGTATGTTTACAACCTAAACTTTGTTACCATGAATCCTAATTCCAATGAAAGATCAAATATTATCTTCGACTAGACTTTTGCCCGCGACTCCGTCCGCGTGGACTACAATAATTGACCAGTTTAAATGACCTCCGTAGTTTAGGATGGCTAGTACTACCAAGAGGTCAAGCTGTATCTCTGGTTTTTTTCAGCGGAATCAGATAAAACGTGGCTTAGATTTTAAGTTGGACTCTAAGCTATCGAACTGTGAAAACCATATCAAAATCCGTTCAGTACTTTTTGCGTGATGCGCGCACAAACAGACAAACAGACAAACAGACAAACAGATAAACAGACAAACAGACAAACAGATAAACAGACAAACAGACAAAAATACAAAAAAATATATTTTTGGGTATGGTTACGGTATGTTTTTTCTGGAATATTTTCAATGTACAATGTAAAAATCATCAAATCTTCAAAAATCAAATCTTCAATGTAAAAATGTTTGATTGATTGATTGATTGATTGTACAGACACGGCATTTTTACAATTTTATACTAGTATAGATAACGCGACAACGAGGTTCCTTGCCGATTTTAAATAGTTCGTGCTATAGAGAAGAGCCTATATAATAGTGGTGATAATAAATAGTTCGTGCTATAGAGAAGAGCCTATATAATAGTGGTGATAATAAACTTTAGTTGCTTGCTAAGGGTAAAGTGCGTTTCACATACGAGTTTCCTCCGACGCAATGTTTGGCTCCCCGGTATGTCAATATGTTACAACGTTTTTAATAGTGTTAGAAGTTTTCTTTCAGCACCAATTCTCGTTCACCACTTTTTAGTGTCCTGGGCATTACTTTAACACTTAAATCTAACAAAATCATAGAACGTTAAGACCTAGACCGAGTGACAGATAGGGCAGCCAACATAGAGTCGAAAGGAATTCTCAACGCACTCTTTCTACGAGTGCGCCTTTGTCTCAACTCATGAAGACAAGATAAGTTATATTCCCAACAGGTTGTACTTCATTCCGATCCACAGACAAGAGTACCGTAGCCGCCCTACATTACCCAACCATTAACTAAACGACCATAAACTACGACTCAATCCTAAGTTAATCGGAACCCCCGCATCGATACAACTCGATACACTCGATACCATAATCGATACTTCCGAGATCCGATCCGATAGGTTTTCGTGTAAACGCGTAAACACCCATAACTTAGCACCATGGGCACCGTGGTTAGGTGTAAAGCTATCAGGAGTAACTCGAGAGCGTCGCGGTGGGTCCCAGGTTCGATTTATGTGTTATGATGTAACAATGCGGTTTGGATAGACCATCATTTCTTGGGTGTGTCGTAACTGTGACAATGCGTTGGTAAATTATCAAGTATTTGGCAGCCATCTTGTTTGGAAGTACCTATTCAGAAATACCCGTTTTAGTGTGAGTTGTTTGTTCTACTCAGCAAAAACCGCATGACAATATTTAGTAAAGTAAAATTAATAATTTATTTTAAAATTAATATTACAATTTAGTTGTCCCAAACTAGGCACAGCCTGTATTTTGGGCACCATTAGACAAAACATTTCTTATTAAATTGTTGAAATTGGTGACAGATAAAACAGCCTCTTACTTCGAGACTACAAAAGACACACTAATACTTATAATAGGTATTTTTTTTAATGCTTTTCATTTCATGCGTCTCTAATAAGTAGGTACTACCTACCTACTGGAGTCTCACCAAAATGAAATATAGTAATGCTGCTTAGCGGCAGGTAATAGACACGGTAGTACTTCTCCACAAATAACTCCAACCCTGTATGAAAAAAGCTTATTGTGGTAGGCTTTCGAGCTTATGAGTTTTATTATATTTAAATAAGTATTATGTATATATTTAAATAAGTATTATGTACCTACGTACGTAATTTTAGACATTTCCTTATATTATGTCGCAGAAAAACAAGTGGATCAGGGATATCACGAAATCACGGAAAGTTACGGATATTCCATTCGACTAAGAAAAATAAATATTCGAAATCTTGCGCGATTTCGTTGTATGAACGGGTATTTTATGGAATCCGTAATATTCTCATTTTCTTGCGACACAGTCATTATTTAAGTGACTGTGCCATACATATCGGATTCATCCGAAATAAATATTATTTTATTTTATTTAGTTTTGATACCCGTCAGGCTCAGTGCAGTTCAAACATGAGGGCTACGTGATCGGTGAGCGGTTGTTATGACAGCGCAGTGAACACGACTCTCCAATCACCGGCGGTTGCCGATCGATGCGCGTGCGCACCACGTCGTGTACAGGAAGTTTATCTAATAACGGAGTTTTATAGATCATCATTATCATATTTATTGTACGTGATTTTTAGGAGGTATCCTTTGATTTCGCCGCTTTTGGCTTGTCTAGCAGTATCCTGCGGCGATAAATTGGTATGTTTGAGTTAAGACGTCAGAAGAGGACGTGATTTATTTACCTCTGGTTATTAAATATTTAAGAGATTCTCAAAAAACGAATGTCACGAGCGGGATTTGAACCCGAGACCTCTGCCCATCCGTGGCATTGCTTCGAACCAATTGAGCTACCGCGACCCGATCGGTTAACTCGTGAGATCCCTTTCCATACGCCTCTTATGAGCTTTACCTCTGGTTGTCATCTAGACATGATATTACTGGACAGGTATATTTAGCTTAGTAGGGGGGAAATAGCTTGCCTTGAAGCTGTAACCCCCCTTAACTCAAAAGGCCCAGAAGTAGATGGCTTCATGAACTGGACTTTTATCAACAGGCCTGGCTTCAGACGTCAGTAGACGGCAGGAGACACGTAGAGAGAGAAGGAAGACAATGGCTCTGCATTGAGGCCATATATAATAATAATAAAGCAGAGTTCTCCAAATAATCACATCTGTTCATACGTAACATCCTAACTAATATTACTGAACCGATCATCATGAAATTTTGCATAAGTATACGTTGTCAGGGGTATAGAAAAAGACATAAAGTACTTTTTATCCAGAAAAAAAGTACTGTTCCCGAGGGAAAGAACAACAACTTTCAACCGTCACAATTGCTTTAGGACACTAGATGGCGCTACGTGTATATCACGCGGACGAAATCGCGGACAAAATGGTAGTACATATCTACGTACAAAGTAATACGATCTCATTTTATTGACCACAAATCATTGGGTTATTTGTGGTCGCTCAAGAGCCGGTCGATTGACTCGCAACACACGCGATTGAGTCAACTAACTTGTGGTTTTGTCTAGTACCAATAACAGTGTTACAACGTTGGTAAAACCAATTCGGTCATCGATGGACAAAGCTACCTACGATAAGCGACCTACTGAAGTTCTACCTGCGACGATGTCTTTGGCCAAAAAGAAACATTCACTCACATTTCTGCCGTTTAGCGACATTACTGTGTCCGGTTTGCAGGGTATGGGATACACCTACCCTTATTTTTCCGAAATGTTGTCGAATAGTTCGTGCAATTTAATAGCCTTATGAAGTTTGGTCGAATATTACTATTTGGGGAATGGAGGAACGAGGTGGAATGTCCCTCCATTGAAAAGGGAGAATCTTCCTACCAGGCCGGGTGTTATTGTCTGGTGGACCACTGTCCCGACTAGTGTTGCCCAAATGTAAGACCGAGAGGACTACTAACCCCGTCTTTGGTCTCGGTATTGCGTCAATACCCATAGTCTTAGTTTTAGTATTGCACATTCAGTCTTGGTCTTGGTCTTGGTCTTAGTCTTGCTGTAATTAGGTGGTCTTTGTCTTGCGAAAATGATTGATGCAAGACCGATTTTGGGCAACACTAGTCCCGACAGATGATGTTGAGTTTCTGATGCTAACTGCACCGCATACCTACTCTGCTTGCGTGATGTAGGATTTTGACGTCAGACGTAATGTTGTGACATCTGACAAGTTGTCATTGTTAGCTGTCTAGCTGTGTAGGTAGTCTTCGTTGTTGTCGGCAGATGTCGCTACAACTATGTATTACGAAATCTGATTGCAATAATTGTATCTCTCTAAACATGTTCGTTTTGTAAACTAAACGAATAGTCCATTACGCTGTAGTGGATTGTGATCCTAAAGCAGTCAATAAAACTAAAATCTCAATCTGAATGCGGCGCGGGACGGGGGACCGGGACTGGGGACGGCTGCCCTCCACATAACTCGTGTATTAATAGCGTCCACCTTACGTCCACTACACAAGTAAGATAAGAAGGTATTACTCTCGATTCACGCGTAAACAAACATAATTTCGTGAAGCACTCAACAGATTTTTTTTTCAGACGGCCAGAAGCAAAAAACAGCGCCACCGTTCATGGTTGATATACCAAAAACCTGAACGAAGTGGTTTGATTCCATTTTCATTGTGAAATCCGCCAGACAGTGGAATATTTTGCTCTGCTGGAGTGGGTGTTCCCCGGTACGGTAGTTACAATCTGCGTGTCTTCAAGTCGCGAGTGAATCGGTTTCTTCTAGGCAAGCGTGCTCCATCGTAGACCGCATCATCGTTTAACATCAGGCGAGATGGCGGTCAAACGTAAGTCTATTATTAAGAAAAAAGTCTCGAGTAACGAGTGAAAACTATTTTTTAATCTACGATTCGGTCGTTGTCTGTCTCTTTTGAACCTGTTGCAGTCTGCTGTTGGACAGAAGTCTTTCAAAAAGGGGAATAGTTGATTGTCTTTTAACATTACGAACAGCTAACACGCACTGGTTAGGTTAACTTCAGCTTGACCTTTGACAAGTATTGCAATACCTCAAGAGTTCTCTTCAACATTCTTAAAAAACATGGAACGTTTAAGACCGAAGTGAGACAAGGGACCAAACATAGTGTCGAAGGAAACTCATATGTGAAAAGCTCTATAGCTAACGTTTGGAGTCATCACAGAAAAGTTATTTGTCTAGGCCAGGCCTACTGGTTCTGCTTTTTTTTTTTTTTTTGAGGATGTGAAATCATCAAATGACCCCTCCCGCTCTGGGCGGAGCGGAAGGGAGTGTCAGACTCTTACTGACTAAAACCCACCCATGTTCCTTCCTTAGCCCTTTTGTCCGGGTCAGCGGTATCCCTTCCGGACAATCCCGCTTTCCCGGCAGGCTTGGGCCCTAATGGCCCCCTCTCTGATGCTGACATCTCTTTGAGGCGCGCGTGGAACACGTACGCGCCGTTCGGCATGGGCCTGGTCCTGATCGGACGGTGAGCTACCCATTACTCACCGCCCGCAGGCCCGCGCCTACGGTGGCCGGGAGTCGTCACGCGGCTCCCGACGCCCGGAGCGTCTACCGCGGCGTACTGGTTCTGCTAGCTTATACTTGACGTTTGACAACTCTAGCGCTCTGCACTACCTAGCTACACTGCATAATTTTCCTTTCCATTAAGCATTATAACTACTCGTTTGTAATTTTCTTAGCACCCTTAGGCCTTCTGTGCCTGCTTATATTGTGGTGAGTGAGCGCGGGCGCAGGCCACCGCGTAAGATGCGCGCGCGCAATCTTAATTGATCCACCGGTGGTACTCGAGCATAATGAGCGTCTAGTGGGTGAGCTGTGTAATCAGCTGGAACAGTCGCCGGGATAGTGTAAAGAGATATAAATTACTTTGTTTTCGACTCATATTTACATAATGGATGGTGTGGAGTCACGAGCTCTTTATCTACTTAATGTTTTATAGCTGCTTTTTTGTTAGCATATCGGTCGATATCGCTTTCTAGTGTTACCCAAATGTAAGACCAAGACGAGACTAACCCAGTCTTGGTCTCGGTCTCGGTCTCGCGTCAGTACACCTGGTCTTGGTCTTGGTATTGCACACTCAGTCATAGTCTTGGTCTTGCAGCAAGAGTCTCGCAAATCTTACAATTACCTATTGCTACTCATAAAACTATGATGTTCTTACAAAAAGTGACAATAAGGGTTGGCACAAATTTTAGAACAACACAACAGAGTAGGTACATTTTGACCAAGACTGAGACCAAGATCAATTTTGGGTAACACTATCGCCTTCAGTTGTGGAGGTCAAGTGGCAGTGGTCCAAGTAAAATGTTAAGCTGGTTGCTCTTAGGCTCACTTGATGCTGACTCCAAGCTCGGAGTAGCGGACTGGAGTGATGAAGAGTGTTTCCTATTCTCAAATAGTGTACTGGTTGAAAGTGAAAATACAAATCTCAGTTATAAGAGCAGTATCAATGAGAGTAAGAGGCACGTGAAAACAAGTCAGGGCTTTTCAATGTGAAGATGGAGCAGGAATACTTTAAAGGCGACGTTTAGAAAGGTTTTATTGATTGAAATAATTATTATTTTGTAAGCATCTGTATTTTTCTCACATGTACTGATTAGAGGTTGATTTCTGTTTATTAAAGACGAGATATGTGTTTCCTCTTCATTACTCTAGTCCGCTACTCCGAGATTGGGGTCCAAAGTTAAGTAGGTAAAGAACGTAGACATAATTCTTAGAGCCATTTCTTTTGGAATGTTTCCAACATAAAAAACAACTTTTGTGTGCAACATAAGAGCATGAAAGTTCAAACGATTGTGTAACAAATTGTGTAAATTAAACAAGTTATTGCTTATTAACTTAATATTAATGTTTAGTTTAACTATCCGTAACCCGCAGGTTAATCTCCGCAGATAAATAAATGGCTTTAAAACAAAAAATACAGACAATTAAGGCTCATATTTTATTTAAATAATCTCTTTATAATGAAAACAAATATTTAACTTATGTTAATCGTATGAATATCACCCGTATCTTAATTCTTAATAATATAATCGAGATATAATCGATAAGCAGTATTTATAAACTTACTGCCGTTAATGTGCGTGACTTATACGTTACTATAAAATAGTGAACGATTTGATTTCGAGGAGAAATTCTTGTCTTTATACAGGCTTAAAATTATTATTATTTGAAACAGTGATAAATAGATAAAGAGTGAATTCTGACGAAACTACTAAAACTCAAAATAATGGAAGTCATAATGCTAATTATTGTCAACTAAATATGGCATGAATTCATAGGTAATTACGATCCCATCCCACTAATCACACTAATATTATAAATGCGTAAGTTTGTGTGTGTGTGTGTGTGTTTGTTACTTCTTCACGCTGAAACGGCTAGACAGATTTGGATGAAATTTGGCAGAGAGGTAGCTTGGGACCTGGAATAACACTTAGGCTATTTTTTATCCCGGAAAACGCGGGCAAAGCGGCGGACGGAAGCTATATTTCATATTTTCTGACCGGACCTGCCAGACAGAACCATCAATGTATTCACATTTTTACAAAACCTCAGTGTGTCAACAGTCAACACACCTAAGCTGACGCTCCTGCAACCAGTGCAGGTCGATCCTGCGGGGCCTGCAGTCTCGACATAGATAGCGATCGATTTACGAACGAAATTGGTTGGTCCATCGTATTTTTCCATACACTTTTCACAGATAGCGACCGATTTCGGTCGTAAAGCGATCGTTATATAAATCGAGACTGCAGAGCCAGGTCTGCAGGCAAACGTGTGTTATTGGAAAGTCGGGACATTTAACATTATAATTAAGCTGGGGTTTAGTAAGGCATTTAATTGGGATTTAGGAACACCATTAGTATAGTTTTGGTAGAGCTGATGCTTACTATAGAATGCAATAACCTGAGTGGACTCAAAGGTACAAAACTTTTGTGCATGTACTTGGGCAATAGTAACAATGTGTTTACTTTCCAATCCCATTAACTGCTATTGTTGGTGTTCGTTGCACAACCGGCAGGTATGGTCTCCCCCGTCGATCGATGTACCGGCTGATAAGATGTACCGACGCGACGGGCGAATTATTGACATTCTTTTACGTAATGTTAAACAGCAGTGGTGAGGAAACATACGGGCTGGTGGAAGTGGCGGGCGCGACACGGGTTCTGTTCATTGAGATACTATTATTATTATTATCGATGCATGAATGATGAAATCGAATCTAGAGGTAACTAGTCATTCGCGGTGAATTACAACCTCCTATTTCTCGGTAACTCCTTGATCGATTTAGCTTATGTTCGAACTTAAACAAGATTTTTGTCTCATTAATTTGCCTATTAAATTTAAAAACGTTCCATTAAACGATACTCGAGTTATCGTTGAACAAACCTTTATACATACCTACATACAAACGCCGGATTGTTCCAGTAGACTAGGAGAACTGGCTCGTTTCGCTCGCTCGTTCAAAAACTGTTGAACTTTGTGTCAATAAACTAAAGTTTATTGTACCTTCTTAAATTAAAGCGTCAAAGAATAATAATAATGATGATTTCCCAGACATCATTTCTATGATATCTTTTTTGTAAGGGATTGCTTGTGCAACCTGTGTTTAAAATTTATTTTAATTAGATTAGCTTAGTAAAGTGCTTCTATATTTTTCAGTAAAAAAAAACTAGTTATGCATATTTTAATATATTTTTTAAATGAGTCACGCAATGTTGTAAATTGTATAGATTTATTGATTAAATAAAAACTATATTAATCTTATGCTAGTTCATTATGTAAATATGTCTCGGACTTTATTGCATGAATATAGATAGGCATATAATTAGTTGCAAATAATATTATTATTGGCTTGGGGCACCTTGTCTATAAAATCTACACTAAAACTAATATGTAAATTATAAAGCTGTATTTTTGATTTGTCCTTTTAATGTATTTTGTTGATAGGTTTAATTTTACAAATATGCATTTTTAGGGTTCCGTACCAAAATGGTAAAAAAGGAACCCTTATGGTGCGACTTCGTCTGTCTGTGTGTCTGTCACACCTGCTTATTTCAGCAACTACTTATGCTATCGACTTCAAATTTGGAACAGTTATAAAAAATGCTTGTTCAACTTAATTGCAAATGAAAAAAGTTCAAAAATATTTTTATTTTCATTGCAAAAGGGGCCGGAGTTGGGGTCCAAAATTTTAAAGTGGGATTACTAGGTCAAGTGACATATCATATGAAAGGGCTTGATCTGCACATTTCAAAATATATTTTTATTTTATTTTATGTCTCACAGTTTTCGACATATGATGAAAAATGTCTGAAAAAATACCATTCCCCCCCCCCCTCTTATCTCCGAAGTTTGCGGAGCGAAAAATCTGAAATAATTAGAGCTGATAGGAATTGACCCAAATATTGCACCAAAAATAAAACGATGTTTTTAACTAGTACAGTTTTTTAAAACAATCAAAATTCTTTCACAAACAAACTTAGTTTTTCGGTCCGGTTTTTTTCACTTTATACGTCCAAAACTGATACGGAACCCTCGGTGCGCGAGTACGACTCGCACTTGGCCGGTTTTTTTATGTTTGTAATTTCCTGTGCGAGTCCCAAATACTTTTTCTTTCTAACATTTGTTTTTTTTGCGATTTCAAAGCTGATCCCGTAGTTAATCAAGCTTGTATCGAATATTGAACACCGTTCTTGAATATGTCCCTCGTTCAACCTTATCCGCTGTATATTTTGAGTTGACACGCATCGTGCACTCTCCATTTATAACGCCGTATGTTGTCATCACTTATACATAGTAGGTTATGAATTAGTTGGCTGATTCCCCAATTGGAGTGACTATTCACTTTGGTTTAAACGTGCATACCACTTGGGTCAAGCGTCAAAACGTTTTCGTTCCTTATTTAGTACGTATTATGTAATGTGGTAACCTTATTCTTGAATTAGAAGTTGGTAAACATTGGATTGAATTGAGCAAAGGTATATAAGCGGTTTTGCGCGTAGGTACACCTACTGATTGATTTAGTAAAGACACTAGAATTTTTTTTCCGTAAGGATTGCAAGGTCGACTGGCAAATAAATAATTTGCGAAAAATCAGATATGAAACTTAATCTAAGTATCATGATGTGAAATTTTGATTTTAGTTGCACATTCAGTCATTTACTAATGAGTGTTGTTTACGAGAAGATTTGTAGATCTAAAGTAAACCAACTCAAAGCAGCAAAGATACGATCGTGATACTCTCCTAATTCTTCCAATCCCGAAGAATTTACGTACCATCTCCACATTACGTAACTAAAATAATCTAACAGTAGGTAGGTACATCATAAATAAAACATGGCTCCCATTTAAAGCGAAGCGAACCCGACACAGGCGAGCACAGATAACGTGCGCTAGGGTCAGGGGCCACTAGAGTGATCTGCATAATCCGAGTATTTGGACTGGTGTCCGAAGACCCTTTGAATTTATAATTGGCTTAATAAATATGTCCGGGATAAGAAATAAATGTGCGTGAGTATAAATAAGAGGATAAAGTGAAGAGAGATGTATGGCGGGTATTAGGACCTGTTTGCGTACAGTCGGAGACGGAATGTAATAATATTTGCAAACATCAGTGAATGGTCGCATGTTTGGATTGCGTGCGATGTAACAATTTGTCAAACATTTTTTGTTGGGATATTTTTTAAGGCTTCTTATAAAAGAAGGTTTGTTGAGTATTCGGCTCTGATGCTTTAGCCCGGGTTGAGTATTTAATTGAGGACGGTGGACGTTATCACACTTTTCATACAAATGTAAGTTCTTAAAGGTTTTCATGATAACAGTGAAATTAACTTTACTCCTGTCCTCATTTTCAGCCGTTTGTTTTGTTTGTAGCTCAATGAACGTAATTCAATTTTATTTCTTTTTTAAATTAGGTACTAATTTAGTTTTGTACTCGATTGTACCCATTTTATTTTCCATTTTGCATAAATCATTTAGTCTTTTTTGTTAAAAACATCCATTAAGCTGTTGAAACGAAAATATCTAATAACCGTATCAATTCAATTTATTACTATCTACATAATTTTATTATAACAATTTTTTGTTTTATTGATCAAAAGTCAGTAGTTTTTATTGGGCTTTATAATATATGACATAATGTGTAATGACATAATGAGTAAGTACTTACATCTATTTATTTTCTTTGATCAGGTGTATCGGCGCGTGTTAGGTTACATTTTTATATCATTTTTTACTTGTTAAGTATTTATAGTTTTTCTTTTTTCTTTTGTGATTTAGTTTATCCTTTTGATTTATATAATTTCGTACACAAAGTAACTGACAGACAGAATTGTGTTGCTGCGGAGTTTGTTGCGCCGTTTCTTCTTCGCAGCTAAAACACTAGGAAGCGGTGAAGGGCGGGCGTTTTTGGGGGCTGTCTTATGTACATTGACGTTCAAAAAGTGCTAATTCGTTAGCCCACTTTGAATAAATGATTTTTGAATTTGAATTTGAATTTGAATATGATTCTTCTAATAGCATGTTGACGATCCCAAACTCACAAGCGGTAATGAACCTTTAAATCTAAGGAGACGACGTCGTCGCCTCCTTGTGTGTTCTTCTACCGCTTGTATATTGAGTTGTGTGTGTTCTACCGCTTGTATACTGAGTTGTGTTCCGAGGAATTGTTCGACATGATGCCCACGGCCACTTTCTACCATCGCATACCTTGCCATCTGCACAGAGCTCATCCCACAAATTAGAACCCAAATGGTGGAAAGTGCGGTTTGGGAATTTCCACCCGCGAACGCTTTGGTTGTGAAATGAGCTTGCAGCCAAGGTTTTACCGGGAGACTACAGTATCAGGGTTCTTTATGAAGGCAGTAAATAGGTTTTTAAGGGGTCGGCAACCCGCGTTTTACTCCTAGTGTTGCAAGCATTTTATGTATAGGCAACGCTAACCGCTTACCATCAGGCGAGCTATCTACTGTTGGTTAAAAATGCATCTTAAATTGACTATTTAATAGGAACATAGTAGCTAAATTCCAGACTTTAGTGCAAGACTTTGTCGCGCTCACTGCGTTTCTTTCCTCCACTCTCATCATTCCTCACATTCCTTCCCCGTGTCCCGCCTACATATTGGACGCTTAACTAATTTTCCTATGATTTAGAGACGTACATACGTTACCTTCCGCCGTGTGGTGTCAACTGCTTCCAATAAATTCGGCCATCGATGCCCCCTGCGCGTGCGCGTGTTTTATTTAAATGAGACGATAGCCTTATCTATGTAGATACACTCATCTATGTAGATCGGCTCATCTATGTAGATACGCCGTTTATGTCTCGTTTATATATGTGGTGTAACTATTTATGCGAGTCACTGGATTGGTCTATTAATTTATTTTGTAAATTGCCTACAGATAAATATCTAAGAAATAATGCCAGTAATAACTTTAAAAAGTATTTTATTTAATTTGGTTAGCAACGGTTACTATCTGCCTCTATATATCAGTGAAAATAAATAGATCTAGACATATTTATTAGTTAAATTCACAGACAGATGAACTTTGGATAACAAACTAGTCTTTGATGGCTGTCAATCGATACGATGGGATCAAATCTTAACGTCCTTTTGTAATACCAATATTATATTTGTTTATCTACCTATGTGATTGTGTCGTTGTGGTTATCGAAAACACCGTGACAAATTGTGCAATTTTACCACAAAATATTTTAAAGATCAATTTTATCTAATTTCACTCCCACAAAACTAGTCTTTGATGGCTGTCAATCGATACGATGGGATCAAATCTTAACGTCTTTTTGTAATACTAAGGTTTACTTAACAGTACCCCTATCATGAGTTTGTTTGACGTATAGTTTCGTTAACGTAAGCATATTTTGAATTTAAAATACAGCAGTCCTGGAACATTTTGATAAAAATTTATACAATTTGCACAAAAAAAAATACAGAGAAATTATTTAAGTATTTAATTTATATAAATATTGTGGAACAAACGTGTATTTTCAATTCAAAACATGCTTACGTTAACGAACACGTCAAAAAAACTCATGATCGGGGTACAGATATCATTTTGTTATCTAAAATCAGATAAAGGTAACATTTTGGCAGTTATTTTAAAAATTGTTCTATTAATAAGGCTAGTTTCACATCACATTTTTAATATCCCATGTGTAAAATATAAAATGGCAGAGTAGGTACCTAATTTCAAATTCACTAGCCCAAATTCCAAGATCACACATAACCACCACCTGTCACATTCTACCAATAAAGACTACTACTGCTACCAAAATATTAAGTATGGCAACACACGGTCGGAGGTCACAGCCCGCTGAAGTAAATTATTCTCCCACGAACCGAGCACCACGTCACCGACACAACACAAGAATCACTTTTATATCTCCATTTTATCGTTAAAATCCATCGGCCATTTTAAATGTACCGAGCAGTATATAACGCGACCCCGACCTCTGCCGGTGTTGCCAGCTGTTAAGCGTGATACGCGAGCCAATTAATTGTTGCACTAATAGTTTAGACAGAATATCACCGTGTTGTGACGCCCACGGACGCTGCGCTGCGCCGGCGCATATTTAGAGCCGCGGGTCAGGGGTTAAAGTTTTTGTGGGTGAAGTAAAAATGTAAAGTTAATGTTAGCAGCATACCGCAGCGTTGTTTGTTAAGTGATAAATAAGTTGAGAGATAGCGCGAGGTGCAGGTTGCTCGTATATTGTCCATGATCATGTTCTTCACAGCAGCGTTAACCTGCTCGCTATTTGTTTAGGGCCTGGATATTCTGCTAAGCGCGTCAAATAGGTACTTAATGCTAAAATAATGGAATATTATCTTCTGAAAAAAATAAGGTCTTCCAGTACAAGAAAATGATCGTGTTTATCAAGACAGACCGCGGAGGTGGGGTGCTACTCGCGACCGCGTAGTCGTTTGGGCCTACGCTACTAGATTGTCCATCGATATCGAAGCACAGATAAACCACAAATGCAACTGAAGAGTAATCTGTGACTGAAGCGTTGGCGGACCAGTCCAGCCTCCGACTACCGACGACTTCTGGCAATTAGCAGGTGTAACACGGAGTCCAGCACTATCTTCCTCCGTAGTGGAGACTATCTTGAATTGGTCTGTATCCAATCAAGACATGATAATAAAATATGCTGAAAAATATGAAGACATTTTTTGTAATTTATATTGACTTTGGAATTCCCACGTTCGCGCTTATTAGAAATATATAATTAACATAATATTTAGATACGATTATCAGAAAGTATATCGTGTTTAATATCTTCAAAATATTTCTACATAATTTAATTAAATCGTTTACAAAAAGCTCGATGTGAGATACTAGACTAGCCGTACATATAAAACTAGATTCAGTCTTCAAAATATTATAGCTTACTTTTAAAATCTAGAAATATGGACCCAAATTATTGTAGTTCGACATGACTGCGGAACTAAGACATAAATATAAAATAATAAGATAATAAGCGAACGTTGCAGCAACGAGACGTACTTGTATTCCTTTTAGTAATAACTTATGTAGTTGTTTAGTAGGTAATCACCGCGCTGGTTATTAAGGTTATTACGTAATCAGGATAACTATGGGCTTAGCATGTTTGCTTGTAGATCAATGAAAGGTATATCGATCAAGAATATAAGTATCAAGGCAATATTTTCCAAAATGTCATGTTAACTTGACCACGAGTTTACGGGTTTGAAATCTGCAGAAATTGATATTCTCTAATTTATGTGTAGTTTCTTAATTAATTCCATACCTAACCTACACTAAATACTAAGTGCCATGAGTCATGACATGACTCACCATGCCGAACATTACGCGTCGGAGTGCAAACCGTGCATTCACCGTGTGTTGGTCTCGTAATGGTAAAGAAAACACCGTGAAAATAGTCTGAAACTGCCTACACGCAATGACAGCAATAGTTGTCACTTCTCCGAATGAGAAGAAGCCTTTATACAATTACAGGCCTGTCTAAATGTGGATGAGTAGAATGGTATATCCATCCCCACGGTTTTCATCTACCTATTGAAAACTCGCTGGCAAACAATAAAGCCCGGTTTCCACTGCGAGCGGAACGGAGCCATTAAGGACTCCGTTTAACTCGCAAGAGTAAACTGCATACTTGTATTTCCAACAAATAGTCGGTAAGTATTGGACTTAAGCTATATGAAACCACATACGTATAAACAACTACTTAGTTGTCCTGGATTCATGTGAACAAGCATGCAGTTTACTCTTGAGAGTTAAACGGAGTCCTTAATGGGTCCGTTCCGCTCGCAGTGGAAACCGGGCTTAACTCCATAGCTAAACCTGACATTCCTCCGCGCTCCGCCTTCAGAGGGTCACGCCAGCTCGGAAACAATTCCTCCCAGCGTATAACTCACAAAATATGATACTTAGTAATTAAACCCGTAACTGTATCCTTCGTCGGAGGGCATTTCATTAACCCCTCCGATGGTATCGGTTAATTGGCCGCGGACGCGCCCCGCGCATGCGCCGCACTTCCTCGTCGGCCGCGCCATAAACTAGCGCGGCTATATGTGGGGGACGGACATTAAATTAATTAAGATTGCGATCATATCGGAGGGTGCGTACGCGCAGGTTGTGGTACTAAGCTAAGTAATTAGGTTAACCGTTATTGGTGGACTGGTAGTACTTGCAAACTTTCAGCGTTTTGCGGGTGTTAGGGCGCGTTCCCACCGTGTCGTGACGACAGATAATCGTGTAGTTTTAAGTGTCGTGGCTTATATGTTTAAATGGAGGTGTTCACATTTAGAACGACACAATTAAGATAAATAAATTAGTCGTTACGACATAGTGGGAACGCACCCTTACGGTTGTGGTAAAGAGGGTTTTAATTTGTAAGTTTTAAGGTCTTTTTTCCTGTGGATATCCGTTGATACTTTATTATTTTTGGTACACTGTAATATTATATACGATAAACAAAAGCACAGAGTTCTTCTCTATATTATGTTACTTCACAAACATTATTTCTGTCGCAACTTGTAATGTACCTATACGTTCATTTATCTCTTACAAACCGTAGGAAGTCGTATGGTATAAAGTCGATAAGAGAGGCTTCCAATTATCTCGGACAAGATATGTAACAATACACACGGTAGACACGGATTCAGCGCCACGACACAATAAATCGTCCGTGTGTATCGTCAATTAGTTATCCGTCGCAGTCGCAGGTGGGTGTCGCACTAAATTGTCGGGTGTCGACGTTATCGGACGCTGTTTTTGAATAGTCGCGACTGAGTAAAGACTGCTATGCATTGTGCGACTATTTCGTTAGTCCATCTGTCAAGTATCCATCAATTTCCACAAACTGCATTTACATATAAGTTAGCGACAAAATTCTTTGAACACCTTAGTTTTTCAATATATGTCAAATTATTACTGAACAGCACAATCTCAAAGGAAAATCGGAAAAGCTGTGTCATAAAAATATCACAAACACTTAACAAAAACATGAAATGCTGAACAACAAACAACACGGAGGCAATGGAAGCCGAGGGCATAACGAACGGGTCCGTTTCTTCTTCACTCATTTTTTAAAAAAATTTACTATTAGGGCGGGTTGCTTCAAACCATCTGTATTCGTAAGTCAGTACGTAATCGTTAAGTCAGTATGAAATTGTCGTACAAGCCGCCATACTTGACGGTTACAGATACGTAACTGTAAGTTGAAACAACATGGCCTTTAGTCTATTATAAGTATAATTAGGTATGTATGGAAATGCCCACTGATTTTAACTTTTTCAAATGCACATTATAATATGACATCACACAATGAATGGTAGTCTGATCTCGGTCCGATGCGTAGGCGCCGCCTTTATATGTGTTGTTACATCATAAACATACGTTGTGACAATGTTTGTGAACAGATTGATATAATATAATATATGTGGGCACAGAGATATACACATGTAGCTGCTGTGGGAACCAGTGGCGTGCCTACAGGGCAAGCCTGAGGGTATATCTCAAAATTTTTCATGAATGTGAGTAGCGTACAATAAAAAAACACAATCATGAAAAATCATGCGAAATACCCTCGGGCTTGCCCTGTAGGCACCGCCACTGGTGGGAACATGCTTTACACTACTTTTCCATACAATTTTTGATTCGCGGCTAAAAACCAAAGCTCAGATACATATACAGGGTGGCAGGTTAGACAGTGGAAATATTTTAAGGGGTCATTGTACTCATCATTATGAACAACTTTTACTATGGGACCAACCCTGAAATCGCGAAAAAAAAATCAGCTGTTCATTTTGTTGAGTTATGTGAACATAAATGTATGGAACAGCTGATTTTTTTTCGCGATAGACAGACAGACAGACAGATAAGTGTCGTTCAGACAGACGCGGTCTGCGGTAGCGGTATTGTTGAAATTTGACTCTTATTATTATAGAGCGTTTTACATAAGAATTTTCGACGCTATGTTGGCTGCCCTGAATGTCAATATGTTAAAACGTTTTTAACAGTGTTGGAATATTTTTCAGCACCAATTTCTCTTTCACTACTTTTTAGTGTCCTAGGCATTAGGTACTTTAGGTACGGAACCCTAAAAATAACAAAGGTACGGAAAAAAATTGTGAGGAAAGTATGCGTCACATCCGCGCAAACGGCCATCGCTCAGCATGATGCTATGACCCATGCACGGAGCAGAGCCACAGCGCTGGTTTTCACCGACAGCCGAAGCAACAGCCGCAGCGGCTGTCTGAATGTTAGTGCTTGAACCATTCGTGGTGAGAACAGCTCTTCAATTAATAGATCATCGTGTAGATTGTCTCTATATCAATTTGTCGCGATGTGGAAACGTTACTTTATGTCTCTACTTCAGTTATTATTTTATTCGTATCAATGGCCATAACTGTGGTATGTCCCGGCTATAACTGTTGTATGTCCCGGCTATAACTGTGGTATGTCCCGGCTAATTGATGGCGGTGCGTCGGCTGTTAATTGATGGCGGTACGTACCGTCGTATACATGGGATATTTATGTTCATTTTATATTATCATCGGTAGTCATCGATTGTTTAGTATTGTGATGTATGGATGGTAAACTCGATGTATCTGATTATTTTACATGTTTTTAATTGTTTTAGAGTTGGTGATGGCTATTTATTTCTGATGTTTCTTTAGTTTACTCGTTGCTTCCAAATATATTTATCAGTAGGTATAGAACTATGATTGGATATTTTCTCCATGTTTGAATGTTTTATTATGGTGTTATAAGACAGTAGTTATCTATCAAAATACAAATCCCAAACGACGATGTAGAGATTTCTTACGTAACGTAAGCTACACTTTAAGACTTCCTGCCGCAGTTTTAATTTACGTTAGATATAATATATTTAAAGTGTATAAATTAAACTAATATTAAAAAGACAAAATATTTGCTTTTTGGTATTTTTGTCATGGATAAATTCAAAAACTGCTCAACCGATTTTATAAATTCTTTCACCAGTAGAAAGAGCTACGTTACTGAATAACATAGGCTACTTTTTATCCCGAAAAAATGCGCAGTTCCTGTGGGTCACGCGAACAAAGAAATATCTTGCTAATAAAATAATGTCATTCAATGCAATTTGTTCCCGAAGTGTCAATTAAATTGTTAATTAATCTAGAATTCACCAGGCACCTGGTAAAAAGGTAACATCAAACATTTTGAAGTCGAATGGGTCTTCTGTTCTTTTTGTTATACTTAGGTATACGTATGGCCTAGTGAGGCACAGGAGGGGCGGGAAGGGGGGATATGTTCAAACAAGTGCCCAATAAAGTGCACAGTTAATGGTTGTCGGACGTGTTTAGACGAGTATTAGGAGCAAACACCGCTGTGTACGCCCACGCCGTCTGCGCACACGCACGCCGCAGGGCTGGCGTGTACAGATCGCTACTACATAACTATACTAGGCAAGTGAGAATAATGCTTAAACAGTTGTTTTTTTAACATTTTTTTTAATATTTTGTTTTTCGAATCGTCTGTCACTTTTATTTATTTCCTTTTAATTAGTGTCGTATGGTTTAAAATGTACAGCTTCCTACATGCTTTATGCTGCCGGTGTAGCTCTTTTTGGTTTGCATTTTATTTCATTAAAAGCTTCCTGTTTTAGATATAGTTAGGATATATACCTAGAAAAGAAAAAAAAACTGGCCAAGTGCGAGTCGTACTTGCGCACCGAGGGTTCCGTATCAGTTTTGGACGTATAAAGTGAAAAAACCGGACCGCATAACTAAGTTTGTTTGTGAAGGAATTTTGAAAAAACTGCACTAGTTAGGAACATCGTTTTATTTTTGGTGCAATATTTGGGCCAATTTCTATCAACTCTAATTATTTCAGATTTTTCGCTCCGCAAACTTCGGAGATAACGGGGGGGGGAATGGTATTTTTTCAGTCATTTTTTATCATATGTCGAAAACTATGAGACCTAAAATAACATGAAAATATATTTTGAAATGTGCAGATCAAGCCCTTTCATATGATATGTCATTTGACCTAGTAACCCCACTTTGAAATTTCGGACCCCCACTCCGGCCCCTTTTACAATGATAATAAAAATATTTTTTGACTTTTTTCATTTTCAGTAAAGTTTGGCAAGCATTTCTTATAACTGTTCCAAATTTCACGTCGATAGCATTAGTAGTTGCTGAAATAAGCAGGTGTGACAGAGAGACAGACAGACGAAGTCGCACCATAAGGGTTACTTTTTTACCATTTTGGTACGGAACCCTAAAAATTACATCAAAATATTCGTTCGTATCGCTGTCAACGGGTAACGTGCCCAAAAGGCTGGCTGCATTGCCATGTTGAATGGCATCTTTGACGAAAAAATATATTCGATGCAATATATTTTTTTTATGTATTGTATGGGCGTCTGATTTATTACTGTTTATCCACACTATCCATACTAATATTACAAAGAGAAAAGATTCGTTTTCTTTTGTTTGTATTTTTGTTTTTTGTAATGAATAAATTCAAACTTGACCGATTTTAAAAATTCATTCATCTTGAAAGTTACACTATCACTGAGTGACATAGGCTACTTTTTATCCCGAAATAATATCAGCTGCCGCGTCACGCGGACGAAGTCGCGGGCAAAATGCTAGTTCAAAATAATTTTCGACACTCACAGACTCATCAAGCGACAACCCTAGCTGGTAGTCCATAGTTTGCCCAGTGACCGGTCGGGACGTCTCGAGCATGTTTGTCGAGCTGGTCCGTCAGCAGCGGGCCGCGGTCCACGGTCCGCGGTGATCCGCGCGGCCGTGTGTGCTCAGCGCCGCTTACAACAACAACTGGACGCGTCCTTGTTATTATAACTGAGTGAAAGCAGGGTTGTAGTTTTAAGTGCCTGTGTTTGTAATGGGCTTTTAATGTTGGATTTCCAATCCTTCGTGTTGGTCCTCGCTGTGGTATGCGTACGAGTGACTGTGAAAACATCGTGAACGTAGGCGCAGCGGTCGGTAATCGTAGCGAGATGGTCAGTACTCGCTTCTTCTGTTGAGAGCTCAGTATGAGATGAAACTTTTACTCAACAGGGCTACAGAGCTCATCACTTAGGAGACAGTTTTAGAATAATAGAATACTTTTTATTTGCACAGGGAGTAGGTATGTATAGGTACATAAAATATGTACTCGTTATAAAGTTTGATGGACATGCTTGATTATGTTTTGTAGACATGCTCGATGTTCGGTAGCCATGCTCGATTATGTTAAAATCTCCTTATGAGCCTTTTACGACATCCAACGGTGTAGAACCTGGCTAATTATCGTCCAGTCATAAACACTGCAGTTCAACAAAGACGAGTGTGCTGAAATAATAATAAATCTTCGGATTCTATCTGCGGACCTATCTCCGATGGTTATCGGTAACTTTATCAGTAGTAAATAAAGCATACCTCTCACAGTCTCACCCGCCGCACACACGTGATATACGCGCGGTCGTGTGTCGCGCCCTTTACCCCCGCGAGGCAAGCGGGATTCCTACCGCAAATGTTAATTAGAAATTGCATAGAATTGTAATTAATAAACCAGTTGCTTGTTTATATTGGAAAGGGCTGCCGCTTTAAACTTATTCTAGAGGGATAAAGGCAAATGCCATGGTGGTCATATCTTCTTACGAACAATAAGGGTGGTTCGCTATTTTCCACTGTTACACATAGGTTGCTACATATAGCATTAGAAGGTTAGGTATATTACTAACAGGACATCGCGGCTGTCTCCACCGAGGGGTAGGCAGAAGTGAATGTGTATGGTTCATCGGCATTTTGGCAGTTATAAGTCCGATGCATGATAGGGGGCGAGCGTAATTTGCTACTAACCGAGCACAAATTCAGTTTCCGGGGTGCTACAGGCAATTACTTAATAGATAAACGACAAGACAAATTACATTAAATGCTATATACTTACCTATAAATATCTATAGTTATACTTATAAATGCCAAAGTTTGAAGTGAATACGTTGGACATCTCTGGGCACCACTGTACAAGCAGCATGAATATTCTACTATAAATTATCTCGTACGACTAGTACTACCTACATTCCGATACTTGCGTATGTGCCGATATTACGGTGTCGTGTAGACGTGCGTACGCGCCGATCTCACGCGATGCTGCGCCTGCGCACGGTGAACACGATGCGCCAGGGACTGACCGCAGGGTCCAGGACCCATGATGAATAGATTTTTAGAGGTGTAAAGTTATTGACGGTTTCCCAGGTTGTGGCATCGAAGTCAATAGTGACTGAAAAAAGAGAAAATCTGTAAAATGCACTAAAAAAAAAGTAAGGGTTACATAACCAAACTTTTGTCCACCTATGACACAAAAAAGTGACCACATAACTTTCTACAATATTTAACCAAAACCAGTTGTTTAATCAAATTACCTTTAAGTTAAGTCTTGTCAAACTTAGACGAAATAGTGTGGTTAAATATTTTTTAAGTGTGTAGGTGGAACAGAGGGTGGTCAAATGGTCAGGTGACTGTCAATCTGAGTATCAAGGTTAAGTCCGACAACAGTTTGTTGAAATGTCACCTACTATAATGTTATGAGGAATAATTTTTAGGGTCTCTGGAATGTTAGAATGAGCTCCGGGAATTTCTTACGATTTTTGCTTCAAAAGTTTGCGTTTGACATTGTTACATGTTAATTGTGCACAGCTACAGCAATCAGCGCGTGAGCTACGATTTTATTCCAAAGTTCATCTGTAGATGTTCAAATGAATGCGCACGTACAGTACAGTCGTGAACATGCACACTACGGTCGCGTACAGACAGGCACAAACACCGGCTACGTACAAGCTGTAGCAATGCGCATCGATACGATGTCCATGCGATCGAAGTGTCTTGTATTGTTTCTACGCAAAACACACGTTTCGGAGGTCAACGTAGTGTGACCACGATGACAAGACTTATGCAAAGTGGAGTCTGCATTACCTATTAATATTTTGAAACCACCGGGCATTAAAGCTTTAAAATATGCCCAAGCCTTCCGCGCGTATTATACGCAATTATTGTGTCAAGTTCAAGAATACGCTACTACAAACATTCTTGACAATTCTCATTTTATAATTGGGGTCTTTGACCATCGAGTACGGCTCTCGCCTCAATAATAGGCAAATTAACATGCAAGCAAGTAAGGTACTTACTCTATAAACATACACTTAAGCGTCAATACTTGAGCTGCCAATTTAAATAATGCCATAATGGTCTTGCTTGTAGCAGCAGTGTGGTGTTGTCCAGTGCGCGGGCGCAGGATCACTTGGCTATTACACGCCGCGCCTCGAAACGGTTAATGTGCGGTCCCACTGAACCGACACAACGTCAGGTCTAGACCACATACTAGATACCCTGGGTTGGATGCACGGGAGTGTGGTTTAGTAATTTGATCCGTCCAGGTACCGCGCGAAATTCACAATATTCTTACGTTTTTTGCAAATTGCGGCGCTGTTTTTACCCGACTGCGAGACGCAAAGGAGGGTAATGTGTTTATCAGTCTATGTATGTATGTATGTATGTATGTATGTATGTATGTATGTATGTATGTATGTATGTATATATGTATGTATGTATGTATGTTTGTTTCTATGTGGCGTTCTAGAGACCAAATGCGTAGGCCGATTTTGATAATTCTTACGTCAATCGATTCATCTTAACCTTGCGAGTGTCACTAAAGACATAACAGTAATCAAAATTCACCACAGCGACAACCAGACGCCATATTGTCAAAATGAAAAAAAAAAAAGTTGATGAACTATGTCAAGTGGGGTGTCGTTGAGTAGGTATTTTAAAATCATCTTTAGGTTCCTTTTATCATTTTTCATTTTAAATAATAGTTTAGGATATATAACGATTTAAAGTTGTTTAACAAAGCAATCATTCTCGCTAATTCTTACTTATTGATTTAAGTTTTTATTTCAAGTATTAACGATATACAAACAAAAAAGAAGATTACGAGAACATACATTAAAAACTAAAAAGTGAAAAAATAGTAAATTAAAAATTAAAAAAACCCGACTGCCAAAAAACAACTAAAAAGTTCAAAACAAGAGCACTTTTCAAGCAGTCTGATGCAGTTGGTGGCAATTATTTGTGTTAAATCTTAGATTTTATGCCACCAACTGCATCAGACTGCTTGAAAAGTGCTCTTGTTTTGAACTTTTTAGTTGTTTTTTGGCAGTCGGGTTTTTTTAATTTTTAATTTACTATTTTTATTTTTCACTTTTTAGTTTTTAATGTATGTTTTCGTAATCTTCTTTTCGAGCCCTTCATTTTGATACCCCACATGATAGGTTTTGAGGATAAGTAAGAATTAGCGAGAATGATTGCTTTGTTGAACAACTTTAAATCGTTATATATCCTAAACTATTATTTAAAATGAAAAATGATAAAAGGAACCTAAAGATGATTTTAAAATACCTATTCAACGACACCCCACTTGACATAGTTCATCAACTTTTTTTTTTTCATTTTGACAATATGGCGTCTGGTTGTCGCTGTGGTGAATTTTGATTACTGTTATGTCTTTAGTGACACTCGCAAGGTTAAGACGAATCGATTGACGTAAGAATTATCAAAATCGGCCTACGCATTTGGTCTCTAGAACGCCACATAGAAACAAACATACATACATACATACATACATACATACATACATACATACATACATACATACATAGACTGATAAACACATTACCCTCCTTTGCGTCTCGCAGTCGGGTAATAAAAATAAAAATAGTAAATTAAAAATTAAAAAAACCCGACTGCCAAAAAACAACTAAAAAGTTCAAAACAAGAGCACTTTTCAAGCAGTCTGATGCAGTTGGTGGCAATTATTTGTGTTAAATCTTAGATTTTATGCCACCAACTGCATCAGACTGCTTGAAAAGTGCTCTTGTTTTGAACTTTTTAGTTGTTTTTTGGCAGTCGGGTTTTTTTAAATTTTAATTTACTATTTTTTTAGTTGTTTTTTGGCAGTCGGGTTTTTTTAATTTTTAATTTACTATTTTTATACGTTGTATATTGATCAAAATTCAATAGGCGACAATAATGATAATATGGTTTAGTTATTAAATAATAACCATTAAAAGCATCAAATAAATTATTAAATGTATAAGAGATTTTCAAAAATAACTGACACTGGCAGGGTTTGAACCCGCGAGCGCGACCTCTGCCTAAACCACGGCATCAAAATTATAGCCCTCGAAATTATATTATTGAGGAAAATCAATGCGCTGCAAAAGAAGCAACAACAACGGATGCGGAGTAGGTACCTACAATGTGTTGTTTTTAGGAAATGAAGATAAGATTTGTCTCATTAGCGACATTATACCATTAGTTTGCAAAATTATACATTTGATCAACATTAAAACGCCAAACAGTGACAGAGATTTTAATATTTTTTCATAAACATGCCGTGAGTATTTCGATAGATCGATGTGTGAGTTCCTTATGTCGAAGTAAGCTTTCTGGTCCATTTCGTTTAGTGGTCAGACCATCAGGCGGACGTCTGACCGCACCGTTTGCGGTCGCCGCAGTAAACGACGGACATGCGCCGTAAATGAACAGCATAACTCTTTATTTTTTGTGCTTTACACCGCACGATTTAACTTGGCTGCGCTGAAGTTGGGTGATCGAGACATTTGCGCAAAAATACACTTGTAGATACGTCACTAAGAAAACAGTTAAAGGTGGTTAAATATAAATGTTGTTACATAATTATACATATATAGAATAGGACACAGGTGATCTAAAGAATAAGGCACAGGTGATGTTATCTATAGAATAGGGCACAGGCGGCATTATACCTATACATAGAGTAGGATACAGTTGACGTAAAAATCTACTTTTTCAGTTATTTCTTGATTTATATGCTGTAAGGGATAATTAGTCATTTAAATTAGCAGCCATTCGTACGTGACTAATCTCTGTCTGGTCAGGTAATATCGTGCAGACTGTAGGTACATTCTTAAGATTAATATCAAACACACAGCACAACTAAAATATTCAACCACTAAATCTTAACGTCGTAAGACTATGAAAAACAGTTGATTTCTAACAAGTCTGCATTAACGGAACCCATCTTTTATCTATAGTATCTTCTCATCTATGTGCACGGTGCGCCGGCGCAGTCGACACCTCGTAAAATACACGTCGTGGAGCATGCGATCCACCACGAGTTCGCACGAACTCCGCCGAAGTTGGCCGATGTTGCTCAAGTACCCGCAGATACACTAAATCACGCTACAGGTGGAACCCATACCCGGGTTATGCGTTGTGTCACGTAATAGTTTTGAATGGTTAAAATGAACTGTGCTTATTATAATACATAGTCACTGTAACTTCGAAAGGAAAACTTAGCTAGAAGCTGTGAAATAACAGGCATCGTCTACCGATAGTTAAATCTTTAATTTGCTACTTGTCTAGGATAAGCGTAATGTCATTCATGAACACGGAAATGCCAATTAATCTAAGTGCAATCAAAATGAAAATAATCATAATGACATAACATAATAACGAATAGCAGTATCACCGTATGACGCTGTCAGAAAGATATATATATAGATATATAAAGAACAGCAAAGATTGCAAACAAAGAGACGAAATAGTATTTCATTTCTATATTTAGATTTTAATAATATCACAGCAACACTGTAATGAGACAAATAATACTCTTTCGGAATGTAAGTAATTCCGTAGACAGCAGTATTGCCAGTTTACCACCTGAACGAGATATCGATATGGAAACGGAATCAACGCGATACTTCACCAGAATAAGAAATGGATAGAATAGGGCACCACAGGTAATTTTATCATAGAATAGAGCACAATAGTGATACTTAGAATAGAACACAGGTGATGTTATCTATAAAATAGGGTAGGTACAGATGATGTTATCTATAGAATAGGACACAGGTGATATTATCTAAAGAATAAGGCACAGGTGATATTATCTAAAGAATAAGGCACAGGTGATGTTATCTATAGAATAGGGCACAGGCGGCATTATACCTATACATAGAGTAGGATACAGTTGACGTTATCTGTAGAATAGGGCATAGGAGGTTTTACCTACAGGTGGTGCATGTTATCTATATAATATAATATATATATATCTTTTTTTTTTGTCTGGCAACACTGGCAACCGGTTGTCAAAAAAATTCGTGTTAGGTTTTAAGTTTAAAATAAATGTTTTTAGTGGTTATTTAGTGTTAAATAAGCTTAAATTCGATTAAAATACTCATTATTTATAAGGATGAATGTTTGTGAGTGGTTTCGCTGCAAGATCATTGGAAATAATCATTAAACTTGAACCAGCTGTCATCCAACGGACGGATTTGAAATCTTCGTACCTGAATCCCGGGGAGTATTTTCTTTAAATTATCCATATTAGCCTAAAACTTAAGTGTTTACAGCACCCCTAAACAATCCCATCGCTCATATCTGTGGGATATTTAGAACTTAGGTCCTACATAACCCATTAATTTTTGTGCTGAACAACCATTATCAACCATAATAAACTTCACATATTCCCACTTCAATTTAACTACTAGAAATATCACATACATCATTTAATTACTCGGTTATCAGCAGTATATAATGTTATAGTAATAATTAAACTAGTTACAATATACATTTCCTACCCTCAACTACCTATTTTGTTGATGAAATTATTTAAATTTCTTTTAATAATTAAGAATACTAGTAGCTAAAATCCAAAGTAATACTAGATGAATAATAACCATAATAATAGTAATATAAGTATACATCATTCTTCTTAAATTGTTTACCCATTGTTCTCTTTTAAATAACTTTAATTTTCAATCTTTCTTCATTTCTAGATGCTTGCTATCTACATCTAAACCACTTCTCTTATTCCTTTCACACACTTAGCTGTCTCTTCTCACATTCCAGGGTGCGTCTTGGGTTAGCCTATCAACATGTTGACCCGTAGAGCTGCATCCTTGGAGGAAAAACTGAGGGCTACATTAAAGGAGCTAGAGGCTAGTAAGAACCTGTGCAACCAGCTGCTACAGGAAAGGGATGACAGCGAGGTTGAAGTGAAGATTATTGTTGACAAGAACACTGAGCTTAAGAATCAATTGGCTGAACTGCATATAGAGCATATGGACTTACTCGACCAGTATCAACAACTCCGTCAATTTGTGTCAGACTTTCAACAGTGTAGTGACACCCATGAGCTGGCTTTGAGACGTATATCTGAACTTGAAATAGAATTAAGTAAGGCCCAAAAGGTAATCGCACACATGGATTCACTAAAGGACAGTGAACAGTCAGCGAATACTTGTAATCTGTTTAATAAGTTAGTTGGTAGCGTGTCCGAACCTGTATGTAGTGAGCCAATGGAAACAATAGACTTGACTAATGACACAATTAATAAATGTACTGTATTTTCAAGCCACAATAAGGTTAAAAAATACATTAAAATTAATTACAAAATTTAAAAAATCTATGAAAAAGCATAAAGTCCATAAATTTAATCTGCACCTTAGAAAAAAAAATCTTAATTTAAAATATGAATTAGATAATTGCATTGAAGAATTACACATGTGTTGTACGTTGTATGACAACGATACACAGCGCCTGCAGGAGGAGCTGTTTAACAAGGAAAGTGCTCTTAGGGATATTTTTACTAAATATGAAGCTTCTCAACAAGATCTGAGTAAGCGCATGCAGGAGGCCTGTGAGCTGGTGGACTTAGTGACCTACAATGCGGAGAGGTATGAGTCTCTAACAAATCACCTTTCTTGTAGCTGTACATGCTCCTCCGCACCTGAGCCTCAGTATGTTACACCCGCACCCATAGTGGCTCAATCAGTGGGTGGCTGTGACAGTGTTACAAATACAAATTTAAATGTAAATAATGTCCATTTCACTAACACAACATATGTTTTTTCAGACAAGTTTGGTCAAGGTATTGGTAGTGTATTTAATCAGTGTTCGCAATATCATGTAATTAATCATTGTTTGCCCGGTGCCAGTTTTTGCCAACTAATTAATAATATTAAATTAACTAAATTAAACCCCAGCTCCACTACTATATTGTTATTTGGGGATAGTTTATCAGTAAGAAAAAAGGACATTATAGAAATTGTCCAAGTGATGTTAGACCACAATGTGACCAGTAAATGTAAATTTATTATATGTGCCTTGCCATACTCTCAAACATTAACTGATGATCAAAATAGGCACATATTTGACTTAAATATGCTCCTCTATAATAGGACATGTCGTCACAGAGAGGCTTTCTTATTTTTTGATATTAATAATTTTTTAACTGACTTTATTTTGACAAAAGATACAATGTATCTGCCACCTAGTTGTAGGAGAGAGATTGCTAATCTTTTAGCATTCAATATACACTTTGACACAGGTACCTGTGATGTACCTAAGGACATTGTTAGTATTAATACTAACACTTGTATTGATATGCCTAGTAGTTTAAACTATTAGGTACGACAACGGGTAGGCCACATATATTGAATGTTGTACATCAAAATATGCAGGGTTTGTCCGGCAAAGAGCTAGAATTAAGTTTATTCGTGGAAAAATATGATGTTCAGGTCCTATGCTTAACTGAACATTGGCTTAAGAGTCATGAATTGTCATTTTTTAATAATGACAATTATTCTATTGAAAGTGCGTTCGTAAGAAAGAGTGCAATCCGTGGTGGATCCTTAATTATGGTTTCAAACAATTTAAAATGTAAAGAGCGTTTAGATCTAGTAAAGCTTTCTATCGAGCGCACTGCTGAGTTGTCTTGTGTTGAACTAGAGCGATTCATTATTATTTGCGTTTATCGGCCCCCATTAGGTGATTTAAATTTATTTGAATCAGTATTGGAAGAGATAATGATTAAAATTAAGTCTAGTACAAAAACCATAATTGTATGTGGAGATTTTAATGTTAACATTTTAGATGTATCTCCAGCCAGCATCAGACTTATTAATCTGTTTAAATCGTTTAATTTAACGAACTTAATTTTTGAACCTACCAGAATTACAGCCACTTCATCCACATGTTTGGATAATATATTCAGTAATTGTGACGCCAGTAACGTATCTGTTTTAAATGATTTAACTTCGGACCATTGTGGACAAATTGCTAGTTTCACCTATGAGTATAATAACAAGCCACAAAAAATTGAATTTAGACCGTATACCTTGACCCGCTGCACACGTTTTAAAGAAAATGTTGCATCACGAATTAATAAATCAATATTAGACTTTGATGATCCAAATGCTACTTATGGTGCTCTCTTTAGTATTGTCGAAAAAGAGTTTCAAACAACTTTTAAAACGAAAACTATAGTGACTAAAAGTACTGCTGCCTCATTTAATCAATGGGCCACCATAGGAATTTATAAAAGTAGAGCGAGACTATACGAGTTATATGGTATGAAAAAATACAAGTTTGATCCTCCATTTCTTAATTATGTTAGAAATTATTCAAAAATATTTAAAAAAGTTTGCATTATGGCTAAGTCCAAGTATATAAGTGGTAAAATTACGCAGTCTCGAAACAAAATAAAAGCTACATGGAAATTTATTAATAATGAAACTGGTAAGTCATGTACTCGTGAGAATAAATTTGAAATTTTAGATAATAATAAATTAATAAGTAAAACTTCTGAGGTAGCACAGGCCTTTAATACGTTCTTTGCTAACATACCTATAGCTACGACTCGCTCCTTAAACTCATCTTCGACTGCCGCTGAAGACATATTGCGTAATAGTGTACAAGAATGTGTTTCCATCTTTAGATTTGAGCAAATAACACCATACCATGTAGTTAACGTTTTCAAGTCACTTAATGCCAAAAACACTGGTGACTTTTGGGGTATTTCTGTTAAACTTTTAAATAATATTATCAACATAGTTGCCCCTTGTCTTGCCACAATTTTTAATAAATGTGTTGATTTAGGTGTTTTTCCTGACCTTATGAAGTTCAGTAAAGTCTTACCCTTACTTAAATCCGGTGACAAATCCGATATTGGCAATTATAGGCCGATTTCTATCTTACCTGCATTTAGTAAAATTTTTGAAAAGCTTATACTTAATCAGCTATTAAGACATTTTAATTTAAAAGGCCTCCTTCATAGTGAACAATACGGTTTTACGAAAGGTCGTTCGACTACGGATGCGGGTGTTGCTCTTCTCAAACACATTTATAATGCTTGGGAGAACTCACAGAATGCAATCGGTGTTTTTTGTGATCTTTCCAAGGCATTTGATTGCGTTCACCATGATACGCTAATTCGTAAACTCCACCATTATGGTGTACAAAATGCAGCACTAGGCGTGATTGAATCTTATCTACATCACAGAGTTCAGTGCGTCGAAATTAATGGCTCGAAATCTTCTGGATTACCGGTTCAATTAGGCGTGCCTCAAGGATCAATTTTAGGTCCGTTTTTGTTCTTAATTTATATTAACGATTTGCCGTACTATTTAAAAAACATTTGCGACATTGTACTGTTTGCAGATGATACTTCACTCATATTCAAGGTAGACAGAAAGAGAGACAATTTTGACGATGTGAATAGTGCACTCTCAAAAGTTACGCATTGGTTTACAATAAATAACCTAGTACTTAATGCTAAAAAAACAAAATGTATTAAATTCACAATGCCCAATGTAACAAACCTTGGACCCAATATTATACTCAATAATGAGACACTAATGGCTGTTGATTCAACAGTGTTTCTAGGTATAACAGTAGATAAGAAACTTCAGTGGGGCGCACATGTAGCTTGCCTCGCAGGTAAGCTCAGCTCTGCTGCCTACGCAGTTCGGAAAGTTAGACAACTGACTGACGTGGACACTGCTCGCTTAGTGTACTTTAGTTATTTTCATAGCGTCATGTCTTACGGTATCCTGTTGTGGGGCAAGGCCGCAGATATTGAAAGTATCTTCATTCTTCAAAAACGAGCTGTTCGTGCTATATATCAGTTAGGAGCAAGAGTTTCCTTAAGAGACCGTTTCAAAGAGATTGACATTTTAACAGTTACATCTCAATTTATTTTTGCTAACATAATATATATAAGGCAAAATATAAATCTTTACACTAAAAATAGTGATGTACACAACCTCAATACTAGAAATAAGCATAAATTATGTGTTCCTTATCACCGATTGCACAAGGTACATGATTCATTTTTGGGACTTAGTATACGCATTTATAATAAACTGCCTCTTTGCTTATTAGATTTGCCGTTTCCTTCCTTCAAGACTAAAGTTAAAGCTATCCTAGTTAAAAAGGCTTATTATACGTTAAAGGAATATTTAGACGATAGATCCTGTTGGTCGCTGAGCTAGGCACAAGATGACTCTGAATGAATGTTTGAATTTAATTGAATATCTCAACTTGACATTTGAAATTTTACAATGTTTAATGTTGAATTAATTATTGTACTGTTCTGTTTTCTTTCTTTTTTCTCTTTTTTACGAAGAGTTCATGTAAGTGTGATGCAATTAACTAGTGACCTCGGACAGTTTTCTTTCATTAGTATGTTTTTTTTTTTTTTTTTATTTATAACTTCTATGTTCTTTCCTCTTGTCAGCAGGTGCGTCATGCTCCCTTTGACGTCATTGCTTGCGGTGGCGTTATTGGTCGGGTCACCCCCTTCCCTCTAAAATGGCGAGGGAGGTGATGGCTGGCCTCTGCGTCATACTCGTGAACGGGTGCTGCTTGTGGTGACTGGTCGTCCTGTTGACTGAGCCCAGTTAATTTAGTAGACATTGTTGAAATAACAACTAGCCCTTGGTCCTAGATTATGCATGACCCTTGACTGTCAAATATTTATTTGATGAATTGCACCTGTACCCTGGCACAGGTCTGTACACCGAATAGTAACTTAACTTTTAAAGCATCTTGTTGCGACTGGTTTTTTTTTGTTTTTAGTAATGGTAATGACATTATGAGTAAGTACTTACATCTATTTATTTTCTTTGATCAGGTGTATCGGCGCGTGTTAGGTTACATTTTTATATCATTTTTTACTTGTTAAGTATTTATAGTTTTTCTTTTTTCTTTTGTGATTTAGTTTATCCTTTTGATTTATATAATTTCGTACACAAAGTAACTGACAGACAGAATTGTGTTGCTGCGGAGTTTGTTGCGCCGTTTCTTCTTCGCAGCTAAAACACTAGGAAGCGGTGAAGGGCGGGCGTTTTTGGGGGCTGTCTTATGTACATTGACGTTCAAAAAGTGCTAATTCGTTAGCCCACTTTGAATAAATGATTTTTGAATTTGAATTTGAATTGAATTTGAATATAATAGGGTAAAGGTGATGTTATCTATAGAATAAGGCATAGTTGAAGTTATCTATAGAATAAGGCATAGTAGAAGTTATCTATAGAATAAGGCATAGTAGAAGTTATCTATAGAATAAGGCATAATAGAAGTTATCTATAGAATAAGGCACAGTAGAAGTTATCTATAGAATAAGGCATAGTTGAAGTTATCTATAGAATAAGGCATAGTAGAAGTTATCTATAGAATAAGGCATAGTAGAAGTTATCTATAGAATAAGGCATAGTAGAAGTTATCTATAGAATAAGGCATAGTAGAAGTTATCTATAGAATAAGGCATAGTAGAAGTTATCTATAGAATAAGGCATAGTAGAAGTTACCTATAGAATAAGGCATAGTAGAAGTTATCTATAGAATAAGGCATAGTAGAAGTTATCTATAGAATAAGGCATAGTAGAAGTTATCTATAGAATAAGGCATAGTAGAAGTTATCTATAGAATAAGGCATAGTTGAAGTTATCTATAGAATAAGGCATAGTAGAAGTTATCTATAGAATAAGGCATAGTAGAAGTTATCTATAGAATAAGGCATAGTAGAAGTTATCTATAGAATAAGGCATAGTAGAAGTTATCTATAGAATAAGGCATAGTAGAAGTTATCTATAGAATAAGGCATAGTAGAAGTTATCTATAGAATAAGGCATAGTAGAAGTTATCTATAGAATAAGGCATAGTAGAAGTTATCTATAGAATAAGGCATAGTAGAAGTTATCTATAGAATAAGGCATAGTAGAAGTTATCTATAGAATAAGGCATAGTAGAAGTTATCTATAGAATAAGGCATAGTAGAAGTTATCTATAGAATAAGGCATAGTAGAAGTTATCAATAGAATAAGGCATAGTAGAAGTTATCTATAGAATAAGGCATAGTTGAAGTTATCTATAGAATAAGGCATAGTAGAAGTTATCTATAGAATAAGGCATAGTAGAAGTTATCTATAGAATAAGGCATAGTAGAAGTTATCTATAGAATAAGGCATAGTAGAAGTTATCTATAGAATAAGGCATAGTAGAAGTTATCTATAGAATAAGGCATAGTAGAAGTTATCTATAGAATAAGGCATAGTAGAAGTTATCTATAGAATAAGGCATAGTTGAAGTTATCCATAGAACAGGGTGATGTTACCTGTCTGATTACAGTACTATTTGGTTTGGATGTGTTTCTTCTCTACAATTCGTATCCCCTAGATAATGTGTACAAGTAATTTGGAAATTTTCTGCAAAATTCGATACTGTTAGGTGTTAGATAACATAGTTTGTTTAACATTCAAACATGAGAATTATGGTAATGTCCTGTTATCTGTTTGATTGAGGATTCATTTCCAATAACGGATGCTTAGACTTAAATAATACTAGCTGTTCCACGCGACTTCGTCCGCGTGAAAATGAATGAAAAGTAGCCTATGTGTTTTTCCAGGTTTCAGGCTACCTATTTGCTAAATTTCATCTAAATCCGTTCAGCTGTTTCAGCGTGAAGAAGTAACACACACACACACTCAAAGTTCGCATTAATATTAGTAGAATGATAGAAAATAATAAATAGATATTACGCCAGCATATATCTTAGTTAAAATTATTCAGTGTGCAGAGTACCTAACTCCGTGCAGCGGGAGTCGTGATGCGGCTGAATGATGGGGTTGCGGGTTCGATGCCTGATCGGCGCCCGCGCAACAACTTGTGATAACCGCGCAGCGGTCCGGCGTTCGCTAGAAACGGTGATAAATACTGATTTACACGATTTAACTAGTGATAGAAAGATATATTACAGAGAAACTAAAGATACTGCGAAGGGATTCAATGCCCGATGTATTTTCTTCGCTTCTTTAAGACATGCACTGTACAGATTCATGTGGACGTTGTAATTTTAGTATGGGTTTGTCTGTGTTTGTGCATCTATATAAGGTGACTATTCGTGTTTACGATACTTATAGAACACTCGCAAATCCTTTTATCGAAATTACTACGAGTTTTTGGAAGATTGTGACGACTTTTGTCACAATTATCAAATATAATATTTATTAAATTATTTTGAGCTATAAGTACGTGTAGCTACCATGTACAGAGAATGAACTTACTGCAATAACATATCTGGTTTAAGAGCGACATGTTTTCACTTAACGAAGCAGTGTAGGTACCATAACTTAACTCATGTGAAAGAAATCAAATGAGACCGGATACGCGTCTCGAATATTAATTGGGCCCCCAGCCTCCCGAGTGACAGCAGGTGTCAGAAACACCCGTCATATACAATCGTTTATGTGATTCTTAACAAGATTTTTATCAAAATATACGTACAAATGATTATTATTACGGCTGAGCGATAAAATGCTCCGCAGGGCGCTTTTATTTTAATTTTGCACATTTGTATAATATTTTAACGAGTGGTCCTGCTGACTAGATGGATTGAGAATAGGAATCGAATGATTTACATACTGATTTGGAAATATTTGGCATGTGATCTTCCCGTGGGTGAAGAGATCAAGTGAATGGGCGACAGCCTCCAACTGGGCGATGACCGCGAGATCTTGTGCGATAGTGTCATCGGTCTCACCTTTTTGCAATTTAGTAGATCCTAACGTGCGACATTTTATCATTGATATACTAAGATGAGATTGGCTACTATTCAATTTTTTGGTCCGACGGACAATAAATTTAGCTCAAATTGGTCAAACATAGCAAATGTGTACACATAAAATTTATCTTTAAATATTCAATGTTTTTCGACTTCCGCAAACCCAGACCTATCTGAGATGGCGTCCAGCGCAGCTTGTTCTTGTCGGAGCCATCTGCGCGGTATATCTGCGCCGATATCAAGACATTACCATGCGGCCAGTGATGTGATCGCTATCGATGCTATCGCCCATCGTAAAACATGCTGTAAACTGCGCCGGCGCAGCTTTACTGTATCCTCCCGGTGACGGCCGCGCATCGCGGGATCAGACGGGGTAGCTTGGACGAAGGATTATAAAACGAATGGAGTGTATGAATACAGTTATCTCAAATATTTGCTACATTAAGGACTTGGCTTTGTTCTTCCACGCCAACCTGTCAGTTCTTTTATGAACCGTTTCAGAAACAAAGTTCGAATTCCTCACAGGTATCCATCGTAGCGGATTATAAGAAAGCCTAGGTTTAAATACATTGTACAAATTAGGTATAACTAGCGGCAGCATTTATGAGCACAAACGTCACCTGCGCATTAAATTAGCTGATTTTTCGGTCTCTTTGGCGGAATGAAGAAGACAGGGGGCGCCGAGGCTGCACGCGATTGGTTCGTCAGTCGATGCTCGTCGTCTGTTGGACTATTCTCTATTACGTAATGTCACCTGTCTATTGTCTATTGGGCCGAAAATGTACATGCGCGATCTGTGTTCATGATTCCTGCCGGTACCTATACCTAAATTACACTCTAATTTGCGTCTGGTTCTTGGCAGTCTTGCATAATCTGAACTTTAGTCCCGAGTTGAATGACTCCATTAGCTAACTCTCCCGTGTTTCGGACGCATAAACTTTGGCTATATCCGCGAGAGTATTCATGTGAATATTTCTTAATAAATTATGTTAATTACTGTCTGAACTGAATGAGCGGCGCATGAGGGTGAGGGTCGAGGTCAGGAAGGTCAGCCATTTTTGAATGAGATGGAAAAACCATCGATTATCCCGTATTCATAATTACATACTATATAATATTTGAAACGAGACTTCCGATGTGTGCTTTATTAGTTAGATGGATCTCATTTGATTTTGGCTCGTGTTAAGTTAAGATTCTACGTTTATGTCCCATATCCGGACAAACTATTTGATTTAGTAATCAATAGAATTAGTAATCAAACTAGAACAGCGGTATAAAACTTTGCGTTAGCTCAGAAACAGGATTTTTTTAGGCGTTGCAGCTTGGCTTGTGAGCGGAGGCTCAATATATTTTAATTTTTTTTTTCAATTTCAATATTTGTTCTAAGTTGGTCTTTATAACTTTTGTTTAAAAACCATGTTTTTATTATCCAAGTTACAAGTTAAGTCAAGTGAACATGGCGGATAAGTAACCGCGCCTCATAGTCGGAGAGCTACACTTAGTTATGGCTCCTGCACTATGTTTAGACCCCGTTACGTTAATGCCGTAATACTCGGCTCGCACAGCATCCACTCGCACAGGTCCACTACGTACTGATACTTATCTGGCAAAAATAATATGGGAAAATGAATAAAATATCTTGTTACAAATTAAAAACTGTTCGAGCCTCGGATATTTTTGAATACTGCTTAATTACTTAATGATGCGACTTACTCAGGGTCCTTTTCTAAAGAAAGGGTCGTTTATTTACCTATTTTAACTTGGCTAACCAGCCCGCTGAAATGTTTGTTTTCATATTCATCGTAATCGACGTAATCTCAAATCATAGAAACAAGGGAGATGTGCCAAGGCGCTACTGAGCTGAGGCTTAAACATGATCAATGTCATCATGTTGCCGGCAGACCGAACGTGATCCTTGATTTATAAACAATGTTTTAGTTTAGTGTCAATCAATAATATTCTTTATTGTGAAACACAGGTCCATAATACAGATGTTCTTATAGTTAAAAGATCAGCTAGAGTCAGTGTGAGTGACGAGAAAAGAAAACAGTGTTAGTTTAGGGTGTGCGGCATTTTTAATGTGTAAGAGATCTCTATATTCACAAAGCAGCGTTTGTAGTTGTGACGCACACTGCTTTAAAAGTGGCGACAGCGGTTCCCGTACCACTTTGCTATGATAGATAACATGTGACGAATGATGAAGCGTGGTATGAGGTCTTCGCTGAAGCTCAGGGTAGGTGCAGCAGATAAACAATACGAAGTGTAAAAAGTTGTACTTTATTCCGTGTTTTACAGCGTAAGTCAGTCAAGATCAGTGTTACCAGTTATTTTTTATCAACAGTCCGAAATCAGTGTTACCAACACAAAAATATTACTACTCGATATTACTATTCAACTCGATACATCGTTAAGCCTATTTGTAATTAGTCTATAAATTATATAATATGATTAAACTATATTATGAACCACGCTTAGAATAATAATTAAATAATATTAAGTTAATAAACTCTAAACATTTAAATGTAAAAAAAAAATAGGTAGTGACATCATTGGTGTTCCCTGGGTCCCTGAGTTTGTAACATTCGGCCGTCCTGCAGCTGCCGTGGCCCACGGCGATCAATCGGGTTGTCCCCAGCTTTCTGGTACTGAAACAAAAAAAAATATTTTACGCAGTTTGTGTTTTCAGAAACTAATTACCTATTTGAAATAAGCTCTTTGATTTAACAAAAATATACTATTGATTGTAGTCGTAGTGTGATTCATTTCATTATTATTTTTGCATTATGTATTCATAGTTTCACATAGTATATTTTGACATTTAACTGTTAGGTAGGTATATTAAAATCATGAAGATCTCTAAGTTCACATAGATCTACGCCGTAATAGATTAGATATTATGTTATATACTTTATTATGTATACCTCTGCATATTAAGTAAATAAATAGGGTCACATAGATCTAGGCCTACGGTATCACTTAGCGTACCTAGTAGGCTAGATATTATATTTTGTACTGTATTCAGTATATTTTGTAATAAATAGATAAATTCACATAGATCTAGGCTACAGTATCACACAGCTTAGTAGGCTAGATATTATATTTATGTACTTTATTATGTATTGAGTAGATTCACATAGATCTAGGCTACAGTATCACACAGCTTAGTAGGCTAGATATTATATTTATGTACTTTATTATGTATTGAGTAGATTCACATAGATCTAGGCTACAGTATCACACAGCTTAGTAGGCTAGATATTATATTTATGTACTTTATTATGTATTGAGTAGATTCACATAGATCGAGGCTACAGTATCACACAGCTTAGTAGGCTAGATATTATATTTAATTTGAAACAGTTTTAGTACCTACGCGATAAATGATTAAATTTTATCACATAGAACCCAAGTTCCGTGATTTATTTCTGGGAAAATAAGTCGAAAGTAAATTATTATAGTTATTCAGATGTATTAACTTTTATTGACTTTTTGTACAATGATTTGCGTACATGTGTGATATTTAATGTAATTAATTATGTAAGAATAATGTAAACTAACATTTTTATAGATAACATTTGAGTATCGTAGTTAGATAAAATATACAATTATTGTACCATAGCCATCAAAACATTAACTCTCTAATAAATCGATAAGATCGTCTCTGTCTACTTCGCGGTCTGATTCTGACGAACTGTCTGAAATGGTAGGTTTGTAGGGCCGAAGAGAGTCACTGGGCACAACAGCACTGAATTTTCTATACCCTTTTACTCCTTTAATACTATTTATTGTGTATCGGTCTATGTTATGATCAGCGCGAGTAACTTTATAAGGTCCCGTATATAGGCTACCTAATTTTTTGGTAACTCCCGTAGTGTTATCCCTAGAAATGCCTCCTTTCCAAAGAACTAATTCCCCTATTTGATACTTCCTACAACATTTATGCCGTTTGTCATACTGGCTTTTCATGACCGTCATTTGTCTATCTATACGTAATTTTGCAGTCTTTCTACGTTCTTCTAGTTGTGCTGTAGGAGTAGTATCACTACTTGACGTTGTTGGATATGCGGGGAGGAGATAATTGTTGTGTGAGAACATTAAATTGAACGGAGCTACACCCGTGACTGCATGTGGAGTATTATTTATTCCCCAAATTACGTCTACTAATTTATCATCCCAAGTGCATTCGCTCTCCGCTGTGGTGTTGAGGCCATTGATTATTGTGCGATTGACTCTTTCTACTTGGCCATTCGACCGGGGAGAAGCGATTGCATTCAAGACATGCTTAAACTGTTTTTGTAATGCAAATTCTTTGAAATACCTGCTAGTAAAGGCAACGCCACGGTCAGTTATTATTCGGTGTGGATTTCCGAAAACAGAAATGATATCACGTAGGTGTTTAATTGTTTCGACTGAACTAACGCCTCGAACTGCCCTCGCGAACACAAATTTGGTAAATGAATCTATAACAACTAATATATAGGAATTTCCATTCCTTGTTTTTAGAAAAGGGCCCAAGTGATCGGCATGTAGTGTGTGCATTGGAATATCTACTTTTTTAATTGGGTGTAATTCTCCCTCAGTTCTACCATAGTTACCCTTCGCATATGCACAGGTAAGACAAGCTTTTATGTACTTTCGAATAAATCTGGTCATCCCAGAAAACCAAAATTGGGATTTTATGGTTTTTTCACATTTTTCGAACCCAACATGTCCTACTTGATCATGATATTTTTGGAGTAAACCCCATTTCGAAAGTTTTGGAATAACAAACCTACTGCCATTTAAAGTTTTGCGAAATAAACAATCATCAATTATTTCATAATTATTTATGATATCTGTGTTACTTGTCCCTTCTTTCAGCTGACGAATAATAGCCTGAATGTTTTCATCTTGTATTTGTAATGTTAAGCGCCAATCCGCTTCATCGATTTGTAAAACTGGTATTGTTTCTACTGGATTGCGACTGAGGGCATCTACGTGTCGCATACGGTCACCAGGACGATACTCTATCTCTATGTCGAAATCTTGGATAGTAAGCCACCATCGAGCAATCCGTGGTATCAAATCTTTTTTACTCAAAGTCGTTCTTAATGCGGCACAGTCTGTAACTACTTTAACCGGAATACCCGTAATATAAATTCGAAATCGTTTTAAGGATTCGACTACGGCCAAGGTTTCTAGTTCGTAGCTATGGTAGTACTGTTCCTCTTGGCTGGTTACTCGACTGAAGTAAGCAACGGGTTTTAAAAGACCATCTGTTTGGTATTGGAGTAGAATGCCGCCTAATCCCAGTTTACTAGCATCCGTGTGTACTTCAGTCCTAGCATGTGGGTCATAAATGGCTAACACGGGACGTGTTGTTAAGATATCCTTAATAGTAATAAATGAATGTTCTTGGTCTTGTCCCCAAACCCATTCTACGTTATTTTTAGTAAGATAAGTAAGAGGTCTAGCTATTTCTGCGAATCCCCTGACAAATTTACGAAAATATGAGGCTAAACCTATAAATTGACGGATCTGGTGTACGTTTTGTGGTCGCTTAAAATCCGAAACAGCATTTATTTTGGCCTGACCAGGCCTAATACTCCCTGCAGTGACTTCATGACCCAGATAATTAACGCTTGTCTTTAAAAATGAGCATTTCTTTAGATTAAGTTTCAAATTTGCCTTTTTCAAAAGATTTAGAACTTCTTCTAACAGATCTATACCTTCTTCAATAGTCGTAGAAGGAATAGTTAGATCATCTAGATATATGGCTATTTTACTGTCTAGTGATCCAAGAGCCCTACTGATCAAACGCGAGAAAACGGCAGGAGCATTAGCCAAACCAAACGGCATTTTCAGGAATTCATACTGGCCACTGGGTGTAACAAAAGCTGTCTTCGAAATTGAGTCGTCAGAGATTTTAACCTGGTAATAACTTTGCGTTAAGTCCAGGGCTGTAAAGAATGTCTTTCCTGAAAGCCGGTTGATTTGGTCTTCAATGTGCGGCAGGGGATAGCGGTCCTTTACTGTGCGCGCATTTAATGCTCGATAATCTACGCAAAGTCTGTAGTCACCCCCCTTTTTTTTAACCAGTATTACAGGGCTAGCATATTGTGACACGGACTCCCGGACTATACCTGCGGAAATGAGCTCGTTGACTTTACTTTGAACTATCTCATTTTCTTTATACGATAAACGATATGGCTTGCAATAAACTGGGTTTGACGTTGTAGTCTCTATTTGCATTTCTATTAAATCACTAGTACCGAGATCACTACTACATTCGGCAAATGTATCACTGTATCTATGCAACAAATCATGTAAACGCGACTCATTACACTTATCTATTTCACCAACATCGATATCAGAAAAATAATTTATTTTCGATTCTTGTGAGGGTATGTCTAAGTATGGATCACCTGAAATTGTCAGTACATCCTCGTAAAAATAAACATCAGCGCGAGTGACCAATCTATTCGACGCCCATTGTATAATTGTATCGCCAATATTTAAAATTCGTAATTGATATGGTTTCTGTGTTAAAATAGATTGTGGTATATAATATGAACTTTTACCTAACATAAATAAAATTGGTCTAGTAACTAATAGGGTATTTACGTCCGCATTGTAATCAGTGTAAACATAAATATCGCAACTACAGCCTGGAGATAACTCAGTGACATTACATGTTAATAGTGAAACTTTCGTTATAAAATCGCTATTTTTTAACGTGATGCCTAATAAGTGTTGTGTAGTATCGGATGTAAACAAAGTTACTGCTTGAGAAGTGGCCACAAGATTAATATTTGGATGGCTAAGCACAGGTTGTCCAATAATTAGATCTATATTATTGAGATTAGTATCAGTGATTTCCGCACAACTTTCAATATATACGTCATCAATATGAAGATTAAATTTTACTTTTCCAAGTGACAATATATGTAAACCGCCGAAGCCTCTCATTACAACATTTGATGGTAAGATGTTTAATTGCAATTTCTCCGTAATACTTGAGGTTATAATATTTACTCTGCTGCCTGTATCGATATAAGCCAACGCTGTATAATTATTAATAGATACCGGTTTCATATACAATTCAGATAAAAGTTCGTATGAAGTGAAATATACATTCTGTACCTGTATTGCCCGCTGCGGCGTCTGCTGTCCTTGATGCTGGGACGTGGTCTGCGCTGTTCTGGGAGTGGTTTGCGATGTCCCAGCAGCATACCAGCAAGCTGCGGCGGAGTGGCCCAGCCGCTGACAAACTTGACAGCGCACGGATCTACAATCTCGAATTTCGTGTCCAGTCTTGCGGCAGTTGTAGCAAATCTTTGGAACGATGTTGGTTGTACCTCGTTGCCATGTCGATTTGGACTCCGATGTTTTCGCTTCTATCTTCTTATAATTTTCAAGCGATGATAAAAATCCGTAGTAAAGTTCTTCCGCTGTATCGCAGCTATAGGCTTTTGCGTTCGCTTGTAATTCCACTGGTAATCCGCGAATCACGCACGAGATGGCTGCTTCTCCTTCTAGACTGCACTTCTTTAGCAAAGAGACCTTTTCGTGGAAATATTTGGTCATGGTTTCTTCATTACTTTTTTTGCGTGCTAACATCTCTTCTAGGCGGTCAACAAAATCGGTTGAACGAGGGAATGCTTTTGTTAACCTCTCCTTCCAGATAGCCCAAGAAGCACCGTAGTCCTCAAGATCGTCGTACCATTCCCGCGCTGCTCCACGTAATCGAATTTGCATGGCAAAAATCTTATCGCGTTCCTCCCATTCGTACAAATCTCCAAGTTGATCGATTTTGTGCAACCAACCTTTTACATTGGTAGTCTTTTTTCCAGGGTCAAATTTCGGGATTATTTCGGCATCAAGATGGGTTACTCTTTTCTTCTTTGAGCGTGGTGGTAGCGATTCCTTTTTTGATAGTGGAAAAAAATTGCTGTCATTTTCTTCCTCACTGGTCGTCTCAGTTGACGTCTGGCTAAGTCTTCTTTTGCCCAAACCCGTATAATATGGTGGCATCCTTCAATCCCACTTCTGAACTGTGACGAATGATGAAGCGTGGTATGAGGTCTTCGCTGAAGCTCAGGGTAGGTGCAGCAGATAAACAATACGAAGTGTAAAAAGTTGTACTTTATTCCGTGTTTTACAGCGTAAGTCAGTCAAGATCAGTGTTACCAGTTATTTTTTATCAACAGTCCGAAATCAGTGTTACCAACACAAAAATATTACTACTCGATATTACTATTCAACTCGATACATCGTTAAGCCTATTTGTAATTAGTCTATAAATTATATAATATGATTAAACTATATTATGAACCACGCTTAGAATAATAATTAAATAATATTAAGTTAATAAACTCTAAACATTTAAATGTAAAAAAAAAATAGGTAGTGACATCATTGGTGTTCCCTGGGTCCCTGAGTTTGTAACAAACATATATCTACTTGTTTTAATTATCTGAGATCGTAATGTTCTGTGACTCCAGAATGTAGAATGTAAGACATAATAACTCTTCTTTGATTAGGGCTGCCATCACTACTACATTGCTGACGCCGGACAAAAACTTTGAAAATCCCGGACGTTTGGGTGAAATTGAGTATTCTTCCCGGACGCCCCCGAAAAAAAAATGTTCATCAATCAGGATTCCCCTGACACAAAGTGTCCGGTTTTCCCCCGGACACTTTTTGAAACCCCTACCGGACCCTCCTCGGACGCCCTCTAAACTAGGACAAATCCGGGGGACCCCGGACGGATGGCAGCCCTATCTTTGATTAAAAGAATGTCGACTACCACTCGTATAACCTCCGTATTCAAATGTGCGCAAGAGTGTAGCGGATGCTGTTAACAATATGTAAATATTGACTAGTTAATTACAATTGATACTAATCTCTGATTTACGGCGCAGCTTCCCCAACCGAACAACAGAGGGCGTCATTAATTTTTGTGACAAGTATTCAAATCATGCGCTTGCGCAGTGCACAGATTTATCTCAGGAGATTACCGCTTTCACAAGTGTCGTGAGCAAGACTGTTTTTGATCTCATTCACTTTATGTAGGCATGTCACTGGGTAGGAGTATGGAGAGAAGATCCACTCCAAACAATGCGACAATCGACTTTTAGTAAATATGGCATTTTAGTACAAGCCTGCGCAAGTGTCATGTAGTGCTTTGAGACTGATTTAACTATCTACCTATATGTTAAATCGTACCGATACCTACTGGTAAAATATAAAATTATATTATTGTGTATTTTAATGGGTAGATGTAAGGAATTTTGCTTTAAAAATTTCTCACGGAAAATGAGAAGAGCTCCTGACTGTTTAAAATTTGCTAGCAGTACTTCTGTTTTTTGTCGCTGTATGTTGAGTCACACGCGTGGGATGGCCAGGGGTGTGGAGTGGCGGGCGGAGGGAGGGTTTTTGTCGGGGGTTGACAAGACGCAGATAAGCTGAAAGCGGGTTGCGCGCGCGCCGCATACTGATCAGCGCACGACGGACTGACACAGTCGAGATAACTACAGTACCGTAATTCGTAAGTAACTAGGATTCGGTAACTAGGTACTTTTCAAATGCTAAGCCAATGACAAAGTCAAAGACAAAACATTTCAATTTGACCATTCGCAGTTCACAGGCACTTTTGAATTGTCAAGAAAAATCTGTCAGTCTGTTTGTCCGGGTAACTCCCATCCACCCCGGTCGTCCCGTCTAAGCACTGTTGATGGGTGTAGTACCAGTATTAGGCACCTGCTGTGAATTGTACCACTGTTGCTTGCCGTACTGTGTCGTGTTCGTCGCGGCCGCCCAGCTGCGCGCGCGCAGAGCGGCGGTCACGTAGCGGTACGTAGATGGTTGTTGCAACTCTTGCGGATCCGCTTAGGTATCTATTTTTCCTGTTTGCAGTCGTATTTAAAATTCTGCTGAAGTTTGTGCCCATTTAAGGCGAGTTAGAGTAAAGTTCATGAAAGTGTAGTGATGTGTGAAATCATTTAGCGTTTACTCATTTATAACCAGATCATACTTCATTAAACTAGATTTTCACGCTATTGCAAAAACTCGTTTGCTATCCTTTATTAAAATAAAAATTCATTGAAAAAATAAGTTAGAATTAAATTGCTTACTAGCCTATAGGCTAAATTATAATTAGTTATTAAGAACTTTGTTCCTTTTAATAGAGTAAAAATAATAATAATATATCTATGATAATCCATAATCTATACTTGTTTGTTTGTACCGAATAGGCTCCGAAACTACAGGACCGATTTTAAAAATTCTTTCACTAATAGAAAGCTAAATTATCACTGAGTAACATAGGCTACTTTTTATCCTGAAAAAATGCACAGTTCCTGTGGGACACGCGGACGAAGTCGCGGGCGAAGTGCTAGTTATTTCATACGCAAAAAATACCACCTGCTAATAAAAGCATTAACCTCATTCCAAGATATCAACATATTAATAAATTGTAAAGTACATAAATCATAACCGCAATTAATCCTTAATTGCTGGCAGTTATCTACATCCGCGGATCTAACGGTTGGTAATGGTCTGCACATCGCACTAGTCTGGGCACGAACGTCCCTCTCACTGATATCTGTCGACAGAGCTAATGTTAATGAATTATGTTTATTTTGATTAAAATAAAAATAAGCAAGTTAGAGACATCTGAAAACAAATATTTTGACCGCACGGTTGTCGCAGTGGCTGAGAGATTGGCTGCTGCGCAACGTGTCGCGGGTTCGATTCCCGCATTGCACATAGGTCTGGCTGTTTGTGTATGTGAAATTTGTGTTTGTAAACGCACCCACGATACAGGAGAAATCCTAGTGTGGGGCAACGCTTTTTAAAAAAAAAAATATTAAAATATTGCAATGTGTAGGGTAGTACTTTACTAGTTTTTCCCAAAACTAAGCTGTACATCTTGATAAAGCTACTAAGTAGTTAGCGGAATTAATGCTACTTACGGTATTTTATGGATTTCCGCAAAATACCCGCCTGATTCTATTAATTATTTTAAGCTAAGTGACAAAGTGATCCTCTTCATATTCATTACCCAGCACTTGCGATCTCTTTCATCTCTGACCTCGTCATGTTTCCATATTTCAAGCAAAGGTGAACAATGTAACTGTTCTTCTCCTCAAGTTTCTCATTGCAAATCAAACTGTTCCGTGAGAACTCCCTTGGGACTGGCTGAGGGACGCACAGGTACTCCAGTACCCCGATCATGAGTTTTTTTGACGTGTAGTATCGTTAACGTAAGCATATTTTGAATTGAAAATACACGTTTGTTACACAATATTTATATAAATTAAATACTTAATTAATTTCTCTGTATTTTTTAAAATGTGCAAATTGTATAAAATTTTATCAAAATGTTAAAAGACTGCTGTATTTTAAATTCAAAATATGCTTACGTTAACGAAACTATACGTCAAAATAACTCATGATAGGGGTACAGGACAGGTGTTTTTGATAGGAGGGAGAGTTCATGTCACCAGTGCAACGAGTGGGGTTTCAGATCTCGACCTACATTATTATTGTGTAAGTCTTGTAACATTTCATGTTAGTGGGATCTGTCTATTATTTGGAGACATCATTATACTGTCATCAGTTTCCCTTAAAAAGCCATGATCGCTTTTTATTTAAATCGTTCGGCAATACGCACACTGTCAACAAAATTGGCGGACATATTGAAATGTCAACGTTATTTCAACCCTGACATTTGGAGTACAATACACAAGTGGTTATTATGTGCAATTTACTTAAGAACTTCTTCATAGAAGCCAGCGTGCAGGCAGCTCGCAGCAATTATACGGTGGCTGCAATAATCGACGATGTAAACAGCGGCGCGAGTGGTGAGTGATGTGGTTTGTCTCGGTATTTATAGATTCTTTGTCTTTTTGACGATTGAGAACTGGATCAGTGTGATGCTATTTTTGTGTCAAGGATATTCTTGGAATGAAAATATTTATAGAATACGGTAGGTGCTACCTAAATAGGTGACGACAAAACCTAATTAGATCGGCGGTCGCAGAAAGCTGCTGCCCATCCTCTTCAAACAAATGGGTTGAATTAAGAAATACTTGATGATTCTTATGTAAGTCTACCGCTTCTTGTCAGTCCGCTGCCGACTTGCTGACTAGGAGATCTCTTCACCATGGTATGAGCTGTCCTCGTATACCAATCGAGGTCCCTTCCCTCCCTTCCAATATTACCAGAGGTCGACTCCCCGTGGATTCGCCCTTGCCCGAGGTCCATTGGCCGCCCTTTGCGTCAGCGGAAGTGCTGCCCCACTCTGCTCTGTCAACACATCATTATTCTATTTACTTATCGATTTTATTACAGTTTCACTTTCAAACACGACCATTAGTATGTTGCCACACGGCTCCGGTGCTTCGAATGTAGTTCAATTGCCTGCTCGGTCCAGTTCCATGGGAAGCGGGTGACCTCCCACGTCCATCATCGCAGCTAATTAGTTTACATGATGAACAGTGGCCTTGACTTTTAGACTAACTCGAGGGATCCTAGACAGATGCCTGGGAATTCGTTCATAACCTTAGACGTTATGTGGTTGATGTTGCTCAATAGGCCACGTCTTGTTGATTGTTATCTAGAAGGCATTTATCTTGTCTAGTTGTTTAGTTTTAAATCACCGTCACAGGCTTAGTTTTCTAGACGTTAGGTAATATTACTTTCAGTGTTGTTATTTGGACCTGGTTATCTTCCATCTCTAGTGTCGGCAGAATATCTAATGCTGCTTGCACCAGGGCTCTCCTAGGTACGTCAGATGTACCTACTTATGTTTTTTTTATTTAATAATACGCTTGCGTTTGAACGCCATCTCGCTTGATGTTATGCGATGATGCGGTCTGCAATGGAGCACGTTGCCTAATGTATCGTCACTTGTAGAGACTCCTTGCACTGTTTAGTGCATGGATCTGATAGTGCCGATTATGATCTTCCGTTTTACACTGCTACAACTAGCTGGGGGTATTTTGACACGCTATAGGTTTGTCTAAGACTTTGTGATCTCAAAGCTGAAGACCGTCTGCAGTTTGTCGGCTGTATTGCCGTTTTATTAGATTTAGGTATCAGGTTATAATAGGTATCAGCTGTATGATCACCGTGGTACTATTCCTCAGAGTACGTACGAGCATGACGTCATGACGTCAGTGCGTGAAGATTCATCAAGAGCGCGTCAGTTCCCACACTCCCACGCACCGCACTAATGGTGGCGGCCACTAAACGAGACTAATTCGCGGTCGCCGGACACTTGCCACTCGCCACTCGCCACTCGTTACCATTTTATTGCCTTTTTAATTCAGCACACACACGACACCCGACAAAAGAGTTACAGTAGGCCTACTCCTGACGACACGCCAAACAGAATAATAGGAAAACTTGATTCTATACAATATAATATCACCCTGAGTACAGTTTTCTAATAGATTTGGTTCTGCCAATTGGCACAAGGCTAAAAATCATCTATATTTTTTTAGAAAACCTATGATACCTAATCAAAAGACTGTTATAGACAGGGGAATGTTCTTTTACTTAATTAACTAAATTAAATATATTATACATTTATGTTCACATAACTCAACAAAATGTATGGAACAGCTGATTTATTTTTCGTGATTTCAGGGTTGGTCCCATAGAAATCTAAAAAGAGGTTGGTCCCACAGTAAAAGTTGTTCATAATGATGAGTAAAATGACCTTTAAATATTTCCACTCTCTAACTTGCCACCGTGTATATTTAACTAAATAATTTTTATGACGGAATAAGTGAGACAACAGGATTTTATATTTAGCTTCAGTGATTTCATTTTTAGCTTAAGTGAATAAATTTTTAGCTTCTGAATCTATATTTTCTGCGTACCCATACGTATTTAGTTTGACACATTCAGTGTTGGTCCCGCGGCGGGTGACCCGAATTACTTGCCTACATCACACGAGATACAGAGCGCTGTTAATGGTGATCATTATAATGTATCAACTTTTAACTACTCAGGAATTCGTGCAGGGTTACATGTGAGTGTCTATATATCGAAATGTTTGGTATGTTTGTCTGTAGTAGCTGGTGACGATTTTGACAGACAGCCTGCCTATTCTGTAGACATAGGGTTAGCGAACGTTCGAGGGAGGATTCTCCCTCGAACGTTCGCTAACAAAGCAGTACTCGCGGTGATATCACGCGGCATGTACTTAGGTACAGAATAGACAGACCAGACCGGTATAGATTTAGCTCTAACACATCAAACAATTACCCCACCATGGCCACTGATATACAAATTACCATGGAAATCAATGTTAAATGCTAACTGCTACTAGAAATAGCCTACCTATTACAGACTGTTAGTTCTACCTACCAAAAATTATAAAACATTTAAGATTTCTACCGCGGTGCCGATGACGCTAAAATACTATGTCACCTATAATTTTAACCCCTTAGCATGACAATTCTATCTCTATTCTTCCAAAGAATAGACAAAGTTCTTTCTATCCAACTCGTTATCTCTTCTGCCCGAGCACGCGGCGATCCGTGCTTGGCTTGTCAGAGTTTTGTCTACTGAAGAATAGAAACATTTCATCTCTTCATTATATTCATTAAACGATAGAAATCTTTCTACAATCTGCCACTTTTCATGTTCTTCTGTAGACAAAACCCGTTTCTATCGTGGTCGTGCATAAGCGTGCTGTATTTTGTAAGCACTCGACAACGATTATATTATACCGCTCTACATACATAATAAATTAAATTATATTGTATACGTTACTGTTAAAGTTAAAACTATAATTGGGTTAGAAAGTAGTCAGTGAGATACGATGGCCGATCTAGTTATTAACTGGATTACTGGGCGTGCACGATATATCTGGCAAGTGCGAGATGGCTACGCATGAAGTAGGTTCTGTAGCCATTACATAAATATATTTTTAAATACCTAATTATTTCATCTGCCTAGCCTTCTCCCAACCAGGTTTGGGCCTGTTTTTAGTCTTATCTGAGCCTAAGTATAATTAAATTACCTACTAAACAATGCCAATACCAATTGGTTCACTGGTAGGGAATGCCTAAGGCATTAAGTCATATTAGACCAGTTGTCCGACTACCCGCAACGACTGTCATGCATGACAGATTATTATATGGACGTTCACTATATACAGATAATTTTCTAGGGATAATAGTCATATAGTTACTCATGTATACAATCTATAGCTTAAATTACCATAATATTATCGCTAAAAAACCAATAATAGGGACGGCATTGCCATTCAACGTGGCAATGCAGCCAGCCTTCTGGGCACGTTACCCGTTGACAGCGATGCGGACGAATATTTTGATGCCTAATATTATGTTATTATTTTTATTTTTTTGTTCTTATAAGGATAATAAATAAAGGCCAGCTATGTTTGTTTGTTCTGCGGAACCCCGACCAGCGGCGTGGTCCAGCGTGGGCGATTAAACACAATTACAGTGGGTTCGTGACCGCGTGTAGAAGCTCGCGGATTATTATTATAATCATTAAGTGATGCCGTCGGATCAATGTCTGCCTTCGATTGTACCATCGCCCTACATTAGTGCAATATTTCATTTTAATTTGTAGCGATATGTTAGCTTATAGCGATTGCGTATCTGTTGTTTATTTCAGTTACAGAAATTGTACGCTTAGGGTGGTATTATAGAACCTAACTGAAGACTCAAATATTACATCTACTTAAAACTAGTTTTAACTAATCAAATGGCTTGAAACTAATTTTAAGTTATTGTAATGCTTGAGTCTTGATATATGATTGGTAGACAAATGGAGTGATTACAGACAATAGCAGCATTTTCCACCCCACAGGGTGAAAAATTGAGGTGCCTACTTTTTACAGCATTACCTACTGCCAAATTGCCAGCGTTTGGAAGAAGATTTAAACTATTTGAAGAGCTTTATGTGGTAGCTCTATTATGCTGCACCGTACAAGCAGCATAAAAGACTCGGCGTCAGTAAAAATAGTCCAGTAGCGGCTTCCCACACAAATCGCGCGCGACATATCTTACGGCTAACATTTCACGATTGTCGCGGCTAAGGCGCGCATTAGGCGCGGGCGCGCGGCCATCTGTCTCGCGCGGCTAGCGGTCGCGCGTCCCCCCTACTTGGCGCGGTTAGTTACCGCCGCCTATCGATCGCAGTAAATCCTGCTAACGGTCGCCTACGCAATCACTTGTCGCGGCGTGAATTGTCCGCTTTATTGTAACTGGAGTTCACATATTTGCGGCGTTGCATGGCGGGTCAGTCGAGGGCGATTTAAAGTCGGGTGACACATCAAGTGATGTGCGCTTCTTAGGAGTTACAGCTGTAATTGTTTTTCCGTATCAGGGATTGGTTGCAGACTGGTAACAAAATGACATGGAGCACCGTTACGTTTGATCACCCATCCCCCGACAAGGTGTGGAGAACTCTAGCTGACTGCTTAATGAAAGCAGATGGTTACGTTTTAGTCGGAGCTCCTTAAACATACATTGTGATACTAATTTAGTTTGAATTTGAAATTCCAAATCTGCAATTAAATCACTTAAGGCGACCGCTAGTTAGCACTATCTACATATACAGGGTGGCAGGTTAGACAATGGAAATATTTTAAGGGGTCATTGGGGTTATTCCCATCGGACCACGTGGTCCCTGCAACTCGCCAAGCGACCACGTGGTCCGTTGGGAATAACCCGTCATTGTACTCATCATTATGAACAACTTTTTCTATGGGACCAACGCTGAAATCGCAAAAAAAAATCAGCTGTTCCATACATTTTGTTGAGTCATTTGAACATAAATGTATGGAACAGCTGTTTTTTTTTTCAACGATTTCTGGGTTGGTCCTATAATAAAAGTTGTTCATAATGATGAGTACAATGACCCCTTAAAATATTTCCACTGTCTAACCTGCCACTCTGTATAATCAACAATACGCATGGCGCATGGCGTTGCAACTATGGACGACAAACGCACTTTAACAAAATATGTTCTCTAAGTCTGTCGTTAGCTGAACAGCAGCACACGTATAGAACGAGTGTAACACGTAAAACTGTTCTTAATGTAACATTCTCCGGTAACTGGCACTATTCGTGTAGCAGATGCAATCGCGGCGTGAACAGGACCATACTTTTCAACTTTCTATTATAATGTCGGCCGATATGTATGGCTTACATGCGTGTGCGCCCGTGCTTGGTGCAGTTATTGTGTCAGACAGCACTCTTAGATTATGCTTAAAAAGGTAATGGTGCTACCTACCAGACTTCTTTAAAACATTATCAGCTTTGGTTACCGCCACAATTAAGGGCTTAGCCAGGATTTTGTTCAAGGGGACAGGAAGAAGGGAAACAATAATACACATAGGGGAAAGGTGTGCGAGATGATCCCCTTCAGAGTTGCTCGTCAGTCCTTGCTAGGCGGATTGGGGCAGCTTATTACCACTTTTATACCCTGGGTAGTAAGAGGTTGATTTTTGAAGTTTTTCACAATAAATTCCTTAAGTCTAGAGAAGAATATTTCAGGCTATCAGACAGGAATATTTTCTTGTTTCATGCTTCAAAAAGCATGAAAAGTTCGGTTTTTGTCGTAGTTGGGTTTTAGTTTTTTCTTTTGTCGATTTTCAGTTATGGACTGCAAAACGATGAGCTACTTCAGCTGTCAGTTTAATGATCCGTCGATAATTTCAAATATTGGTTCCTATAACTTACCGATAGTTACTTACTTGTCCTAAGAAACTAAAACGAATCGTTATCTCCACAGCGAATCGAGGTACCCTTTAACAGCAAATGCCGCAACATTAAAGTAACAACCAATGTTACACTTACACAGTTATGGTTAACAAACAAGGGTTTCACTAGGCTTGTCGCCAATAAATCTCAGTTAGCGGTTCACGTTGTTCAGTTTAGGTTGTAATGAGACGCGGCTGGTGGCGGCTCGCGGCGGCAACAAGGCGGCCTGTCCACTGTAGGTAATGTATTGCCGCCTGTTGCGTGCTCGTCACATCGGGAGCTGAACGTGTGTGCTTCATAACGCGGATTAAACGAGGTTAGTAGGGATACTGCAGGTGGGTGACGTAGTAGAGGTAAAGAAGGGTAGGGCACAGTGGGATATCTGGTTTAAATCTGGAGCAGCCCGACTGGGTAAGTGTACCCTACAGAATACCACAGCCAAGTAACGCTACTCTTTGGTAGTGTTTTGTTCCTGTGGGGAGTAAGGTCGCTAAAGCTACTGAGAATGCGCTGTGTTGACAGCGGGGGATCTTCTTGTCCTCTAAGCTATCGGCACAGCGAATGCTCATTTTAAAGGGTCAGCAATGCGCATGTGATTCTCGGTGTTACAAGCATTTCATAGACTACGCAGGACACGTAATCACTTATGACATCATCAGGATAGGGAGAGGTGAAAGGTAGCCTATATCTTTAACGGAAGCTATCTTTATGGATGGAGCCAGTCCTATTAAAGTACTATTTTCCTATAATAAGTGCCTATTGCAAAATCTCTGTAAAAATATCACAATGAGCATATCATAAACCAAATGTACCAGTTCCTCTAAATAACATAATTATATTATATCCAATGTGGTCGGTAACCTCCACCATTACTATTCAGCTCACCTCCACATTACACTTGCTATAGACACCTACACTGCGCGACTCCGCCGTACATCGCGACATCTACAGATTCCACCGATATCAGTGTCCGCAGTGTTTGTGTCCAGTCCCCGACACTCGATACCATCGCCGCACAATGCAGCACATTTGGAAGTGAAAACAGCCAGCCATTGCTCCTAATGTTATTTACGGCGATCTGATTGGCGGAGCCGTGACGTTGTATCGTGCAGCATGCGTTAGATGCGCCGATAGGCTGATGCTGTGTTGTATAATGCTGCAGCTGAGTGCGACATGGTCAGGCATTTGTTAGGGAGCTGTGAGTGATCTAGATCGATTGTAGATTTATTTGCTGTGGAGTGAATCTAGTGGGCTGTGGTAACGGGCACCATGGAGGAAACGGATTGAATCAAATGTCAAAGCCATGTTATGCTTCACTTATGTTTTTCAAAAATCGAATGTCGCGAGCGAGATTTGAACCCGCAACCTCTACTGAACATGACTGAACCGTGGCACTGCTCTGAACCAACTGATCTATCAAATCCTACTCGCGACATTCGATTTTGAAAAATCTCATATATTTAACTAGCACTTTGCCCGTGACTTCGTCCGCGTGACCCACAGGAACTGTGCATTTTACGGGATAAAAAGTAGCCTATGTTACTCAGTGATAATGTAGCTTTCTACTGGTGAAAGAATTTTTAAAATCGGTCCAGTAGTTTCGGAGCTTATTGGGTACAAACTAAGAAAACTTTCCTCTTTATAATATTAGTAGGTATAGATAACATGTCAAGCAAAAATCCAGTAATTTGCAGATCATTCAGGAAAGTTTTTACGATCCTAGGTAACTTCACCGGTCCATGCGGTTGCTTTTAAACTAAATATTACCATAGAGTTCGATTACACTTCAACCCGTTGCATTGTCTCTGTCACAGCAACGTTTACGAGACGAGACCCAGCAGTACATTACATCTTTACTGTTTTCTTTGAAGCCGTTGCGTTTCCGACTATTTACGAGTTGCGGATGTTGCGACAATGAATGCGTTGCGGGTTTACGTTCATGGTTGCAAGTTAGCCGTCAATGGGAAGGTGCTACGGAATAGGTTTACATAATTAACCTAAATGTCATGTTCTTGTGTTAAATATTTTACTGAATGAACAGGCGCGGTCGCAGTCGACGACTTTGGCCCCCCCAGAGTCATACCGCAGCCAATGACTTTGGGGGGTGGGGGTCATACCAATTAATGCCGACGTGCTATACCATGAATTTCCGTGTTTCGGTCGGTCGGGAGGTCTTGACCCCTACGACACCCCCCTCGGACCGCCACTATGAATGAAGGTGTTTCCGTCCCTGCCTGTGTTTATGGAATTGTTTTGAAGACGGTCGTGGATGGTGACAGTTTTTAGTTTTCACGTTTTTTCTTAAAAAAAAAGTTGTCCTACACTAGGATTTCTCCTATGTCGTGGGTGCGTTTACAAACACTTCAGACCCGGAACAAATATTTGCTCCGTGCGGGAATCGAGCCCGCGACACGTCGCGCAGCAGCCAATCGCTCAACCACCACGACAACCGTGCCGCCGTACTTTTTATCATGAGAAAAAAAAAATTGCACAGATATATAAAACACGACTGTTGCGCGACATAATCTTGATGAATGTTCTGAAAACATATCTTTATCATACAAATCAACACATTTGTTAACTGAGTGCTAGAATTGCATAAATTAGGAATAAATTATAATTACGTGTCGGTGCCTCCTGGCTCATGTATCACGCCTGAGCCGCGGTACAATGCGCGGGCGCCGCTCTGGGGCGTACTTACGGATCTATACCATACTTAGTATAGTACAATATACTCGTAGTTCCTAGGAAGTATAGTGTGCATTATACTATTTTCATGGTAATGTGCGCCGGCGCAGCAAAAGACTTGGCTTCCTTTGCGCAGATCATGGACATAGATTTATAAGTGTAGTTCACACCCCATTCTTATTTAAATGTGCTTGTGTCGCGCGCCGGGAGCACGCTGGTCTTATGGAAATCCCAACTTCTTATACCTCTCTGTACTCTGATATTAATAAATCCTTATTTAGAATATGTATACAGAATTCTGCACGCTTAGCATGACCAATTCTATCTCTATTCTACCAAAGAATAAACAAAGTTCTTTCTATCAAATCGTTATCTCTTCTGCCCGAGCACGCGGAATTTTGTCTACTGAAGAATATAGACATTTCTTCTCTTCATTGTATGCATAAAACGGGAGAATTTTTTCTACTATCTGCTACTTTGTCTATTCTTCTGTAGACAAAACTCATTTCTATCGTGGTCATGCTAGGCCGGCTGTACCTAATAATTCCTTGACATTTTCGCATAAAACCCCCGAAGCTGTAGAGTTAGAGTTAGAATACTATCAAGAGGGTGGGAACAGCGTCCTACTATGTGCTATATCAAAAACCAATGATGAACAGTTGCTCTAGTGCGACCAATCATTGCCAGTATTATGAGGACATCCACTCGTCAGAATACCACATATCTTTGTAGGCAATACAACACGATGTCCATTATAATTTATAATTCAGACATCAAGGGCCGTACCACAAAAAAGATAAACACGCGTTCAACACGAATGCTACCAAAAATAATATGCACTTGTTTTAGCACTAACTTGTCTGAAACAAGTGTGTATAATTTTTGGTAGCATTCGCGTTTAACGCGTGTTTATTTTTTTTTGTGGTAAGGGTGCAAGTGTCCTCGTTGTAGCACCTAACACAAGACTCAAGCTTTACTTAAAACTAGTTTAAACCCATTTGATTGAAACTAAGGAATTTTATAATAGTTTAGATCAGTGGTGGGCAAACTTTCTTAATAGGGGGCCAGCAAGTTTATGCAATATCAGAGGAGGGCCAGAATTATAGGAAAATGCATTTTGTGTTGAAACTTTTAATCATATAAAAACATTACAGCATTACACACACTTGCACAAATGTTTCCAAAAGGACCGTCGGCGGGCCGGATTATATGCTTTCGCGGGCCGGAGCTGGCCCGCGGGCCGTACTTTGCCCATCACTGGTTTAGATTGACTATCAAAATAAAAGCTTTTACGATTGTGTGTTACAAAGTAACGTTGCCGATCGTCATTTGTTTGCCGGTAGCCATGTTCGTAATTCCGGCTTGCTAGGTATGCTGCTAATTACGTTAATGGCCGGAGCTGGGCCGCTGTTCCCATGGGCAGGTCAGCGGGCTGGTCGCCTGCGCAGGCGCAGTGTGTGACGCGCTGTGATTGATGCATGGGTGCGCGCGCGCATGTCGCTGTCAATTACGCGCACGCGCATCCATCACCGCGGCGACGACCACCGGCCGAGATGCCAAGTGTAGCAAACGCAAATTTTTGTATCTTCATGATGAGCCTTATTTGAAACGGTACTGCAATAGAAGACGGGCTGAGCGGAGCGGTTAATGCGAGACACAATAAATAACTAAATGTCAATAAAGCTTGATATAGCGTTCAGTGGCGAAGGGTGTAAGAGCCGGTACAATCAAATACTTTGTCATACCTCTTCGTTTATTCACTGTATTTACATATTTTGAATAGGCGAATAGGTATGTCGTAAAACGAAATTATTTACCTATAATTTTTTATAATTTTATTAAATTGTACCGGGTTCCCCACACCCTTCAAGATGCCGTTGTATGTACGTACGCGAAAGGAAGGTTACCTTTAATCTGAGTAATTTTGTTTTTGTTTTCCTTACTTTTCTAATATATGGCACGGCATGGCCATAGTAATTTTTTTTAAGTTAGTCTGGCACGCAGTTGTAAAAAGGTTTGCCATCCCTGATCCAGTAGGTACTCGGATATCTATGGTAGGTTCCCTAGTAGATACATAATTAAGTTGACTCAATAAAGCCCATGTTTTTGCGATTCAGTCTTGCTTGTCATGCGCCTCTAGCTCGTCATGCAGCGCGGGCGCATGTTCGCGTTCATTTGCGAAAAGCAAAAACGTGTCACGCGGCGCTCTGGCATAACGTATGCCACGCTGTGCGCACATAACGAGCAGCCAATGAGCATAGCTCGCACCTCCACCTGCACCATTCATTATTTAGAGAAAATGCCGCCATGCAGTCCAGTAGGAGATATGCTGTATCGTTCAGGAGTGCCTGCTGCATATGTCCATTCATAACATTACTGCCAGCAATAGTATTAAATTCGCAGTAGGTATAGATTTTTTTTTATTTGATAATAGGCTTGCGTTTAACCACCATCTCGCCTGATGTTAAACGATGATGCGGTCTACGATGAAGCACGCTTGCCTAGAAAAACCCGATTCACTCGTGACTTGAAAACACCTAGATTGTAACTGTCGGGGAACACTCGGGCAGCGCATTCCACTGTTTGGCGGTTTTCACAATTAAAGTTAGATAAAAGATATCAGGTAAATAAGATATTTAGAAACAACTGACACAGGCGGTATTTGATCCCGCAACCTCTGCCATACAGTGGCGCCACATGTTCCTACAAACACGGAATTCTGTTTAGACTTTTCCTCGCGGTGAGACTACTGAACATGGAACATTTGGATGTCAGCATTATGTATATTCCTCTCTGGTACTCCCATCCACTCTTTAAACTTCTTCTACTTCAAATATGTTGACTTCACGTTCGAAACGAGTCTCGTCTACAAAATATTGGCTGTTCCTTCGCGTATCTGTCACTACAGTTACACCTCGTTCTCTCGCACGTCGTGTCTCGCACCTCGCACCGCATCTACCGTGTTTTCATTTCATTCACTAGTTTTTCGTTGATTGTTTGAAGTAAAAGATGACAGCCGCATCATGTGTCGTGTCACGGGCTCACAGTTTGCACTAATTAATGATGTTACTGTCACCATCGTCGCGCTGTCTATACTCTTGAGATTAATAGTATTTTATTAGGAGTTGGTATTTTCTTATTCACAGAATAAAGCTTCCTCAAATCAGTCTTTGCAGTATTTATAAATAATATAAATATTAAGTAATTTCAAACATCGACTAGGTACTTGATAAAATTATTGTTTCTAAACACCTATCATCATAATTATATCTCCAGCCTGCGTAAAAGTATTAGCAGTCTCTTAGGCTCGTATTACAGAAAGACGCTCGAGCACAGATCTCTGCTTGAGCATACATTTAAAGCCATTTGATTGGTTGACATCTATGCTCAAGCAGAGATCTGTGCTCGAGTATCGTTCAGTAATACGAGGCTTAGTCTTAGTCAAGTTTTACCTATTTCTGAAAATAAAATAATAATTAATGATATAGAGCCATTTAATTAACTCCTCTTTAAACCAATTTATCGACGTAAATAATTATAAATTCTGTCAAATCTATAACAAGACTACAATAAAATTCTATAAACTGGATTCAATCTGTCATTAAGATAGGTACCTACCTAATCAATTTACAATTTATGTCAAAACATTATAATTTTACATGTTAATGTTACGCTAATTAGGTTTACTTATGTTAATAAGTGTTTTGCATATTAGATTATGAAATCGATTCATAATATGAGTTATGTATGTTTTGTCATTATTTAATAGAGATATCTCACTCAAATCTGGAGCACCCCGACTGGGAAACTACCTCCAGCTTACAGAATACCACAGCCAAATAATTCACAGCAAATCGTTGTACCTTCAACATTGGATTCAATTAATCCAATGTTGAAGGTACAACGATTTGGTGTAAGATTGAATTGAAGCTGTTAAATTTTTCTCTGTGTTGATTCTGATTAAAGAAACTCCCGAAGTGTCACTACATCAAGCGACACATGAATGTCATAAACAACGCAATACCAGCATGCCAAGCCGGTGACGTCACGCCCCGCGCGGACTGCTCTCAAGTCTCGTTGCAATTAACCAATTAACATCAATTAAACACTGCTGTCCATTGCCCGCTGAGGCTGCTGACCTAACACGAAACACTAATCCTATACTTGTCTATAAGCTCTATGAGTCAGGATATATGAAGGATTTTTGCATAACTAGTTAAAACAAAAATATTTTCTGCTGTATTTAATCATTGTTTTGTGATACACATAAAGGTGATTATCGTTTGGCATACAGGGAGTAAGTCTTGGTTTTCCTAAGCACGTAATAGTGGAATTAAATTGGGATAGAAGCGTTAAATGAGATGAGTTTCGGAGGCGGGCCAAGTTTTTGTGCCCCTGGGCCCCGTGCCCCGCGTGCCCCCGTGCCCCCCGGGCCCCGGCCGCTAGTGACGAGCAGCGACTGGCCATATAGCCAGTTATTATAATAAATAGATCTTAATTCGTAAATGGCTGCTGTCAAAATATATTTTATGTTCATTTGTTGAGTTATGAAATGGGAGCAGGATTTGATAAAAGTTGTCTGTTTAGATTAAATGTGTAACTTTCTGAGTAGGAGGTGAGAATATTGTGTGAAGTATATAGTGAATAGGTACGTTACTTCCGAGTAAGTACCTACAGTTTGCGACTAGCAGGCTTATTCGCTATGTCACAGCTCATGGTTTCAAGCATGCAGGCAAGATACATTCTGCAATCGCCGTCTCGACTATCCGATATTATTTATAACATCCATCGGAGAAGGCCTTGTAGCAGACCAACCATTGTTCTCAACAATTTGTTGTTTTTGACAATGATTGCACCATAAATACGTTTCTAACTATTATTACCAATGAAGTATAACTCTCGGTGACCACATCCCTAGCACAGCTAGCACGGTAGCGTCAAGTCATGCGCGGTAATGGCGGTCCCGAATTAATCGCCTCTAACATGCGCGCGCGCACCCCTCCCTCCGCCCGCGCCCCGCTCGTCACACTACCACCAAACACGCAGGTTCAGTAGACACACCACACACACCTTAGCCAACCACAACCAACTGCGGGACTCAAAGCGCTTTAAAACCTTGCCATTATCCCCCCTTATTCAATATCCTGGAAGAGGCCTGTGTCAAGCTGCAGCGGCTATCTGGAAGCAATACGGAAGGCAGAGAACCAAGCATAAGAACACAACTAACCAGTGTTTATGTAGCCGTACGTGGAAATAGCTTTTGAATATTATTTTACAAAATAATCGTTGTTAGCTGTAGAACTAAGGGTGAGTATAGACTAGAGCATTTTCTCGACCATTTCTGTGTGATGTAACGTTCTTACGAATGGTAAAATACAGGTAATAGAGCGGCTCGTTGTTCTGTTACAAGTAAATGCTTGTTGTTTTGTTACAAGTAAATATGCTCTAGTCTAGTTTATACTCACCATAAAACAAGCAGTGATAGCCTGGTTGTTTAACCATGTGCCTCCTACGGCGAATAGTACGAGCTCGATCCCGAGGCAAGCGCCGCTGACTTTTCGAAGTCATGTGCGTATTAGAAATTAAATATCACTTGCTATAACGGTGAAGGAAAACATCGTGAGGAAACCGACATACCTAAGAGTTCTCCATAAAATTCTTGAAAGTGTGTGAACCCGCACTTGGCCAGCGTGGTGGACTATGGCCTATCCCCTCTCATTATGAGAGGAGGCCCGTGCCCAGCAGTGGGACAGTTTAAAAACAGAACTGATATTATTCTATTATAGCTGTAGAACTTCTGGTGTTGCCTGCTCAGTACCCTGCGGCTACCGAGATTACGAAGATTACGGGCAATTATATCAAACTGCTGCGCTGTGAAGTTTTTTATCAAACATTGTTGAATAAATTAATTTTAGGAACCACTCATTGATTATATTATTATGAAAGTCATGCTTTTTATATGGTTCACGTAAAAAATATATAAAGGATTGCAGTAATTGAATTACGATGGCACAAGAGGGTAATTTTGGGTGTGATTTAATTAATGGTGTGATGATGACAGGAATTTTCCAGTCCATCGCCTCTGTATAAGTAGGTTTATGTGGTTTATAGCAATGTAAATGAAGATTTATGGGAACTGACATTGGTCAGGAATGTCGCGAAAAGGAACTTGACTTAAAATTAGTTTAGCACCACTCCATTACGTGTGCCGTCGAGCGTAACTGAACAACATAAGCAACACATTACATTGTAGCGTATAATTTGCAGACATCCATCAAAGTAATTTATCGCCCGATTACTGTTTAGTAATCATACCGAATCATGATATCGCAATGTTAACACAATATTCACTGTGAATTTATGCAGTTGAGACCTTGTTACCCTTTTTGACCGACTTCAAAAAGTAGGAGGTTATCAATTTGACTGTATTATCATTATTTTTTTATACGATATTATCTTCGCCAATTATGAACCAATTGTAATGGTTCTTTTTTCATTTAGTAGAAAGAGTCTGCGCGGTGGTTCCTTACAAGTTTTATTAGCTTTGGAACCGTATTTAGTTCACTTTTCTTTTGTTGACGACGTAATTTATTTAAAGCAAAATGGTATATGTAGGTTCGCTTACTGGAAACAAATGGGCGCTATTGCTACATTCGCGCGTGTTTATGTTACTCAAAATATAAAAATAAAAGAAACTTAAAAAGAAAGGTTAAAATCGCCTTCCAAAAGATCAGATCGGTACCGAATCAAAGGCAACGATTTCCAAAATTGTTTTACACATTATTGTAATCTTTTTGAAGGTGGTTCTAACTTTTTAAAGTTTTTTAGGATAGCTTTTCAGAAAATCTAAATATACTGATCAAACAGATTGGTTTCAGTTCTGTGATATATCGATGTTGACCAATCAATTTGCAGAGATAGATTTAAGGATGGCAAAACATCATTTGTCACAGAAACGTTTTCAAAACCAAATCATCTCACGGGTTTACATCACGAGTAATGTGCAAGTGTTGTGCAAGCGCATGTGGGCTGCGCGCGCGCACCGGACAATGATTTGTGCAAATTACATACTGGCAACACTGGCCGGTGTTGCCTTGTTTATGCTCTGCCTACAATCAGCGGAGGACCGGCATTCTTGACAAATTGCACTCGAGACCTATTTGTGGTCATGTGGAAGAATTGTGTTTTACTCAGATTTCGTAAAGGGAGATCACGTAAGTTGTAGTCCTAAGAATATGTGCCGATATCTTATAACTATAGCTTTGCTCCGCGGTTTCAACCAATGCTCGGCTTCTAAGGGGGTTCGTATTAGTAGATCATCAAACAAAATGCGTACCTACAAAATTCTATTCAATAGAAGTTATCTGATGACTAATTGCTTTGAAGGGTTTTCGTTTCTGAATCTATTGTTATTTCAAATAGGAGTTTTAATTGCATGCACGTTTCAGGATTGCTCAAATCTATTTTGTTTTATTAAAACGAAGTTTCTCGAAACGTTTGCTATAATTTCAAAAGTATTATTCACTTCCAAACTACTTAGTGTTAACCATATTTAGATGTAGTATTTTGTCCATGTTATTACTGCTTAGTTCAAAGCACTCGTAATAAAGACGCCAACACACGGCTGATGCCCCTCTGCCACGTAATCCCATCACAGAACGTTTGACTAAACCTAAGCCGTGAACTGAGAGGTCAATCGGAGGTCACTGTCAACCGAGCTCAACAGTCTTATTAATTCTTTGACAAATAGACGTGTGACGTGTATAGACGTCAACGTGACGGTGGTGGGCGTCACGTGAATGGACGTCGTTAGAAATAAAGGAAGGTTCTTCTAGTATAATAAGTAAGAAATGGTAGTGTTTCAGATATGAAAGGTGAGTAGGGTAACCAACTTGTTACGTTGGGAATGTTGGACGGTTTCGGAATAGCTGAGTAGTTGAAATTAGATCTGGTAGATAATGCAGAATGTGGAAAATCAGGCACCGTGGTGCAATTAGGAGAGAACGAATGATATTATTCTGAGTAGTCAAAATCAGTGTTAATCTCGGTTGAAATTATTGTCACTCAGTAATAGAGATTATTTAATCAATATTTTTATTTATTGATTCCTTATCTCTATGGTATTGAGGCCACCCCTGCGTGGGCGCAGTGTTCGGAACTACTTTGTGACTGTCATTATAATTATTTTACGAGCGCTTATGATCGTGTTAGCTAATCGGAGCACTGCTTCATACCGCTCATAATGCTTCACGATACAAAGCGAAAGGACTCATTCAGAGGGTAAAGTTTTAAACGGTTTTAAACTGTTATTAGTACTCGCTGTGTCTATAAGTAGCTGTAATAAGGAGCATGATCGAGTTATCTCAAAACGCGGATTAAACGTGTACAATAAAGCTCAGCGAATGAATTGCCCCTAAACTGTTTTCTGTAGAAGTTAAAAGAAAAATTCTTTAGTTTTCAGTTTTCACACTGATTTATTTTCTTTGCGGACTTCAAGACAGTTGAATCAGTTCCTTGGGACACGTGGCACCTTTATTGTTTCTATGGATGTTTGGGCATCACACCTGATGATGCTTAAAATTCAAGTCTCGAACTAGATAGCCTCCGTATCCTGAATGATAACTCCTACAAACACTGGAACTCAAAACTATAATATCGGGTGTAAAAAGACCCTTAACGAAAACTAAAACCACATATTCTACCCATCAATACGATGATTTTTTTGTACTGGACCATAAGTGGGAACCGACTGGTTATGGAGATATTGAAGGTTAAAGTTTCAATATTTTTTTACGTTTTTCACGAAAACGGCACTGGGGCGGCAGCGGCGGGGTTCGGGGGCCGGAGCAGACCTATACTCCACTTCCCCGTCCCGTACAAATCAAAACACCCATAGGCACAGTCGGTAGCACGTAATTACAAAAAACAGCTGTTTTTTATACCTAAAAATAAAAGTCGTTTCCCAGCAATTATTTTTGCTCAAAGTTACTTAGTTACACGTACAGAATGCGTAGGTGTCGGCTTGGTGATGTGTCTTTTTACACCCTGTATGTAGGTACATATTATGTGCGTGAACATTATGCGCAATAAAGCGGAGCAGTTATCTGTGCCAATCAGGTCATCTAGTTGATCGATATGCACATAACTATGTGAACATATCTCACCATCGGCCGTCAACGTCATCTACTTCAGTAATGCGATGCACTAGAATGTTATTTTTTATTTTTACGATTACAACCACACATGATTCGTTTCTAATTTAAAATGGCTACCGACTCATTAAAGTTAAGTGTAACGTTGATACAAGATGTGAGACTATTCCGTCTCATTCTCACGGTGTGAGTCCCGTGGGCGGTCGGTCTCCTCCGCACTTTTTCTGAACATTATAATATGAAAAAGGAACAAGCCGCAGTGCGAACACTCCCAACAATTTTATTATCTCATTAGCGTGAAGAATGTCTTCATAAGTGTCGCCGGCCTCGGGACATCATTCATTACGCACACTAATGGCTTTAATAAAATCCTATATTTTCCCCTTTACCCCTGTATAACAATATTTCTTATCCATCAACTTGTACAGCGTACATTTCAACTTTTCCGCAGCTTATAACTTCATCGGTATGAACTTAACAATCGATGGATTATGAAAATTGCTTTTCGTTGTAGTATAAGTGAGTGCGGTGGTGCGCGAGCCATTACAGGGTGCCCTGCAGGCGTCATGCGCGGTGTGCGCCCGCGCCGGCTGCCTCCCCGGGGGTGTGCCACTGTGCATGCGCGGATAACATCTACTGCCAGTGTACAGCGTATTATTGGCACTCAGCGCATTGTTTATTGACGGTTACCGCGCACACCGAGACCAAAACACTGTAATTTATATTATAAGCAAATGTCTTCGGGCTTATTCGGATCACTACAACAAGCTTAAGTGTTTGTTTACCTCCCAGCGATCGCTACCAGTCCGATCATTACCATCGATTTGAATTAATAGCAGATTAAGCTCAAATCGATTATCGATAAGAAATTATCGCCATAGACGTGGATTTTATTCACCCATAAAATAGGAATTTAAACTATAAGCGCGCTGGGAATTGATTAATTCTAAAAAACCCGCTATTTAGTTCATTAATCGATGCTGTAAAATGTAAGGGCCTCATTGTAATTTTAATTAAATTCCTCCACAGATAATTCACATTGCTCGATCGGAGTTGAATAATAAAATTTAGTAACGCATGCGCATGCGCAGTTGTTATTCAAACATGGCGTCTCTGTGGGATGTGAGATGTGATCTAATCAAATATTTGCGCGTTGCACAACGCCTCTCGGTTTGGACGAGATCATGATTCAAATAAATTGCTAAACCAAAAACAGTATAATTTGAGTGTTCCAAATAGCTGCGTAGTGAGGTTCACACGCTAGTGTTGCGCCGCGGGCGAGTGCGGGACACATCGATCATATCGACACGCCTGCGCCCGCGCAGCTCGTTCCGCAGCACTACACGGTTGTGCAACTGTCGCTGGCTCCACAACACAGACTATTATTTATGTCGCTCAGATAAACGCGTTTCAATTATATTATCTGTCATTGAGTACCGTCCGCGAACTTTTATAAGATGGCCGCTAGATAAATGCCGGGTAGTCGGTAATTGGAAATTGATATTACTATTTTGATTACAAACTCGTATTGAAACAAGATCGTATCGGCAACTTATCTCAACGACTCCAATGAGTTCGTTTCGCATTAGTAAAAGGATTATCGAAGGCAGACTATAAATCTGTCGCTGTGATTGTCATAATATTGGCTCCGTTCATTTTTGTGTGAGCGGGCTCGCTCCGCTCCGCTCGGCCGGCACGTTTGATTAGTTGTACCGGTTTGCCAATTTAGTGGAATATATTTTATATACCGTATCGCTGAGCGCCTGATTGAGCGAGATTATTTTTGATTAATCTAATTTCGCATTAAATCTACTGCCGGATTAGCTGCCGATACTAAGATACCTACGTTTATTTATTTTATTTTGATTTAAGAACGTGCTGCTGGATTTTTAGTGAGTAGGCGGATAAGTGAGGACCGGATACACTACGGATGTTTTGCCGAATCGTGATAAAACACGATTCCGTATGCAATGTGAACGTCCATCCATCATGACGTATCGTGTTTTTTGACGAATCGTGAATGACGGAACCTGTGTGAATGAGCCATCAATCATTACATGCGCTAGAGGAAACAGTGGTCTAATACTTATGTCTAAGACCACACAGTAGTCATTACCTATAGCGATGTCATAATAATAGTATTAAAAGCTCTATGATTATGTGTAACAACGCTATTATATTTCCTAACACTATTAATAACACTCAGTAGCTGGCGACATGTTTATCGCGACTCTACCGTCGCGCAGTAGAGCCTCTTTGTGCGTCGCATTGTAGAGTTCGTAGAAATACATATTTCACGCTTAATTCCATGCGTTGAGAGAGAGATTTATAGAGCTGGTAGAGATCGGTAGAGCCGACTTTAGCGCTTTTATGGAATTTAAATACTTTTATCAACAAATAGTTTGTGGTGGCTGTCTGTAGTTTATGGAGTCACATTAATTATTGAATTTCTCAATGTTTCTTGTTGTTACTAATATTTCTCTAACCGTGACAGATCACTAAAGTTATGTAGAATACGGTAAAGATTTTATGTAATATTCTTTTTATCCGACTACAGCAAAGTTAAAAGGAAAGGTTATGAGTTTAGTAGTATATTATGTATGTAATTTGTATTGTTTGTAGGTATTTAAGTATGTTCCACCGTAGCGCCTAAACTACTCATTTGATTTTGATGTACGAGGTGTCAATCGATTCGTTATTTTAGTCCGAGTAACATATTATAAGATTATGAAAAAAACCAACATGGCGGATTTAAGTCGCCATTATGTAAAGTCGTAATCTCTTTTTTACTTGTTTTCTTAAATATTTCTGAATATTTATGTTATCTCATGTAGTTCTTAGCAAAGATAGACCCATAGGCAGGTACATCAGACGGAGGGGCAGCCTCCTCCTCAGATGACAGATCAATCTAGGATGACTTCTGTTCAGTAGTAGATGACAGCATATATTCAACTAATAAATGATAATAATAAATAGTTTCTGATAAATGTCGCCAAACGCTCATAAGAGGCGTAAAATTTTGAGTGAACCGAGCGGGTCGCGGTAGCTCAGTTGGTTCAGAGCAAAGCCACGGTTCGGCCGAGGTCACGGGTTTAAATCCCGCAAAATTCGATTTTTGAGAAATCTCTTAAATATTTAATAACTTAATAAATTATGATATTTATTACATACAACTCATAATATAATCATTAAGTTTTAAGTAGGCACTGACAATGTAACTAAAAGTAATTATAAAATAAAAACAGAGGGTCCTTTTAAGTCTTCACAGACTTTTTAATGATCCCTCTGTAACACAGGGCGGCGCGTGCGCATCCCCGCCGCTGTGTGTGTTCATCACTTGATTGCTAATTGTAGTTAATTGCAACCGCTTTGTGTTCTGCGCCCGCGCAGGTACCACAAAGCAAGGGATAGAAAGATCATTTTTCACTTTATTTTTTCAAGTCAATGCAAAATTATCTTGATTTACGTCCTCATCAGTCCTATTTTTGGACATACAATATTATACAGGGTGGCAGGTTAAACAGTGGAAATATTTTAAGGGGTCATTGTACTCATCATTAGGAACAACTTTTACTATGGGACCAACCCTGATATCGCGAAAAAAAAATCAGCTGTTCCATACATTTTGTTGAGTTATGTGAACAAAAATGTATGGAACAGCTGATTTTTTTTTCGCGATATCAGGGTTGGTCCCATAGTAAAAGTTGTTCCTAATGATGAGTACAATTACCCCTTAAAATATTTCCACTGTTTAACCTGCCACCCTGTATAGGCGCATTTAATGGAAATACAAATACTTACAAATCCATACATTTAAATAAATATAATATTTGAAAGTTTGTACAAATTTTCGTGTATTTCCATTAAATGAACGGAACCACATTTTCCTCTAGATGATTAAAACATAGGGTTTAAAGTATTAGTGAAGTTAAAAATGTTATACATCATTATCATTATGACCAGAATTAACGTAAAATATCTTAAACATTTACTAAACATTGTCATCACACAACCGCGGACCAATTCGTTCAATTCCCAACCTTCCAAAGCAACCACCCATCACGATTCCCAATTTGTCCCAATTCTACCATAAAATCCACTAACAGAGCTCTACCGGCTCTACATGCAGAACGAACTCTACAAATGGCTGAATTTCCACGGTATTAGGTGTCAACAGTTCGGGGAAGGCTTCTGTTTCGTGTTAGTGACGCGAGTGTCGGCGTGTAATCGCCGACGACGCGGGTCCGGCACGACGCCGTGACCGACACGCTCTACACGCTCTACGTAGAGTCGGAGAGGTCTATTAAACGCCGCGTTAAGGATCACCGGCTGTCGACACGACACGATTTTTTTGGTTTTGCAAGAGTTTCAATTTTTAGAACGCAGTAGGTAAGCAAGGCCCTGTTTATAAACTGTCCCACTGCTGGGCACGGGCCTCCTCTCATAATGAGAGGGGATAGGCCATAGTGCACCACGCTGTCAAGTGCGGGTTGGCAGACTTCACACACCTTCAAGTACTTTATGGAGAACTCTCAGGCATACAGGTTTCCTCACGATGTTTTCCTTCACCGTTAAAGCAAGTGATAATTAATTTTTAATACGCACATGACTTCGAAAAGTCAGCGGTGCGTGCCTCGGGATCGAACTCGAACCATTCGCCGTGGGAGGCATATGGTTAAACCACTAGACTATCACTGCATTATACATACGTACACATTATACATACGCAATAAAAATTCCCAATGCCATATTGGTCTATAAAAATAACAAGAAGATAAAATCGTGACATTAACAACGTATTGACTTTCAAATGACTGCAAACAAAATGATTGCAGTACAAACAAAGAGCGCGTTGATGTCTTTTGTACGTAAGTCAATACATTGCCCTACATTCTCTAGCATCCTGTTGTAAGTGCTGGCCCCCAAATAGTGGGGGGTGAGGGGGGGCGAGGGGGGTCACGGGCCGCTCTGTGGGGTGCTGCGGAGCCTTCGCTCTGTGCTTGCGTATCGTCGGATAGACAAGTCTCTAAAGTTGTTTTTCTCTATAATTAAACTCTTATAGTTAAACGGTATTACACGAGATTGAAAATGGATGATCTGTTTCTTTAAATCAGCTTTAAAATATACTTAATTGCATAAAAATTGCTGTGTTTACAATTAAATACAATTTTTTACAATAGATTTAAAGATTTATTGCTCCCGTGGACCAACGTAAAAGATCTCGAGTTCTATTCTTAGGATCCGTTTACATGTTGACACAGTCGGCTGACAATCACATGTTAACCAGTCGGCTGACTTTCACATGTTAACACAGTCGACTGACTTTCACATTTAATTTAATTTAATTTAATTTAATTTAATTTATTCAGACTACATGGGTCCACTGTGTTAGTAACAATTTTACTTAGCCTATGTTAGTACCTAATAACTAAAACGGAACGTGTGCGCTCAGCGAGCGCCCACACAAGCGGGCTGTCTGCCCGGTCAGCTATCGCGCGCAGTATGCCATTGGGGCTGACACGCAATCTTCGAAGCAGAGAAGCAGATTTCTTACGCCATAACGAGTCAAAACCGTCAGTGCGTGCCTCGGAGAACATGACTGAAGCGCTACAGAAGCGTGGCAGCCGCAGTAACACCCTGAACGCGTTGTTGTATTGGATACGCAGAGCATTGTAAGCCTTTTGGGTATATCTGAACCACAGGGCCCCCGAGTACAATGATGTGCAATACGCCTTAAAGAGGGTTATTTTAATTGCTACGGTACATCGATGGAACCTGCGGGCCAGCATGTTCGCTCGGACCGACAATGCTCTGCGCTCCCTCTCCATGTCCATATCGTCTGTCATCTTGTCTGTAATCAGATGCCCCAGGTATTTAAATTTATACACCCTTTCTATGGGGACCCCTTTAAGAAGTAGAGGAGGGATATCCGTGGGACATCTGGTCCCAGACCTGAAGACAATAAATTCAGTCTTTTTACTATTGTATACTAAACCATGTCTCTCAGCATACAACTCACACTCATAAAGCAACCTGCGAAGTGCACTAATCGAGGGAGCCAGCAGCACCATGTCGTCTGCGTAACTTAGATTATTAAAACACACGCCATCTACATAGCACCCGACATGCATGCTGCTGAGTCTCTCGATCAATGCATTCACGTACAGCCCGAAGAGTACAGGGGACGAAAGTCCTCCTTGTCTCACCCCGCACTCCGGTCTGCACGCCCCCGAAAGCTGTCCTGCCCATCTTACACGCGTCTCCTGATTGATGTACCAGTACTTAAGGAGAGATGCGAGCTCTGGTGGCAACGTTGTATCTTTTAGTTTTTCCCATAGTATATCGTAAGATACAAGGTCAAACGCCCTGGATAAATCAAGGAAAACCGCGTAGACAGGTGTTTGTCTATCCGTATAATACTTGACAGCGTGCTTCAAACTTACAATCGCAGACTCAGTTGACAAGCCAGTTCGAAATCCGAACTGGGCGTCATGGAGCCTGACATGCTTGTTTAGATACGAGTTGAGCACACTATCAAGTATCTTGGCTACAACAGTTGCCAGTGAAATAGGCCTGTAATTTGCACTATCCGATACATCTCCGGTTTTATTCTTAACAACTGGCACTACCAGAGTTCGCATCATATCAGGGGGCAGGTACGAGTGAGATATGCACAAGTTGAATAACAAGGCAAGCACTCGCGGCAAGTGTACCCCAGCATGCTGTAGATGCTCGATACTGAGCCCGTCGTGTCCTGGTGATTTCCCTCTACGCATATTTTTAATGATGTTTCTTACTTCTTTTGCCAGTACCACAGTTGACACCCCCACACCTTCGGACCCAGCATCGATAACCTTACATGGAGAGCCTAGTGGTGACTGTACCGTAAACTGCGCCTTAAACAACTCGGCGATATCCTTAGGGTTACAGACCGTGTCGATGCTCGTAGGTATACCAGGCCTTGGATTTAGTTTATTTGTGCTTTTCCAGAAACTTTTAAAGTCTGAATTAGCATAGTGTTTTGCTAACAAATCCATCCTCAGTTGTTCCTGATGGTTTTGACACCATTTTAGTTTACCTTTGAAAATTTTCCGTGATTTCACCATTGATTCATAAATGGGACCAGACGATGGTCTTCCATATTGGCACCACGTATTAAAGTCCTGCCTGGCATTCCTATGAGCCCCGCTCACATACCTGTTCCACCCAGCCACTGGTTTTTTACGCTCATTGCACATGTGCTTAGAAGTGGCAATAGCGTTTGTACATAAAATATCCACTACCTTCTTATATAAATCATTTATAATGTCCCTATGTGTTCCACAGTTACAATATGAACCACAACATTGTAGCAGCTCGGTATGCAGATCCAGATGCCTTAGTTCTGAATTACATAACGTTTCATAGGCTTTGCATTGGGTTACACTTCTATTTCCCCATATAATTTGATTACCCACTGGGTAATCTTTAGGTACAGACTGCTTAATCAAATCTAAATTGCAGGTAATAACTAAAGGAAAGTGGTCAGACCAGTAGACGTCATATTGAACGGAAACATCCGTTACTAAGTTTAAAGCCGCGCTTGTAACCACACAGTGGTCAAGCCAGCGTTTGCACCCATGAGCTTCACTGACAAATGTAAACGTGTCTGACGTCACCTGCAATTTACAACTATCTACGCATGTCCAGTCTTGTTCATTTGAAAAATCTAGAAGTTCATTATAGAAATGTTCACCTGGGTGCGCGTTAAAATCCCCAAGTATAAATACACTCTCAATACCGGTATCTTCAATTATAGCACTTAAAACTTTAAACATTGTCAGTTGACATTCACACGTTAACACGAACGGCCGATATTCACATGTCAACATAGTCAGCTGACATTTGTTACAGGCGTGATTTTTATGCAGTTAAATCTTAGTTTAGGTTAACTTGTTTTGTGTTATCTCTAAACTGACATGGTGTGACGGTGATCGTCGCTGCAGCCGATGGGCGGAGCCTATCGCTATACAGGGTGGCAGGTTAAACAGTAGAAATATTTTAAGGGGTCATTGTACTCATCATTATGAACGTCTTTTACTATGGGACCAATCCTGAAATCGCGAAAAAAAAATCAGCTGTTCCATACATTTTGTTTAGTTATGTGAACATAAATGTATGGAACAGCTGATTTTTTTTTCGCGAGTTCAGGTTTGGTCCCATAGTAAAAGTTGTTCATAATGATGAGTACAATGACCCCTTAAAGTATTTCCACTGTTTAACCTGCCACCCTGTATAAGCGGCGCTTGGTGGCCGCGCGCCGTCTTGATCCAGCGGCTGACCACCAGTTAAGTGCTCCAGCCACATTACCTGAAGACCTAAAGACCCGTATTGCCAGCGAACCACTCACCCCTGAGTTTCTAGTATTTTCTGTCTACCAAAGTGTGGTACCTACTATAATTGTTAAAGTAAAAAAATACATAGTGTTTTGTATAAAGGTGTTTGCTTTATTTTCCTACTCTAGTTAAAATAATCCTTCAGGTTATTTTGGTTCTATGGTTAGTTATAACCATTTAAGTTTAAAAAAGTGCAGTTAAGTAAGTATAAGTAATAATATTATTCAATAGGTAATAAATGTTTGTCTTGTACAATAAAATTATATGATTTCTTAGTTTTCTTATTGGTCTATCGGTAAAGTATCGGACACACGCGCGCTCGCCAGTACCGCGCTGGTCGCCGGTGTATGTAACTACCGCTATCTATAATTGAGATCAGCGCATGCGCACCGAGCTCTGCACTCGCGCATGCCACCACACAAACAACTACACTATGTCCACTCTTTACAACAGACACATTTAGTATTCCCAAAAGATCATTCTGATGACCCGCAGACGAGGAATACACTTGCCTGCTTATGCGCAGGTTCAAACTTTAGGTCACCAACGATCTTCTAGAATTTCTAGATGAGTGTTTCCGTGTTCCCTATTTAGAAGTATTCAGGAGGTTAAGCTAAGTAGCCACGAAAGGTGAAAGATTTGTCATTTTTTCATGACTTTTTTTCAAATAGTACCTACTCATTTTGAATAACCAGGTAAGTACTATTTAATTAAATTAATCAAGTAAATACTCTATTGAAAATACTGCTTCAAAATACTAGCAGATTGTATGACATGAAGTTATTAGTTTGTCCATGCATGAATTTCTACATATGTATCTTTTTTATTCAGTTGTAGCCAGTAAAGCATCATACACGTGGCTCGCACCCCATCATGTGGTGCGGAGCAGTGTGTATGAGACCTAGTAGTTAACTTTTTTGTAAATTAGCTTTATATCATATTACACAGTGTGTGAAATAAACCTTCTGTGCTCAACTGTTCGGTGTCTGACTCTTTGTCCGAAGCTCTTTAAATAGCTTTAATGCGGTTCAGAATTCCGGCGCGATCAGGAATAAAGAACAGCCTGCTTCGTGCTGCGGACACAAAGGAACAGTGCGTTACCTCGCCGCCTGTGTGTTACTATGTTGTGCGTCATTGTTCCGATGTGAAACGCATGCGCTCCGGGAAAGATTCGATAGTTCGTGACTAACTGTCACAATTACTGCCAAAACATGAAAAGAATCTGTAAGTGGCTTCAATTATGTTTTGTTTTTATTTGAATAGGTTGAAAATTATTTACGAAAGTTGCCGATATATGAAATGCAATACCTACCTTATTATTCATACTAACTGTGATCATTTTGCCAAAGAATATTCAACAAATTATTTCGTCATTAACTTTTTCTCCAAGCTGATTTAATTCTTGAAGCTTTTTATCTAAACTCAGAATTAAGGTATGAGTTAAATATAAGCTGTAATTGCTGCACCACTTAAACTAACCGACCACGTACGAAATATACTTAAAAAAATTAATCGTTACTTAAGCTCTTACTTATACTTTGACAAATATATAATTTCCTGGTATTGAGGCTAATAGCTAAATTGTTGGCCAAGATATCTAGCTAGATATAAATTGTGCCTGTGTCTGCTTATTGAATGATTACAGTATAATTCTCAATAAGTTAAAGCTAATTTAGAGCTAATTTTGTCTTATTTATTATTTTGTCTCAATTAGCTCAAATTGAGACAAAATTAGCGAAATTACTAAGATTGATAATATACATGACATACATATAAAATCACGCTTATTTCCCATGATACGTTAGTAGGATAATCATAAATGTTTCAAATCATATAATCCAGTTCCATATTTTATATAGCATTCACGATGTGGTACATTTACAGCAGTGATGAACATAAAATAGCTCTCATGTAAAGATAACAGAATAAGACAAATATCTGCTGAAAGTTATGAAAGGGCACAGTCACTGCTTGAAGTTTAACAGCTGTATCGACCTGGATATATTTGTGAGAAGATACTGAATTCTGTAACATGTTTTGAATCTGCATTAATCCTCACTGTTTCTGCAAACATTGTACGGTACGCAAATGAACAACAAATAACTCGTATTTGTATTATAATTTGAGTTCTTCGAACAAATCCGTGTGATTGAACTAGCCACACTAAGTATTGCTATGCGCGGGCGCACGTTACGATCGCTTTGTGGTGCCGCCGCATTAATCCGATTACCGTGAACACACACAGATAAAAACACGTAATTACTACACACACCATTACTAATTGTAGCTATACATACAAACATATAGGTTGTATGTGTTCTGAGAACCATCACACTTTGCCACGCCGATTTAACAATTAAAACGGAGTTTAAAGTGTAACAAAATTCATTTGGTTAACTCTTCGTAAAGTTACGGTTAATTACGATTTAAAGCCGTGAAGTTCGTTAAGGAATTTAGTTTCATTTCGTAATCGGTTCTGATTTGTACATTTGTATGGGAAATACCCGGAGGTACTCCATGGCTAGTCTCATTGCCACCAATCGCAGTGCAGATACATTGGTCATGGATCCCGTAAACTACTTAAATAAAAATTATCATTATCACTAGCCCTATTAGCAGCGCTAATAACACCAGACATAGGCACCACTCTTCATGCTATTATGACAGCCAAGGATGGCAGAAGGCCAATCCGTATCGTTTGCACGTGGCACACTATAAAGTCAAACTAGACTTTAAACTAGACCATTTACAGGCACTTTTGAATTGTCAAGAAATTATTAGTCTGTTTGTCCGTGAGTTGAAGCTAGTGCCCGTTCCAATACGTAGATTCCTATGGAAAAGAACGGACAAGAAACTCTATAGTCACTGCCTGCCTCATGAGAATGGCATGATCTTCAAGACTAGACCTTTAATTACAACCAATGTTTTCGTGCGGCCGTCACGTCGGCTCACCGAACCAGTACAGATTAAATTAGCCGTGATTCGTAGCAGACACATTAAAGTACCGATGGTATCTGGCTATCTCTCAATTGGCTAAACGGATCTGTAATGGCGGCCGTCAGTGGCAATGCGGTGCGGCCGGCGGAACTAAACGTATCAGTCCAAACAGCGCGATACCATCGCTCGTCAGTCTGTGTGTCATGCGCGACGTTCTCGGAAACTGTATTAATTGTCAGACTGCCGGAAATACAAGGTGAGTGAATCGCAAGGTGACACAGTGGATGATAAGCAGCAGGGTTAGCTGACACAATGTTAGAATTAATGACTTGTCAGTACATACAACATTTACAGGCTCTATGCACAGTATTTGTTAGATAGCTGTTCCTTCTAAATTGCTAATTATTCGCAATGGCTTCGGGTGTAATCCCATTCTCTTTATAATTGGATCGCCTTATTTTTGGCTCTGCACCACTTTGAAGGGTTAAATTACTAACATCCTAACTTTAGTTCCGAATTAAAGTTGAAAAAATATTTTCAAATATGAAACGTAAAAACCAATCTCACATACTTTCCAAGTAAAACAAGCCCGCTCAAGTACTTGTTCCCACAAGCTCCCTCGAGAGCGCGCTGCGCCCGCGCAGCCCAGCGCTGACTCAGCGGGAACCGGATTTACTTTTAAAACGCTATAACATTTTATAGTCGTGCGGTTTATTACTGATACGCAAGGTTTTCGCTCGCTCCACTCTTCGCTCGCTTCGTATATGTCATAAAAATTGACCATTACTTCACGCGACTACGAAGAAAAGAAATAAACAGTTTTATTGTCTTTAAAATACGGGTTATTGATTAAATTTAAAAGATCTCGATCTAGTTTTAGCGTATTATATGGTAGGCCATTAAACCGGAGTCAGGAACGAGGGATATAAAATAAATTGACATGTATTTGTGATCACATTTTTTTGCAGTAACCGTTTAATTAACTTTTATTGGTTTTCTTTATGTTTATTTTAAGTGATTATTTATTTTCGGCGACTTCACGAGCTTGTTCGGCGTATGTCCGCCGTCAGTGGTGATATAGAGCGTTATTACGCGACTGATTGTGGTCATTACCATATGCCGTCGGTCCGCTCTGAACATGTGGTTCTTACATCGTGTACCCACAGTTAATTGTTAATTTGTGTATCTTTTAGTGTTGTTGTAGTACGAGGCAATAATTTGCAGTGGATTGCTTGTTTTTATGGTTGATGGTCAATTGTTTCTTTTATTGTTAATTTTTAAGTTATTTCGTACTCGTCTGCTTGTTATGCCGCCTGTTGGGTGTGCACGCTAAAGAGATAACTTGTAACCGCCGTAATTTAATAAATATGAAGAGCGCAATACTCCAGACCCCGCGCAAAAAGGGACCCTGTGTATCCAAACTCGCCGACCTCCGCCTGAGCGTAATTTTATTGAGTGAAACTTGGTAAGACCCAAAAAGACCCCTCGGTATAATTTGCTACGGGCCAGCCCCGGATCTAGGGGGGGGCTAGCCGGGGCCCGTGCCCCGGGCGGCAAATTCAAGCTTGGTAGATGAATACACAGAGTAGTGTATTCGTCTACCAAGCGTAGTAATCGCAAAGAGCAGCGCAGACCGATCATTGTGGTGTTCTTAGGGGGAGGCCTATGTCCATCAGCATCAGTTGAGTGTTATAGCTGAAATTATGATGATAAAAGTAAAAATATTGTCGGGTGGTGTTTTGGTTGGTGTATTAAATAAATGACTAACGACAAATTAACTGTGTTTTTATTATGCGTACCAAATCACAATGTATTACATAGAGAGTTCAGACGCCATCTTGGCAACCAGCCTTCTTCTAGCTACTAGTGAGGTAACATCACAATAGTGATGTTACCTACTCATAACATCCTCCTTATTAGAAAAAGTTATTATTATAATTTTACAGCTTGAGACAGTTTACAACAATTGACTAAACTCTTAACCTTTGACAACAAAGACTTTAAGTACCTACCTAATACAAAATAAGACAGTTTGTTGAACTAAGTCTACTCTATCTGTATATATTCTAGACTATCACTAAATCAATCCGTCCTTCACAGTTATTGCTAAAATGTTTGCTTAGTCTAGTATACATTCTTATAAATCTAACCTTGTTGGTGGTTTTATGACTCTTCCACACCTAGTGCGCATTTCAACTTGAGTTGCAGGCTCTTCAATAGATGGTGCTACTGTATGAGAATAAGGAGATGTCTTGATATTTGGACTTCTTTGCAAAATATCTTGAGATGCCATTTGAGGTGACTGCAGAGGCTTCAAAATATGCTGTCTGTTTCTTCTTCCTATAAATCCATCTGACCCTTCAACAGTATATGACCTAGGCTGATCACATTTGGACCTTACTGTGCCTGTAATCCATGGAGTATCTGGCATTTTCTTAAAATAGACTTCATCTCCTTCTTGTAGTTCTGGTAATGATAATTTAGTCTTTCTGTCATAGTAATCCTTCATTTTATTTTTATTTTCTTTCTTAGTTTTCACATAGTCTTGAAAATTTACTGTTCTTGGTATTAAGTTTTTTGTGACTGTTGGTAATTGTGTTCTAAGTGAACGTGACATTAATAATTGTGCTGGAGATGGTAGATTTCCTCTAGGCGTATTCCTGAATTGAAGCAAAGCTAGATATGGATCTGTCCCTGATTCCTCTGACTTGGTAAGAAAACGTTTACATATCTTTACTGCCGACTCTACCAACCCATTTGACCTTGGTATGTAGGGACTTGACGTATTATGATGTATTCCCCATTCCCAAATAAAATTCTTGAACTCTGCCGAATTAAATGGTGGCCCATTGTCAGAGAATAACTCAACTGGAATACCATGTCTACTAAAGATACTTTTAAGACAAACAATTACTGTTTTGGCGTTAGTACTTGCCACTGTCATTAATTCAATATAATTTGAGTAATAATCTTGTACTACTATGTATTTTTTAGATTTATAATCCATAAAATCAACACCAACTTTTTCCCACGGAAGTAATGTAACATCATGTGGATGAAGTGGTTCTGGAGCATTTGAGCTTCTATGTGACAAGCAAATATGACACGACTCAACGATGTTTTTTATATCAGTAGACATAAATGGCCAAAATACATGTCCTCTAGCAAACGCTTTTGACCTTTCAATTCCCAGATGACCACTGTGTATTATTTTCAAAATTTCTGGTCTTAACTTTTTAGGTATAACTATACTGTTACTTCTGAAAATTAAATCATTTTCTGTATGTAAATCATATTTATACTGCCAATACTCATGCAGATCTTTGTGAATTTGAGTTTTATTTGATGGCCATCCTTCTTTACAGTATTTTTTCAAAATCTGCAGACTTTCATCCTCATTAGTGCCTTTTATTAACCACTGTAGACGTTCTGATGAGACTGGTAATGACTTAATCAGTAAATTGACATGAACAATAATATCATCATCTAATTCATCTGAACTTGTTTCAGAGAGCGCTGCTCTTGACAAGGTGTCAGCAATGTACATGTGACTACCTTTCTTGTAAACTACATTTAAACTATATTGTTGTATTTTCAACATCATTCTTTGGAGACGTGTTGGAACCTCGACTAAAGACTTTTTAAACAATGTTATTAAAGGAGCATGGTCTGTCTCTACAGTTACAGTTTGTCCATATATAAATTGATGAAACTTGATGCAGGCAAAAACTATTGAATAGAGTTCTTTCTCTATCTGAGCCATTTTTTGTTGTGTATCTGTTAAAGTTTTTGAAGCATAATATACTGGATGTTGATTTTGTAACAACACCGCTCCGACAGCACTCTTACTAGCATCACATTGTAGGACAATAGGATCATGAACATTAAAATGTGACAGCACTGGAACTTGACATATTAATTGCTTCAGATGACAAAATGTTGTTTCATGATTGGCAGTCCACTGCCAGTCAGTAGATTTTTTTAATAATTGGCGTAGAATTTCTGTCTCGCCTGCCATATTTTTAATAAAAGGACTTAAATAATTAAGTATGCCTAGAAATCTTTGTAAATCCTTTAGACAGGTAGGAGAGGGCATCTCTTTGATTGCTCTGACTTTGTCCGGATCAGCTGTGATTCCATCTGCTGAGAAAATATGACCCAGATATTTAACACTCTTCTTGGTGAATGAACATTTTTCTTTATTAAATTTAACATTATATTCCTTTGCTCTTTTAAATACTATATTAAGACGCTCATTATGCTCTTGTAATGTTTGACCGCTTACTAAAATATCATCGCTGTATACTGCCACCCCTGGTATGTCAGCAAAAATTTCAGTCATAATTCTGTGAAAATACTCAGGAGCACAGCTAACTCCATATGGAAGACGTTTAAAGCGGTATCGGCCAAAAGGAGTATTAAAAGTTGTGAGGTAGGAACTCTTCTCACTCAATTTACACATCCAAAATCCACTACTTGCATCCAAGGTGGAGTAAAATCTTGCACCAGCCACCTTGGCGCGGACCACATCTACTGATGGAATAGGATAATGAGTCCTCTTAATTGCCTGATTTAAATTACGGGGGTCTAGACATACCCTTAATTGACCATTTTTTTTTTCTATTAAGATTAAAGAACTCACCCATGCAGTAGGCTCTGTGACCTTGGTAATGACATCCATTTTTTCCATCTTCTCAAGTTCTTGTTGAAGTCTATGATGTAATGCAAATGGTATCTTCCTGGGAGCGTCGACTTTCGGTTGGACTTCCGGGTTTGTATTTATGTGGCACTCCCCAGGAAGGCACCCAAGACCGGTAAAAACAGAATTTGACTCATTTAGACTTATTTCAGAAGACAATTGACTAATATCACTTTCTGACATTTGCATGCTTGTAGTGTCTTCTACACAGAAAACCCTTTTAATTAGTCCAATTTCTGAGCAAGTCAGTTTACCTAATACAGTTGGAGAATTCACATTCGCAATTATAAAATTAATTTGTTTTGCCATATACAGGTCATTAAATTGAAATTTACATTCTAAGCTTTGTTGACCTAGTACCTCTAGACTATTACCAGTGTATGACTTAATTTTTACATCAGTTTTTGACAATAAATTTTTAATATTAAGATTATTATAAACACTTTTTGACATAATATTGACATCACTGCCTGTATCAATAATACAATTTATTTGTGAATTATTTATATATAAATTAATTGTCCATTCACTTGACAATGACTTGGATGACTGAATATGACCTATAAACAATTCATCTTGTTCAGACTGTACCTGTTGCATATTACTATCTGTCTGTACATATCTTATTGCCTTTGACTGAAATGACCGACAACAGACTGCAAAATGACCAACTTTTTCACATTTTTTGCACTTTACACCGAATGCTGGACACTTATAACGATGCACCTGACCACACCTTGTGCAAACTTCCTGTCTTGACAGCTGACTATATTGATTGACGTTCCTTGAGTTTGACTTAGATCTTGAGCGTGACTGACTCGTATTATACAAGACTGAACTTTGTTCTGCTGTCAATTCATCTGTTTGATGTCTGGAAGCAAGCATGGCCTTTGCCATCTCTAAGGCTTTATCAAGATCCAGTTTATCTTCAAGCAATAATTTTTCTCTGATATAGTTGTATTTTTGATGCATGTTACATATAAACATTACTTTTACCAGGCGCTCCTGCAGCTGTCCCGGTTCACAGCTTTGTGCCCTTAACTTCAAGGTGCACGCAAAATCGTCCAGGGTCTCACTTTCACCCTGTTTGTGTGTGAAGAAATTGTGGCATTCATAAGTGAGGTTTGCCTTTGGGGCAAAATGATTCTGAAACAGCTTTATAAGCTCGTCGTATGTAATGTTATCCTCGTCTTTTCCAAATGTATTGAATACATCCACGCCCTTTTCGCCAATAACATGTAGAAATAAAGCTACTTTTCTGTCATCACTCTCTTCACCCAAGCCAGACGCACGTAAATAAAACTTAAATGACTGCACCCATTTTTTCCATTGTTGAGCCAAGTTACCATTCATCACCATGGGCTGGGGACTGGGTATTCCAGAAAGTTTCTTGGGCTTTTGATTTTCATCAGACATGGCGCCGACTTTTTACACGAGGATTTTCACAATGACTATACGACACATAGATTTCGAACCCAATTCTGACACCATGTTTTGGTTGGTGTATTAAATAAATGACTAACGACAAATTAACTGTGTTTTTATTATGCGTACCAAATCACAATGTATTACATAGAGAGTTCAGACGCCATCTTGGCAACCAGCCTTCTTCTAGCTACTAGTGAGGTAACATCACAATAGTGATGTTACCTACTCATAACAGGTGGGGGCGGCATTTTTCAGTTTTTGCCCCGCCTCTAAATAATTCAAGATCCGAATAATTCAAGCGCTTGCTTAATCTGGCACTGGTTATACTGTTCTATTTGAGAAATAACAATCCAACAACGATAAACAGTTCTTGTAACGTAATCACTGCATGTTCTTTTCTTTAGAACAAACATTAGTATATCGTTACACTACATTGTCCGTCCGTCTGTATGTGTGTAACGTTCGCCCGCACTGAACTATCATGTTACACCGATTGACTTCATTAACTGACGGCAATATTGTCACCATAGAGATGTAGCATCACCATACATAAACTAGATAGAGACTGTAAAGGTGACGCCTTTTGTAGCACTTGCATGCATAAATCTGAAGAACAATGGCCATTTTGGACTAGGAAAAAACACAAATTCTTATAGCTATGACACCGTCACCAAAATGTAGTACCTACCTACATTGTTAATGTAATTATTGGATATGGCATCAGTTTATTTTTAAAAGACTAAGAAATTACCGAATCACCTTAAATGAAACAAGTCCCTTTTGTGACAGAACTATCACACACGCGGTACAATAGGGCTGCCATCCGTCCGGGGTTCCCCGGATTTGTCCTAGTTTAGAGGGCGTCCGGGGAGCGTCCGGTAGGGGTTTCCAAAAAGTGTCCGGGTGAAACGCGGACAGTTTTCGTGTCAGGGGAATCCTGATTGATTAAAAGCTAAGTAATAAATTAAAACAAATCTTAGTTAAAAATTCATTCGTAATCGTAAGTCAGTCAATTTATCGGGTGCGTCCGGGAAAAATACTCAATTTCACCAAAATGTCCGGGGTTTTTGATGATTTTGTTCGGCGTCGGCAATTTAGGTGATGGCAGCCCTAGGTACAACTTGAACAGAATGTATTGTACACCCGCGACGTTGACATACTCGTACATTAGCGGACGGTGTCGGGTTCGCGCCCAACACACGAGCATTTTACAAAGTACTTGATGACCAGCAAGATATTGTTGTTGGCAATGAAGAAATTTTAAATGTTTCCAAATAGTAAGACAAGCTCTTGAGTTAGGAATGGAGTCCTCACACTTTAACTCATCAAGATGAGACACAATTAAAATTATATGGTTAGGTGGCCGCAGAAGGCCGCTTGTTCATCTGTGAATTAAAATAAAATAACGTAATACCTACAACACGACTTTTACCCTTTTACCCAGCTTTTTAGAAGCCAATAATTGAGCGTTGGACTCAATATAGGAGCCAAAGTTGAGGGTTGACGTCGGAGTAACGCTTAACAGCTCAAGATGGTCAGTTATCGGTATAGACATCTCGAAAAGTAGGAGCCAGCTGGAATGGTCTCCTTTTGGCAGAGAACAGAGTTCGAGGTCATTGACGTTCCTCTTATTTTGATCACATTGTATGAGCTTTAAACTTGAACCTAAACTGAAATTCATAAAAAACCCAATCAAGCTAAGCCTACAGTAGTTCTTGTTACACTGACAAAACGAGATCATTTCTCATCACAAAAACATTTTGCATGAATATTGAATAGCCTTATGACTTCCAATTTTATAAGCTCCAGCTACCTCTGTGGTTAATGTTAAACCATTACTCGTAATATTATTAACTGTGCTGCTCTGCGGTGTACCAACAATGCAATTCGTTTGCGAGAGCGATCTGTAGCAGGCGAGCGGGCTGGGGGGCTGTGGGTGCCTGTGTACTACCTAGTGGCTGGGGAGGGGAGCTCGAAGGTCAGGCCATTACGTGCAAGCGGCCCATCGCGGGGAGTGGCCGGCCTCGGTGTACCTGTGGCCACCACTGGGTAGTCCGCAACCTTCAGAAGGCCCATTCGTGTAAAACTAATGACCTTTTTGGAACGAAGTTTCTTTACGCGGCTTGCGGTGGGAGTTGACTGGTAGAAATCGTCACGTAAGGAAAAGCGTTATGCCCTCTACATGCCACTTTCTTTCTCTTTCTGTCGCTTTCTATAATGTACGAGGCGTAAGGAACTTTGTTCCTGACAGGGGTCCTTCAACCACACACGTTTTTTTGCCTTCATGGCTGTAGAATCAGCCAGCACTGGACCGTATCACTATTTCACAGATGTAAGGCCCTTGAATACTAAATGTGGCAGAAAATTATAAATGAGCAGTAGTGTATCTTTACCCGTGCAAGAGAAGGGACCAACTTAGCGTGCATAAAGACTTGAGGGTCGATTCCGAATTTTTAGAATTTGTTTTGTTAGATCTATTACATCCAGCAACAGAGTCAATTTATTGGCACGTGCACTTTTTGCCCGCCATGGTAAGATTACATCAATGAAAATAATCACATAATCTGGAACTGGTTCTTCTGGCTGCGCGTGCGCGGTGTGGCAGGCTACCTACTCCTGCGCAGCCGCGGTCTGAACTGTGACCGATCGCCGCAGCCTTCGCCGCGCGCCCAGCGAGCTATCTGCGCTTTTTTGTTCGACTTCTTGTACTCGTGTGAACGATTCATTCTATTTTATTTAACCGACTGTGACGTAACAAGAGGTTTTATGGGTTTTCCAGTAGGTATGGTCTATTTATAATTATGTATGTCCGTTCTTTGAATCGTATTAGGTGAGAGTATGCGTATAGTTTTGCACCAACAAAATTCAGTCTCGTTGCAACATCGTCATCTCAAATGCAATTCCTCAAGTGGAAATGTCAATGACTGACAACCGATTATACGAACCACTTCTGAAACTGATGGTCCGACATGTTCTCGACCAACAAAAGACCATAAAATATGACAAACCCGCGACCGTCGTCGGCGGGACAAGCGGATACACAGCTCAAACTTATTAAACTTACGACAATCGATCACGGACCACGTTATAAATAAATCGCGAGAGTCCGCGTATCTTCGGCAGAGATCGGGCGCGTCCGGCGGCGTCGGGCGCGCTCGTGACCCTCGTCCGTCCGTCCGTCCGTCCGCAGTAATTGATTCCGACTTGTACGCTAAAACAATCGGGAGATATGTCGGAGCGCGCCAGCCATGCATCATGATAGGCATCTGGTGCGCGGCCGGACGGTCACTTATCAGATATTGATAGATTTAGCGTTGCGTTAAAAGCTTATCTACGTATTTATTATGAGTTTTGTCATTCTTATTTATTGAACAATAAAACATGATTGAATATTTGTTTTATCGCACGATCTAATAGTTACAAAACTGTTCGACAGTTGGCTGTCAATTGAACGTTATTGTTCTATACAGAGCACAAAATGGACTTATAAAGTAGAAAGCACCATTTATGTACGAAATAAAGGTAGCGGTGACACTTAATAGTGCCCGTTTAGATCCCGTAAAGATTAGGAGTATAAGGCTTCTGAACTGTTAGTGAAGGCAGCAGCTTCGATGCCCGGTTGATGCCCTTTGCGGTCTCATTACCGACGAACGTATTTCGTAACCGTTAGTATTTTGGTTCGTTGACGTTTATCGGTGCTTCGGCTGTATGATGCGTGTGAAACATAACAACTGTAAAAATGTTTTAAAGTGTAACAGGGATATAAAACGGGCAGTCCACGCAATAGCCGGCGCAGGTGATCAACGGTCAAAGTGTTTATTGCCACTAAATGTGGCGAGGTGTCATTAAAGTACCGAAATTATATCGGACGACATCGCACACCTAAATGTTACACAAATGTGGTGACGACACGATTGACGGAAATTGTGGGATCCTTAAGAAACTACAAGACATTTCTGTACCTAACATAGTTTATCAGATAACTTCTTTGCAAAATCTATACGCTCATTTCGAACCTATTTTTTTACCTATTATATTTTCCAACCTATTTGATAATGTAATTTCCTTCACAATTTAAGAGAAAGATCGTTTTGATTTCTGTTTTTGTTTGCGAACGTCTTCAAGTTAAAATCATGGAGCAGACAATTTCATTAGTGTAGCCGAATTATCAAAGATATCTCTCAAGTCTGTCCATCATGGCCACCGCACCATTTGCGCGGCATTTAACGTTGTTTCCTCCGCACTGAGTAGCTGCACCTCTCCCCTCCCTCTTCCCCCCCCCCCGCACCGCACCGCGTCGTAAACTGCACGACTTTACTCCTCAACCCGCCGATATGGACAATATTGTGATTGTCTCAGCTGTTACGAGATAAAATAAAAACGTTGAAGACATTTCAAAACGCCTTGTATGGCGGGTCGCCGGGATCGGAAACAAATTGGCTGAGAACTAAATATTGAATGAAGTGAGTGTTATACATAGTGAGGTTATGTCCGATGGAGGGAGTGTCAAGGACTGCGGTGAGTGGTGCTGGTGCTTTTATGTAGATCGGCGAGGAGAATGGGCCAAGATAAAATAACGAAGTTTAAGTTGCCGGTAACCGAGGGAAAAAGGCAAGATGATAACACAAGTACAACTATCGTAATATGGGTAAGGAAAAAAAACTCTTTACCAAAGATCGCGAGCAACGATAACTCTACTGCTGAACATAAACATCTCCCCAATTCCGTCATAAGTCCATAGCACTCGGAAAATATGAATTTCCGCCAGCTAGACCAATCAAATATTTCCTATAGGGCTATTCGCAGAAATAATTAATATAACAATGACTTGAAAGTCCTTTTTCGAGTAATCATATCTATTCATACAATTTACCAATTAATTGCTTCAAAGGTTATAATAACCTTTGAAGAAGAAAGAAGAATTAAAATCATTGAAGAGCGCTAATTAAAAGGTATTAAAACAAAATAAAATCACAAAACGATTACTTAAGACGACACAAAAGGGAGCCATCTGGGAATATAACTTGAAACAATTAAATATAACAATGTTAACGAACAACATCAGTCCGGCCACGTCGCGTTATCGAGCAACACTTAGCGAGGCAGCATGCGACGGCGACCTCCCGATAACTCCTCTCGTAAACCTCTCAAATAATACGACCACATTCCGGTGACACCGGTAACGTATGGGAGTACGACCCGCCGCGGGGTCACGCGCCGTAAATTCAATAACCGATTCTGAAATAATTGGGCAACACGACAGCGCGACACATCTCTTAAATGTTAATAATTTTATAACAATATCTCGCGAGTGCTCGCTGTGACGTTTACTTTATGGCTGCTGGTGTCAATAATGTATTTAAAGATCACGGGTTGAAGCCACCTTCAATAAACATACATCGGACTTGAGTATTGCATCAGTTGTAACCATTTGTCATACAGTTGACTTGGGACCGAATACTTGGGGTTTACAGAATGTTCCAAGTTCCAGTGTGTTTAATGATGGTGTGAATAAACATTTTAAGATTTCTTGTCGATTATGTCTTTTGTTATTGAAGTCAGGGGATTTTTTGCCGTGGCAGCTACTGCAGCTGGTGCTAATGTGACAAGGTCTATCTTTATGTCATTCGCGTCACTACAGTTTGTACTGTAGTTACAACTGTCTATTGTAGATCTCCTCACTCCACACCTTTTAGGTCGCCTTTGTCCACCATCAACCAGCTTAGCTCTGGTTCACTGACTGACGATCTACCTTCTTTGTTTATTTTAACAGCACCGATTACCTCGTTAGTTTTTGTGTATTCTCAAGTTCATAAGAGTCGAGACTGCTGTCCATCTTCATAAACCTGGGGAATAGAGCGAAAACTGATAGTTTTGTACAATGTCCAGCAATGTAGCCACAGACTTGCACTCGGCTTTGCCCGATCCGCGGCGGAAATGACCGAGCACTTCCAAGAACTGCCAACTAAGTGTTTATGGTAATGCGCGATATGCGCCCGCGCATACGGACGCGACTAAACGCGTAATTTGCTTAGAATGTTTTATACTTTGCGGGCATATTATGGGTGCATGCTAATGTTGTTTAGCGTGTAAACTGCAGAGGTCAGCACTGCGGGCTGCGGCGTGCCGGAGAACAATTTAACAACACTATCACCCTTATAATACCACAAAAAAGATATACACGTGTTAAACGCGAATGCTAACAAAAATAATACACACTTGTTTTAGACAAGTTACCTAGTGCTTAAACAAGTGCATATAATTTTTGGTAGCATTCGCGTTTAACGCGTGTCTATCTTTTTTGTGGTACGGTGGTGTGGTACGGTAGAGATTGATGAACTTATATCGCATTATCCTCGATTAAACTTAATTCTTGGACGAAGCCGATTCCACATCCAGTTACAATTTATATCCGAATCAGCACCAACCGAAGGAACCCCGCAGTATCTCAACATCCCAGCATCTCAATAGATTATCGGTTGCGCTGTAAATCTGCGCAGGCGTCAGCAGCATGAGCGCATGCGCGCGGCGTCACGCGCGCCCGCGCATACATCACCGCGCAGCCAACCACCGCACAGCACAGCACAACAGCACCACTCGCGTTTGATCGCATTACGCCTTTCATTACTATTGCCTATGATATATTTCATTAAACCAACGAATTTAAACAGTTTTCAACCCTATACAATAAGCTAAAGAGTCTAGTTTACATTGGTGCGTGTCACGGTATAAGTTATGGTGTTGCATGGTGTTCACGCGTTCCTGATTTACGTGTGCCGTGTGCGCAGGCGCAAGAAATAGCGCGCTCTCAAGCGCAACTGTTTAGATGTCGGGGGGATGGATTTACGTCGCGAAGGTGCGGATACTGTTTCGGATATCAAATAGATGGGCGCGGATAGTAAATTATTTGTTTGATTCGCTTTATTTATCTAGCGCAGTATTGATCTACGAATACTAAAAGATAGAGCATTGCGTTTGATGGGCTCATAAAGGTTTGAAAAGGTAACATTTAAGTGTCATAGGTATCACAGTTTGGGCGAAACTAAATTTATGTGTAATTGTGTACTCCACAGGTGGATCTAATTGATTGATACACAGAGATCTAATTGATTGATACATAATCGAGCGGTTTATGTTTGGGTATTCAATTCTATTTCTACTAAATCTTTGCAATATTTTACTAGATCTTAGCAGTTTCAGTCCTATTTGAGGTGAGGGTGCATGAAAATAGCTTCCCTAAGTACACTAGATGTTCGTGGGACGCTCCCTGGGCAGCCAGCCCCGCGACCACCTCGCTGATGGCTAGTATTGTTACCCCAGCCTGAGTTTCCTTGTACAGTTCGTGCCGACACGAGAGAACATTTGTGTAAATCTATCTATACTAATATTATAAAGAGGAAAGATTTTTTTGTTTGTTTGTTTGTACCGAATAGGCTCCGAAACTACGGGACCAATTTTAAAAATTCTTTCACTAATAGAAAGCTACATTATCACTGAGTAACATAGGCCACTTTTTATTCCGAAAAAATGCACAGTTCCTGTGGGACACGCGGACGAAGTCGCGGGCGAAGTGCTAGTCTAAAATAAAAGGTTTCCTCGGAACCGATGCAGTAATTTTCTAATACTTACGTATCCTGGATAACGTGAGTGAGTTCTCGCGCCGCGTGTGCACTGTCTTCAATCACTGGTTCGTGCTGAGTACGACAAGCTAGAAAGGACAGAAGTTCTAATCCTTCAAAAAGTACAGAATATCCTGCGTTCAAAAAACATCAAATGTACCTGTTACGATGCACCCTGCTTCTATTCTCGTGTCAGCAGAAACTTTACGAGAATATCCCATGACAACAGTATGACAACAGTCAGTAAGATAGGTCACTGCTTGCTGCTGATGGCACGCTGACAGAACAGGTGACAGAAAGATAAAAATATAGCACATAAGAGGCGTAGTCAAAGAGATTTGAAATTTCAACGTATGCGAGCGGGATACGGTAGCTCAGTTGGTTAGAGCGACGCCACGGTGCGGCAGAGGTTCAAATACCACCCATGTTAGTTGTTTTTGAAATCTGTTAAATATTTAATAGCAATAAGGTGATAGAAAATCCAATTAAATAGGTAACAGTGGTACTAGGAAGGGAGAAGCCTTATTACTACAGTTACGAACCCATTTGTATACATGTTTACGCTGCTTGACTTTCTATTATCAAATGTGAGATATAATGGGTCTTCTGTTCAAGTTTATGACGGCATGCGCCTGCGCAGTGTATCGGTGTCGGAACACGCGCGATGCTTGTCGGCCGACACTGGCGGCTTGTAGCGCGTCGCTTGTAACTCGTAGTGCGGGGCAGGATTAAGACCTTACGCCTGGGAGATGCGCTTGCTCGTGAGTCTACTGCAGGCTGCTAGGCTGTGTAACTTGCGATGTTAGGTTCAGACGAAAATATTTACTGTTACTGTCATATAAGTTCATATTAAAGCTACCTAATCTAATTGATTTTTAGCTAATTAATCTTCCTATAAAACAAAAACATCGTAAGGAAACATGTCCTCAACAAAAAAATCATAGTGACGTCCACCAACCCGTACTGGGCCCGCGTGGTGGACTGCGGCTCACTCCTTCCCACAGAGGAGACCGGTGTCCCAGCAGTGGGAACATTATAGGCTGATTATGCTATGCTTATGCTAACCTTCCTACTATTTAGGGGTTTTTCGATAAAAGTATTTTGTAACTTTCTTGGTTTTTATAAACAAAAACCGCGGCCACTTTACCTGCACCATTCATTGATCGGTTTTTCCGACCATTTACTTGAACATCGCCGGTACGCTACAAGCCCCTGGACCACAGTCACCGCAACATGGTCCACCTCCGTGCACGGTCACCACACGGTGGTCATTACCTCCTGCTACATTACCTGTGCCGTCTCGACCACTGACAGTGCTCCCAGCGGAGGATGCTTGTGGTCGGAGATGGCCACGGAATGCGTCTGCGCATACTGTTTAGAGATCCTTGGGCTAATGATAAGTCTCAACGCTTTAAGACCCTGTGAATATTTTTAAAATGTTGGTAGATTGTTATTTAGCTGGTCAGCCTACAAAAATATAAAAAGAGCAGTACTGCCTATCGTCAGATTAAAGATCAATACTTTCTACAGATTATTAAGTAGGAAGGTACGTAGTTTAAAAATGCAAAACGTCTAGATATATTAATTTATAGATTAAAGCTGTCTTCAGACTACGCTATACTATACAGCATTATAGCATATAGCTCATAGCACGACAATATCGCGCACCATACATTGTTATGGATACGTTCACACTGTGCTATACTATGCAGGTTGTCCCACGGCTATGCCACATGGAGGGAAAGTACTTTAAATATTTGAGATATGCAGTTTTGCTTCATGGAGAATTCACTTTATTTTTAAAATTAAGTAATACTGCATTCAAAGATTTTTTTAAAGTTGCTTGCTTCATCTGGGAATCGAACTGACCAAATGTGAAAAAAAAACATCTTGTATTTTTATGATGCAGATCGAAAGGGTTAATTGTCAGGATAAATACCTTCTAAGTAACATAATGGTATCCTAAATTAAGGGAACACCGTAATATTTTTACTTTTTTCAAATTTGCCTACTACTGTCTAGCAAGCTCATAGTAAAGATGCATTCAAATAGTGTTTTATTGCATTTATCATGCACTTATAAGGAAAATAGTGTAAAGAAGTACTTATTACTAAAATAATAATCAAAGGTATCTATGGAAATCGACACAAAAAGTTATTCTAATTAATTGTTTTCCTAAATTTAAATGTAAGTTTTCACCATGTTATTTTCATTTAAGATACTATGTTTTTAGAAGGAATTAATGCTTATAATTAACCCTTTAAATCGGCATCATAAAAATACAGGATGTTCATTTTTTCACATTTGGTCAGGTCGATTCCCAGATGAAGAAAGCAACTTTAAAAAAATCTTTGAATGTAGTATTACTTAATTTTAAAAATAAAGTGAAGTCTCTTTGTAGCAAAACTTCCTATCTCAAATATTTAAAGTACTTTCCCTCCATGTGGCATAGCCGTGGGACACCCTGTATAGTATGGCTTTGTATGGTGCGCTATACCATATAGTATAGCGTATTCTGAAGACAGCTTATCCGTTGTGATTACACGACAGGTGTGTTCAAGATGCACTCATTCAATTTTTTACCGCGAGCACTTTTGGGAGGACGCGCGGAAATCATCTCAGTGCTGTGATGCGCCTGCGCCGGTGGCCACCTGCGATGTTGTTATTAAGTCCTGCCACACATTGCGTTGATGTTACTGTAGCGGTTTCGTGAAACAAATTCCGGTACTTTTTGGCACACACCGGAGATTGAAAATACTTCGACACACCATTCAGTTTCTGAGAATAAGAGATGCTCTAAAATAATAATTATGTATGTCACTTTATTTTATATGTTTGAGTATTATACAGAACCCATTCTGCTTTAGTGCGGCCCACTCCTGCGCATCAGCAAAACAATGCGACTATATAAAGTGGTGTTTAGCGGTCACGTGAACATGGTCCGCACAGATTTGCTTTTTTACGCGAACTGATCGCTCGATTTAACTGATTACAGAACTTGCGGTATTTTAGTCAATGTTGCGAGTTTCTTGTTAATTCCGATAGTTATTTTGTTGCTGGGAACTTACAATTTATACGTGGAATTAGTTTAAATACATAACAGAACCCGGTATTATACGGACCGAGTGCAGTAGAATGTTAGCGAACATGCGCAGTACACGAGCCTGCGCCTGCGCTGCTTGGGTAATGTGTAAGTACCGCTTGTTGTTGGTAATGGGGGAATAATCTAATTGGTTCACAGTTCGCTGTCAGACGGGGAATTAATATTATACCTATGTTCAAAATACAAAAAACAGCATATAATAATCATAAAACATGTGAACATAAGTTTCAAAATAGAATGGCGAATTGTGAACAATTGATCAATTTATCTACAGTATCATGAGCAGATGAAAATGGTGTTACAACTTAGTTTTTTTTTTCGACTTGCCTTCTTGTCTACATTATGTTTCGTAAAATGCGCTTTCTATTACTAGCCCAGGGGGGTGATTCTCGCGGGTGATATATTGATATCGAATTCGATATATATCGCAACAAATGTCAAATGGTAGGGATTTTGACAGTTGTTGCAATATATTATATCGAATTCGATATCAATATCGAACCCGCGAGAATCACCCCCCAGTTCCGCGCTCCAAATATATAGCCCATTAGTTAGTAGTGCGTCGATGTGACAATGAAACATGTTCTGATTCTAATGCCTGCTGTGATGGCTGCAGTCACTCGTCAGCAGTCAGCAGTAAGAAGTATTTATACCTTCCGGGGCTGCCAACATTGCGCAGTGCGGGGCTGGAGCGGCGCAGGCGCAGGCAGCTGTCAAACTGTAAGTAATGCGTCGGTTAATTCAACATTTGTGTTTTATATTGACAGCGGAGGGAAGTGCGTGGTATTCATGTGGGGACTGTGTTCACGCTGATTTGGTTAATATTATGTACCTACCTGAAATGAGACCATAGGTATTTAAGATTCAAATAGTTGCAGATAGCTTGTGACATAAAAGTAAGTATTATTTGGCTAGTTTTAATAAGAAAATTGAACGTAAAATTAATGATAAGCCTGTTTTTATGAAGCCTACTAAAAATAACTATGATAGATAAGCCTGTAAAAACTGAAAATTCTAAGGGAAAATTCAGTTTAATACTTACCAAAAGCTTTGTTCGCGCCTATTTAATTCCTTGCCTTAACAATGAATGGTCAGTTAACTTCTTTACCTGTATCTAACTACGCAGTAATGTGGTCAACGCATTTATTTCAGAACAATCCGATCCCGCTATCTGGAATGACTAGTTCAATGGTAATACGGTGTAAATGCGCGTATTTCACTGAACAAGCGCGACACCGGCGCGGGCGCAGCTCTGAACTCTGCTCTAATGTATTCAGCGATGCGGTGCGTTCGCGCTCGTTATGCAACTGTAGTGGACACTCTGGTCACACTGTGGCGGGCGACTGCGGTCAGCGATTTGATAAAGCGAAGGTACTATGCGATCGCGATAAGAATAGGAACGTCAATGACCTCGAATACATGAGTCTTTTATTTACCAAATCTATTGTGATAGTTTGTTTAATACAAAACAGCTCAATTTTCAACACAAAACGTCACAATATGGTGCAAGGTCAGTCCTATTCTTATTGTGATCGCATAGTAAAGGTTTTTATTAGATCGCAGTAAAAAGTTACTTTATTGCACCATAATACATTACATTTTACAAGCTAAAGAAGTTGTATTTATTACTGGTTGAATGTGCAATAGAAGCCTTTATTTTGATTTATTAGACGATTATTACTGCTGCACTGCAGTACCTCTATCCATTATGACTGTAAAAAATACTTTGGTAATCCTAAATATGTATGTGTCAAGTGTTCCTAATAATGTCTTTCATATTAGTGATATACTGCAGCTATCAAACAGGTGTACAACTTGTCAGTATGACTTTTTTCTTGTTAATATTCGTGTCACAAACTTAATGAGAATAGCCTGCTAGTCACAGGGAATACTGCATGATTTATTGTTGACTTACGTACCACTTATTTCTTTTTCCTTCAAATTATCTGTGTCTCTTTGTTCCCTTTTCTTTATGTCCGTCTCTGCTTCTTTATAACCCGCTACCGCCCCTGCGGGTCCGATGCGCTTACGCAGTGTGAGCCGCGCGACGTCGCCTGCCCACATTTACATGCGCCTTGTTATTCACGCTCTCAGCGCGAGCGCCACATTTGTCACCCGCGGGCTGGAGGCCACTGCTTGCGATTAGCGATTCTACACATTGACTAAACATTAGAACGCCTTTTTGTTATTAAAAGTTAAGAGTTTTCAAAAACGGGGTTCAAGATCCGCAAAAGCATAACATAGCATAATCGGCCAATAACGTTCCCACTGCTGGGACACAGGCCTCCTCTGTGAGAGGGAGTGGGTCGTAGTCCACCACGCGGGCCCAGTGCGGGTTGGTGAACGTCACATGTCTTCGAATTTTTGGTTCTAGGACATGCCGGTTTCCTCAAAATGTTTTCCTTCACCGTTAAAGCAAGTGATAATTAATTTCTAATACGCACATGACTTCGAAAAGTCAGCGGTGCGTGCCTCGGGATCGAACTCGAACCATTCGCTGTGGGAGGCACATGGTTAAACCACTAGGCTATCACTGCTCGTTCCGCCCTGCAAGATCCGCCCGCGTCAGTAATTTTTGAAATCTCTAAGTATACCATGGTATACTAGGTATACCATGGTTTTGACATGTTTAAAATTAACAAACATATGGGTAGAACGCCTGTAATAACTAAATTATTACCGATGACTATTATCCTGTATTTCCGCGATTCAAGATTTCCATCTGATGATAAGTCTTCCAAATGTGGTCATTAAAACATGTTCCCAAGATCGCCCGTTAATGATAAGGGCATAATTATTTAAATAGTGTTGTCACATCTCGTCACTGCCCAAGAATTCGGAACTAAATTAGTCAGCAATTACGCGGAGTTTGTATGAGTGAGTAATAAATACTGAGTCGTTGATGATTCGAAGTGATCAATTACAGTAGCGCTGGCGATGTAATTGAGACCAAAATAGTGATGTGAATGTACTGCTAATTGTCGAGTATGACGGAGCGATCATCTTCGTATTACATGTTGTGAGGAAATATCTAGCACTTGATCGCATTGAGTAACTAGGCTGATATTAAAAAGTTAATGAGAGGAATGACGCTAGCGAATGGTTGTGAGTAATAATGTGTTACAAGCTTTGGTACGTTCAAGAAGGGAGGAGGACTTGTCATCATGTCTCTCCACCACTGAGCATGAGGTCATGAGCAGATGGTCGATGATCACTGCAAATGCCATTAAGGTTCAGGAAGGATATTACCATAAACACGATACTCGCTATGATTGTAGAGGACTACGAGATATCAAAATACGTAATTTAGTACGTTTTTATGGTATTTGCTATGAATTTGATATGAAATATTAAAGAGATTTCATTAAAGATTCGGAATTACATCTGATGCGAGCGGTGTACGGTAGCTCAGCTGGTTAGAGCGAGTGCGGTAGAGATCGCAGTCGCAGGTTCAAATCTTGTCATTGTTATTGAAATCTCTAAAATATTTATACAACGTGGCTTTAACATGTTTGAAATTCACAGTAAATACATGTACAAAACGCACCATTAGGCACCAAAAATCCTGTTCGGTACCAAAATACGTTCTAATAGTCGCTTTCCACCGCACGTGTTACCACCGCCCTAATACTCGTACGCTTATTGATAAACAGATGCAAGATTGAGATACGGTGCGGCGGCGCGGGCGCAGCCGGGGCGCGATCTACTGCGCCTGCGCGGTTCCCACAGCTCTGGTATTTGCTAGTCAAGTGTAACAATCGTACTGTAACGTATCGACCACTAATTATCACTCATTATACATGCGTATGCGCCTCTCGAGTTGGGCTGAGAACGCGGCCGCTGTGTGCTCTCGCGCGAGTGCGAGAAAAGAAACGTTTCGTCATAAAACGCTGTAATGTTTTCACAATTTGGCTGTTACTAAGCAGATGTTTTGTTCAAGTTGCATAGGCCATCACTTGTTGCGATGACGACAGTACCCTCTAGTATCCAGTAGGTACTATCGCCATCCGCCTGCCAGATATGATTGAATTATTTACCAAAAAGTTTGCTCATGTGATTGTTTCGAGCGGTTCATACTTCATACTAGGCACCTGCAAATGTTGTATAGTACGAGTAAACGAATTGTTATGACATATATGTAGCGAACCGTTTATAATCCACGTAGCTATTATGTAAAAATGAAATCGGTTGTAAGCGCACGAAGCGACGATATAAATTAAACTCGAAGTCCAGTGCGAATCGTTAATAACAATAAATTACCAGATAATATAAGCATTAATCAGGATTATGACATATCCTGGTTATGGTTACAAGTTAAAAGTAAAATAAACACCATTTCAACCACATTACGATCATGTGGATGATGACGTCATCAGCCAGACCTCGGTGCCGTAATTCGGAGCTGTCGAATACTTATTGATACAGTAATCGGATTATTCGACGAATTACCCGCGGGTTCTCACGCGGGGTGCGCGCGCGCAAGTCATGCGCCGTAATGATGCGCCGCCCAAGCATGCGCAGGGGACTTGATTGGACAGTATGTAACAAGGGTCAGAAGTGGCACACATATGATACAGTGTAAGAAGGAACAGTCTTGTTATGAATATATCGAAGTTCTTATCAGCAGATATCTGGTCCTAGGGAAGAGCAGTTATTGTTGTGTTTGTAGCTCCGAGTAGCCAGCCAGCGACCCCCAGCAACTGCCTGTGCTATATGATTAAGCAAAAGCACCAGTTGCTGCAGCAATTTTGTGAACTGTGGTTGAAATATTTACGGATTCCTCCTTCTGAACTTGTTTTTCGGTGTCCGCAGGTAGTAGTTCATTCACACATTATTATTTTAATTTATAAATAACTATAGTTGTGACCGCGGCTCTGCTCGGAATTCGGGAACAAAACGAACAAGTCGTAGGGTTTAATCCGCGGTGAAATCCTTTTTAATCTCATGTTCAGATCAGGAATTCGTATTAATTAGGAACTTGAAATATAGTAGAATGTTCCGCGGGAGACGGGGTTCATATATTTTTCTGCTAAAGAATTAAGTTACGTCGTGAGGTTTTGGGACTTAACTTCGTTAGTTACCTAATACTTAAAATTTTCTTTTTATTTTATTATTAAATATTTAAACATTTTTTTACCAACATATAAGTAATTTGGTTTAATAAAAGTTAATTGGGCGTAGAAGTTGGACGAATTTGATAGAAGTTTAAAAAAGTAAAAACTCTATTTTAACTTTTTTAACAACACTAATTTGTAATTTTACTGCAAAGATTATTGACTTTCTTTATTCATCCGTTAGCCTTTAGCGTTTCTATTTTATTATTATAAACCAATAGTTATTACAATCTTGATAAACTCATGCCAATAAAACGTAGCAATATCAATACATAATAAATTCATGAACGCATGTTGATTGGTGTAGTAACGCGAGCCGCGAACGCACCGCGTAATGAACACATTGCTACCACATCCAGTTATATGACACTAGGGCTGCCATCACCTAAATTAGTTTTAGTAATTTTTTATTTGAGTATTTTTCCCGGACGCCCTCGAAAAAAATATTTCATCAATCAGGATCATGACACAAAGGGTCCGGGTTTTACCCGGACACTTTCTGAAACCCCTACCGGACGCTCTCCGGTCGCCCTATAAACTAGGACAAATCCGGGTAACTCCGGACGGATGGCAGCCCTATATTATGACACGCGTGTTTTCAACTCGGCGCAACATTCGACACCCAATTACCGTGGTCCCGTACCTATAGTACCTATACATATTTATAAATAAATTATTGTCAGTAAACAAACACCCACTTTGTATTTACATATTAATATTAACTGGTAAAGGTCGAGTGCTGGACATAGGAGCTTCTAATGAGGGTTCCAAATAACGGGCGTATTGGCATCATCTCTATGATTTCCACATGAGTTGGTGTATGTAGTACCTACGTTGTTAATTAACGATGTTTCCATAGACATATTACCGCCTGGACGCTTTTGCCACGAACTGTCAGAAGGCCACAGTCTGCAACAAACATACCTAGGTAGTCTTGTCAGTTGTCAGTGACTTTGTGTTGGACAATGACAGCGCTCTAAGAATATGAGAAAATATACTTATACCACCCGCCCTCGTTTGTTTGTCGATCTAACTTTCATACAATTTTCACGAGTGACACGTTCCATGGGCCCTATGTCAATGGTTGCTAGCATGGGATTGCGTAGCCCTAGTCGCTAGACGCCACTCGATTCTTAAGTGTTAAATATTATTCGTATAATATATCTTTTACGTCGTCAACAAAAAAACAGACGATCCATTTCATGTCAAAATTCACACACCACAGAAATGAACCACAATATACCTTACTGCAGCATTAATGAGTAATATATTTAAACGATTTTAAAATATAATACTACTTTATGTACAATGTCATTTGAGTGTAGTGATTATTTCTAAATATTCATAGGACTGTAAACAAATATTCACTATACCTACATGTGTATATTTAATATAATTTCACGGATCAAATAATATTCTTAATATAATGCCACAAAATGATATTAAACGAAATATTTACCAACACAATATAGAGACAGATTTACAACGTATACATTAACATAATTAGGCACATAGAGCTGCTCCACCTCGCATTAACATTCATAAGTCCATAAATAGAGTGTAATGTGGTGACGCGTGGTAGAGCCCCATGTTTATTGACTCTACTTTATTTACAACTATAGATTTGCATCGTTTACATAAGCAGCGCATTATTTCGATTTTTGTAAACAGCTATAGGTAGAGTAGAGGCTGGTGCTGATGAAATTCCTAATGATATTAGTTTGTTGTTTATTTATTTGAATTGATTTCAATTTGTAGCGCGCACATGTTTGTAATAATTTCTTAAACATGTATTTAAATAATGTAATGTGCGCCGGCGCAAGGTTAATCGTTAGTTGTGTAATTATGTATGGAAAAGTACTTATTTATACGAATTTGGATAGTTGTAAGTAATATACCTACATAATATCTATTTATTCAGATACTTATATCACAAAATATGTTTCTAATAGATCGTAAACTAATAAATAATTCACATAAATGTTAGGAGAACGCATTTCTATTTAATAAATTTTCAAGTTGATATAATATTATTTTTGTCGAAGACAAGGAAGCGTGAAGGTTTGAATTTGAGGGTAGATAATAGTTGAACTGGAATATTATACTGAAGATTTCGAAACGTTCAAGAATAAAAAAAATCCAAATTTGGTATTTTTACCCGAGCCCGAAAGGAGTCGAATGTTTATTTTTTTATTTTTTATTAATTTCCGAAATTCAATACTTATCTACTTACCCGAATAAAATATATTTTTTTAGATTTCTAATACTACTAATTTCATGAGCTTTTTTATATTTTTTAAATATAGTTGAGTCCTCTGCTCAGCACTGCTATAGTATATTATATAGGTTTAGAAAAAATCTTTTATATCAAATTTCAGTTTTGTCGATTGAAACAACCTTCAATTACAACTCCGGTTGTGTAATTCGTTACCAAACAGAAGTTCAGTTAACTCGCAGAACGGTAGTATTTAATTGAAACTTATACATATTTAACTATCGGTGGCCGTCACATAACTCTCAGTCAATTTCCTCTCGTAACATAAGCTTCTCCACTAATGCCGAAATGTATACATTTAACAGTATTATATTTGACAGAGTGCAACCCGGGGCTCACTCACACATCGCAAGATTATTGAAATAGTTGTCCGGTTGCGCGACGGTTGTGCAACTTAGAGCTTGATCCCACTGGCGTTTGTTGGGCGTGCGCGTTCTTCTGACGTTTGACCAGCGCCGACGTTGCGCGCATGCGACGTGCTATTAATTATAGGTACCTAAGCATAATTGATTTCAAAAACCGACAGACGCAGGCGGGTCATGAATCCGCGATCTTTGCCGCACCGTGGCTCTTCCAACTAAGCTACCGCGTTTTACCCACGTCAGTCGCAATTTGGAATCTCTTTGATTTTTTTTCTTATTTTTTTTTATTCGATGATAGGCTTGCGCTTGACCGCCATCTCGCCTGATGTTAAGCGATGATGCGGTCTACGATGGAGCACGCTTGCCTAGAAGAAACCGATTCACTCGTGACTTGAAGACACCCAGATTGTAACTGTCGGGGAACACCCACTCGGGCAGCGCATTCCACTGCTTGGCGGTTTTCACAATGAAAGCTTCTTATGATTGCAATTTTCTGAATATTTTGAACGTCGTAGCGTCGACACTAGTCAAACGTCAGCGGACCGCGCACGCCAGACAGACGCCAGTGGGATCGAGCCCTTACGGTTGCCAGGCGGTCGCCGCCAGCCTGGATGATCATATTGTCTTGTAATCGTCGATTGACCTGATGAGCCGCCAGCGCCAGAGCGCCACATTCAGTTCACGCCCTCTCATCTCACACCTGTACGCTTCAGGGCTGCACGATGAAGAAATTGGTTTCATTAGGATTTAATTTTATTCTTGTGAAGTTTTTGCACCACTTTATCTATAAATGCAGTAAGAAAGAAATTAATGAATACATCGAAGTGCTTTTATGTACATACACAGGATTAGTTTTGAGACTTCAATATTAGTCAGATGGGTTGAGAATGAGTAATAGTTTCCATTTCTAAGGCAAGACATTCCATGACACAATCGCAATGCTCTTGATGACCAGATTTCCCTATATTGTCTATACTTCTATACCTACTAATATTATGAAGAGGAAAGTTTTTTTAGTTTGTACCCAATAGGCTCCGAAACTACTGGACCGATTTTTAAAATTCTTTCACCAATAGAAAGCTACCTTATCACTGAGTAACATAGGCTACTTTTTATCCCGAAAAATGCACAGTTCCTGTGGGACACGCAGATGAAGTCGCGGGCAAAGTGCTATCAGTTATAAATCTGAATATTGAGAGGCAGCCCTGTTACATTTAGAAGTCGTTAACACTTTATCAATAAATTGTCATCCTGCGGCAATGCTACAGTTTGATACACGCGGCAGTGGGGGGAGGGCACTGATTTATGCGCAGGCGACTGCTCCCAGATCAGTGTCATTAACGACGATTACACACGAATGTGCCCGAGCGCGGCCGAGCTAACTGTTGTTGTCGATAACGTAGTGTTATTGCTTACTGATCGAATTGATACACGATAATGAGATTACGTCCGCTGGGGTTAAGCGAGGCACGGGTCGGAATGCGGCCCCGCGTTATTGATGGCCAAATATGAATGTTAATCATGTTAATTCGTGTATTAACACTAGCGCGGCTAACGATGAGGAATGCTCACGTAGAAAAATAACCTCTGTAATATTATACGAAAAAACGTTTGTTACGAAAAAACAACTGACTTCAAGAAACACTCCAAGTTTTAGGTTCAGAAGTCGGTGGCTTCGGGTTTTGTTTGCTTTTTTGCCACCAACTTCCGAAACTAAAATTAATGAGACATTTACATTTTAGTAGTTTTTTAAAGTCATATTTGTTTTGTAAAAATCTTTTTTTTTTTTCTTTTTAGTACTTTATCCCGAGTTAGATTATTTACACGAATTTGTTCAACACTAAAACTTCTACAAAGTGTGTAGTACTGCATATTATATGCATAATTGCATATAACTCCGTGCATAGGAATGATTACGTACCTAATGTAGGTATTACTACTAAAACCTTTCTGAAAGTATGTCAATTACATTAGTGAAAGAAATCACCAAAATTGGTTTAGTAGTTATTGAGAAAATTGCGGATTTACAACCATACCTACATACATAAATACAAACGGGTCGAATACAGAACCTCCTTTTTTGAAGTCGGTTAGAAAAATATGAGTACAATCAGCCATGTATGGTAATTCGTTGGAATTATTTGTTAGTTTTATTAAATAACGCTATTTATAATTTAATTGTACTGATATAATGCTGCGATAGTGTGGAACAAGGCCGGTGACATAACGATGTAAGCGGAGACGATCCCCAAGTGTACGGAACTCGCTATCAGTGCAGATCATCTAAATCTGATAAGAACAGTTAAGGCCTCATTATTATGCCATAATTAATATAATTGTTTTCTGTGGTTACGTCCTAGAGCTCTTACGACAGTTTTCTTTATTTAATAATTCTAGAATGATGTTGCAAATAGGTACCTACCTGTTAGAATATAAACCCCCTTATATCGCCTCTTAACTTTAACCACTGATTAAATATCCCACTATCCTTATCATTTGTATGACAATGAATAGAGATGACATTGACATTTGACATAAAAGTTGTTTAATTTAATAATCGTCTTTAGATATGTATAGAGGAAAAATGTGTCCTACGCAATTCTTTTATTTCCTAATATTAATGTGAAGATAAGATTTTTTTTATTTATAGCTAATAGGATACAACAGTGGCAATGGTTGGTATGGACCAACCATTGCCACTGTTGTATCCTATTAGCTGTACCTAGTGACATTTCGTCATTGATAGGCAGGATCTATTGATGACGAAATCAAGTACATACAATATACATGCTTGAACAAATAAAAAAAATCTATAGCGGGCTGTTTTCCGCAACTCCACGACTAAGCGCGTATTTTGCGTGCAGTGGTAATGGACAAGGAACCTTTATTCGACCTAAAAAGAAAATAACACCTCATCGCGATCTGTCCGTTCTTTTACAAGCTTCGATGCTGTAGACAGACAAAGGCCTCAAATGTAGGTACTCTTAACACCCCTATTTTTTGCGTCGAGAGTTAAAAAGAAAATAATGCACAAAATCACATCGACTCCACCACCACGTCCGCTGGAGTACCAATAGCTCTGGTATGGCGGGTGTTCCACATTTGATTACACATAACAAACACGTGAGTATCGAGCGAGGGCTGCGGCTGCGCTTCGCTCGATACTCGGCAATTATGTTATTACGCGCATGCGCAGCACGGCACCGGCGCCGGCGCAGCCAGCGGTAGCGTGACCGCCGCGGATAGGGATGAGCAACATGATGTAGTCTGTATTATATTATTATGTATTTAGCTAACTTAGTATAACTATAGTGTCTGCACAGTTACCTACGGTTAATTATCAGGCTCGTGTGGTTGTATTGAACTTTAACCCTGTGTGTGTTGAGAAGACTAAAGCGGTCATGACATAATATAAGTATTATTACTTGCTATTTTTTTGAAAAAGCAGGACATCGAATGTGGGACATTCGTCCCGAGAAACATGAAGAGCTTTGGTTTTTAAAGTGTGAGAAGAAAATGTAACAAAAATGCATGAATGTAGCAGCATTTTAAAGGTGCAGCACGTGCAACGTCAGAGCATCAGAGATGGAGAGGCCAAGGATTACATTACTAACGGTTACAGCTGAGTGCCTTGACAACAATATAGACTTACAGGTGAACACACAGCTATTTACAAATAAGGAAATTGTTGAGGTCACGAGTTTATGACTGTGACAAAATTGTTTTAGATCAAAGATTAGATTTTATCTTTCTAGATTTCTAGATATTATTATCTAAGATCAGATTATTATCTTTCTAGATAGTGATCGCATCTATGTAAAAATGTTCTTGACATACTAATTGCATAATTTCGTCATTTAGTGCACGCGTTAGATGCAAATCATGCTGAAATTTTAGATCTAGGAAGAAATCTAATATGTAGATGACGCAAATAACAAGTTCAAAATCATTTCGGTAAAATTTTCGATAAAACCGCGCAAAATGATGGAAACATATTGGAAAACATTAATAAACATGTTGCGCTTGCGACATAACGATCGATAAAGTCCGCTCCAGACTGACGGTATCGGTCGTCAGTTATCTGACGTATGCGGTCCGTGCGTACACAAATAAATCACGCGGCTAAGCTTAAGTGACAGGACACCGAGCGGTACCGCGCGGTACTTTCACGGTGACCTTTAACTAATTCCCACTAATACAGTTATAACTTGTGCTGAGACAATCGCTTTAAATGAGACACACATTGTTTACAATGGCTTCATTCTGTGGCATGATCAATGGTTTGCGGCTAATTGAAATAAGTACTAAAAACAAAATGTTGCGAAAGAAAATTGCAGCAAAAATAATATAAATTGAAGTGCCTGTATTGTGAACATAAATGAATTAGGGCTTGTTACAAGATTTAGTTCCTTGACAGATACAGCAGCTTACTTAATTTACTACGGAACCCTAAAAGACAATCAAACGCAGAAATATATACCATAGATCACCTATAATATTCTCATTGTTCCACCTATAGAAATGTTTGTCATGATCATAAATAATTACTGCTGAACAAAGCAGCTATCAATTAAGATAATATACGCCCATCTGAAGCTAAACGTGCTTAATTAACAGTCGTTAATAATTATTAAATTATTATTTCCTAATACATCTACCAAGTATTCCTTAAATCAGTAACATGTTATTGATTACTCAAATATAGTGCAACTAAATACAACATAATGCTGAGAGGGCACATCACTAGTAACAACAATACACGCGGGGGCCGCTCCCGGGCAATTACCTACCAATTAATAGCTGCTTTCGCTTTTATACCATTATCTGTATTATTATCTCCACCGACACGATCAGCTTTGTTTTATACGTTTATAGCTTGCCTTAGATTTGGGTCTGTATTAAACGTTAGTAAATTATTAGTCTAACGTAAGCTAAAAGTTTTTGAATATCAACTTTAGTACCGCGGTTACGAACATCCAATGGCCAAGAGTCTCGACCAACACTCATGAAGCCATGAGGCTCTCGTTAGGTAGCTGGATCAAGGGAATTATATAGAAAGCATTTTTCTCCTCGATACGATGCTAAAGATCTGTACAATAAAATTCTCAGATAAAACAATTTCCAACATTCAAACAGATAGTATTTTGATTACAAAGCCTTGTTTAACGGTCGACCATTAAACTTAACTACATTACAACTACTAATACTATACTATAGCGTTCTACCGCGAATACCATCGCCCATAGTATTTCTGATATTAAGGTATAAACGTATAGTGGCTCCATAGTTACCGTAAGAGTGCATAGCCGGGGATTAAACTCACGACCGCGCGTAGCTCACCACTTGTGAAATCTAATAGGTAATGATGTGCATTCCAGAAACTATTATAATGTTTGATTCTAATTAAATACTGTTTACGAAAACAACCGCAGATTATAATTTAAGTTATAATATGTAGGTATATAATAATAGGTTCGTACTCAGGTACGGGTTAAGGTGTTGTTCTGAAATACTTAACTTAGATACTCAAAAGTCACTTCTCCTCCCCTTCCTCCTAGGTACCTCCTTCCTTCTCGTGCCGCGGTAGGTACAGCGAACGGCTTATATTTTACGATAATGAAACGGATAATATGATATCACAGTCCACTGCTTCAGATAGGTACGCCTCTCTAAAGTCAAACTAGTGTTGAACTGTTGATACATCCAGACTTCCACACCAGAATACTTCAGCTAGGAGGCCCGTATATCTGGATTTTAAGTGTTTTCAATAAATATTGATGCATCAATTACTTAAGGGCAAAAGACGTTAAGTTCCTCCAAGAGCGCGTGCTAGTGGAAATGCTCGTGAATAATTCGAGAAAATTAACCTCCACATAGCGGGCTGCAGCCAATGTCATGCGCATGCGACGCATCGCTCGTCGGCCATCACATCAGTCGTCCACCGCACACGACACGGAGCGGCCGTAAACATATTAAAATCGCCATCACGCAGAGAATTAGTGAGCCCCGCTAATTGAATGTTTAGCTTTACGGCGCGCACTCGTTTAATTGCAGCCAGCTCGGCGGCCTGCCTGCCCGTTGCAGCTTTATAGTGGCCCATGCCTCGTGGTTATTACTGGCCCAGCTTGGGAAGCTCGCCGGCAAAGGCGGCCGCTGAGCGTTAAATCTTTTAAGGATGGTGCTCTGCGCTCTCTGCCGGATTACTGCGGGCTCGTAAACCATTTTGTAATTATAATTAGGGTCGCTGTAGTGTTGTGTATTGTTCTATTTGTTTCTTTAAAAGCGGTAATGACTATATAGACAGGCAAGGTGTCGTCGCATTGGCGAGCGAGAACACAATCCTATTACAAACTTAAAAAGTATTAAACTTAGTTGCAACACACACGAAGCTTGCAATAGCAGATTATAATCTTAACAAGAATATTGGTAATATGAATATGTGTGCTGATTTTTGGTCAACAAAGATTACGCGTAAATATATTGAGAAAAACTAACTGCCAGGAACATTTTCAAATCTAATATCGATTTCGAATGTTTGAGCGCGTAAATAAGTTCAGTTGTGATCTCAGACAGCTCAGTACTAAATGTGCTAATGTTACCAATGTACGGCGCAGACGTACCTATAAGTACATCGGTACATTCGTTAAGGTGCGTGCACTCACTAAATAAGTACACACAGAAGGCCCATTTCAGGCTACTTTTTTATAAATAGACGCAACCTATAGAATGCTAGAGCAGTATCTATCCACAAGTTCCAGTCGTACGCTGGCTGCCTATAGCTTCATTATACAGCACTTGCACTGGATACACCGTTTTTTCACTCATAACATGTTGCAGTAAAAAGATTATCCTTCAGGGTTGACAGCAGCCATCTGCCCAAGGTCTTTCGCGGCGGTTATTTTATTGAAAGCATCCAAAACTTGTGAATTGTTGAATATTGGTTGCACTTTGTAGTCATGATACTCGTTGCTATAATGTGAGTCTAGTGTTACGTGGGCACGGGATGGTTGCGTGATTTTTCTATTTGTAGTAGAGTGAGAGACTCAGGTCTCAGTTGCCATATTTAACTATTTTCTTTGCGTCCAAATTCATTAACGTAATAGGCGTCGCGATATCTTCAAGTATCTCTCATATTTGATGCGTTTAAAGCGGGTGTGCTTGAGATTAAATGAGATTAAATTCGCAAATGGTATGAAGTAGACTTTCTGCATCACCCTTATTTCCTTCATGTTATAACAGCGCCATGACGGTTGCTATTAACGCCTCAATTAACCGACGTCGCGGACGAGAGTTATGCGTTCTCTCCTGATTTATTATTATTTATTCGTGCATGCAAATGTTCTGCCTCAACTGTATCTACATCGATTAAATTATGCAGTCAGATTGTTAGTGGCGCAGTTATTCGCCGGCTGATTTTTGCAACATTAATGAAGTCGGCTGAGTTGAGGTATGTCTGGGAATATAAAAAGCCTTCGCCGTCGGGGGATATTTGAATATCCTCTTCGATGTTTTTGAAGATAGCGGAGGGCGATCCACTTCCTGGTGTGTCGTGATATGGCTCGTTAGTGCTCACACACATAGCGAGTGTATCTATCAGTCGGCTGTTATCATTAGCTGAGTGTAACCGTTAAGCTGTGTCGGAGATCGTAGGAGATATAGCTAAGTCTGGTACGATAATCAGTGATCGTAAGGTTGTAATTCTTCTATTTATTTACCAATCATTTATTTTATTGTTATGAAACCGTACATAACTACTACATACTACACATTTTCTTTCACTCATAAAACACACAAAAATTATATTAATTTTGCTTTTTATAATTCGGTTGCTTTTCTTACAATAGAGTACCTACTTAGTTGCTGAAACCATTCTTCCAATGTTTTTTTCGACAGCTGATTTGTTCTATTTCCTACATTTCGTCCTTTGATCAAAGTTTTCATTTCGTAACTTGCTCAATAAAGCTTAATAAGGTTAATCATTTCCTCGTGGACGTTCAGTTTGCTCTGTTATCTCGGCTCTCACTAAACATAACCTAAATGGTAAATGTGTATTTAAAGTGGACCCCACAGTATATTGATCGCCACAGATTGCATTTCCTCTCTGTGATTAAACGTTCCTATAATAAATAGTGCGCTGCGTTAGTTGTGCTGCGCGGGCGCACGACGGCGGTACTTTATTGCTAATAACTAATAGACTGCTTCAATTAATACGTCTGCCGAGCGCTTCCTGCCCGCTGCAGCGTGGTGTTGCCATAATTTACGATATGTGAACATTTTGTTGATATTAAGAACAGTATAATGGGTTTTCTTAATTGGATTAGTAATTAGAATAGTTGTGTTTCGTTCGAGCCCGGATGTGTTACAATCTCTTATCTTACGCTGTTGGTATCTCCTACAGTATTTGAGTTGCGAATGCCAACAGTTGCTCGGTGTGAGGTGTAACATACCGATGTTCAGACACGTTTGATTCGATTGGAAGCTGGACGTCGCACGTCGCGTCGTTGAAAAAGTCAAAGAGGCTTAAATTGTCAGGCAACAGTAACAGACACACACGAGGGATCGTCTTCAGCAGTCATTAATATAACTTAGTGACCATACTTTTGTTTTATAGTCACATCTACATCAGAGTGCCTAGTGGGAGTTTTTCTAACATATTCGATCGCGTGAACGACTATCAACGACCAATCGAACATTCGGTCGATTAACGCAATGGTTTGCACAACTCGTCCTCAGCACTCTGATCATCTATTTATTGCTTGAAGAATAATTAGCTGCAGATGTAGCGACTGTAACTTATTGCTTATATAATTAATCAATTATAATTAACACAAAATCGTTTCGCCAGTGTTTGTGGAAAGCAGCGTGAATCACAGCGGCTAACAGCTCGGTGCGAAGCGAGCTTCATTGCTTACTGCTTAGTTACTTGACATCAGGTGGGATGATAGTGGGCTAATCGAAGACTATCTGATATAGTCGATCGATTAAGGCTCGTATGCATAATTCGCACACCTAGATCTAAAGAGAAAAAAAAAATTAAATTAAAGTAAAATTAACGCAGAATAGATTTATTTTTTCATTAAAGGTATATTTGGGGAGTTTAAAAATTGTCACAGTTCACAGTATAAATACCTATATAATAAAGTAGATCAGTTACTCGGCTCCTTTGTTAAAAATAGCGAGACACTTTAGACTCTGCTATACATATTAGTAAAGCATATAATAATAATGTGCAATCTCCGCACTGTCGCGCGGACATTACTCTGCCATTATTTACGATTACTATTCACTAGGAATTCATTACGTACCGAACAGTCACCCCTGGCAGCCCGCGGTCAGGGCTGCTCAAACCAAGACTAGGTGCATCGGAGTGTATCTTATTACTACTGCCAAAGAGTCGCTAAAGAAGTCGTTAAAAATTACAACAACAACATACAGGCATAGTAACTGTAGAGCCTAATGCTACGCTCATAGATTCTGTATAGATCTTAGTTTGAGAAAATCATGTGCCTATGTATTAAAACCTGGACCACAGAAAAATTAAAACACCACAATTTCTTGAAAATCTATTTAGCAATTAATCCGGGTCGGTAACAAAAATCTGAATAGGTATATCCGAAACTAGAAAAGCTAATGAAATAAAACACTGCCGATTACTTACTCGCCAGTGTATTTTAAATTATAATATTGTACCTCCGTCAGGCTCCATATGTTCACTTTGTCAGAACAGACAGAAAACAGTGAACCAATACAGTGTCAGACCAATCAACCATGGAGTAACATCAGCAGGTCCGTGCTTGCTAACCCTGGCTGCGTTGCTTCACATTCACATTCAAGCGCAGTCTTGATTTACGATTGTTTATACAATAACCATTTTATCTGAAGCTCAATTGATTTGTTTTGGACGCCACTCATCCGCGGCCGTGTTTAGAGTAAACACGTTGCGACACTGTCGACGGCTGTAGAGCCCTCTTGTGCCGCCTGCGCCTCTCCGAGCCCAGCTGTACCTCGAGTGTTGTGCCGTGTGTGGACATCGTCAAGTGCTGCCCACTGCCTCCGCCGCCCGTTAGCAATAATCCGATGTTTGACTGTTTGGTGCGCGAGCGCAGGCAGCGCACCTGCCAGGGGTGACACTTGACAGTCATTTTTTGTTTAGAATATGTTTACACTTGTGTGCCCATAATTCGTGACTTGCTGTTTGTAACATTTAAAGAGCTTTTACTGATAGCATCAGTGCGCTACCATCCACTTATAAGCACGGGTCCTCTCTTAAAACGATCTATAACCTAACAATAATCTCGCAGGTATTAAGAAGCCTGGAATGCTAAACCGTGACCTCGTTGGCTGCTATCTCCCCTCAGCATCATGTGAGAGCGTCTGTTGCGCTGTGTTTGAGCTAGCTATGTAAATCCTTTGGGTGCGTTCCTGCAGTTCGTACAATATAAACAGTTATCGGAGTTGTTATGATAATAGCACCGCATAATTCCATCACTATTCTGCCTAAGTTAGGCTATTTGTAAGCCTAGGCTAGGTACAGACTGATGCAAGGTGTGGCTATAAGATTGGGAACAGAGAAAGCTTTTGGAATAGCACGATTAGCCAGAGAAATGTATAAAATTAGAAGTGATATTCGTCTAGTAAGCCAAAGAGAAGTGGACGATGACGACACGAATAAATGAGAACCGAAGAATAAACTACCTATTGGAATGATGGAGATTTGAGAAAAACCATGCAAAAAGGTCGACCCTAGAGAACTTCGAATTTTGGTTGCGAGACATCCCTACGCGATGTCGGATGTATCCGAGTGTCCTCAAGCCCTGCACTAATGACTCCTGTCTGATTGAAGCGTCCCTCAGTGCGCGAGCGTGTAGTGTGTAGCCTACTGTGTGTGCCAACATGCACACAATGCACCGAGTCTCGCGACTGACATGCATCAACACTGGACACAACCATCCAAATGTTTTCATTCAACACAAGTAGCTTTGGAAAGAAACGCACTTCGATTGATAGTTGCCTTTATAATGAAAGGTCGCCATACTGTTAGGTTGGGTGTTTGTCACAGGGCCGCAGCCGCGCGGCATCGCGCACTAACAGAGGTGAGGTTAAGGAGTCGTCAGCAGCACGTCCCGACCCCTGACCCCGAGTCAGCACTTGTTCTGCGTGACCCCGGAACACATAAGATTCCCGCTAACAATTGATTGAAAACTATTAAAATTTTGATTTAGAACCTCTTTGTGCTCTCGTCAAGCGCGTCATAAACACGAACAATAATGTGCGCGCGTACGAGCCATCGTTAGCATTGCATATCATGAATAAGAACCAAATCTATCCAGCGTTTACGACGCACTTCTAAATAGATGCGCGGCTATTCAATTATACAGCTCGGCATCGCGCCGCATACAATATTTATATCCGTTTAAGAGTCGCATTGTGCCTGTACTATGAAAATGGCGATATAAACGGTAATACCGCCGGCCGCGGCTGCAGCCAGGCGAGATGCGCGCGCAGCTCCGCGTACGCCGCTCCGTTATTCAATTAACGCGCCTGACGTATGCGCGCGCATGCGCACCGCGCCCCGCTGCGCAGGCGATGCGTTTGTCACACGCTGTCCCAATCCGGCCATGGGACGACGCACCGTCACTGTTCCCACAGCTGAAACATAAAATGCGCATAAACCATAACAGCACTATTTGATATAATTGATTAAATTCTTCAATTACTGAGACTGCAGTGTGCATATGAATGAATACTTAAGACAAGGTTTCTTGCACAGTTTCACTATTATAATTATGTCTTCCGAATTTAATAATATACGAAGTGAGGCAGACCGCCAGTCTGGATTCTTCATTGGCATTTCTCAATGTTCGAAGTAGTTTCAACAGGCTCAGCAGCTATCAATTTGTTATAATAGGTATCTACATGTGATTCGTGGAAGCGCTGGTTGATTTGATTTGAAATCCTGTAGCAAGGATCAATAGCAAAAATACATAATTGCAATAACCCGCGCAACCACGTAACTTTTCATGTAATGGTTTGTATGACAAATAGAAATGTATGAGTATTAGATAAGTCAGGAGTAAGGCTGCGCGCTTCGCAGCAAGCAATAGCGATATATTTGCTGCTGTCGATAATATTACACCATTTGTAGCATTTTATATGCGCCTGCTGCTCGAGGATGCTGATTGCTGATACAGATAATATATATTTCGTAAAATTTGTATCAGCATTCGTTTTGTCATCATAAAATGTATAAAGATACTGCAATATTCATTTAGTTAAAGTTATTAAAGTATGCTTGTGGAAGCCAAGTGGTAGTTACATCGCGTAAAATATTAACTACACTGATGTCAGTCGCACCTGGCTCGCGTGGAGATGAGTCTGACGGGAGAATAGGTTGGGATGATGATAATGATTAGCTTAAAACCAATTTAGTATTGTTTCATTTTGATACCCCGAAGTTTGGCAAATAATTATAATAACAGGATGTGAACTATAATTTGGAAGATCCAGATTGTTGTTAAGATTAGGTAATAGACAATTGGACTACCTACGTGACTTTAAATATAAGATTATTAAAAATAATACTGCATTCTACATACAAGCTTACGCGAAAAAATGGCTTGGATAGGTTTTAAATACATATTTAAAATTAATCGTGTTTCTTGTTTGCAAGTTTTGCAACCTATAAAACTCGGAGATGTAACTTAAGGGATAAAAGAGGCATTTGAGCAAATATTTAGAATCCAAAGCTTTTATCACATTATTGGTGATCGCTGATTTCTCCGAGCGTATTAAAGTGTATCGGTGTTGATCTGCGATCGGTGTAGCGATCGGTGTGCGCCGGCGCAGGCTATGTATAATGTATGGCGGTGAGACGTGTCCATAGGTTTCACACGGACGCTCAATGGCGCTGTCGCCACGTTGTACCACTATAGCTTGCTTGTTATTGTGTCTGTACAGTCAACTATTGTAATATTATCTTGCTTTGATAGAGTTTCGAAACATGTGGGCATGAGGAGTGCAACCAGGACAACAGGTCATTTAGGAGCATCTAACAGAAGAAACAAGCAAAATACTATCTACAATACCTATCATTTGTAATACCTATAGCAGCATCTTCGACACTTTTGTAATTCGATTTTATTCGATCAACGATACTAATTTATGACGGTATAATAAACGAGTATGTTACAAAAATATCTCGTACCCCTTGATCAAAACTGTCAATAACACAAGCAAGCCCGCGTGCAAGAACACGTATCCCTCGACCACATCACACATAGTTGCTCCGCAGTTCAACAACTGGCATGTAACGACTTCACACAACGCTGCCGTTTACACGAGTATGCGACAATTGATCCCATCGCGACAGATAACGGAGACGGGACCCGGCACGACCGCGGGACGGGCACGGGACGTCCTCCCCACTTTTTGTCTCATATAATGTCATATTATGAAATGTAATGGTCGCAGTTCCTTGATACATTTTTATGGGATATATTTCAAGTTGTTTGTGGCGCACAAGAAGCGGCTGCCATGTCCATTGCGCTCGTTGCGTTTTTGTGATAATATGGACCGGACGACAATGTTGCCGCGGAATGGTGAGAAATGTTTATTGGAGTAGATTGGCCGATCTGTATCTCAGGCGAGGGTCGGTTGAGTGACGGAGCCTTTTTTTTTTTTTTTTTTTTTTTTTTTTGGATGGGAAATCATCAAATGACCCCCTCCGCTCTGGGCGGAGCGGAAGGGAGTGTCAGACTTGTACTGACTAAAACCCATCCATGTTCCTTCGTTGCCCGTTACGTTCCAGGGCTGCGGTGTCTCTTTCGAACAGTCCCGCAGCCGAGTGACGGAGCCTGGAGCTTGCTTATCTGCACTTGTGAAAATAAAATCAAGACTGTTTCTATTGGAGCAGAATATCTATGTAGGTCTAATTTGTAAAAGCTGTGTTCTCAAATCGATTGAAAACAATGGACCTAGAAGAGATTGACAAAAAAAAAAAGCTAGCTTAAATTCTGATTTTGTAGTAAAGAGTTAAAATGCTGTTTATTAAGTATGTTTGAAGGTCTTTTAACATCTATTAAAATTGAAACAAGTGGTCTACAACAAAAATCAGCAAACGTATCAAAAGGCAAAAAGTCGAGGTTAAAAATCATCTCATTGTGTATGTAAACAATCAGTAGCGTGGTATGCGCGGGAGCGGTGCGGCTGCGTGGCGGGCGCGGCGCGCGGCGTGCCGTATTATGCGCGCTATCAGCCGCTATCGGCGCGGTGCGCGGGCGCAGCGCAGGTGCAGGATGCGCATGCATTATGGATGCACAATAATGTTGACATTGTATTCAAATACCGCTTGTTTTATGAAAATGCTGCAAAATGCCAGATATTAACTGTTTGCTATTTGCTTTACAACTGCGGCCCTGTGTCACATTACATGCACTATGTACAGATCCTGACTTGGTCTACCTTTCCCGAAATTTAAAAATAAATCTTTTGTTAAAATCAATTGCTTATGATAGTATTTTGCCTGATGTCTTACTGATTGACCAATCGGAGCCTTTTCATGTACTCGTCGTTTTACTTACAAGTCGTTACAACATTTATTCAGCTTTATTCCGAAATCAAAGCTGGAGTTTACCTCAAGGGAGTATGTTAGGTCCGGTCCGGTATCCTTCATGTCGTATCCGCTCTACATCCCTAAGTTGCCAGAATTTAAAGACACAGACTAAGTTTTAACTTTACTTTAAATGTCGAATATTTTAGGGATTTCAGCATAGCATAGACAATCAGCGTATAGTGTTCCCGCTGCGGGAAACAGGCCTTCTCTCTGTGAGAGGGATCGGGGTCATGCGGTAGAATAATTTGAAATAGTCCGATAATATACCTACTAACTGAGTTTATTAACCACTGTAGGTACCCCGCGGTTTCACCCCCGTTGCTTTGCTCGGCTTCTAAGGGTCATAGTGTGATGTTAAATGTCCTATAATATTTTTCATGAATTTGACTGTCTTAATAATATACACAAATATCCGTCAGGTATTTCCACAGATAGTTCCATAGTGTTCAAACAAACTCTTCAGCTTTAGTATAGATACAAAAACATATAATTATTCGTTAATTTTGTAGACGAAAAGCAAAATTGTGCGAAGAGTGTGTACCTGCATGACCATCCACAGTTGGTCGCCTCTCGAGTTCCGTGTTGACGCTAGTTGTCCGCCGCGCCACGCTCCAATCGTGATATGTTTGCACACAAAACCAATATTTGACTTGATCTACATCCGCCAATGGATTGCTTGACAGACAAACATGGCGTATTTATACACACGACAAATAAACACAATCTGCTCATCGTTTTTTGTCAATAAAAATGAACCGGAGATCAAGTGGTTATGAGTTTAGTTTCTTAAGCCTGGCGAGGGGAATCCACAGCCGTGTTAGGTATTATATACCTCTCATAGGTACATACGGCTTATGTAAAGTGTCTTCATGTGAACATGTTCACTGTTATGCACATAGTAACCAAACGCGAGCCTATCTTGATGTTACATAAGTGGATAGCGCAATATATTCCACGCTTGAGTCCAAGTTCGAGTCCGGGTCGATGCCGCGCCGCATACGCTCGCGCTGATGACGCCGATAGCTAACACGAAACCCAATAAGCTACTAAGGGACAGCATACACTTGTACGCGTACATATAAAATAGTACCGTGACTGACTTACTGAATGACAGTTAACGCACAGCGGAAACCGGTGGACTTATAGGAAATATTCTTTGAGTAGGTATCTTAAAAGTGCACTAAGGAAGGATTTATTAAAATTCGACTACTAAAGGGGTGGTAGAGTTTGAATGAAGGAAATAACGATATTGTGCTGTTTCCCTATTCCCATGCGAATGGAGTCGCAGGCACAGCTAATCGCAAATATTAAGCCTGCTACTACACAGGTTCACTCGCAGCATACTATCACGCACCAGTTAAAAGAAAGTTTTGCCTCATTCCTTGAAACTGGTGAGTGTGTGTTTGCCCTAACAGTGACATCCTCGTGACTATATGCACTTGTAATCGCGTGCCGTGCGCATGCGACGCTCCCGCTAATGTGAGGAATAAGAGCAACACAAGGCTGCGGGGACATGGGCCACTAATACATGCAGCCTGCTACTGTCACTGCAGTATGTAAACTTGAGTATTAGTCGGCAATAAAAACACCAAACAAAGTAAAGTCTGTGTTTCAAAGCAACGTCAGTGAACCGCAATGAACTTAATCAGAAAGAAAATAAATGTCCCGTGACACAATATAATAAGAGACGAGAGCGTTTAATTTAATGAACAACTCATTTAAATCCCTCATCTCAATACTCGAGTAACGGCAACATAAACAACACTAATATCTCTTAAAGCCTTTGTACCAGACAATGTCCCTCTTCATTCAGCTGTACTTCCCAGTAATCCGCTCTATTGATGGTCTCCGTCCGGAGCCATTGATGCTGTCGCCCGCTATTGACGTCATTGCGGTGACAAATGCGCGTCACTTGTCATGCTTGTCGCCTGTCACGCGGGCGGCGGGAAGGCGGGGCGCGGACAGATCACAAACAAACGCCCACGCGGCTGCGCTAGCGCATCAATTACTGACGCAAAAGGTGCAGAAGGTGAAGTACATGATACGATTAGAAACTATTAAGTAGACTCGAAAAAATGTCGAATAAATAAATAATTAAGACACAAGGACTCGTTTGTTTGCATTCGTCCTTAGAACATAAACATGAGGGCTTTATACCTCATGTTTATGTTCTAAGGACGAATGCCATGTGATTTTAGTCCGTAGGATATACCCTCATCTTTTCACCTTCCCCATACTCCTTAGATTTCCCCCAGATCTAAGAGAATATTTACACAAAAACACACATTGTAGGTACTAAAGTATAATATTTTACTCGTACCTACTATGTTCACCAGTTCCCGCGTTGTTTCTGGTATAGTACTTCTTCACCACTTTGTCGTGTGACTCCAAGTATACCTGCAGACCTCACATTCCTTGAAATCGATACCCTGGCACCGGCACGCCACCGTATTGTAGTCGAAAGTTATCTCCTCAACACCACATTGCTTAGCAAATCACTGAAACTATACAACACAACACGATCTACAAATGTTTATGAAGAAAGTTACATTTACATACACACAATATTAAATTGCATAATCCTATAAGGCTAGGCAGAGATACTTACACTAACGAACTAAGCATTTCCACTGTGGTAGTATTCAGCCAGCATTAAACACTGGAACCCAAGCAGTTGCACTTAGAATCTCTGAACTAATGAATTAATTTTAACTGTACGGAGAAACGTCTTGTAAGATTTTCTCTAATTTTACAGCTGGGCAATCTGCCGACAGCGGCTAATGACTATAATTCAATAACCATAATAGTGTAAATCGTCAATCATCACGTTAAGTCAAACAATAAAGTTAGTCATAAACGCTTCCCTCCGTGCGCGTAATGAGCGACCTTTTACAGCTACACTGTACAGTAGTGAGGGGTAATGTTATTGATGCACGGATCCGTGCTCGCCGGATACGAGCCGGTGTAAAAGCTCATAATAGCCCTTGAAATTACGAGTGGATACGCAATAAAAAATATTACAATTCTGGAAAAATACGAAATGTGTTTGAGAATAAGAATGTAATTGGTATGATATGTTTGCCTAATATTAAGGGCCCGACCGAGCGACGATGGCTTGAATCTGATGTAGTATAGGGAAAGTAAGAGCAGAAGACAGGAGACTACTAGATTCGGCAGTTATAGCAACTGAGCAAGGCTGACTTTGACAAACTAGGTAAAACATAACTTTTAGATCTCTACAGTGATCGGTGTTCGGTTTAGTTTGGCGGCGAATGGTCCATTTTAATGGGCTGTAACTTTTTATCGATCTGTTGAATATCGTCTCGATAATGATTGATGTAATACTCTAATGAATGGACGGCTGCGTCTAATAGTTCGTTTGAAACAAATAAACGAATGAATTAAGTGGTCGCCATCTTGGGATGATGCAGTGCGTCGCTGTTTGATCGACAGATCGATTTGAGATAATATCAATACAACTTGAGAGATTATTTCTTTAATTGTTGTTATTACTTGTTTAAGAAGCTTCGTGTTTAATTGGTTTGTTGCGTGCGCCTTAGAGGAAACTTTTACCGTGTCGGGGAACATCCTGTCTGGTTCTTTTGTTGTTTATAATCTATCAGTCAATCAATCAGTTCAGTCTACCGCGGTGTAAGCTTAATGTCAGCCTCTCTCGCTCGCCTTTGTTGATGGCTACAAGTCGTAAATATATTATTTTTCTTTCTTCCTCTTTACCTCGTTGCGCTACCCTGCCCTGTTCTTCTTTTTCAGCTAACTGGGTTCAATGGTGGACTTGTATAACCATATGCTTTTAAAAATTATGAATATTATTTGTACGCTGCTTATCTCTGGCAAGTGAACTATTTCGGAGGACGAAGAGGTGTATTAATTGGCAAAGGTTCTTGCGACTCCAGTGTATCATGAATGATTTGTTGCCTGAGTACCTACTTGGTCAAAACATAGATTATATTCAATAGATTGATAAAATCGGATAAGAATGAGAAACATAAAACAGGTACCTGAGTACCTTTAATTTTTCTGAGAAAACTATTTTAGTCTAAGATAATATCTACATTGTATAGTTGAGAATATCACCTGTTATAGTGCTGCGTGCTTCTCCACAGTAGAGAGGCGCGCAGCGATCCGTTAAATGAGGATAATAATTATATTAATTGAAGCGTTTCGTTGTGATGCGGCGTGGTGCGTCTTGGTGTGCGCCGCCAGCAATCCATCGTGTGCGCACGTGATGCGCACACGCAACTTACACGCAGATAACACAAAAATGTTGGATGCCATTTATTTATTATAATATTACAGTAAATCATTGAAATCCTTAAATATTTTGCTTTCGAATATAACTGTCCTCTCAGAGTGCTAAAATAAGTAGCAGCATAACTTAAACCAGGTTTTCTTTAAATACACCGGCTCCATTCGTCAACATTGCCTGACGTGTCAGTGGGAGCCCTCCCGTGCGCACGCGATTTACGACCATTATCAAATTACAGAGTGACGTGCTCAATCTCATAATTACTGCTATGATACCAGTCATTACGCCTGTAACGCACAATAAATCGTACATCCACGAGACTCATGCGTCTGCGCAACGTATAATTGTCAATGTTGTGACGAGTCCCGCGGGCATCAAACGCTTTCACAAATCAATCTTGGACACCATAACTGAGCTTTACGACTTCCCGTGTACTAAGGCGCGGCCGCACAAAGTACTGCTGCGTAAGAGAATAACTTAGAGAAATATATTGATGTTATTAAACCGGCGATGGCTCGGCGGTGTGATGACGAGTCAGTTTGGTAGAACATGTTAAAGTTCAAGTAGACACGGTAAGGTTTCTCTCCTAATATGGAGGTATAAAATAAAACGCCGCTACGTGCGAGGAATGCTGAGAGTAACTGTTGGGGACTGAGACGTCGGGGCACATAGGGGGCTAGTTTATGTTACGAGCTGGCAATGTTGGCGCGCGGGCGACCGCTCACCACCTCCGAAGTGGTTAGTACCGCCTATGGACGCCTCAATTCTATGGGGATTACAGATGCGTTTCATCGTTGCACACTTCTCAGACATACTAACACCTATGTCATGATCGTGTAATTTATTTTGGTCTAGTCACCTGTCATGTCCCTCTGAAAGTTTATAAGTTAATCTGCCTTTTCAGGAAAATAACTGTTCCTACAATTCATTATGTCTCAGTGATTTATTTGATATCGATTACTTTGTATTATCCGGGAATCAGCTCTATATAGTTCTGGAGTTTCCTAAAAAAAAAAAATTCCTACTTCACATCATTTTGTAGATTTTCTATGTAGACCCTCATGCTGTAAATTCATTAGTTAATTTTACTGTTAACCAGTGTGACTATAATGTATATGCTTTCTTAATGTATTCTCTTCATTAACAACGATAATTGAGTCAGCTATAAGGGCTGCTACTGTTACATAATGAATGACTCAATTGGACATACTTGAGTTTAATATCGAATCGATGTAATGATGATTTTGATCCAAATCGACCATTAAAATATCGATGCGACTTGCCCAGCTCAATTCGAGTATAATATCGACTTGGAAATAATTGTCGAACGACGATCACAGCAGTGATTTGGTGATTGATGGCAGATGTCGATAATGTGTCAAACGTGTCAGATGTGATACAGTGAGCTGTAGTGATGTGCGGTGTCAGTAATAGTGATGTTAGTACTGTGCGCACATAAATCACAGCACTAGCCGGTACACGGCAGATTAGATACTGGTTATGGACACAATAGTGTCCAAATACTTTCGGAGCGATACTTTGTTTAATGGTTGTATTGTTTTGAACCGTTAACACAGGTCTTGGGATAGATTGTCGTGGACAAGTTGTGGCTTGTGCTGCGAATATAACTAAAAAACTATTACCTATTGCAATTTTGGAGATTGACGAAGATGGATTGTTGTGGTGTATGTTGTTAAACTAACTAAGCATTATTTTTCTTGTGATGTAGCTGGCAGATAACATGAAGATAGAAAAGCTTACGATGTATTATAATACGAGCATGATGGCATGATGTAGATACATATTCGACGCAGTGGCTGACAGAGTTGATGCGCGGCGTATCGCTGATTCGATTCCCGCACGAAACAAATGTTTCGAGTTCGGGTGTTTGTGCGTGTGAGATTAATGTTTGTACCCACCGTATCCTTTTATAGAAAAGAAACAAAAGAAACATGCATGCTGAAACCTGCGCGCGGCATGGTTTAGCAAATGTCATGATCATGATGTGGTACAAAGCAGCATTATACAGGGTGTCACGATAAGGGTATATCAATACAAACGGGGTGAAGAGTGTATCTGGTTAACAATCTCTACAGCTCAAAATAAATTACTTTGGAAATGTACAATTTTTTTTGTATTTCTACAGTTTATTAAATTTAAATCATAACAAACGTGTTACCGCACTACGAGGGTCATTATCCTGTCCTGTTTACTCTGTTTGATACGTAATAACTAGTAATAAGAGATACTCTGTGCGCCTGGTACCAACGCGCGTGCCGCATCACATGCCCTTCGGACAGGAATAAACAAACCGACAATCCTACCTATCAACCTATGTTATCCGATTCCTGCGCGCCTAGTACACGCGGAGCCGCGCTCTGCCCAGTCGCAGCCGACGGACCGTGCGGCGGGCGGTGGGCGGCGGGATCAAATGAACTGACTAATGTTTATTCCGTCCCGTGAAACTTGCTTCATCAGTCCAAAGCACTTTAATACCTAATTCTGCCGAAGCTTCTGTCTAACTAAGGTACCACTCACAAAAGCCACGCGTTCCAAAAAATCTGCCGGCGTAAGCTCCTGAGTGGGGCAGAAGTGGTATGGACGTTGGTGGTCTTAGCGCAGCACTTGCCATACCTCCATGGTTCGCAGCACCCATCACTAATGCAGCTCGACCTGTGCTACTGCGTGGATTACGTGTAAAATGATCTGGTACAGCGTCTTCAAATCCAGGATCCCTCCTGCTTGGCCGACCTTCCGATACATTCATGGAAAGAACAGGTCGCGTACAGACCTTGTACCATCAGGCTGAAACATGCTCTCGATGGTAGCTGCTGAAGTGCCAACGCTCAGCAACTGGTCTTCCGTCGATGAATCGCTGACGATACAGCTCTCGGGCAGCTTGCAGATTACCATCCGTTGCTCCAATACACACCAGCATTTCGTAATTTCGCTATTAGTTAAACTTGACGTAATTTTTACGACAATTTTATTGACAACGATCACAATCACAATCACAACTTCGCACAGAAACGGATAGAGAGCGACTGAAGCACAAGTACGTCAACACGAAGTCTGATATCCTAGTAATAAGGTAACTGTCCCAGTTGGTTTCGTAATAGGTAATTAAAAATTTCAAGAATAAAAAAACTCTGACCGACTAACACCAAACACGTCATATGTAGTAGGTACTCCAAGTCTCCGAGATACTAGCTGTGAACCACGACTGTCGACTCAGTTAAAATACTCCTCTCTTCCCTAGCTCATTTTTAAGAGCTGCCGCGTTGATAAACAAAACCGATAGGTGTCCACTTGTAAGTTGTAATTGTTTATTTAAGATTTATTATGTGATACACAAGTATCTACGTCAGTTGGGTATTGTATTGGAGGCGGAAATAAAAAAAGGCTTTGAGCATAAAACATCCCGCGTTTTGCTTAGGTCGGATATCGAACGCAAAAATAACGTCACAATAATCAGAAAAAATGCGACGTGCTTGCAACTAGCTGATTGACCCTAAATACCATTGTGTGTTTATTTACCTTTGATATTTGATCCATGTCTGCTATGTTTATGTAACATTATCCAAATTAGGGTTTCGTAAAGTTATTATTGTGCACCAACGCTCGCTGTCAGGACAACTTCCGTCACTCATGAAGTCCTAGTAGATACTTTTAACAACTTCTTTTGAATAAGTAGTTGGATACATTCGCGGCCTATTAAAATGCACGGATAATTAATTATTTTTAGTACCTGCCTACGATTGTGTTGTTCAAACAAATAATTACTACAGACGCGACACGTATTGTAAAACTGTGCTTCAGACTCTGGCCCACAAACAAAAGTAAACAAAGTGTGTTTAACTTCATACTTTATTTGTTTTTTTAACTTTACAGCGGTGACATTATGGCAAAACTACAAATACTACAATCAATGTAATCTTAAAAATAAAATAAAATTACGTGCAGAACCCTTTGCCATTGTTTGTACTAAGAGACGTAGTTATGAAAGATTTAAAGTAAACAGTACCAGGAGTAAATTGAAGAAATAGGATATGTTTCATTGAAGAATAGTTTATTGACCCTGATCAGCTGACTTGGTGCTAGTGATGTGTAGAATTCAATTAGAAAAAAATATTTTTAAGTTCAATGTATCATAACTTCATAATTTTGTAGGAAAAGGTATTAAAAAAATGTTGCCATGTAGTTTGTTATCACCTAGAGAGTCCGTGAATTTGATATTGTTATACCCTTTCGGTTACATCCTGTATAAGGTGCTATAAAAATATCTGCCACAGCTTTAATGGGAGGTAGTATTGTGTTTATAGATTACAATAGTGAAGAACTTTCGTACCCCGGAACAGTTAATTCAATTTGAGAAAATAAAGAAGTTAAATTAACATTGACTCTACTCTGCATAACGTGGTTCACAAATGTGTCGCTTCGTCAATGAAAACAACTGCTATCTCTTTCCATCTATTCTGTGAATGAAAACTGATATCAGCTGACTAGTTCGTCACTACCTAATCTACTAAAATTGATAAGTACTTTTTTTTTACTGAATATAAATATGACAAATAATCAATAATTTATCTTTACTATTGTAATCTATAAACACAATACTGTCTCCCATTGCAGCCGTGGCAGATATTTTTATAGCACCTTATATTTAGTTTTCTGGTGATTTATTTTCCATGTTCACTTGCTAAACATGCCTCGTATTAATGACACCAAAGACAATACGATGCACACGGGGGTTGTTACAAAACATTGTAGTTTTGATTCTGTATCTACCACCAGCTCGGCGGGCGGCGGGGCAGTCGCGATCTGTCCCGCGGCTCATTAATTACCAATGTTTACATAATTACTGCGTGTACTAGCCGCTGTTGAGTAATCACTGCTTATCTATTAGCTGTTGAGCAACAATCTGCTGACTATTGCTGCAATGCGTTTAATTACTACATAGTTATAATCTGAGAAGGTAACAATGTATGTGTTTTGATTGTGTAAGTAGCCTTTCACCACAGATTATCTTTCACGTTGTTTAATGGCTTGAATGTTTGTCTACAGCTCTATCTTGGCACAGGCGTTGAAATTGTCGCAACTCATCATTTATCGCATATACCTCCATCTAACAGTGTCCGCATTTCACGAACATAGTAATACTTGCTGTTGTAGCTAACAACACTGAAAGTTCTACGAAGGGACAGATCTCTACAATTCTTCAATTTGCACCACCTTGCTTCGTGTATTTCTTTATTTGCGCTGCCCGAGTGGATGTTCCCCACTAGTAGTCGCGAGTGAATCGGTTTCTTCTAGGCAAGCGTGCTCCATTGTAGACCGTATCATCGCTCACCATCAGGCGAGATGGCGGTTAAACGCAAGCCTGTTATTATATGTATAAAACAAAAATCTGAGAGCTGCTGCAAAGTTGTTTGCTGCTGTATGGGACTCACTGTGTGGTTGTGTAAGTAAACTAAAATCACGTAATTTTGTAATATCTTGTTACAATGCCGTGTCTCCGTTATCTCAGTGCACAATTAATTGCGGATACATTCCATGTTCTCCTACATTTGTACGGTCGCGGATACATTTGTCGCGCGCGATCAAAATATCCGCAATTACCCTGTGCTGTCATTGTGTAAGTCTGTGCAAACTGTGCACGTTGCACAGGGCACAGGGATTGGCTAACGCCGGTATAGATAGTGTTACACTTTTGCTGTTTGTATGCGGCGATCCGATTAGCATGAGCGTTTGGTGCGCTCTCGACAAACATAACAGATTAATGTTATTGCTGCGGGTATTAGCATACGCGAGAGATTCATGGTGACGTGAAGAGATTTTAAGAGTATGTCGTACATATTTTAAATGAGGAATTTCCACTCTTGATTTATGTCCTTTGTGACAACACGATTACGCCAATGACTTGGGGAATATTACAAATAGTATTAAAAGCTTGAGATTGGGTAGGTACCTACTGTGTTCGGTCACTCCCTTCCTCGTGTTTTAAAAGTATGTTTTAAAATCCTAGTACATACCTACTTTTCTGTAGATATTGGTTTATAATAAACCCGTATGCTTACATATTGCGCTGTCATACCTAGACTTTTCAATAACGTTCCAAATGGAACCAAGGATCTGATGGTGGACAACCGCACATTTTGTGAAACAAGACATTAGGTTTTTGATCACAATAGGTATCTGGTATGTGCAATCACAATAATATTTTAATTTGGCCAAAATATTACTTTAATTTACGACTCCATTACAAACTAAAGTGGCCGTGTACTGACACTGTCGATACATCCACTACGTGTTACATAGCATGCTAATTGTAGCGTGTGTCGCGCGTGACGCAATGGATCAGGAACAACAAGCTGATACACGTCGTCACAACACGGACGTCGTCACAACACGTCACGCTGAGATCCGTCACGACGTTGATGTAGCGCGAGCTGACACGTGTCAGCGAGGTTCAGAAACGTCACGTTTTCCATTACTATATCTATTTAATTGAAATATGACACGGTTTCGAGTTGTTCTCGCTGGTGTAGTGGCACCAGCGAGACTGCTAACCGTGGACTACCTACTGGGTGTGGTGCTCGGGTGGTTTTTCTATTAGGAAATTCTAAGTAGGAGCCTACATAGAGACCTTACCTTAACAATAATAATACTGTAAGTGTTGTGCGTGTTATAGCTGTAGATATTACCCACAGTATTAGTGATGTTTGTACGCTTGTGCTGAATGGTCGCGACTGCTACTTGATCTAAGACCCTAGTGCTGTACTATACCTAAAGCTCTATTTAAGATCATGAGTGACACAAATATTTGAGTTCCCCGTTGTTTACGCCGGACATATCGACACCCTCACAGTATCTACTAATGCACGGAGCGATGCGCGCGCGCAGCCGATGCCTATCTTAAAAGCTTCGCATCAGGCGCATGTTTTTTTGTCCGCCGTGTAGTGTGTTGCCTCACAGATGTATTGTGCTGTCTGCGCACTGCCACTCATCATATTTTGTTGTTTAATGGCGTCGGCGCTCTAATGGGGCTGCCGGCGCTCTCAGCTCGGTCTGAACTGTGCGAGTTGTGCTGGGTGAGAGTGAGCGCTTCAATTAATTACTAAAGTAGTTTAGTAGCTCAACTTTTAATAATAAAGTCATTTTTATAATTTCAATACCGTGAAGGCAAAAACTTTCTCTTTAATCAAACATTTTTTTTTCCTATAACAAAATTAAGTGCCCAGTAAGCTCAGGTAATATGTACCTATTACATATTGTCTTACCATTCGCAATTTTAGATTTCTAAGAATTCTCTATCAATTAAACGTCTCCGTTGAACTTGGAGATTTAAACCCAAAAACAATTATTTAACAGTCACATTTGTGACAACTTAACGACACAACCACCGAACAACTAGATAATCAGGCAGACATTAACAAACTATAATGGCAGCACCTCCCCTAAACTCTTTAACATTAACAAACTATAATGGCAGCACCTCCCCTAAACTCTTTAACATTAACAAACTATAATGGCAGCACCTCCCCTAAACTCTTTAACATTAACAAACTATAATGGCAGCACCTCCCCTAAACTCTTTAACATTAACAAACTATAATGGCAGCACCTCCCCTAAACTCTTTAACATTAACAAACTATAATGGCAGCACCTCCCCTAAACTCTTTAACATTAACAAACTATAATGGTAGCACCTCCCCTAAACTCTTTAACATTAACAAACTATAATGGCAGCACCTCCCCTAAACTCTTTAACATTAACAAACTATAATGGCAGCACCTCCCCTAAACTCTTTAACATTAACAAACGATAATGGCAGCACCTCCCCTAAACTCTTTAACATTAACAAACTATAATGGCAGCACCTCCCCTAAACTCTTTAACCTTGTTAACAGCGCGGCAACTTGTTCTCGTAATGAAATAGGAGCAGCGTGTAAAGATCCAACCCTTTTTTGTGTCAGTTCGGTAGCGTGCATTCCATCATAAACCATTTTTTACCCCCGCGGGGCTCAGGTAGGACCCTCGTCAAGTTCCCATGCATCGAGTGACGTCAGCTGACGCCGCGTATTGGGGTCGATGGTGTAATGAATGATGGTGTTCCATGATGGATGGCTCGTGTCTGCTGACCCCTTGCCCCGCAGATGGCGCGGTGATAACGAATACTATGCAAATGCTCGGAGCGGCGTGACGGATGGTTACATGGACTGCACAAAAGTAAGAGTGCTCGTATATCATTAGTAATGGGTGTTGGTTTTGCTACATTTCTGATAAATGGAGTAAGTTCATTTCTAAATGTTGTGTTCTGGCTTGGAATCCGATAAGAATTGAAAAATATATAGAGAATCAGATAATTAATTTAAACTGTGATCTCCCGGACAGACTTAGAGCTGCTACAGAACAGAGACAAAAGTTTTAATGACGTGGCGCGGCTTCAAGCGTGTGCCCCAACTAGCACGTCTGCTCGACCGACGAACAGATCTGCGCATCTCACTGTCACCGTGGATTAACCAAAACTTACAAAAAATATTGATGCGAATCGGGGGCAAACAACACGGGGGCAAAGGAAAACGGGGGCAAAACGAACGAACCCGGATTAACTACAAATTACCTACTTTAGAATCAAGAATTAGAACAAAGAACGGCTATATCGCGTACTTGCGCAGTTATACTAATATTTTATTTCTTTAATCCATTTCTCCTCATTGCTGGATATAAATAAGCCCTCTCATAAGACTTTCATACAAATTATTAAGTGAACCTGAAAAGCACTTGGTCAAGTTCATAATTATAAGGCATTTGTTACATTAACCGGAGGTTTGTTATTAGACGTACCGTGTTACAATTTGTTTGCTGGGCATTCGAATTAACATGCGCAGTGACCCTATAGTTTCATTAAAGCGCACATATTTGCGCGGCGTGCATGCATGGTGCGCGGGCGCACGGAAATCGTAAAGTTGGTGTAGTTGCGCGCTGCGTGCGGAGCTGTAAACATCGCTGTGGTCGTGGAGCTACTCTAATTAAACCAGGTACATGTTCCCTGGAACCAGCCCCCGGTGACCCGGCGGCTGAGGCTCAGTACGGGACCTCAGTCGCCGGGATAGCATATCTTCATTCTATTGCAATCTAACTTTATAATATTCGTAGTAGCTCCTTGTGAAAGAGCTCGTCCAAGAAGTAGGTACTAGCACCATGTGTTTGCTTACCATAAGGCGCTGGATCGCGCCCAGTTTGCTTAATAAATCGGGTCCCAAGTAAAAGTATAATCTTCCACACGGCAAAGGCACATTCAGTGATAATAGCAAATCACAATGAATAACAGTTAGGTAATTACTCGATAATTAATTGTTAGTTACATGTTCACGAAAAATACCGGTCCGTTCGAATCACGCTTTTCTGTCATAGACAAATTTCTACGTATAAATGCAGTGTTGTCAACATAAATATAAAATAGTAGCAACCATAAACAATACAAGGTTCGCCACAACCTTATACTGTTAAACAACAACTTTATTTCAACGAATCTCCTAGGTGTTGCTGAAGTGCATAGGCGCCGCGGTTACCACTCTCCGTAAGGTAACCTAATACCCACGGCACCCTTCACTATAATTAGGAATTTTAAAAACGTTATATTCCCATTCTACTTTTATCTTGTAAATACAAAATGACGTTCCTATATTAAATTAATTAAGCATGACACGGTTTCATGAGTTCTTTTAAAGCTTCCTTTTTTCTAATCGATATCTACAAAAACTATATTAATTGTCTATTCATTGAGTTAACGTTTTGTTGTGAATATAAAAAGCGTGACGAAGAACCCCCCTCCCTCCCCCCCTGCCCTGCCCACACGATCTACTGGCTCTCCAGTCATCCGATTAATGAAACTCTTTGTACAGATCTCAACGAACATCTCGCCTGACACATTCATTTAATGCTAAGGTTGGGTGCACTTACTATATTGGGATTACAGTGTACAGTTACAGTACAGCCTATAAAGCCTATAGAGACGAGTAGAATTCTGTAAGTCTACTGGTTACTGCTATCAATATTTAATTTCTTGAATTGTAGATAAACGAGTCTTCCATTGGCAAGTACGTTCTAACCGAGCAACATGAACATCTTGATTTGAAAGTACGGTACAAAGACGCCAGGATGCTACCGCCACAGTTATTACTCAGCACCCTTTACACGAAGCGTTTAGTTATTTCGATTACTCGGTAAGGTAATGCATTGTAAGTGTATGCTATTACTGCGATAACAATCCTGCCGGGCCGTGCTTCAGACCCTCAACAATCGATGAGGCAACGAACCGTGCGTACAAAGTTTTGAAATAATTGTTAAGCTAAATACCAGTCTTTCAACAGATACACATCTGTACACAATTACATGCAACATGAGGCAGGCGTGACTAAATAACTTGTGTCATATAAACTTAAACTAACAGTGATTCACCCACTAAGTACCGCGCTTAGGAGGAACTCTGTAATGGCCCGAAATGAGTCGAAAACGTTACACAAACTGCGTCATTAACACCACAACTGTCGCACACACTAGTTACGACCGTGTCCACACGAGGTAGGCAGACAGCTACGACATACTTTCAATAGGCATGTACTATTACAAGCCTGTTTTAGAAGATTCTTATACAGTGTCGGTTTGTTTGAATGCAATTAAAATAAAGAGAGCGTTGGCGGGACGGATGCGGGGCGGCGGCGGGGCGGGCGCGGAGCGGAGCGCTGAGGTGCGGACACACGGCGACAATTAAATAGTGTTTAGAGCGCGGGCGCACGCCGCGCAACGACCTGTCCACTGAGGAGTGGCCGCAGTGACGAGAGGCAGCGGGGAGAGGACACGAGGCTGAAACACTATGTGTGTTGATGTTCACCGAGGACCCAAAAAATAAGCAACGATGTCTGAGGCGTCGCGGGAAGAAAGCTGAGGAAGTTTTGGAAGGAATAGTGTAGAGGAACGCTGACGCGCATACTTTTATTAGAGTTACCTTTATTGCGCTTGAGAAGCCAGTTGTCCCATACGCTACAGACACGCGCATAAATATTGTAACAGTAAATTTGTAGTTTTGGCAATATAAACATTGAGTGTACCTTGACTTGGATTTACCCTGCGTACACAGTGTACTGTACCTACACACCTCAAGAACACTGACACGCACACACCAAATGGGAAATAAGATCAGCACATTGATGCTACAGTGTTCACTGCCTCGAGTGCCAGCATTCTAAGGACGTCAGGGACCGTGGATACGGAAGTGGTCGAAGGAAAGAGTCGCATTGTAGCTTCTCATAGCCCTGGCAACTTCATTCCACAACACCAAACACGAAGCTCAATGCTGACAATAAATGGTATAACTTTATTAGTTCACGGTAGGTACTTCCAATCTCGGTACAACTTCTTTTGAATGTCACAATTATTCAGCATCGCGTTGTCTCTGTCGCTCGTGCCTCGGACCCTGTTTTACCTAAGTCGCTGTGATGTGGTAACTGCACCCAATTACACATTAAACGGCGCACTTTCTCCAGCGCGCGCGCATCTCCGCCCCGTCGGTTCACTGATCTATAGTATGTGACGCTCACATATTCGTTCACATGCTCCACTTGTAGGGAGCACTGGTTTGATTCCAGTTGTTGAAATTATAATGTTTAATGTTATGACTGTGATAGTTCACAGCCTTCATTGTACTTAGCGTTGGGCTCTTTATGGATATTTATGCAGATGCCTTCATTTATTAGGTTCCCCTCACTCATACAGATTCCTTAGCAAAGAAGGTAACTAATTAATGCAGTTGCAGGCGTTTGTAAGTTGACTGTCAAAAAATAAACAGTGATGATGAGAACTCGTATTGAATAATCCAGTAAATTAAAACGTTCCTAAATACACCACACATATCTCTTATCGATTGGTCTATTTAAATCTCAGACTCAGTAACACCATGTCACTTAGCAGCCAAAAGTTTAGCTAAAAACTTTCTGCTCATCATTGTCATGTGACTCCAGTGCTACATAGTACATACTCCAGAAGCTGTATGGAAATATCTTAAACATACATTCTATCCACCTGTAGAACCAACACAACATGGTGTTTGCTGCTAATTGGAGTTCTATTCAATCGTTCTGACATAAGTACATAAAACCTCATCAGGTAGTGTGTCCACAGAGCGTGACACCTCGTGTGCCGACTAATTGATAGCAGTGCTCGTAACCACGAGGCGATGTGCGGGGCTCGCCACGAACCCGGGGGTGAGCGGAAGAGTTTTTTCTTGAAGTTCGTGATAATTAGGTGCGAGTGCGCGTGCGCGAGCGTGACGTCACGCGGCGACATGCGCGCACGCTCATTAGCACCACCAGGACATCCACGCGATGCCGTGCGACACCGTGCGGTGGTGATGCAGGCAGCCAGCCGACTACGCTTAGACATCGTATTCATTAAATTTTCACTGTGAAGGCACAAAGACATCGTTGTACTAGTCTTCAATCTATGAATAAGTGCGAGGTGCTTGAAAGAGGCTCTACTACTTCCCATTTATTCATATAACTATGGGTCACTATAAGTACAAAGAACGGTGCTGACCGATAAAAAATGCTAAAGCACGTTGCTAAATCGGGCTGTTCAAAATTCTGTCGTGTCATTTTATAAATCAAACATGGCTCTATTCGAAAATTAGAGGTTGCTTTTACCACGTTAATTGAATCTCTGACTGAACGAACGGAGGAGCTATATAGTAAACCCAAATGGCGTTCGGGAAGCGGCAGCGAATCACAGCAGTAGTTACATCAAGTAGGGCGATGAGGTCTGCTGCCAATCTGCGCAGATTGCAGCTCTCGTGGATTAGCGTGCAGTGCATACGACGTACTGCACAAACAAGATATCTGAAGTTTAATTTACTTGCGGCGAGAAGCGTCCGTGCGCTAAATTGGAGATTAGTCTAGCTAACCCTAGGGCTACCGAGCTTAGGTACAGCTTAGCAGGTGCGATAGTTATAAATCCGAATTAATTTCCTATGTACTAATAAACCCCCGCATACTATCAAGTATCAACCCGTTAAAATTGTCTGCTGCTGAACACAGTACACTTGTGCAACGATCCACGCATTACACTCTTTGCTTTTACTCTAGCTGCGAAACCATAATGAATCAAGACGCGCCCATAAACGCCCATTCGCTCCGTCATATTCCGTCCATTCTTCTAACTGATAGTGTTGCTTACATTCCTTGGAGGTCTGCTTCTTAAAAGGAACCGGACGGCCTCTGACTAGGATGATAATTACGCAAATAATTCTACAACAGTTATCGCAAAGAGTATCAGTACTGAAACTTATAAAATTCTGTAGTAAAGTGATTGCTTAATTTGTTTATAATGCCTGGAAAACTAAATATTTAAGCAGAACGTGCCCAACCATAGTCCCATAACCAACGCGGTGACGCTGAGCTGCCAACCTTACCGAGCAGGTTGGATCTGTCCGTGTATCAAATGCACTCATAATTATTAAGCGTCTGTCGGTTGGTCGATCCAGCTCATGGGTAACAAGGCTTAGCTTAGGCGAGTCCTTCAAGTTCACGTATTGTATTGTAATAGGTTCGTTATCTCTAGCAGCCCTAGTCGTGACGGCCGCGGCTTCGTCGGTTCATCTGGACCGTTACACTGCGCATGCGCACCGCCGCTTAATTCACACTCCACAATCACACGCCGAACTGTGCAAATGTACCCGCCGCACTAATGAGCCGGCCGGTCGGTGACCCCGCGCACACATGCACGTCGCCCCGTCTCTACACGATACCTACACACACGTGCGCAACCTCATCTGCAGGAAAACCGAGGTTAATCTGAAGCAGTAATAGCGGCGTTTAGTCAACACTTATATTTGTGTTAATATTAAAAAACAAGTGTTTGATCTCTTGACTTGACTCTCATTAAGTGCAAATGTTTGCGTCCGTCAAGATACTGTTATCTGTATGATAGATCAGAGCTTCGTTTAAAAAAATTGTCTGTATTTTAGTAGGGGCTGACGTCATTCCTATCTTCATACTATTATGAAGTGCAATGTTCACATTATGGTAAAGTTTGAAGCTATTTCTTACTTGAGTTAGAGGTTCATTGCCATTATGTCTCATATAGTGGACTTCTCCGAAAGTAATCTTTACGGGAACAATAACGCACTTATTGGTTGCATAACAAGATTCCGGCAGTCCCTCAGACGGTGCCCTCGCTGATTAGGTGCCATTCATCGCCTGGCAGCCATCACGCGGACGCCTTGTTGTGACAGCAACCGTCGCGCGATTAGTCGCGGCTGCGGTCGTGACGCAACACCTCACGTAAAGAAGTCTATCAGACCAATCAAACGGCCCGACCCGCCCACGTGACGCTCTGACGGACCACCAGCGACACGGAGGGACAAAAACTTGATGAGTGACGGAAATGCCGTGAAACTTGCCGGACGGCCGCACAACACTTAATTACGTGCGACCCGTCGCGACATGATGGGGAACATGGAGTGATACATGAATGGAATGTTTATTCGCTTATGTACTCGCAACCCCGTTTTCACACACTGTGTGGTAACTGACCGATCAATGGTTTTGTGTGACACAGCATAATTGATAGATTTAAGTAGGATCTGCAGAAAATGCAACATTTGCGCAGTTTTCAAGCACAGATCACTCCATTTGTGTACTTACTACTCTTTTCTCTACTCGTTGGTTGCCTGGCGTCCCGGCACGAACCGCTCCCTGACAACCGTTTCGATCCGATGCGATCTTATCACTACACACATTATCATTAAACTTCTCAGTCGTACCAATGATCAACAGCAGCTATAACAATTTGAATGTAATGTTATTATTGTATGGAGAGTAGGTCATTAATCATCGCTCTCTGACAAATCTTCATGACATACAACGTTACAAAACTTATGGAAGGTTTTTCTGGAGGCTACTTTACTCGTTAACAATTTGAATTTTCACTTAAACATACCTACTGTACAGTACAGCACATTATTATGAAGATGTTTCCGGCAGGTGGAAATGTCTTATAGTCTTAGTGAGAAAATAAACCTTATTTATTTATTTATTTATTTTATTTATAGTCTCTCTTAAGCTTTTAAGCAAGAGCACAAGAACTAATTGTACACGTAGTAATAATAAGCAAATGTTTTATTTAAGGTACCTGTAATTGTTTGTTACATTCAGGTCTCTTTTATGTTACTTACTATCTATCCCCTGTAATTTTATAGTGCATAGGTATTTGGTAAAAAACAAATATTATGTCTCTTAAAAATTCAATACAATTTTTTTATGACGTGGTGAGAAAGTGTCAGAAACTAATATGAATGTCAGAACTGGCGAGATGAAGCTATAAACCGCGGTACAATTGGTTCCAGATCATCATATTCATTACCGTCGCGGACACTCGAACACGTCCATTGATCACGCATTATGCACGGTGTACACCTCTCAATACACGCCAGTGTACACACAATCAATCAGCCATTGTGTGCGCCCGTGCAGCCATTCAGCGCAGGATTGCTCATTAACCCGCCGGTGATCCGCTGCTAATTAAATCGTCCGCGGACAATGCGCGCGCGCACGCTTGTCTGACGAGCTGACTGTTTTAATTAAACCCCTATTATTGTAGGATAGAGGGACTACGCATGCGCAGTAACGAGCTACTACTGCGCATGTAACTCCATTAGCTGCTTAAACAAATACACGGTGTTATCTGTGCGAGCGGTGAGGACTGTGCGGCGAGGTGCGCGCGCGCAGGTCGCGTGACCGCCGCACCGTGTTCACACGACACCCCTGACCCGCCCGCGAGGGGGGAGATTAATAAATTATCTTAAGTTTAAAATACGTCATTTTGTTAAACTTTCACCGTTTCTTTATAATGAGATGTGTGTTGTGAAGCTGTTTTAATTCGTTCAGTACAAAAAACAGTGATTTATGTTGAGATATCCGCGCGTGACGTTGATTTGTTTGGGCGGTCGCTGCGCCCACGCCGATGCATTCCGCTCCGATCGCTCGCGAATACTCCATGCGACTCTTTGAATAATTGCTTTGAACATTGATTGTTAAATTAAAACTTGAAAGAAAATTAAAACAGTCTTCACAAAGGTCACAATAATGTTGTGTGAAACAGTTTTGGAAGTCGATGCCGTTGGTTTGGTCCGACTTCCAAAACTGTTTCACACAACATTATTTAATGTGATCTTATTAATTTTATATATTGAGTGATACAAAGACACGTCATTACAGCAATCGCATGAATTCATTACCTCTCACCGAACCTAAAACTTTTTGCTGTGAATAATTACATCGTCAACATCGCCAAAGTGAACTAAATACCGTTTATTGAAGCTGGTGTTGGAATGGAAAAATAATAATTAAAATCGGTTCATAATCGGTGAATATATGTATGTATAGCGTAACATGATGCAAATAGTATATTATGCAATTAGTGAATAAAGGACGGATTTAAAGCGAGGGCCATAGATGAATCACGAGCTAGTGAAGGATTCTAACGATTGAATCACGACCGTAGGGAGTGATTCATGATGATTGAATCACGAGCGTAGCGAGTGATTCAAGTGTTAGAATCCTGAGCGACGCGAGCGATTCATGGCCCTCGATATAAATCCGTTTTATTCAAGAGTTGCATACTATACTTTATACCATGACTACGAGAAAAAGAAAGATTTAAGTGAAAATATACATATAATGAAGAAAAAGTAAAGTTAAATTGGCTTTGATGTAAACCAGTCGTGATTTTTTGGGTAGCAAGCTTTCCACCTTTCCACTATATCGGCCACCGTCTCTTTCACAAACTCAGGTGTTAACACATCTTCATCACTAGAATGCATTTTTAATCGATTAGAACAACACTAAACAAACACAAAATTAAAGATTAAAGTAACACTAAACCTTGTGTTCGTACAACTTACAGTATTCAAAATAGCGCCAATTTACTAAGGACAGCAAAGAACACAAAACAGTTTTTATTCTAATGCTAAACTCCTTGTCGAAAATGTCGACCAATCAAATTGAATTTAGAACACATCAATATAGGTCGAATACACAGATGACACTTACACTAGATACGGCAAGCCACGACCAAGCGTGCCCTGCATGTTCGACTGTTCGTACTAAAAAAAGTCTGTTAGCTCAGTGACGCTTAGTGATTGAAACAATTCTGTTTACTCTGAGCACATCACTAAATGGCTGGGGTGAAGTTATCGTAGGTATAAAAAAGATGACACATTCGGTTTTCATACAATCTAATAACGTGCCGCATCTAGCATAGGTTCTTTAAATCTGTGGTCGAATACATTGGTGTGTTCCATTTTCAAACATCAAAACAGTGAGTAAAAGTGCTTTTTATTCACTGTTTTCAGTGAATAAAATAAGCTTTTTAGAGGGGGAATGGTATAAAGAAATATATAGTCGAATTGTAAGCCTCATCATTTTTGAAGTTGGTTAAAAATGCACGTAGTTAATGTGTCCCTAACCAGACGAAACTAAATTGGTTTATTGAGAAATTACCAGCTGCCTTCTCTTTGGCTGGAACCTAATAGTTAGATACGATTGCCTAGTTATACAAATTAGTTAATCTTGTTCCGAGAGTATCGTAATCTAGTCTGGGCTGTCCATTGTTCTCGGTGGTATTGTGCGCTGGCCCGGGCACTCGGGCGGCGGAGGCGCAGCTCAATTAAGTAGCGACGTCGTAATTGCACAGATAGTCGCTATCGCCGATCGCGGAACAAATTGACCGCGAAATCGATTACAATCGGTTGCCGGACAATGGCGACCAATCGCGCGGCGGGAGCGTTGCGCGCGCGCACCATTGGCCGCCGCGTGCACGCGCCGCTTCACACAATGCTGCTGAAATCTGAAACTTCAAAAGGTCCACCATCTTGGATTCCGCATTCGACTCGCATCGGGCCCAGCGCCGCGACCTCAGCACGAAGCATTGAAATTGGTCTCCGATGGCGCTCAGGAACCCGCAGCCTATACGTAGGTACCTACCTACATGAAACTGAACCCACCAAACATCCGTTCACATACAATATAACTATAAATACCTGGTCGTGGCATTGTCAAGATTATCTAAAGTAACGCTGCAGCTAAGTACGTCCATTTGTCAAGAAATAAAGTTATCGGTGCACATTGTACCTCGCCTCACAGCGAGCTCTGTGGGACAGTAGCGGGCTACTGTTCTACCGCGGGGAGGGAGGGGGGGTGCGGGGCGAACACTACCGAATCAATGGGCAATTATCGTGGGCGCGGGGCCATTAGTGCTGACGTGATGTAGTTAGGGAGCAGAAGTTACACTGCGACCGTTGAAAAGAGCAACCGATGTAGGTAGATACGAGCCAAAGTTTATGTGTGGAGACGTTCAGCAAGAGCTCCTAATAGGGTCCACATCACACGTGTATCTCTGCTACTAAACGGAATTTAGTTTCGGATTGAATGGTATAAAAATGTACAGGCAGATGTCGATAAAACAAGCACATGACTTACAACTTTGTCTCTTAGATCTGCAACAGGTCGGCAAACCTCCCATTGTTGCAGGTATCTAATAATAGGCAGTGGAAACTCCTTCCCACGACTTTCACCCATTGTTAAAAGTGATACTTCTGTTTTTCAAGATGGTGTGTCCCCAGAGTCCCGAAGGTCGGGGGCAGGGGGCCCACCGGGGTCGCGATAACCCCCGGGAGCCGCGACAACATAATTGGTCGCTATCGGGTATCTCGGCTGCGCCCGCGCAACCACCGCGTTCTATCGGCACAGTATCGACGCTGATACTAGGACCTTTGTAAGATAGCTCTTATTGCAGGACTAGTGCTCTTTATGGGCGGGCGCATTGACAACTTTGGAAGGGTGTTACGTCAGTAAAAGAGACTATGTAGGTGGTACTACAGTTTGTTAGGTTTAACTTGTACCTGTAATCATTAGCTAAGACGGTTGAATCGTGTAGCTCTTACAATCGCTCTTACTGTCAAAAATGTCCTGTTCCGGATTCCTAGCTACCTCTCCGATAAACTATTACCTGAGGTTTCCAGGAACATTGTGCAGGTTAATTTTACTACTCATTATCATTATCATCATTATCATAATATTAGCCGAAAATACGTCCACTGCTGGATTTGGAACATTACTATTGCTACTAAGCTCAAATAAACCTCTGCCAAATAGTTTTGTAATTTAGCCATGAACACTTATTGGTATAGGTAGTATGTGTAGGTACAGCTACAGATAAACTTTTTATAGCTAAAAGCTTAACTATCGGCTATATCTATCTGTAGACCCTGGAGAGCAATGCAACTGTCTGCAACGCTCGCATTGCAGTAAAGTATCAAGTCGTGCACGTTACTCGTTCCCTCATTGCGCGCGTTTGTCTGCCGCGCCGAGGTGTCGCCGTGTCGCGCTGATGACGTCATCCGTCCGCGTCGCCTGCGTCGCCGCGCCCGTGTCGCCCATATGTTTCAATTAGCGCGACATGTCCCGCGCCGCCTAGAACCGCCTCGAGTATTGATGGTGTTGGAGATACGAAACCGCTTTCAGACAACAAGCGATTGCTGAGGGATCTTTAGATATTCAGATGTTCAAAATAATTATGCGAGAGGAAATAAACTTTCAAAATGTTTCATTTTGCATTTATTTAGAGAAGCTGTCAGTAGGAGGCTGTAGATTTCTTCATATAAAGATGGCCCAGCCTTGTGCAATACCTAGATTTTTTAAAGCTATAATAATGATCTATTAAACTAATGGAACTGTTAACTGCGTATCTTAGTAAGACTCTGACATAGCGAAATTACAAAGAATGTTTAGCAACCAACAACGTGAAGCTCATACACAATGCCGATCTCGATGTACTCGTCGCCGTCGCGTCACAATCGCGGTCGCCGGTCGTCAGTTGCGCGATAGGCACAGCGATCATCCGCTATCGTGCGATCGATGGACGTGCGACGTCCTTCACGCGACGTTATGATGATCGCACTCCATCACCGCGCCGCCGACAATTTGTCGACAAAGCGTCGATATTCCTATTTAATTATCGACGCGATCAAACCGATCGGCCATCCGTCTCGCAGTAATTGGTGCCATAATTTATTCCGTGTAAGATATTACGGCTATAAACTTGCTTCAAAGTGACAAGCTCGTCGGACGCACGTAACGGCACACACGCGGTGCGCACTTAGAACTTATAACATATCGTTCCAACGCCAGTGATGAGTATGTAGGTAAGTAAATTATACGAGAAAGTTTAAAAAAACCCCCGATATCATCGAACCCGCAAATCGTATTCTACAATGTATTATCGGTAGTTGTTCGTCATCATAACTTCGTTCATTACTGCACCAACAAAATCTTCGGTTTTTTCAAAGAGATCACCGAGACGCAACCAAGATACGGACGCCAAGAAGTCTATGTTAGGCCCATGAAGAGCTTGGTATGCCATACCGCCATGTGGTCATTGGTTTCGAGCACTACAGCCGGCCTGGCATGACCACGATAAAACATGTTGTCTAGAGAAAAATACACAAAGTGAAAGATTGTAGAGAGATTTCTTAACTACCATTTTATGCATACAATGAAGAGAAGAAATGTCTCGATTCTTCAGTGGACAAAATTCTGATAAACCAAGCACGGGTCGCCGCGTGCTCGAGCAGGAAGAGATAACGAGTTGATAGAAAGAATTTTATCTATTCTTTGGTCGAATAGAGATAGAATTGGTCATGCTAAGCGTGCAGGTTAGCGCCAAAAAAAGCCTATTATACAGGGTGGCAGGTTAAACAGTGGAAATATTTTAAGGGGTCATTGTACTCATCATTATGAACAACTTTTACTATGGGACGAACCCTGAAATCGCGAAAAAAAATCAGCTGTTCCATACATTTTGTTGAGTTATGTGAACATAAATGTATGGAACAACATAAATGTCTAACTACAATTATTATTATGTAATCTATACCTACATACTTATAAATCACACGATGGCTGATGTTAATAAATAATAAGTCTGACTCTAAAAGAAACGTTAATCTAACGGATGAACATAATGTTCTTTTTAATTAATTTAAACAACAATTAATAATTGAAACCCCTAACTGTAACTAAGTTGTATCCTGAGAGCCAACACGTGTCCCCCGCATTCATAATGACATCAGTTCACGGTCGCTTAGCCGCGCAAACGCAAACTATTAATGAATCATAATGACCACAAGAGGGGCAGCGATGCCACTGTAGATAAACTGCAATGATCTGCAACAGCCAGAACTGCATGTAATAGTCCACATTTCTACAATAGCCCTTTGGCCCACGACTGTCGCAGCTGCGCGGGCGCATCCCGCTAATTAAGGCGGGCGCACACCGCACACACGCCTCGCCTCGCGTCGCGGGGTGACTGCTCTTCAGTCATTACGATTAATTAAGTAAACTAGTTAATATTTAACTGTCTATGGGTGAATTTTCTTACGAGTAGTTACAAGTGTAATCGTAAACGCAACAGGAGTCACGTAAGTAACTTTGCCGGCTACTGTAATTGATTTGATTGTTGTAATCAGTGATGAATTCAACTATGTAACAATTATTTTTTACTACTATTTTCCTAAAACAATAATACGACTAAGATCATTTATTTGTGAAGTCTTTGATAGATAAGTAGATACATTATAAGGTGTTCGATGTCAGAAGGAGTTCAAAAAAACTTGACAGTGATGAACAAAGATGTACAATTATGGAACTATAGCGGCACTGTTCGCTTGCAGTGTGTACAATCGTCCCCAATAATTACCGCGACCCCACTGTCCTGACTGCACTAATCACGTATTTGTTCACAATTAGCGCCCCCGCCCTGCCCCGCCGCCGCCGGACAATGGCGGCCTGCGCCCGCGCCGGCCCCGGTGGGCCCCGGCCTCGCGTGCACTGTGTCGGCGACGTTGTCTCATTGTCTGCGGCCACACGACTGTGAGACCGATGTTAATTGTTTCTTCAACGGACATTCATAATGATGTCGTATTTAATTTTTCACATGATAAGCGAAAATTAATCTCATCCGCCATTGTTTAAAAAAAAACTATTAGCTGGGGTGACTTTTTGTTATAACACGTGTTTGGCAAAAATATCCTCCTTACAACTTGTTCGATAGTTCAGTACTCAGGCACATAATCGGGCGTTGAACTAATAGCATTAGAGACACATTTTAATAAAACAATTGCGTTCAAAACTAAATGGATTGAACAAAGAGCAGCTACATGCGCAGGCGCACGTCCATGAGACGTGTGGCTTTAGATTTAGATAAAGAGATGTTCCTAATCGTCGCTGTCAATTAGAAGACATCACTACGTAGCTGTTACGAGCAGTAGGCCCACTCCACATCAAATATTATCTCTTAAATGATTGCAATGGTTTGGAGTGTTACCGATCAGTTATTGTTCACGAGCGAGTTTATGTGTTATTTGTTCTACGAGTGGTTCTTCTGTACTTCTTTATTTTGTAACGACGAAGATGAGCCGCGACGCTTGCGCAGCTATCGATCAGTCCGGCCGGCCCGACCCGCGCAGACCCGCGTCGACCCGCGCCGGCACGCCCGCGCCCCTGCGATGTTAATTAAAGATAGATGCGCCCGCGCCCGATCATAATTTAGAGATTATCTTTGAGTGAGCCCGAACAGGACTTTCAAATTTGTTGGCTGACAATTTGAGATATTTATTTGGAGATAAGGCGTGGACAGCGGCCGCGTCCGGCTCGCTATCGCCGCGTCGATACTCTAACACCGTTTATAATAAAGAGCTAATACTAATTAAAGCGGAGTGAGTGACCGAGCGTGCTCCTGCGCAGCCGCTCCGGGCCCGGCCGGCGCTCGATCACTGACCACTGCGGCGCGCCTGCGCAGCGGGGGCCACCACAAACGTTGCTACGTATATCTCCTGAAGATATAACTTCATAGCTCGTGTCAGTGGTATACCTTTAAAGCCTTTAAATAGAAGGCTCTGATGATTGCTCCTGAACAAAATCGCTACTTTCCTAGTGAGAAGCGCAAGTGTGGCGCAAGTCTCACGTAGCGTTACGCTGAGTGTTCTCTGGCAGAAACTAGTTTATTTTTATCTTTAATTACTGTATGTTTTTGTTTAAATTATGTTTCCAAGCAATAAACTTGTCAGTTTTGAGGTTAATTACCTTGTTTAAAAGTTAATAAACTCGCTGGTCGGTGGGCCCCGCCTGCGTCGCGCCCTGCGCCCCCCGCGACCCCGCCGCCGGTCTAATGCCGAGAATTACCGTAGGTCTCCCTGTAACAGACTTCCCGCACGTAAAACCAACGTAACCCACGTTTGGTATGGTTTGTATGGTAGGTTAGGGCGTTAGGCTAACTAGGGTGCTAGGTCAATATTGTAGGGCTAGGTTCACAGTCAGTAGGGACTTGGGTAACTAAACAGGTACCAAGCTCAATTGTCTGAAACATAGCCACACCGTACGCATTTGGAATAACGGCCTTATTAAGCGGTAGGTCCCGGTGCGTACATTATTCTAAACAAAAAATAGCGATACGAAGCATTACGAGCGGAGAGCGAACATCGAGAGCGTTACATATTTTATATAATTACATATCTGTCATTGTAAATTGCTCGCAAAAAGAATGGGCCGGCGGAATGCGCGCCCCCCCTCCCCCCTCCCGCCCGCCCCCCCCGTGCGGCCCGGGCCCGGCCCGGCGAGCGCGCGGCGGCGGTTGCCGACCGGCCGCGGCGCAATCATGTAATTATATCATTCCACTCCGGAGAAATCAAGCGCAATTCGCAATAAGATTTATTACAGCGTTTTTTCCTAGATCGAGACGATTTATCTCGGCGAGTAGCGGCATAGCGCGGCGTCGCGTCGTGCGGCGTCGTGCGGCGTCGTGCGGCGGCGTGCGGCGGCGTGCGGCGCGGCGTGCGCGCTGCATTAACTTAATTAAACTAATGAATTAGATTAGCGGCGGCTAATGGCGCGGGTGTACATCCGTGATTTGTGAACGTCCGCGCAGCACTCACACACTATTAATTTCGTTGCTCACTCTCTATTAATATCTGTCAGGTTGATGCGCGCGCGCACCGCTCCGCATCATTTGTCTCGCGATGTTGCGCTGGCACATCGCTACGGCTGCACGGCGCGGGCGCAGCCCGCAGATCGCTTCAGTTTTCTTGCAAAAAGATAGGCTCCTGCAGGAAACTTATAAAAAGTATTTTTTCTTGTAGTAATTACTGGCATGGTTATTAGTTTCTGCATGATTTATAGTCCTCATTAAAAATTATGTATTTATTGCAAACTTAATGAACCGCTCCGAGTACCTACCTAAGTAGTCTCCAGTAATACTGGCCAAGCCTCGAGTCGTTAATAGCGCAGCACACATTACAATCAACCGCTTAGAGTTAGCGTTAGCTTGGCACTAAGAATAGGATTGAGACACAGCACCGATGCATTTTTGCCATCGTCGTGATGCTATTCTAGTGAGTTTATCATTTGTAAATGATATCTTTCATCATTATTGTCATCGTGTGCGGCAATAATGGTTGCTATCACTATGGAGGCACTCCTCGCAGCCTTGACCGAGAGCCGGCGAGGGCCGTGCGAGCCCAAGTCAACAACCCTCAGCAGCGGGGCCTGCTGGTAACGGTAGGAGCAGTGTTTAGCGCCAGGAGTCACGCACGGTGTCACCTTACTGTGCGTGCGGCCGCCAGGGGTCGCCACGATACGGTGTGATACCATGCGACTAACGGTGGTACTGCGGCGGGGTCGCAAGCTGTCGCGGTGCATGTTCTCAACACTACTTAGATACCTATGTTAACTGCCATTCCACAGGGCAGTCCGTTCTCCTAAAATGGGTACAATCCGTACTGTGATCTGATGTCTCTACTACTAACCCGACTTTTACATTTAAAAGATAACTGTGCTATATGTCAGTTTTAATTACATTACATAATTGTTGTTATTAAATATATAAGCATAACATGGCTTTAACATGTTTAAAACTTCGCAAAAATATACATTTATACATAATTGTTGTAAAATCTGTTAATGATCATCATTATTAAAATTTATGTTACATATTATACGTACTATATCTCAGATGTTGTGTGACTGTCTGTTTAATTTACTAATCTCCACTCTTCTACGTCATCAATCACGGTCGCTGCGAGATGAGTACAACGCGTGGATGTCACGCTTCACATTTACATGGATGCTCACTTCACAAACGACACACGTTAGTTACCGTGACGGATGGCCGCCATTGAAAGCTTCACACGAGCTGTTTATCCGAAGACAAACGACGCGACACGGCGCAGGCATGCTCGCAATTAGTACCACGTATTGACCATCTACCACCGCACGCCACATCTGTCGTCAATCAACGCACGCCGCACCTACAAATTGTAAAATTACAGATATTACTCACAAATGGTGATGTCCACGACTATCAGTTAATAGTGGACAAATTGACGGCGCCTGCGCACACATACGCTATGATAATGCAGAAGGTACACAGAAATGACGTAAAATTAGGTACACAGAAGTGAAGGAGAGTATTGATGACATTAAACTCACGAGTAAAGCTAAACGTCGCACACTCGCGAGTGGCTCCCGTTTCAGTAAATGTTACCCATCTAGGTGTTTGTAATGTCCTGAGACAATTATGAGGCACAGTATGAACTGAGCATTCTGTATTTGGTTATTGTATGCAACTCATCGTTAATGATAGTACATTAATGCGTAATGAGCGTGTGTGTGTCCGTGAGTCAACGTCTACGAGTACGAGTGGACGTCAGTAGCCGTCCGTCATCGTTTACATCGGTAACACCCGGTAACAACACACAACACACACTACACTGACAGTGCATTATGGAGCGTTATATTTCTGTACGTCAAAGGCAAACTTAGTAACTCCTCGTTTTGCGAAATCGAGATATTTATCCATTGGAATCGCAAGAATCAGCGCTATATGATGGCAAAAAAAACTTTTTTAACAAAAAATATCCGACTTCAAAAAGCCACTACAAAGAAAATAATAATTTTGGTTTCGGAAGTCGGTGGCTTTGGTTTTTGTTTGCTTTTTTTGCCACCGACTTCCGAAACCAAAATTATTATTTTCTTTGTAGTGGCTTTTTGAAGTCGGTTATTTTTTGTTAAAAAAGTTTTTTATTTTTCCCTTTTTAGTTCTTTATCTCGCGTTAAATTACTTTGACGACTTCGTTCAACAGTAAATCTTCTACGTAGTGTGTACATTTATGCATATAACTTTGTACATAGGAATGATTACCTAATGTATTTATATACTAAAACTTTCCTCAAAGTATGTAGATTACGTTAGTGAAAACCCCATCCAAATCGAATCAGTAGTTTTTGAGAAAATCGCGCACATACAAACATACATACATACATACATACATACATACATATATACATACATACATATATACATACATACATACATACATACGGGACGAATACAGAACTTCCTTTTTTGAAGTCGGTTAAAAAGCATTAAATTCTTAGATTAATATAATGAATAACTTGCGAACTTGCTTTATACGACGTTTTAAGTCTCAATTCACGCTTTTTTACTCGTTTTTGCGCGTCCTGTAAAATGTAGATTTTGGCACTTATTGTCGTTTGCCTCTGAGGTACAGATTTATAATGATGAACAGCCATGTTTGTCAGAATTTGACACCGTTTGTGGTGAGCGGAAACCCGAGCCTTTGTGAACGAAAACAGTATCTTAATTGTGATCTCAGACAAAGATGCTGATGACACTGATGTGATATACTGCAGTGATTGCAATATCTGTCAAAATTAGCGAGAGGTCAAGAGAGCTTGTGTGACGTACATCGCCTTATCAATGTTCAGATCTTATCGCGGCTCGATGATATCTATCAAGGAAGTACACAATCTGTAGAAATATCATAATAATAGTATCGGGGTCTTCCTGGCAGTATCGCTTGTTTTCGCTGATTGTTCATCCCTTCTTCAATAAATTCACTTAATATAGCATTTATCAAATTAAGTATAAAGTTTTGATAATACATATTTGATTTGATAAACCAAGTCCAAAAAGATTAAGAATAACAGTGGCTGCGTACCTAGATACAACTAAAAATGTGTAAATTGTGAAACAGCTGTGAAGGCCCGTCGCGACAATGTGTCAAATAACCTCCTTTTTTTGAAGTCGGTAATTAAATAGCACGCAGCAACATTTCCGGAGCCAGCGCAGATACATACTTTTATTTATACCAACACCATTTGGTGAATTCCGGTTTAGATAAGTTAATCTCTTACAGTTATAATTAGTTTATAGTGCATATTATAAAGTAAATTAATTTCATCTCAGCGTGAAGCTACGTTGAAATAGAGATTAATTTTTCTACATAAATACTAACCTATTCCCAGGTCGGCTGTGCTAGGACAATGGGCTGGTGACGTCACAGTCCGCGACTGTCACGCCACCGCTCTGACTACTTTGACAAGTACGTTTATATAGACAGTGAAGAGTTCTTAGTTACTAAATCACCAATAAATAGTCAGTGCATCTAGTTTATAATTATGAATGCGATTGGATCAGAATACTACTGCACATATTATGGACGCTACAGCTTTACCTTTGGTTTTGTTCAACTGAAACAGTTAGATTAAAGGTTCATAATGACTTCAAGTTGGTGTCCACGCGTGGGCAGTACTCTCGACCACCTCCGGCTAATAGGCGTCACGTCATAATAATCGTATTGGACGCGCGCATCTCTTCTAATAACGATTTATAGTAATGATTGAATCGCGTGCGCGCGCGCAGCGTCCCGCTGGCCGCGTGCTCCGCGCATACATCACCGGCTCAGCGCCGAGCGGCGACAGCGGTGCAGCATCGTGACAGGCACACTCCACGTGAATACTTCCAGAATGTCTAATTCCAGCAACTATGGTTATACGATTACGAGCACATTGAGTTCAAATTAAAAGTATTGAAGTACTGCAGTACCTAAATGTATAACTACATGACGCAGACCTCAGCGCATCCGTTGTGATACTTGTGATGCTCAGCATGGGCCAAGCGTGAGTTGTCACTGCGCACTGCCGCTGGGCCCCAAGTCTGCTATTGCAATTGTCAGAATGGTCTCATAATGACAACGTTTTGACCAATGACCAAAGAGATAGTCTTACTCGAAGCCAATGGCCGACGATTTTGACTTAGGTTCTGACAGTTATGATGTCATTATGAGACCATTCTTACACAATTGTAATAGCAGATTTGGGGGCTTGGGGCCCTGGTCTTCTGCGCCTGCCTACGAAGTGCTCCGCGGAGGTTCAAAGGCAGCGTGTAGACCGATGTAATAGCGTGTCCTCCACGTGGTCGTAGTGTGGACATCGCGTGCGCCGTGATTTGTGACTCCACGCCGCCGCGCCGCCGCCGCCGCGCCGCCACGTGAGCCGTGACATGTTATTAAAACACTATAAAACTGTTCCATGTTTTAAATAAATAAATAAATAAAAACGTAACTCTTATAATATTAAAGAAGTCACCAAATATATCAGATATACCACGCCGAGGGGGCGGCGGCCATTCTTTATGTCGTTATAATCTCATCTAACATTAAGTGGCTTTGAACAACTTCCACGACTGGTACCGAACGAGGGGCTGTTACAACAAGTGCACACCGCGGGAGGACCTTGATCTTTACTTAGATGGCGTTCGTGTGAATGTGGACAATGCTTTTGATGAGAAACAACGTTAGCCACAAAAGGGAAGTTTAGTTCTGCTGCGGGCACATCGCGCCACAGAACACGTCTTATGAATGTTGAACTGGTGACAGAGTGGTCAGTTGAGCGCCTGTCCTAGGCATCTCTGCTGGATTGAGTAGACCGACGCAAGGGGCGCCGGCCGCCCTGCGCCTGCGCACTGCGCTAACTGCAAAGCTTTCAATAAAGCCCATTTCTGGGTAAACTAATTTTGTTTAGTTGACAATATCCGACAAATACCATTCTCACGGTCAACAGATTACAATGTGAAGTAGGCACTTTTCAACAAATGAACCTATAAACTAACTTTGAACTCGTTGCCCCTCCTTCTTACTGCAAAATTGTTAATGTGTGCACAACAATCACCGTACCGCGCAGCTCCTTTACCGCACCGCATGCATTCATGTGAAGAATTCGAGAGCCACTTTATCCCAGTTTATAAATATCGCAAATGACGCGCCTACGCGCTTTCGTCACGACACTAAATAGTGGTCACGACACGACACGTACCCTGCGCTCTGTCTCGTATAATAACAATAAACATCATAACACGGTTTCCGTGCTATGAGGCAGTTCATTTAATGTCACAAATTAAACGCTCCTCATCGCCGCGCCGCCGCACGTTAGCTGCCCGCTTCATTAGAGGGTTATCGCTCGCATTCCACCTGATGTCTGATATCCTGGTAACTTATTACAAGTGACTCATTTTGTTATTCGGATCCTTTCCATGTCAGTTTATTTTATTGTTTTTCGATTAATTTAAGATCTCGGCGTCGGATATTGGAGGATTCATTGCGGTATGGTATTTAAATTAAGAGGATAGTAATCTTGTATCATTAATTAGGTATTATGTGTCTGTAAACGAACTTATCGACCGCTAAAAGTAACATTCGGAATGTGATATTTGCAAAATGACCGCGACCGATGAGCGATGATAAACCCAAGCTAAATCAGTTCCAAAAATGAAATTGAAAAATTCGCAATCAAGCTACTAACTGTTGGTAACAACATACTATGCCAATCTGTTTGCCAAGCGTTTGCAAGAGCAAAATTTTTCTCAAATCTCCCCTCTATGTCCCGTGTGTGCCTGGTCCCCGGCAGCGCATGCATCGTGGCTGAGCTCTCAATCGGCAGTGGCCGCCGCTCCATACGATGAGGGCTCCATGTAGGGCGCGCTTGTTGCCGCGCGGATGATTGACGCCGCGTAAGGACAGGCGCGCCGGCTAACACACGTTCAATGTTTATTGAGGAAATATCGCACCAATGGGATTTTACCGCTTTTTCAACTAACTGGAGCATTTTCTATGACTAAGAAAAATGTGACTCATGTGTGAACGAAGCAGCGCGTCGCGGTAGCTTAGACACTTGTATAGGCATAATATAAGGCAGTTAGTATACACTGCTGAAATATTCCAACCGACCAGATGATACTCGGACGAAGCCAATCAGTATAATTATCAGAATTTTATATTGAATGTGAACGGCCATGATGACGCCAAAGATTACCAAACAAATGTGACACATTTAGATAGTTACAAAGATATGAAACTGCCAAAAATCCGCGACTCGCGTCTCGGTCCGCAGTTCCCACGACTATTAGATCACCGAGTCATTAGCATACGCGATGCCGCGCGATTACACGCCGACTCGATGTCATATTATGATTGTGACACACGAGTATGATTGGAGCTTGTGAGCGAGTGCGCACAGCCGTGTCATACTGTCGTGGCAACCGTAGCGCCGGCGTTTAATATGTGGTTCACTTGTGCGATGGGATACATTGCCTTTGGGCCGTCCACACATTAGAAGACGGTTTCTGTTAGAAAAATTCTAAAGCGCGCCGGACTCTGCTTATACTATTTGAGCTAGAGCCCGCAGACTGTCAAATTCTTGCCGGACCGTTACGCCACTTCTGGTTGGTGTGGTGGAATTTTTCTGACGGAGAATTCTGATAATGTGCGGCTGGCCTTTATTGAAAGCTCAGATACCTACACTCGTCTCGTTAATGTCTACGTCTACACAAGCTAATGCTTATGATACTGCATCTGATTCACTAGACCGCTTTAAGTAACGAGTATGGTTTTAAGCCGCGACCTTTGCCGAACCGTGACACTGCTCTTAACCACTGAGCTACCGCGTTAGTTAGTTTTTGAAATCTCTTATGATATTAAATAACATAATAAGAAACGCATAACATAACTTTGGCATGTTTCAAATTCAAAAAAATATACATTTATAGAGTATTATGGTTTTATACTGAATTACATAAGTTACAAAAAATCTCACACTCTAATAAGACGAAAATTAGGCCTTAGAAGCATGAAATCTTTAATTACGAATCTACTGCAATCTTAGATGATGGAGTATTTTGTATTGCGATAATCACTTTAATATTTCATGTTCATAGCGCGGTGAGTCAGTCTGCTAATCCGTGTGCTGATTAATTAGCACTAATTACGCGAGCAGTGTGGCGCGAGTGTGTATGTGTGTTGTGTGTTTGTTGCGTGTGCGGGTGTGACGCGCCGCCGAATTAATTAGGATGAATGTCCTGCGACGCGCCCGCGCTGCCGTGAGAACCACTCGCGATGCGCCCGCGCATACTAACCGCGCAGTACAGAACAGAAGATCCAAACCTAGCTATACACTACAGATCCTACATATTGCATAGACTCTTTTAGAGTATAACGGACTACGAATCATTAATCGTATACATTCAGTAGTGCTGTCTGTTCACTGTTCCCTGTCTACATAATCTTGAGCATATGCGTACTTGTTACACAGCGGAGTTGAGCTTCTGTTGCAACGCGACCATGCGACACGTTTTATCAATATCAGCGAATTAGCATGTTCGCCTCGCTCCGTTTACTGTTACGACTCGTAATTGACTACAATTATAACTTTGACACATACCGGTCCCGTTTTATGTTTAATTTTGACATTAAGTGTCGAAACTTACAATTTGTTTAAGTACTTACATCTAATTTATAATTACGGTCTGACTGGTTACATAATGAGATCCCCCAAGACGGTCGCCAAAGCGAATAAGACACAACATACAAATGAATGAGACTGTGACCACAGAGTTAAATATACGAACACACACACATCCCTTCACTACATTCTTCATACGCACACATACATACAAGCAATTTGGGCAACGCAGGTAGAGCCTGTGGGAGACAGTTAACCGTCCGCTTGTTTTGTTTTCATTTTGAAAATAAAAGAAGCCATGAAAGGTAGACATTAAATTAAACAGTTTTATGCCTTCGTGAACTTGAACAACTCAACCGATACTGCGCGGGATCGAGATCCTTTACTGCGATTATTGTGTTTGTTCAAAGTGTACCCTTGTTAGGTTGTTAGTACATCAAATAGACGTTGAGCTAATTGATCGTGTCAAGTGTAAGCTATTCAAATGCAGTGAATATTAATTACTCAAGTAGATTTTTTATGAAACCGTAAAAAATGCAGAACTACACGCAAGAGTAATTTATCCAACCAAGTTGATCAATATTGTGTTGTGACGGACTCCATCGAACACATCACAATAGGTACACACTGGAGCTGTAACTAATTAATTTGGATCATTCATCAAGCGCGGTCTTGCACAACATACAACACAAGTACTTGTGTATCACACGAGTATGCGCGAGCGCAGCGCAACAGGTGGTCCTCACATAAAAACTAATAAGCAAGGGACGCGGGGCGCGGGGTGCGGGCGGTGAGCGGGCCGAGGGGGAGGGGAGGACGCCGCCGCACTCATTAGCCGCTCCCGGAGGAATCTGTGGAGGCATCCGCGTGCATCCTCCTCAATGTACCGGTTACATATCGCGAATGAGGATACTGATCAAATGAACACTTTTTACAATATAAATATATCGTCGTGTGACGAGCTCAATGATGAGCGGCTGCGGTGAGCCGCGGGATGCCGACAGCGCACGGTTTAATAATGCTCCAGGAGCTGGACGAGGCTTGGAGAACTACACAAGTGTTTGTAGAGAATGTGCTACAGAAAGGTTTCCCACACCGTAATATAATAATTATGTGTGTACGGCTGGTAATAACTGTATTCCAATTTGCGCAGAAGCAGTTACTCCCCCCAGTCCTGATGGCCTGGTACCTGGCACTCGAAACAAGGTCGTAAAACTGATTGATATTCTTGTTTTAATAACTTATGCTCGCTGAGATAAAATACTGCTCCGCCATAAACCGTAAACTAATAACACGCACAACATATATCTGCGCTAAATGCGCGTATTAAATTATGCGCTTGCGCACACTCCGCACCCCCACCCTATAATATAGGTCTGGACTGGTATGTACTATGCCAGCCTACTGCCTGAGGTCCTTCCATGAACTTTTATTACCTAACTTTAACGTTGTGGGTTATTTCAATCAATTAAAATATAAGCCAGTAAGTTAATTGAAAAACGGGTCTATTATAAGCCGAGTATAGTCCGAATGTCTGTCTCATAGATTGACAACCGAAGCTCCGCATCATAACTTTGGGTCTCGCCTGTCAAGAGTTCAAGACTCTCTTTCTCAAGAACGGGTAGAGTATCCAGTTAAAATTAATATCAAAGACTGAGGTCTACGGTCCCTTGGAGGTGTGTAAAAATCAAACTCCTAAGTCAGCGCAATCAAAAGATACGGTCGTTCATGTCATATATTTTGATGTGTCTACTCGGTAATAGTGCAATCTATGACAGCTTGCTTTCAATAAATCTAATGTAATTTTAGCAAGTTGCTCGACCAATTAGTATTATAGGGTTCGCAGCTTCGGGACGCTGTCCTAAGGTACGCGATTTTACAACAGACATAATTAAGTTTGTACGGGACCCTCAGTTTACGAGTCCTACTTCCAGTTGTCTAGTTTTTAGGTAGGTAGGATTTTACCAGCTAGTTGGCATGTTTGCATCGCGCGGTGCCGAGCCTCGCTTATTAGTTCAGCACGTAACGGTACGCTCTGCCGCCGCCGCGGAGCCTCTGACGTGCTCCTGAGAGCCTGGTACCACACAGCCACATGTACGTTATTGTATGCACGCGAATGTACCCGAATGTACAGGAAATTGCTAATTGCATATCTTCTATATTAGATTATTTTGTGATCGTACTTCGATCCCTAAGCGTGGGAATCGGAATGGGTAGGATGTTGTGTAAGTACAACTAGATTGACATTCATACATACATTATGTACCGTAAGGATTGCACCAAACTATGATCACCATTTATGTATTGATCCGTAAGCCTATGCTTAGGAGGCAAGTAGGTATATCGATATAAATTATGTTGCATCTATAGCAGGTACGTAAATGGCATTCCATGTATACGTATAGTAATGTTGATTTGTAAACTTGACACAAAGATCTTTGACGTTCTTGTTGCATATCAATTTAGCGACATTAACCCGTTACTTATAGACGCCTCTTAACTTTAAACACTGATTAAATATACAACTATCCTTGTCATTTGTATGACAATGAATAGAGATGACAATTCACTTAAGAGCTGTTCAATTTTATCATCGCTTAAGGGGGTAAGTTCGCTAAAGTCACGTAGCGGACCCGCACAGCACCCGCGGCTCCGTCCGGCAACGAGTGGTTGGTGGTGGCGCCCACGTAACAATGGTGTGGCCGCGCTCGCACCGCACCGTCTGCTCACATTCATTTGTATGGAAATTTTGGCTGTACGCTGCGCACGCGCACAGTTGGGCGCAGCCCAGCTTTGCTCACAACTGGGCAATTGCTTGTTTATGTTCCTCATCGCTGCGTAACAATGCAACCTTATTGTTTATGTTATACAGACCTACCTATTATATCTTATTACTTTCTTTGAGCTACTGTTTAAATTCGTATCGTAATTATCATGCCTGTTCTACCGCAATGCGGAAAAGCTCTAAAATAGCATCCTGTGTCCACCGACCGGTGACCGGTGACCGGCGACCGGCGACCGGCGACCGGCGACCGGCGACCGGCGACCGGCGACCGGCGACCGGCGACCGGCGACCGGCGGCGGTGCCTTCTATACACCACAATAATTACACGCTGCACTCATTAGCCTCAGTCGTGCAATGCGCATTATCGACCAGCATGTGAAAAAGCCACCGACAACCACCGTACAACACATTTGAACCTCTATTTGAATTAAGATAAAGTTTCAATTGTTCCACACATAATTGTCATCTCTTGCTGGCGTATTGTCACTCAATTACAGTCTCTATTCTGTCGTGATAAGGTGTGCAATGGTGTGAGGGTAGGATGGAGCGATCTAAATAGTGTAGCTGTCAGTTCCGTCCGGGATTAGTCCTGACGTACGCGATCCCACCAAAACGATTGATCACGATCTGACACACACACACATGCTCATACACACACATATTTTATTGATACGTGAATGTAATTGTTTATAACAATAGCGCGTTATTGATGTGTTGTGTAACGTAAGTGGATCTGATACGAGGGCGAGCTGATGTGCGTGAAAGTATTAAGACGACAGTTGATATTGCTTTGCATAATAGAGAGCAAACGTGCTGTGAGTACACCATATTGTTTATCCATCCATCCATACCGTAATAAGTTCGTAGAGGTTAAAAGTCTGTACAACGGAAATATTTTCACGAATCCGGCTAGGGATACCTACTAACTACTACAGAACAAACTCGAAGCATTTTTTTGTAGAGTCACAGGCGCGGCGTAGTACGTTGAAAATAATAATTCAAGATAATATTCATAATTATTATTCAATGATCGGTAGCACTAGCAGCATTTGAATTTCTGGCAAGCCTATCAGCAGTGGGTGTCTGCGACCATCCGAGCCGCGCTCTTTATCAACTGTTAGCTGTAAACGTGTGTATGGAAACCATCTCCGGAATTGAAACAACTCGCTACTTCAGTAAGTTTACGAGGCGGTGTGACAATAAAATGTCACTTTTTATCGAAAATCGTTATCTTTCGCATCGGATCGGCATCAGCTGGAAGTTTAACATAATTGGTACATTAGTAGCAGCGGTGCGCACACGCCGCGTTACCGAGTCAATTAAGTGGCTCACTTACTGGCACATAACTTACACGTGAGGATAAGTTACACGTCGGTAAGTTACCTGCATGGAGTTACTTACAAGCTTGTTGATGCATATCGCACGGGATGTGGGGCCGTGGGCTGATGGAACCGTTTCACTGATAACATCATGTGCTTGTCAGTAGAACTGATCCCTAAAATGTGACTCAGTTGTTTGATAAAACAAGTGAAGGCAGAGCAGAAACAATATCGCTCCACATCACGCTTTTTGCATTAATTGAACTTGATATTAGCGCTAATGAAGTCGGCTGCACACGTCGCGGCGCCCGCGAGTGACTGCGCCCGCGCAACGGTGTGCTGCGCAGCGTCGTGTGACGTCACAGCCGCATTCAAACACCATACCTATTCGAATACACGTAATCGTATTATGTTCATAATAATGTGGCAGCAGAGTGACAGCACCGTTCACGATGCAAAAGATAAGGAAGGATTCCTGCATCGTGGCGCGAACGGTCGGTCACACAGAAAATGTTGATGCGAGCAACAACCAATGTTACACGCACTTGTGAGTCAACGAGCCTATTATGCGTAAAAGGCTTTTCTTTTCAGCAATGTGTAATAAATTGTTTTCTGACACAGTCAAACAATTTGTTTGAAACTCCAAGGTGAAGCCGGTGATTTATAACGGTGACCAAATTAAGTTCTACATTCAATTAACTGAACTCTTCATTAACTTACATTGTAGATGTTTTGGAGTGCGCCCCTGACAGACGGAGAGACAGGTAAACTGCCGTGAATGTATGACGTAGATCCGCGCGATAGTGTTGGTGGGCGTGCGCCTGCGCATCGCGTGTAAAGTGTTCATTAGCTGGTGACGCGCAGCCAGGTCAGGTGACCGCGATACCTACTGACAGAAGTTATCAGTTACACTTGACACTATGGTACACTGTCACATCTGCTGAGGGAGGCCGCCTGAGGTCGCCGCAGGTGGGTCACTATCTTTGCCTATGGTCATGCCTGAATCCAATCACTATCTAATCGCTGTATAGACTAGTATATTCTAGTCTACTAGCAGTAACTGGCTGCTCTATAGTATGGAGCAGCCTTCACATTTAATAATAAAACGACGGCTGATGGCCAATTAGCGCAGAAGTATCTTGCAAACATCATCATTACTAACCTTATCATCACAATTTTTTCTTAAAATAAAAATCATCTCAAGTTCTTTTTCACGACATAAATATGTATAATGATTGAAGGTAAACAAACCAATAACAGTCCTATTCTCTAGACGGACTCTCCCAGACTAGTGCCACTTATTCCTGTTACCGCCAGATCAGTTGCAAGTATGCCATCAATGTGCAGGACATAGTGACTGCAATATTGTTTATTATGTCACATGTGACCACCGACCGCCTTGTATTGTGAGTACAACTTGTTCACACAAGTGCATGCGAGCCAAACAACATGTTTTTAATTAGTCGCGGTGTCGATGACGGCCGTCCGTGCAGGACGTTGCCGCTGCGTGTCTGCTGCGTTTTTGCTGCGTGGTGGTGCGCGGCGGGCGGGAACCCGTTGTGTTGACAACATTACGCCTGTAATTAGCCGTCAATTAAAGCATTCCTGTGATCCTTGGTTTAATTCATTAATTACGGATATCAGGTTTAACGTTCAGGTGCACGTCACCTTGATGTGCCGCCGCCGCCGCCGATAACGCGTTGACGTGAGATACGAGTGACGTCACCAGTCGCACTCGCATTTGATAGGACTCAACCACGGACTCGACGATGTTGAGCGGCCATATATGTCATATGTTTATCAAAACGTCCTATAGTATTTTTATTTATTCAAGATTAAATGGATTGTAAAACTATACCGAATTTCAGAAACTAAACATTCTTTATAGGAAAGAGTGAATGCTTGACGACGCGACGCTGACAAAAGGACAATTATTTAAAAATGCTATCTACATGAAACATTTTGAGTGTTATGCGAAGCATTCGAGGCACAGTGGAGAGCGTGTGACCGGTGTGAGTGGCGCGGTGTGGTGTGCGCAGGCGCAGCGCTCCGCATCCCCGGCCGCCGCAGTATCGGGCGCGCATCGCACCCAATAGCGCTAATTAATTTAAATCTATGCGAGCGCGATAAAAAACGAATTAAACAACTAAACAGTCCCATTAACGCGTCCCAAGAGATTTAGTGAACGCCAGATATGCGATGATATCGCCCAGCAGTGGGCAACGCTGGGACCTTCCGATACCATCGAGCGACGTTTTTATTGCCATTAGAATACTATTGTTGGGAATTAATTGAATAGCTTCCAGCGCATTGTTGGTGAGATCACACCATTACATGTCATGTTCGTAAACTATGTGTCCCTTGTGGCGGCCGCGTTGATGTCGTGCGGCAGCCGCCGCCTTCGCGGAGTTGAGAATTAATAATACAATGTACTCGTATATATTTAATCGGTTACTTTTCATTCCACGTACATGAAGGAAAAAAAAGGAAAAACTAGCTCATGAGTATTTTGCAGATAAACAGACAGATCGATTGAAAATTACAAATACATAAGGAGCCTACTGCGTAACTTAAGACAGACAGTAAACTTTTTACAAAATGGTTCAATACCGGTGTTGGGCTAACAAATAACAATCATTATAAGAATTTATGGTCCGTTACATAAAAACCACTTCTGTTGATGCTCCAAGTGCATATTCATTATAATGTTCCCACTTAATATTAATGTGCAATCAAGTAGTTGAAAAAACCACTTAAAAATGTTTAAAACCGCCTTCAAAAGATCACAATAATGTGTTGTGAAACAGTTCCGGGAGTCGATGCTCTACCACTAACCAAAGCTACAGTGAACGCGTTGATGTCTTTTATTCGACAGGTCGTGTTACACTCATTATTAGTCATGGGCGAGTCGATTTCTTATTTGTCTAATCATAATGACAACTTGCACCGAAATTAACTAAAGGTATAACAGTTTGATCGTTTAATTTAGTGTGGTGGTGTAGTTGCGCGCGCGCAGTGGCCGGTGTCTCCCACGGGGGACGGGGCCTGCGCGGGATATTTGTCGCGGTTTACGATCGTCCGGCGGCCACGGCTCGCCTTACTATACACAGATATTTACGAGCTGCGCCTGCGCCGCCGCCGATCGCTCGCGGAATAAAACTGCGCTTAGTGAAAATATGACACTTTCTGCGCGGCGCGGGCGTGTGAACCGCGCCGCTGCCACTCATCCGGGGATGCGAGCAGTTTACACGGATTTTTTCATGCGCACCGTGGTTTAATTTTGTTTAACTTCTGATGTGAGCGTGACATCACGCGTGCAGTAAGCAGAGCTATAACACATCGTAGATTTTAGACAGGACTACGGTTCCACAGCAGGTTATTGTCAAAATCACTCTTGTTCTCTTGGGATAAATATTAAGATCAAGTTAAGTAAAAGCTTAGTTAATAAATGATGAGTTTCGTGTTACAGCACTGCGCCGGCGCGTATATTAATCGCGACGTGTTCGCAAGTTCAGTAAATCAGTGTTCACGGAGCCCTGTATGACGTGTATGTGAGCCGGTTTCCGGCGGTGGCGCCTTTTTGCCGAATCTGCGCCGGCGCACATAAATCCTGCAGCGGTCTGTTGTCCGGGGTGAGCGGGCCGGGGGAGGGGAGGGAAGACAGAGGTAACCGGCTCATTAAAATACTTAAAACAGAATCGCGGGCGCAGCTTAATAAAGGACGATGTTAGCGCTCGTGAGAAACCCGCGCTAATTAACTGACGGGAAAAACTCGGGCAGAGCTGCGCCCGCGCCGCGCGCCGATGAGCGAGCGAGTGGATAGCTGAGCGGTGCCGCGCTCGCGATCAATGATGCAATATTCTTCGGCGATTATTATGCATTATTAGGTCCCTACACGTAATTATCCAATTCTCGCACGACGTCGTTGCTCCAATAACTGTACGATTAAACATGTGTCGGCGCGTGTACTACAAGTTAATGTGTACAACTTACTGCGCCGCTACTGCGAGACGCACGTGATGTTATTAAAACGTCATTTACGCAACTTAGGAGTCTTATTAAATATCTTGTATAACACTAACGTTAAAACTGCGGCACATTTTAATTGCGACGCGACGCCGACGCGGTGAGCCAGTGACGTCTGGGAACGACACAGTCGGTACTTATATTATTCTAACTTTTATATTTAAGCCACAAAAGCTGTTTTTATTCATGAAGAATAACAATAATAATAATTAGGTAATATTTAACTGGACACATTTATCAATAAAACTAGACTTTTGCCCGCGACTCCAGTCGCGTGGACCACAATGAAATGATCAGTTTAAAAAATGATCTCCATAGTGTAGGGTGGCTAGTACTATCAAGACGTCAGGCTGTATCTTTGATTTATCCCACCGGAATCTGGTGAAACGTAGCTTAAATTTTAAGTTGGACTCCAAGCTATCGAATTGTGAAAACCACATCGAAATTAGTTCAGTACTTTTTGCGTGATGCGCGCACAAACAGACAAACAGACAAAAATAAATCTAGGGTATAGTTACTGGTTACGTCCCAGTACCTACACGATCACGAGGGTTTTTTTTTTAAATATCTTCAATGTACAGACCCAGCATTTTTACAATTTTATTATAGTATAGATAGATATTAATCCTTATCAAAATGAATAGTTCCATCGTCACAAGTATTAAATTTAATGGAGATGGTTTTCGCAGTTGACTGAATGTTAATGGACTTAGGGCCAAATTCACCGACAAGTTAAAAATTTTACGAGGGTGTGACAGACGGGCGGACATGACGAAACTATAACTAGATTTTATTGAAATTGATAACTAATTAACACTAAAAGTAACTAATTAGCTACGCCTGTTGTGTCATGTTTATAGTAACTGTTGATGTGTCAGACAAGCAGGCAGACGCGGCGCGAGACGACGTGACGACTCTCAAACAAAAAACAATGCGTAATTACGAAACAAGGCGACAAGTGCGGCCGGGAGCCGGGACAAGCGGGCGGGTATTCAAATGACTGTGACGCACCGCGCGACATCACGCAAAAACTAACTCCCTCGCTGTTGCCGCGGCGATGACGCGACATGCGCGTGCGACGCACCTGCCACAGCGCGTATTCGTATCAGCACTACATAGCGCACGCACAGAGTGTCCACTCCCGCCTAACTTCAGTGACAATAACAAGCGCACGCGCATCATATGCCGTATCCTGCGTGGTGAGTCCGATGGCTCAACTGGTGAGGCTTTTCGTTCCTGTTGTCCCCAAATACGAACTCAAACTGAGAAGACACCAGTTGTTAGCTCGTTCATCAGCTCGTACAGTGTCCCACGCTAACTCGCCCCTAGTTCGTGTGCTTGCGATGCTGAATACTCTTCTGGCATCAACACCGGAGTGTGACTTGTTTGCCGCGAGATGGATGGACGTATGTCGTGAATGTTTAAGGTTCTGTGAGAAGATGGACGCAAGGTGAAGACAAGTAAGTTTAAACTTCATAATTTTATTTGTATTTTGTTATATTTATTTCAACTTTACTGTACAGCGCACAGCGCCATAGGTTCTCTGTTATGTTGTATTTTGAAATAAATGAATCATACAGGGCCGTACCACAAAAAAGATAAACACGTGTTCAACACGAATGCTTCCAAATATAATACGCACTTGTTTTAGCACTAACTTGTATAAAACAAGTGTGTATTATTTTTGGTAGCATTCGCGTTCAACACGTGTTTATCTTTTTTGTGGTAAGGGTGACAATGTTTTGGATAATACCTGCAGTGCTCCGAGCGGTATGTTTTGTTTATATTACAGATACCTGCACAGTAGTTAGGTTATAACCTAACTACTGCGCAGGTATCTGTAGCGTTTCATAGTGAAGCGATCTTAGTAATGTACCACCTTCTGCAATTTCTTGATTACTGACACAGGTTTGGTATCGACCCGCTCGGCTGCGCCCGCGCATCATGTTCGTACACACGTTTTTTCCGTCGTTTTTACTTGGTATTAATTACCGCGGTGCACGCGCGATTATTCGCCCCATTTGCGCCGTGTGCGCGCGCGCAGGCCTTACGACCGGCTCATCGCGACGCAAATAGATCTGCATTCCTGATCACACACGATGCAGCCACACTATCATGCACAAACGCAGCGAATATTTAAATTTAAAAAAAAAAAACGACTCTTTAGTTAAAATTGTTTTTGTAACACTAGCCTTGTATCACCACACCACGCTACGTGTGTTAATTAGTGTCAGCAGCAGCAGTGCGCGCCGCTGCACCACTGTGGTCACTGTGGGACAGTATCGGCTCGTATCGTTGCGCTAATAGACACTGCATCCTGCGCGCACGCACGCGGAAGCCGCCACTCGTTTACATTTTAATAATAATACGGGGCGCCAGATTAGATCACCACCGCGACGACAGTGTCGCTGGGGTTGCGCAGGAGGCACCACCGCCTCTCTATTCTGTACCCACTCGCCGCGTGATGTCACCGCGAGAACTGCCAATTTATTTGCGAACATTCGAGGGAGAATGTCACGATAAGATTCTCCCTCGAACGTTCGCAAAAAAAATGGCAGTCTCGTTCTCTCAGTCGGTACAGAATAGACAGGCTGCGCCGTCACTGCGAGCGGTCAAACAGAGGGATTCAGTAACCGAGAAGTAATATTTATACAGCTTTCTTGACACAGTATGACTATCTTCAGCCCGCATGGCTGCCACAATAACATCCCAACCCTCCGAGTGCCTCGGGCGATGGCGGATCATACGGGATACGTGTACACTGGGACTTCGGCCCGATAAAAAGGAGGTGAGATACTCACAGACCACAGAGATATGACTCCACACCAAGCATCCTGCTGTCTTCACAAGTGGCTTCCATCTACATTAGCCTTCATAAACACACATACCTAAGCGTGTGAAACAGTCATCGGATAAATAGCGAGTCGATGAGCATTCTTGGAATTGCAGTGATATAGGGACCTGGAGACTAGGTGGTGGTCTTACCGGGACGACCATTCTATATCCCCATGGAGGTATATTTTTGCCAGAAAATCAGGAGTGGTCTCATGTAGAGTGCATCGTGCGTAGTCCGTGCGTGCCGGTGCCAAATCCTGAGGAACAGCTGAGGATAGGGTAGAGAAACTTGATTAAGTTTCAATTGCAGCACTCACCACATATTGTGACAAGTTTGTAGGTATCTATATTTTACAGCTCAGATGACTTACGGAGGGAGTAAAGCTTACCTCGTACTGAGCGTGCCAAGCTGGCCGGCAGCCGCGGCCGCACTCGCCGGGCCGGCGGCGGCGCGGCCCGTGCAATAAATATAAAACATTTGAACAAACCCCGCGACTGATGGTTCGTTACGATCGCGGTCATTTACTCTGCGCCCGCGCCACCGCGCCGTGTAAATTGCTCCCCCCGCCCCCCGCCGCCCCGCGCTCCGGGCCGCCGTGCCCCGGGGTCACGCTCCGCTCGAAGGCTTCTATTTTTGTTCAGGTCCGGGGTAAATTGCAAGCCGGTGTGATGACCGCCCGCTGAGACCCATTTATTATTATAACTAATCATAATGAGAATTCTCTTATCGCGCACTCGCAACGTTTGAACGACCCAAATATAAATTGTATTTTGGAATATGTTTCTAGTTAGTACCGTTAAGTCGAGTTCGAATCTCGGCGGGTATCCATCGTTGGTGACGTCACGTGCGACCTCACCACTGTATCTTCATACGCGACGCGGACGTGTCCTCGACTCCTGCGTACCTTTAGAAGTTAACCTCGGCTGTGTGTACAGGTACGTCAGGTACCGTGCAGTACGCCAAAAAATTGTCTATTAGTGCACTAAGGTGGTTACAGAAGCAGTTTTTGTGGTGTCATCCCGCCCCGGGTCTGCCACAGCGCGGCGCGGGACGTGAGCGTGTCATCGGGTGGCCGAGCCGAGGCCGACACGCTCGCACAACACTAATAAATTGGATTACATGGCGCGGCGCGGCGTGACGCACTATGACGCGTTTTTGTCGCTCCCGCCGCCGCCGCCGTGATGCGGGAACAAATTAAATTTCCACGTTTTACGAGCGAATCATCGCCTCGCTACGTTTTATATCGAGTCATGCCCCGCCATTTCCAATTTAATTTATAAAATTATAGTACAAAAAATGTATTTAATTAGAACTCCCTTTTGTGTGGGACGTGAGTCCAATCGGCGGCGCGCGGGCGCGTGGTATTGTTCCCGCGACGCGCGGGGCTCGGGGCTCGCTGACGGCGCTCCCTGGGGAGCTCCGCACTCCAGCGTGCAGCGGCTTATCATTTGGGCCTATTATCTTTAATGGGAAGACCGATGGCAAGATGGATCGATGAAATTGAGAAATTGCTTGGAGAGAGCTGGACTAAATTGGCGCAAAATTCAGGGGCCGTCAATACCATTTATCCCTGTTCCTATGACCTCGCAGAAGAGGGTCAAAAGCTGCGGATGATGATGGTTAACATGAATAAAAATACCAAAAAGGCTATGGCCAACCCAGCAATCTAACTCACGATCGATGATAAGAGACAAAGACATTTCAGGATGTAGATGAGCAGCTCTCTAAGCAAGCTGCAGCAACTGGCAATATAGCAGACATTGCATCAGCTTCGGCAGGTATAATATGTGTGTTATTACGTTGATGGCGTGCAGGGTGCGCGGGCGCAGGTCGGGGTGCGCGCAGGCTCCGCCGCCGTGCGCAGGATGCTTCTCTAAATGACAGCGAGGAGAGCGAGGTGCGGGGCGGGGCGCGGCGCGGGGGGAAGGGGGGACGCCGCGGGGTCGACGCCCGCTCAGCGTGCAGGGGCCTGCGCATGCGCCGCGCACTCGCTCAGAAGGACCACAGCGTGCGGCGGGTGATGACTAATTCGTGCTCGTACAGACAACAAGCAGAAGCTAAGGTGCGTGCAGCAGCCGCCGGTGAGCGCGGCACTGCTCTGCTGCACCTCACGACGATGCGACTCTTGCGTGTCAATTGTTTCTCTTCTATTCTTGGGTGCGCGCCTTCTGCGGCAGACTGCATGGTGGCGCCCCCCCCCCGCGCCCTCGCCGCTCTGACATAACACCTGACTGGTTCTGTCTGACATAACCCGCTCCCGCTCCGCGCATATCTGCCGCTCTACGGGTTTTTACGCGGGAACCAGCGCGGGCGCAGCACCGGCGGGATCACATCGCCGCGCAGTCGTAATGAAACAATACGACTCCTGAACTCATCAACTACAACTACTTGTAACTTCGGACGAGCCCCTCGCGCGGCCTGTATTACAAGGATGTCCATTTATGGCGCTTTCTTGTAAAATATACTTACAGTTTCTGGTTTTTAAAAGCGTATTCAATTGAATCTGTTGTCAAGTGAATTGATTGGTTGTTATTTTCTTCAATCAATTTCTTTGGGAAACTCGATGTTGATACGTAGACGTATTTTATGTGGTAACATCAGCGGTGATTTGGTACTTAAGCTTTATAAATAGAAGTTAAACAATAGCAGTTGAGTTGATCACAAGACAATAGGCTCGGTGTGTGTCGCTTGTCGCCGCCCCCCCAACATTAGCGCGGCTGGGCGGGCGGCGACACCCGCCCTGCAGGTACAACTATTGTTAAGTCACACTGAAACTGATATGTATCAATATTATACAGCTTATTGTCTACCATGAATGTTTGTGAAATTCCAATGAATATACCTATTTATAATAATGATTATTATATTTTTCTAAATTAAATAATCGCTATAGATAGCAATTGAAATAATTTGTCCGCGTCTGATGTAAGTTATTCCACTGTCACACCACAATGCGACAACTAGTACCTAAGGCCAAACGACACAACGCTCAACTCCACATCATCGTTGTGGTGGCTGCCGCATCCACTGCTGAGCCGTCGTGACGTCACACTGTGCAACCCGGCACACAGTGTGTTCCGACCCGCGACCCGCGACCCGCAACCCGCGCCTCGCCCGCGCTCGCTATCGTCACTTACATTAATTAAGCTACAAGTTGTTGGGAGTCGTGACAACGTCCACGCTAATTAACAAGTCAGAGTCGTCTCTAATGTCAGACAACGCTCACTACGAGGCACGGCGAGTGTCGCGGGGAGACGGCTGGTCGGCGGCGACCGCTCTTGCACTAGCAATACTTGCACAGTGACCATTACGGCCTACTGTTACACTTCGTCATATTCCATAATAATCACAGAACAATCCCTTCTGGCAAGCATTGAAGGTTATTCTTGGAAACTAAGAGCCTGTCCAGATGAGGCGTTCTGCGCGCCAGTCCACTCGCGCGCTTCAATTTATGTTGCGTACAGATGCCGCGTTTCTACACTAGGAAGGATTCCTTGCCAGTTATAAAAATGTACGTCCACACGCCACGGACTCGCGCGTAGTACTGGACGCAGCAATAGCGCCCGAGTATCTCAACTTGCGCGGCGCTCGCGCGTAAAACGCGCGATTCGAGAGTCCCGCTCATTGCAAGCGTTTTACGCGCGAGTGAGGAAACGCGCAGCAGTATCTGGACGGGATATAATTATGTAGCTCTAGTATCTCGGGCAACGCGTGAGTGTCAACGCGCGAGTGGACTCGCGCGCAAAACGCCTCATCTGGACAGGCTCACAACAGTTCGTTCCACTGGCGCGGTGCCGGCGCAGGTAGCTGTGTTAACATCGAAACTCCTCGTTTAGAACGAACAATTAATTGGAGCACCTGCCCCGCCCCCTCCCGCTCCTAATTACTGGCTGCAATTATAAACGGACCTATCATTACATTGTTTGTGATCAACTAATCACTGTTACTTACACACACATGCGCGGCCGCTGATGACTCACTACTTTCGTCGTGCATCAGCTGTGTAACATAAGTTAACTACTACAGAAAACGACCTCACTCTGACATATTCTCCTGCTGGCTCAAATTTTTACCATTTGAGAGTCACTAAAGTTGGTTATAAAGCGTAACAGCATCGCCAATAATGTAACCATGAGCAAGTGTGAGCACAACAAGCGGCTCGCTGCACACAATGCGAGTGTTGTAAAAACTTGCGGCTCCACCCGACGCCGGCGACGCCTCACACAATAGGAACGAGCCGGGGCGTCGCCCACCGCGCAGTGTGCGCCGACGCCGCGCACGCGGGTTTTTGCGCCTCAAACAAAGCGTGCAGACGACACAAAAACCGCGCGTCCCAAGCGCACCAACTTGTAACATTGTATTTTACAGCGCATTATTATGAGATGCGCCATTCAGCTCTTACTGTGAGGTGGACACACCTGGCTGAGACTGCTGACTGCTGGGCACCCAACGCGTGCTTCTAAATCAATGCGAGTACACGCGCTCCGGTCACTCGAGAACACTGATACCAGCGTATAGGTGCTTCCCACCGGCAGGACCAGGAGAAGATGGGACGGGAGAGAATTGAAATCTTGCCATAGCGAGATAGTATACAGTTTTAAATTTTACAATAACAATTTTTGCTGCCGGAGTGGGAGTGTTCTCGACAGTTACGATCTCGGTAAGTCGCGAGTGAATCGGTTTCTTCTAGGCAAGTGTGCTTCATCGTAGACCGCATTATCACTCAACATCAGGCGAGATGGCGGTCAAACGCAAGCCTATTATTATTATTTTTTAAATCTCGTCTTTCCCGCCTCGCCTCGCTGCCGGGAAAGCACCTTATAGCACAGGCTTACTGTACAGTGAACAATTAATAGAGGAATGAACTAGCAGGTACATCATTAGCACAGCGATACAGACAGCACGTGGGAGTGCTGTTGTATGCCTGTCGAAGAACCAGCGGCAGTTTGAGTCGTGGAATGTTGAAACATAACCTGCGGAGAGAGCCCGCGTCAACGGATGCAGAACTACGTGTGTCGGCACTTTTACAAATTAACAATTTATAATGTTTATTATGGTGATATTGTATCGATGTTCTTCTAACTGCAAAGTTGGAAACATTGAGTTGGAGTCTGTAACTATTCCCCGATAGATGTCGCTAACGCTCAGAAGAAGCGTATTATAAAGGATTCCAAACAACTGATTCAAGCGAAGACACAGTAGCTCAGTTGGTGAGAGTGCTAGCCACGGTACGGCAGAGGTCGCGGGTTCAAGCCCCATCTGTGTCAGTCGATTTTGGAATGTCTTAATATTAATAACATTAATTAACAATTTGATGACAATTCCATTGACGACGCGGCAACTGAGTCACAGCGTTAGGGCGTGGGCACACTGGGCTGAGTGCGGCGCGCGTCGCGGCCGCGGCGATTAGCGACGGTTAGCCGGAACCCACTATCTGCATCCGCGCGTGTTGCCCAATGCGCCGATAGCGCGCGCGTGCGCAGCGCCGCTATCAGCGTAGGCACGGAGCGCGTGCCATGGTTTAGGCAGCCACTGATTAGGATGGATGCCTAAATTCTGAGCTCCTCGTTTCCTGTGTTCAGTTAGTTTTAACCTAATTATAACTTTTGTTACCTAACTGTTGAGTTGAGAGTTGATCAGTTGAGACAGCTCGCGTTTCATCTGCTTCACGATTCTCATTAGATCATTCATTCCACATCACATAATTTAAATAATCAATAGAAATTTTATGTGTCGCCGGTTCGCAACACACATTTTTTACATCTAATGCAATATTAAACTTAATTGTTACGTAAACGTAACCGTTCACATACGTTACATTTTTAAACGCGCGCTCTCGATGTTGTGGTGTCATGTAAGACTCACGTGCCTTACATAAAGTGCTCAAAAGCGGTGACAAGGGTATCTTTGCGACTCCTATTGACTTATTATTTTGATTTGTGTGCTCCACATACACTCCCACGAGTCCCTCGACGAGCCTCCGAGGCCGCGCCACGTGGCCGACAAGCCCCGTACCACACGACACGACACGCCATGCCGAATCCCGCACGTGTCACAATATTCTTCCATCTTTTGCGAGGGGACAAATAAATATCTCCCAATGCCGAACTGGCTTGCATCTCGTTACAATTTGATAGTCGGGCAATACAACTACGTTCTTTTAGGGTCACAACTCCTGCAAGTGTATGTTGTACTTCATTCTCTGCCCACTAAACATTCGGTGAAATATTTTATCTAAAGACATAATTGCTAACTGCTTGAGCCCAAACTTGACGGTTGTTTAGTGTGTATCAAATTAGTAATCTCTGGCAGTGCGGTGCGGTGCGGCAGGCACTGCACGCTGCGGTGCGCGGCAGTGCCGGTGCTCCACTTTGCAGATAACATCAGGTTATGCGCGCGGTAATTATAACGAGCGCTCGTTATCGCGCCGGTTAACGTGGCGGTTAATAGCGAACGATATGATATGAAGCGAGCGATACCATCGCGAATGTTATCTCGCTGTCTGGGCTGAGGTCGCCACTATTTGGATGGTGTGAGAACAGACTACTTACCTGTCATCCACAAGCTTACATACTGTCTTAACTGCGACCTACTGCTACGTACTGCCGGCTTTCTTACAGGATCGGCCCCGTCATACCTTTAATTTTGTTTTAAATTAGGTACGCACTTACTAACATTTACAAACAGCAACGTGACGTGTGTAATATAGGGTGAGGCTAGATGTAAGGGAGAGGTGTGGGGGTGAGACGCGTGTGTAAATCCTATTAACCGAAACAAATAACCGCACGCTGTAATTACGGCGCGGGCGCCATCATACCTACGCGGTGCGCATGATTTGTAAGGTGGTGTGTGACTGTGTGTGCGCCGCGCATGTGCACAGTGCAGCCAGGTTGCATGCACGGTGCACCTCATTTCAACGTCAGAGGAACGTGGCACAACTTTGCACGGCGGGCTGTTTGCTTGATTGATTCCTGTCGCCGCTGCCACGTCATAGAAACACTACCTATGTTAGCACGCATGTTAAGGTACTGTTTTATGAACACAGTTCGTAATAGATAACTTGGAACAAAGTACATGATACCTATTATTTTAATGATATGTATTCATAGCAACCAATTACTATTATGAATGTTGAACCGACAGCAAGAAAAGGATCAGACAAAAATAATTATTTATGAAATACAAAATGTGTCAAAATCTACCCACATAACATGATTATGATTGTGTTCTTTTTGAAGGCGGTCTATCATCATCATCAGTAGGTATACAACTACATAGTTGTGCTGATTTTGATGATGTACTGATGGTAAGTAGGTAGGTACTAGGGTTGCCAACCGTACTCTAAAATAGAGTTATTGTACTCTATATCATGTAGGCGTACTCTATAATCTATAATACTAATAGAGTACGCTAAAATACTCTTTTTTTACACAAAGTTTACTATACCTACTAGTGCCAGTCATTCAGTCATGTAATATTATGCAAACCCATATTCCCCAAGCCACATTCGGATGTTTTTGAACGCAGCCACTAATGTTATTATGTCACAAGTTTTGAGGTTACGTTAATTTTGGCGCAAGAAAAATTATCGATTTTCCACTGTGTTGTGACATTTGTGTCTCGGTTTTTGGTTTGGACAACTTTTACTGAGCTAGAGCTACTACAGCATTTACTAAGAGAGTATTTTCGGTTATGGACGTGAAGTGGCAGAAAGAGAGAAACAGAGTTTCATTGAAATTGATTAAAAATGAACTTCTGATCTTTTTAAATTTAGAGTTAGAATGTTTGAAGTCATACAACTATTTTAAAAACCATGAAAAATTTTAATTGTGCTACAAAAAGCACAAAAAAATACCTTTTTAAAAATATAAAATCAATGATACTCTTTTTCGGAAGTCCGTACTCTTTATTTACCTCCTTTGAAATCAGATATACTCTATTTCTTCTAATAAAAGTTGGCAACCCTAGTAGGTACCTAAATGATAATGATAAATGATATTTATTTTGTAAATAGGTTAAAAATAACATTTTTACACGTCAAAACATTTTTTTAAGCTAGATGAATTCGGTGTTTCCTATATGACTACCTTTGAGAAGAAACACCGAAACAAACTCAAAGGTTGATGTCTCTTTTAAAGTCCAGACAATTAAGATAAATTGTGTAAGAACCATGCAGGTTAGTCTGAAATGGCCTTTAGAGGAAAGAGCCATACAGATTTGAGTGGACCTGACCTGACCGTGCACGCATGTGCCGGGTATCGTGGTAGCTCAACCCAGACTTAGGGAGCTCAACGACCCGACGAACATTACCATCAGAAAGGACATTTGGGTAGGCCCCCTAAAGTACTCAAACTGTCAGACTGAACTTGAGATCTATAACAGTAACATAATAACCCACTAGTACTCACATTACAATTATTATAGTCAATATAATTATTACATCATTATTATCACATTCAATGTCATTTTGTATATAGAAAAAATATAAAATCAAATAAAAGAGCAATAATTTAGTAAGTACCTATAGCTTATGTTATAAATACTATGTATAGTATGTATGTAGGTCATAGTATAATGTTCTACATTCATTTTATTATTGATATGACAGACAGTAGGCACAGACATACTTGTCTGTACCTACTGGTTATCGTGTGGCGCGTCCCGCCCCCGCCCCGTCCCGTCCCGTCCCGCGCCGGCTGTACCACTGCCCTATCTACAGCGCACTAGTTAAATCATCATTACTTATTTTCGTACATCACTATCACTGTTATCATTCAACTAAACCGCCGAGCGGCAGGCGGCGGCAGCGGGCGGCACACTTATGAAACTGTGGAAATATCCTCAGTGTATCTCTTTCTGTTCGCTGCGTGTTTCAGTGTGTGTTGCCTACTGAAATTGTTACAAATACATCGTCTCTATGCAAATTACGTATTCTGTTCTCTAAAACTAAATTATCAACTTAAGAATAAATCATAACTACACTACAGGTCTCACCGGTATGTGTAAGCATCTCATTGCGTAGTACCAACCGACCAGCTCTACCGATCCTGTCATGGTCTACTGTTATTATACGTTATTTTGAGCCTCGTTGAGTTCGTTGGCGGGATGAGGCCTAGTCTCACCCCGCCAACGAACGCCAACGAACTGTATGAATTTACTTAAAATACCTACCTCTCCGTCACAGGGTGCACGCTCCCCCATGCACACCAACAGGTGCCTGCGCTCACAGTCTAAACCAAAATGCTTGTCTGATATATATTGGTCAAGGTTACAAACACGTCGAAGGTGCACGAGGGGCTTGGAAAGGAATAGGTAAGTCCCATCTCCGAATATCTTAAAACACAGAAATAAACGCGTCGGTGGCGCACAATAGCGCGGAACTAGCGCGGCTAACTAACGAGCGCTGGTCACACCCCGCGTGGTCGCAACTCGCGCCACACGAACACCGCCCGACACCTGATTAGAGGCAGCCGGGACGCCTGGACACCTGAGCTATCGCCGCCGCCACCCATCGCTTACCGACACTCACGACCGACGGCCGCGGGCTCCCTCCGGCCGTGCGCATGCGCATACATCCACCGCGCCGTGACCGTTGTATGGCCGATCAATTGCACCAGCGGTATTTACTTAGAGCGTGGCGTTCACGCGCGACCGATATTTAAGTCGACCAACTACCCGCTAAGTGGCGCGCTGGCGGCTTTATGGCCGTGTTAGCAGGCACATGGCTGCGCGCGCGCATGCACAGCACCGCATTACGGGCGCGCTGCAGACGATCAGCCCGGCGCACAAACACGTCGTAAAGTGTCGCGTCCGCGGTGCGACACTCGCCGGCTGACGAAAGACTGACGTGACATGATGCGTGATGCGCGGGCGCATACACGTGACAACTGCGCTCTGTACATGGCAAAACTATTTAAAGTTAGGATATATAACACTCCAAGTGATGTGAAACGCGAAGCCGATCTGTTTCGATGTTTATGACTAAATAAATCAGCGCGAACGGAGCGACAGCCGCGCCCACCGGCCCTAACTAGCCGTTCTGTTATAACTGGTGTACAATGGCGCATATTATTACAACCGCTGTGCGCATTGTTCACACATCTGTGATGCTCTGTGACTCGGTTATTTCTTCCCTGTCACAAGTGTCATATAATCACACGGTACTTGTGACGACCATACATCATAATAATACAGTAGTCAGTAGTGTTGCGCAAGCGCAGCTGTCTATAGTGCGTATTGTGCGCGCGGTGCCGGTGGGGTGGCGGGTGCCCCCGGGGACACTTGACGCCACATGCCGACTAACTAATCACGCCGCATGCTGCCTCATTATCACTACACGACCGCCGATAGACACTGTTCTGTTTGCTCCCCTAAGTGAGCCACATCTGTGGCTAGGTACAATGACTAGACCTGCTAGTCCGTGCCCGTGGCGAGATCAGCGCGATACATATATTGTACGCTGTTAGTATGTCTGCGGCAGTGGCGCACGCTAATCAGCGAGCGGTGTCCGCGACCGCCACATGTCACGTCACGTCGGCATAGCTCAGCGGCCGTCAGCAGCCGTCGCCGTCGCCGTCGCCTGTCTCGTTTACATAAATCGCGCGACATTCGCGGCTCTTGCGACATTTCACCACCGACACACCGGTGTTGCCACTAGAGTAGACACATACCTACACAGACAGACAGGGCACATTTCAATATGTACAAAGTTCCGAATGTTATAAAAGCTTAAAAAATGTAAATACAGTAGGTTACCTACATATTTTTTCCATAAAATCAAGAATTAGATTTAATTCGGAGCTTTGAGTCAAATGAAGTTTGAATTAAATAATTATCATTCAACATTATCATCATTTATAATTCATCAATTTATCCTGCAAGAAAATCCACAAGAAGAAGCGTGCGCGGGCGCAGTGTCAGCACGTCGCGGTGTCGATTACGTCAACAATGAATGCCCGAGACGCGTAAATGGCCTATCATCATCCAATAATATTTGGTGGCCGCCGGACAAACAGTGCGCGGCCGGCGCGGGCCAGCGAGGGGGCGGGCGGGGCGGGGCGGGGCGGGCAGGGCTGGGGGCTAGGGGCGCCGAGTGCACGGCAAACTTGGTCGCGCGGTGTTTGCGCTCCGCACACCTGGACCACTCTTGTTTTTCTAACAACGACCAGTTTTTTCTGACAACAAAGTTTGGATGCGTTAATTTGAACCTCGTTTTTCTACACAGCGAGCGCAAACAGCGGCGGGCCGCGCGTCCACCTGTGCGCTACACACGCACAGCGGGCCAGCGCGCACCACAACTCACACCACTATTTTATAAAACGTCTTATTTTATTTTTTTTCATATTAGGTGAAGGCGACGACGTGTGACACAGAGCCGCACTGATCACCGTCACTCGTGGGATTAGCGCCCGTTGTGTATGTGGACGTGTGTCCGGGGGATCATCTGCGCATGCGGCGACTGATACCAATTTACTGGACGTGTCGCTCCGTCTGTCCTTAAGTCACGGCACGGGGCGGGCCGGTAATCCGCGTTCACACGTTGTGTTATTAGTTATTAGTAATAAGACCGAGCATTTAAGGACGTCTTATTTGTATAGGAATATAATATCAGGGGGGTGATTCTCGCGGGTTCGATATTGATATCGCCTTCGATATATATTGCAACAACTGAATCAAAATCCCTACCATTTTGACATTTGTTGCAATATATATCGAATTCGATATCAATATATCACCCGCGAGAATCACCCCCCAGTACTTGCTTAGGGACCGGTCAGGGATCACCCGCCCCCGGGCTCCGAACTATCCGGCGGTGGGTGCAGTGACGGACACCTTCACACAGGACATGAGCTCGGGTACTAGGTAATGCGATTACCTGCTAAGTATTTCATTTTCATTTATTAATTAGATAATTTAACTATTTACATTGTGTTTAAAATTGGTACATCTAATTGATAGAATGAATAACGACACAAAATAACAATTCTAAAACTTTGCAATTAAAATTACAAACAGCTGTAGGTAATTTAATCAAATAGGTAACCTACCTATTACAATCATAAATATAACATATTTTAATAATTTAATACAATATAACGTGTACCGGCCGGACGGCCTGTGAATGTTCTGGCGGATGTGTCAACAGCACACACAGACAGGATATCGTCGCTGCGCCTGCAAAATCCGCTATGTATTTTTTTTTTTTTATCGGTTTTTGATGCTTATTTATAGTATTTCTCGAGCCACCACACAAAACACAGCATCAAAAACCGATAAAAAAAAAAAAATACATAGCGGATTTTGCAGGCGCAGCGACGATATATGTATATCTAAATGTCATATTTTTGTCAATAACTTTATTCGTGTTTGAGGAACAATCACTAAGTACCTAATGGCTTAGATTGTACACATCCACGACTGGTTGTTGATCAGATTAGTAAAGTTGTGTTCCTCAAAAGCTGCTACAACGACTAACGTCGAAATTATACCTACGTCACAGTCCGTGTGGCATACACCGAGTGCGGCGTGACGCGTGACGCACCGTGCGTCATGCGTCACGTGCAGCTCGCGGCTCGGCTCGGGCTGCGTGCAGAGCTCGCGATCATTTCTTCTAGAACTAGATGGCATGTACTTCCGACGTGACGTCGCTATGCAAGCGCGACATAACAAGTCAACGCCACTAACGGGTGACATACGGCGCTGTTATAGCAAGCAGTCGATGTACAGCGCGCACCGCGCTCGGCCCGCTCGGCGCGGCGGCGGGTGCTTGCGGTGCGCGTCACGTGCGCCGCCGTGAGAGAACGCGCGGCCGGAGGCTTGCGCCCGCGCAGCCGCGGTGAGAACCAACCACCGCTCACCGCACACACAGCCTTTTAACCTTCAATATCCTGCCAAGGAGCTAAATGACATACATACAGCAAATCCGACGTGCTAGCAGATCCGTGACAGTAATAATACTAACTGGTAATTATTGATGATAAATAAATTATATGCCACATGTGACACTCATGTGACACTTTCAAACACCAATGTATGGGTAGATTTTAAGGGATTCAAAAAATTACACAGGAAAGCTAAAGACTAACCTCGCTTACAAGTCACCAACAATCTCAATACTTGGTGATGACTGAATCAGTCAGAGGTGTCGGTTCTACACCATATTATCATAAAGTGAGCATCTTCATAAATGTATAGAACCATACACATGATTTTAATTAACTGAGTCTCTAATCGAGACTCTTCAACTCGTCATAATCATTGCAACTTGGTCGAAGCACCGAGGTTAGTCAAAATAGTGTTATTTTGACTATGTTCTGTGCGCATAAAGTATCCATTTAATTAAAGATCATGTATATAGAGCTGTAACGCTTGCAACTGGTCGTCTCATGTCCTCTGCAGCGCTGCGCCCGCGCCGGCCGCCGCTGACGCGCACTCCAGCGGGCGGCGGTCGCGGCCGCAGTTGGAGCAGATTCGACATAACCAGTTAGTTAAAAATAAACAGGACACGTTGCGCCACAGCTGAGATTTTATCCCGCTCCCGATCCCGCCGCGCAGGCCCAGGGGTGGCGGACGGGGGGGAGGGGAGCCGACAAGCTGGCCGAGCCGCTCATTAAACCGGTCGTCGGAAGCGCACCCCCCACCCCCTCACAGCGCCACCACACAACACTACTCACAGCTCCTAGCAGCAAACATCGATGCTATTTCCCAATAGCATCGATGTTTGCTGCTAGCAACTCCCGTTGCAACTGCCGAAGACCTCTGGGTTGAGAATGCGCGGGTGCTTCACCCTCCTGCCCGTGTCCTAATGTATTAGCAGTCGACGCAGCTTGTTGTTTTCTTCCATACATTTTTATCAACCGTCATCTCACTAGGCACCCCCTTTCTGGTCATATCATCATTGACACAGTCTATCCATCGTTTTCTTGTTCTTCCTTTATTCTTTATTTCCCCGCGACTTCGTCTGCTTAACCCACAGGAACTGTTAATTTTTTTGGAATAGAAAGTAGATTATAGCACTCAGGAATAATGCAGCTTACTAATTAGTGAAAGAATTATCAGTATCGGATCAACGGTACTTTCATACAAACTTTCATCCCCCTTTGCACCCCTTTTTTGGGGGAGAATTTTCAAAAACCCTGAAACACATATTTCTTTGTTTGAAAAGAAAAGCCTAAATACCAATTTTCATGACTCTAACTTCAAAACTAACGGTACTTTTATACAAACTTTCATCCCCCTTTGCACCCCTTTTGGGGGCTAATTCTCGAAAACCCTGAAATAGGTATTTCTTTGTTTGAAGAGGAAAGCCTAAATACCAATTTCCATTACTCTAACTTCAAAACTAACGGTACTTCCATACAAACTTTCATCTCCCTTTGCACCCCTTTTCGGGGCGAATTTTCAAAAATCCTGAAACACGTGTTTATTAATTTAAAAAGAAAAGTCTAAATATCAATTTTCATGACTCTAACTTCAAAACTAACGGTACTTCCATACAAAATTTCATCCCCCTTTTCACCCCTTTAGGGGTAGAATTTACAAAAATCCTTTCTTAACGGATGTCCGAGTTATAAAAAAAACCCACTGTCAAAATTTCAAATCTCTATATTCAGCGGTTTGGGCTCTACGATGATGAATCAGTCAGTCAGGACAAGCAATTTTATATATATAGATTAGCCTTCCACATTCATACTGTGAACTTCTAACAACATTCAGATATCACTCAAGTATTCAGCTATATCGCAGTTCGCTCGGAGTGCACGAACGAGTCGCGGTGCAGATCGCGCAAGGTGCACAAATCTCAGGTGCGCACACACCGGCGCAGTGCGCGGGCGCAGCGACCGGTTCCCGCGCCGCGCCGCCCGGCCACCGACACGCTCATTCAATTTGTCTAACATACCTCGCGATATAACGTTTATCATCCATCATCGCGACAACAGAGCCGCGCCGCGACGACGCTATGCACCAACCTCCTAAACGAGCTGCTTTTGACTGTTGTTTAGGACTATTTGATGCTCAACATTTGCATTGAACAAGAAGTAGGAAAAATATTGAATACGATCAATATTTTTCCTGATCATATCCCTACAATAATATTCGGAACTATCCATCCTATAATGATTTACTTAAAAACTATAACGTGATGAGTCTGAGGTCCAGAAGATTGTACCTGGAAACGATGTTTCTTTATGATATATGTAATCACAGATACGACTGCTCAGACATAAATAATAGAGTACACTACATTGTTCCTAGAACTGTCATAAGACGCGAGGTGCGCGCTCGCCCACTCTTTGCAGTTTCCTCCTGTCGGACCAATGCTGGAGTCCGCGCACCTCTGCGTCGTATTAGTAATAATTATAATAAACTGTTTACAGAATTAGACATGTTTGCAATGCCGGCTAATAAGTTTCGTAACTGCCTTATTAAAATAATAAAGAGCCTTTAATTTTGTTTAATAATTGTTTGTTTTCTTAACTTTAATTCGTTTTGCTCATAACAATAAATATTCTGTCTTGTATATTGTGGATAACTGTGTTAGTTGCACATTTGTATCATGTATCTGTTTTGTAATTTAGTTCATAAGATCTAATGTGTAACTGATTGTTAGTCCCAAATAAATAAAAAAATAAAAAAAATATGCCTTTTCTTGAATGGAATGATAAATAAATAATGGTCAAGAGTAACTCCCATAAGTGTCGCCTCATTAGCCGCGCACCCGAAGGTGCATTGTGGATGCGCGCGCGCAGCTCGCCGCGGGCTGTGGGGTGGCGCGCGCACCTGTGCCGCCGCGTGCAGCCTCGGGCGGCTCGCACGGCCGCACCACCTCACTGCTGACACACACGTACTGTGCTACCGTCAGTGACGTCACGCTTTCAACACCTACATCTTGACTTGTTGTTCAACCAGGATTGGATTAAATTAATGTTCGTAAAGATACAGTGTTCATTAATGTTATATTATTATCTGACAGTGGGTCAGAGGAAATTGGGTGAGATTGAAGCACAGGAGACGACGCGAGTGCACGCTGGCAATGATGCGTCACCAGATGGCATGGGATCGACGTGCGCGCGTCTGTGTGTTGTGTCGTTGTGTCAACTGCGCATAATTTGCGTGAGATCGCGCGCACCCTGCACGTGCGCCGCCGTCGCTGGACGACCAACGTTAATTAATCACCGCTGACGCCCATCACCGAGTTGATCAACACAACACAAACTCCAGTGATCCGCGGCTTTCGGTCAACACTTTAATATTATGATTATGACATTTTAGCGCTTTGTTACAATAAAGTCAAAGTCAAAGCATTTATTTCAATTAGACCAATTACAGGTACTTTTGAATTGTCAAGGAGTCTGTCAGTTAGTCATAATGATGAAGCTAGATGCCCGTTCCAAAGCGTAGATTCCTATGGAGAAGAACGGGCAAGAAACTCCATGGTTACTCTATTAAATCAAATGATTACAATATCATGGTTACATTGCTTTTGTCGGAAATAACACAACAATATTATTCCGACCAAGTATACCTAGCTAAAGGTTACTTTATTTTATCATATTCTTTGTATATAATGGAGAGTAGGTACCTATCACTTAACTCCATTGCTGACTTTAGCAGTAGAAACGAGTGCAAGAAATTAAATGCACGACTTCCTGCTTGAGGAGTGCATAATTATGTGTGTGCGTACTGCCGTGACGACCCGCGGTGCGACAGCACGCCGCCACCGCGCGGTGCCGCGGTGTGACGCAGTGCGGCGCGACAGCACGCCGCCACCGCGCGGTGTGACGCGGTGCGGCGCGACAGCACGCCGCCACCGCGCGGTGTGACGCGGTGGAGTTGCACGCTGTCGAAGCGCTATCGGCCCGCGACGGATGTGTCTCGTTCGCGAGTCGCGGGATAACATCTCGCAGCTTCCGCCCATTTATCTGCCACGTCTCAGCCCTACGGCGCCCCCTCCTCCCCGCGCCCCATCCCGCACACCCGCATTCGGCTGTCGATGTTACCTACATGTCATAGCTCGACATGACACACACACCTAAACAATGGATCTGTTATCGTAATGAACTAAATGTTTAGTTATATTTATTTCGCGTGCTACCCATATCTTACTATACACTAACCTGTCTATGAATATTACTCGCTGCACTACTCTACATGGCTCTATCAGTTGACAACAGGTTTAGGAGGTGCCTCCTGCCTTTGGCGGGTTGCGCTATGTGACATGGTAGAGAAGCGCGACAAGTGTCAGTGACAAGACGTCAGGTCACACTGTGACAGGGGCACCGAATCTGTGAGCGCCGCTGATTGCGGCACAATATAGCGCTCGTTACGGCTTGTGGTGCCGGCAGCCGCTGCGCGCCGGGATACAAGACATTGTACTGGATACAACAGGGCACGCGCTCACAGCGTCATCTTACATGCTTCTCTGATGCGTTTGTCGGTGCCGCTGAGTGTTCCAGATTGCTACAATGTTATGACGCGCACTAATGACGTCAACTGTCACGCCCTCGCCCGAACAAGCTCTCTAAATGACAATGGCGGGAGCGTCCTGGAGGAGGCAGCCAGGCGACGTGGTCTCCGCTGCGTGACGTGCCCCGCCGGTGGACGCCGACGTCGGCACTAATGAACAGATCGTCGCCAACTGATACTCGCTCGCAGCGTATCAATGTCCTACTAATTAGACACACACACACATACACCAGTGCGCGCCAATTATCTACATTAAGACGCTAATGCCGTAGTGACATAATAATGGAGCAGCGCAAAGCCCGCCCGCCCGGCCGTCTGCTGTTGTGTAGCCTCTCGACAGATTTTCTGATAGCACACTCTTGTGCTAGGACAGGCTGCATGAAGTGCACGAGTCTGGACGAACCTCCAACAGTCTGATAACTCTTCGAATGTGAAAATGATCTAGTGGCTGTGGACAACGGCTCGTGATTGGTGTGGCACGCACGCACACCACAGCGCACGCGCAAGCCGCTGGCGCTGTGACAGAGTCAGTACTAACAGTACCAGTAACATAAGTCGAGGTTACTCAAAATATAAAAATGTGCTTTGATAGGTAGGTACTAATTTTTAAGCTCCAAAATATACAAAAGATTTAAATTTTGGGTAGGTACATATCTATTGAGTTTATCAATACATAATACTATTATTTATTGACAGTTTACAAATAGCCTTGTCACTTCTTTACTATTTAATATTCCTACTGTTCCAGATAAGCCAGCAAACAGGACTGCTCAAATAATAACAGTAGAGAACACCAAGGATCGGGGATTTTAAAATGAAACAATAGCGTTCAAGTATGCGGCCAAGTCACCTATTAGGTCGCACACGATATGAAACTGCAAGAGCAGGGTCCGTGAGGCGCGCGCGCAGGCAGGGCGCCGGGAGGGGACCGCGCAGCGCTGCAATAAAAGTAAATCAGTGTTGCGCCGGATTAAAAGCTCTCCGGGGAGGGGCGGCGCGGGGCCGGCGGGGCGAGGGGCGGCCGCCGCCGGCAGTTGAACCCCGAGGCCCGCGGCGAGCGCACGAGTGTCGAGTGCGCAGAGTGAGCAGTGTCCGCAGTGTCCCCCAGTGCAGTGAGTGTAGTGCGTGCCGGAGCCGGCGGTGCAGTGCGACGTCGCCAGCCCGTGGCGGCATGCGGGAGCGCCCGCCCCGGCGGCGCCCGGCGCTGCGCTGACCCGATGCGCCGCGCGCGGACCCCGCGGCGCACGCCGCTGCTGCTCGCCCTCGCCCTCGCCTGCCTGCTGCGCGTACGTTACACGCTCTTACACCTTCGTTTCCTACCTGAAAACGTTGCAAACTCTACCGAAAACCTCTTCGAGAGCTGATAATAGTAGGTCTACCGATTCGACCTGAAGCTTCAATTCGTGCCCCTTGAATTAAAAAGTTGTTCGCGCATGTCTGCCAACAACGGCAGATTTCGGCTCTACTCAAAAAATACAGCATAACTTTGAAAGTGATCGCTATAGAAGTTTACTGAGTGATGAGAAATGCTCGATCCATCAAGCTATCACAGGCTCAGTAACAAATAACACGAGTCCTAATCATTTCATCCATTCATCGGAGTCAGGATGTCTATTAGTCCGCTATAAATTCAAAGGGATAATGATTGCATCCGTTGTGATTGAAGTGACGCGGCGTGTGATGGTAACATGGCAAATATCAGTGATAAACGTAACGAGCAGTGCGGTATGTCCGCGGTGCGTGCGGGTGCGGAGCGCTGGCCCGCGCGTGACCCGCATACTGATGGCACATCGCCACCCAGCTCACGTGGACGCAAGTCGCTCGTCTGCGCAGCTCTCCGCCGCGGCCGCATACCTGCCGCACTGGCTAGCACAAGCGTCACGCTCACATGCTCCTGAAGACAACCAAACACCACCAGCTCGTTTCTTAACTTTGCAAATACACACTATCTTGACGTCTGTCAAAATCTATCTATCCTATCCATGGACAATTGGACATGCCTTGACGCGAAACTATCTGAGAATTTCTTGATTTCATAACTATTAGAAAAGATATTCTGTTGTCTGCAACAAAGCAGTCTAAAGTTCATCAAAGCCCAGCCGTCAGTGGAAGCTACTTTTGCTACACACCCCCAAAAATCACGCACTAAAGAAGCGATTCACGAAACATTCAGTATTGCATGATGATCTTTTAAAGAGACATCCTGTACTTCGATTTGTTTCCAATGATAACTTACATAGTGCAGATAATTTTGCCCTCTCGGTGCATGGCCATTCTCACCAAATAAGGAAAATTGGCATCTGACCACGGCTATACTGATCTGTGGCTTTATGTACTTTGATACTCTTTGCAAAAATATGTCCGGCATTGTCCGGGTTGTTTTGGGAAATGAAATTAATTTATAAAATTCGCCATATTGGATTTTTGACAACTAATTAGAAGCACCTATTTCAAAATGCTAATAGGCAATTAATTGGAAAAAATAGGAAGCCTGATCTTCCTATTTTTTAAGGTGTCTAATAATTATGTTCAGCCTAGAAATACTGCAGTGAGCATGCATGAGTTTAGACTAAAAATAGCCAATAAAAAATTCATGCAAATGAAACCCGAAAGTAGCGTAGCATTATAGTCCGTAGACGATTACTCAAAGCAAAATTTTTTTTCATGATTGCACAAAAAGTGCCAGATCCTACTATACAATTAGGAGAAAATCGTTTGTCCGTCTCTCGTAAATCTCGCTTTTTTTGACGAAACAACGACGTTAATATATTTTTTTCCAAAATTGAGTAAAATATGATAAATTACTTAGAAAGTGTCATCATCAAAATAAACTATTTAGTGTTATCGAGAGGTAGTCATAACGCTTCATTCATGTAATCAAACTTAAACAAATTACTTAAGTTGAATTAAAGTAGCAACAAATGCCGTTATAAGAGACATTATAATAATAGTAATTAGTAAAAAATCTAAATCTTTTTTTTAAAGCACGATGATATTTTTCGGTATACGGTGACGTTTCATTGATACAGATAAATTTTAGTGCAAGAATATGTATTACAACAAGACAAATCCAAGGACTCCTAAGAGCGCGGGCCCAAGCCTGCCGGGAAAGCGGGATTGTCCGAAAGGGATACCGCTGACCCGGAACATAAAGGACAAAGGAAGGAACACGGGTGGGTTTTAGTCAGTAAGAGTCTGACACTCCCTTCCACTCCACCCTAGAGCGGGAGGGATATTTTGATGATTTCCCATCCACAAAAAAAAAAAAAAAGGACTCCTAAGAAATCTCACACACAAAAAATAATCTCAAACACATACATAGTGAGATTCTTAACCTAATTAAACAACTAACTGTGCTGAGATGAACCTAGAAGCCGCGTTATCTGTAGGAGATCGCATATAGATAACACAGCGGCCGCTGGATCACGATGTTGAAAAACAACCAGGTGCTGACGCTCACGCGCTGCATGTCGATGTGCGAATACCTGGTCAGGATCACGCACTACTGACTAGTACGTATTACCTCGACACAGGGACGTAGATCTCTGCGTCTGTCGCTCAAGACAGTGTTTACACTAAAATAAAACTGTGACTGAAACACCCGACATGAGATTAGAAATATTATGACACAATCGAATGAGAAGTTAGATTCTGCGTTTCTGCTCTCGACAAAAACAAATAGTATTTGAAATAACCGTTAAACAATTTAAATGGAATGATATGCTAATGCCCAAAAACTATCAGCTGACCTGCCGGCCTAGCATGACCACGATAGAAACGGGTTTTGTCTACAGAAGAATAGACAAAGTGACAGATTGTAGAAAGATTTGTACCGTTTTATGCAAACAATGAGGAGAAGAAATGTTTATATTCTTCAGTAGACAAAATTCTGATAGGCTAAGCATGGGTCGCCGCGTGCTCGGGCGCAAAATATTTATAACGAGTTGGATAGAAAGAACTTTTCGTCTATTCTTTGGTAGAATAGAGATAGAATTGGTCATGCTAAGCCAGCTGCAAGTGTTAAGTACTTACTCTTACTGCTTTACACTATTATGACAATAAAATTTGTCGTAGATAAAAATAAGATTTATTTTATCAACAGGAATTAAATATTCATAAAAATTACTTTTTGCTTTATTAAATAGTATAAATAATACATAGACAATCCTGCATATACATTTTGCACCTACATACCTCTTTAAGAACATAAGTATAAAAGGTGTGGTGTAACAGGTGTTCCCCAAGGTTCCGTTTTAGGGCCATTACTCGACTAGCCTTTTCTCAACTAGTTTGGAGTCCGCTCCCAGTGTCACTAGATGTGCCTAAATATCGCGAGTGACTGTCATCTGAACTTCACCCAAACACTGGGTAATACTGATATTCTGTAGTTAGACCAGTTGTCAGACTGTCGGACTTCTCACTACCCGCAACGAATGTCTTAGATATTTGTAGGTATGACAAGTGGGACCGAATAGTTTCACGTGCATCTTAATATTGAAAAGAATTGTCGCCCATCCATTAACTGACCGTGACCGTGCCACGGTGCCGTGAGCTATGTTAACAGTAACACATAATGAGAATCTCGTCAAAAGCCGAGAAAAACGCCTTTATTTTTCTCGGTAGCTTGAGTCTTTGCTCAAATCTTGACTGGGTACATGAAGTTGTTGACATGTGGATTGTGGACCCAACAGTCATTGTGTACAAAATTTCAAAAACTAGTAATTTCAAAAATGCGACCACGGCTTGCACTGCGTCTTGTCTGTTGTTAAGTCGGGACCCATAATACATACGACGATTACCTGGAAACAGCTGTGGTTCCCGACTGCAATGTTTTGTGGTTTTATTACCACTAGACAAGACGCAGTATAAACCGCGGTCGGGTATTATTTTTTTTAATTTACTAGTTAGGGTTCCGTACCAAAATGGTAAAAAAGGAACCCTTATGGTGCGACTTCGTCTGTCTGTCTGTCTGTCTGTCACACCTACTTATTTCAGCAACTACTTATGCTATCGACTTGACATTTGGAACAATTATAAAGAATGCTTGTTCAACTTTATTGCAAATGAAAAAAGTACAAAAATATTTTTATTTACATTGCAAAAGGGGCCGGAGTGGGGGTCCGAAATTTTAAAGTGGGGTTACTGGGTCAAATGACATATCATATGAAAGGGCTTGATCTGCACATTTCAAAATATATTTTTATTTTATTTTATGTCTTACAGTTTTCGACATATGATGAAAAATGTCCAAAAAAATACCATTCCCCCCCCCTTATCTCCGAAGTTTGCAGGGCGAAAAATCTGAAATAATTAGAGTTGACAGGAATTGACCCAAATATGGCACCAAAAATAAAACGATGTTCCTATCTAGTACAGTTTTTTCAAAATCATTAAAATTCCTTCACAAACAAACATAGTTATGCGGTCCGGATTTTTTCACTTTATACGTCCAAAACCGATACGGAACCCTCGGTGCGCGAGTACGACTCGCACTTGGCCGGATTTTTTTTTTGTTTACTTTTGTGTGGTTCTATCAAATTCAAAATCACCTGCAAGCAATCACACACAAAGTTTTTGTAAAAAATTAAAATAAAATTAGAGCCATATTTCTATTATAATAAAAAAAAACTAGTTTTTGCATAAATAACATGAGCTAAGAAGTAGGTAGGTATGTAGTACCCGTAAAAATATCCGTGGGGCCAAGAACGAGTTATAGGGGCAGAAGAGATAGCAAATGACCCCTCCTTGCCGCCAGTTCAATTTGGCAAACGACGCATCAAACATCCTGTATCATAAATTAAATGATAAATGATAATATATCGTAGGTATTTATAAAATATATCGATAATATATCGTCTCTTCGAGCCCTTCATTTGGATCACCGCATGACCATGTCATTGTTTATCTGAAACTGTTACAATCCGAAACTGTCAAAAATAGCGAGAAATACTCAAAGGAGTCTCGGGGCCGATTTTGTTAAAAAATAAAACTGCATCCTTAGTTAGATTTAATCCTTAGATTAATTGAAATAGCCCTCTGTCACCGCAATAAAAAAACGGCTACATTTTTGCCGCATATTTTGATACTCGCAAATAAAAAAACCGGCCAAGTGCGAGTCGTACTCGCGCACCGAGGGTTCCGTATCATTTTTGGACTTATAAAATGAAAAAAACCGGACCGCATAACTAAGTTTGTTTGTGAAGGAATTTTGATGATTTTGAAAGAACTGTACTAGTTAGGAACATCGTTTTATTTTTGGTGCCATATTTGGGTCAATTCCTGTCAACCCTAATTATTTTAGATTTTTCGCTCCGCAAACTTCGGAGATAAGGGGGGGGGGAATGGTATTTTTTCAGACATTTTTCATCATATGTCGAAAACTGTGAGACATAAAATAAAATGAAAATATATTTTGAAATGTGCAGATCAAGCCCTTTCATATGATATGTCACTTGACCTCATAACCCCACTTTGAAATTTTGGACTCCCACTCCGGCCCCTTTTGCAATGAAAATAAAAATATTTTAAGCTTTTTTCATTTGCAATATAGTTGGACAAACATTCTTTATAACTGTTCCAAATTTCAAGTCGATAGCATTAGTAGTTGCTGAAATAAACAGGTGTGACAGACAGACAGACAGACAGACAGACAGACAGACAGACAGACAGACAGACAGACAGACAGACAGACAGACAGACAGACAGACAGACAGACAGACGAAGTCGCACCATAAGGGTTCCTTTTTTACCATTTTGGTACGGAACCCTAACAAACGGGATACCTAATTCTCTTTGACCTAAATCATGTTTGGCTAGAAGTAAAATCTCGTAACACAAATTAATAGGTACTTAAGGAAAAAAAAAACCAAATCAAATTAATTCAAATAAAAACAAAATTGATTTGTAGTAGGTAATACTATCACATAAAACATATTTTTTTGCGATTACAAACTTAGATATTTATATTGTTGCAATAAAGTTGGTGTAGCTTCCACTCGCCCCGCAAGATTCGCCCTTGATTGCCTAAGTGTACCCACTCGCCCCCTTGGAAATTACATACTCAAACTCGCCCCCGATTGCTAATAGATTAAAAGTACAGTCAGAAATAATATTTTGATCTGAGAACCTCAATGAATCTTTGTCTCTATAAGATAAAGTTGCAATAAAGGCGGCTTACGTGAGATCTGGATTATGTGCGTGTACATTGCTACTGATTAGCTGGATAACTTGCCTGCTTTTACTAACTTGGAGGAACTAAATACGATTATAGAAGACAGTGACACCGAAACAGTGTATAATTATGTTGATTACAATACCTATCTGACAGCCCCTTTTTATGGCGACTTGTTTAATTTTTGTGCTGAAAGGCAGTGGGTGTGCGCAGATATAGAAACACCTGGTGAGTCTTCGGATATACATACATACATATGTGAGCAAGGTACACGGTTGCAAAAGGTGGCTAGATCATAATTACCTATGGTGAGTAGACCTGCTTGGTATACTGTATCAGATGTTCAAGTCCTGTAAAACACATACTGGTCTGACCTCTATCCATTGCAGATTACATGTAACCTAGGCATAATAAATAATAAGATTAAATTAGATATGAATAAAATGTAAAAATAATATTATTTGGGGTACATGAAATAAAGGCGAAATATATTGAATATTTTAATAATACATTAAAATTAATAGATTTCCCTACTGAATTTAATGAATTTGCTGATAAGATGTGTAGTAATTTAAGTCACAAACACATTGCATAAATTGTATAACAATATTATCAAGGTAGGTACCTACTCAAGCCTCGATAGACAGCTGTAATCAAGGTGTAAACAAACATTTAAAACGTAAATACTAGGCTGGAATAAACATGTAGCTGAGTCACACAAGCACGCTAGGCTCGACTACCAATTGTACCTATGTGCTGAACGGTACGCCTGAAACTGGTCATATTTATGAAAGGATATGTCTTAGTCGTAAGATCTTTAAATCAAAGCTTAAATTCTGTCAACAAAATCAGGAATAGAGTCGAATGAATATACTTGCAACACAGCACTCTACTTATCAATTTAGTAAAACACTAAGGCCCGTATTCCAGAACGATACTCGAGCACCGATCTCTGCTTGAGCATAGATTGAAACGCATAGATTGAAACTAGTTTCAAACTTTCAACCAATGGCTTACCTGCTTTTGTGAATAGTACCTATCAGTGAACCGAGAGATATTGCGAACATGTGCAAAGAACATTTTAGGATAGATTCACCATTTAAAACATGTGAATTAAGTAGTACTGAACTACTGATAATTGTAATGTCACCCACACAACCCATTAGAATCACCAGTAAAGAGGTGGGTCAGGCAATTGGTAATATGACACGGGGTACATCACTAGTGCATGATGGGCTCAATGTGGAACACCTCAAATACGCATGTCGTAATACACGTCGATGTTATTTATGTATAAGGCATACATATATATATATACTACATATATACTTTGTGTATAAGGCATTCATACTTGCCGCCAGATTTAATTAAAACCGTAGTATCGCCTCTTGTAAAGAACCATACTGGAGACATAGCTTAGCAAAATAATGATTGGTCCCTATCCCTTGCAACTATCACTGCAAAAGTGCTCGATAGGGAGCCAGATGAACGTCCTGGATGCATACAATTACAGGACACCCAATTTGGTTTTTGCTCAGGGATGTCAACAGAAAGTGCCATTTTGACACTCAACCATACTGTTGATTATTCCATTTATTTATTCTTTACACATATCTTTTACATTTTTAAACATTTATCTAAATACAAAATAAATAAAAAAAATATTTAAATATATAAAAAATAGGAATCCACCGATATGGGGAGCAGGGTCCAAGCTACCGGTGGTTAGGGCTCCAGAGACAGGAACCTCCGCACAATGCGTGCCGTATCGAGGAGAACTGCCTTCTGAATCAGACCCTTGATCCAGCCGCCTAACGAGAGCTTCATGAGATGTTGGTCGAGGCTCTTGGCCATAAGGCCATTGGCCGTTACGACAATCGGCACAATGATAGCCGAGTCAACATCCCACATGTCAACAACCTCGTGCGCCAAGTCGAGATATTTTATTTGTTTCTCTTTCTCAGCTTTTACGAGGTTTTACTGTTGATTATTATCATTAAAGAAACACACCGTTATACTTATGCACGCTTCCTAAGTCTATCCAGGGCATTATTGATCTGGTATCCTACGACTTACTCTGGAATAAGTTGAAAAAAGAAAGCATCCCTTCAGAAGTTATAGGCATTTTCTCATACTGGTACAGCAATCAGAAAAATATTATAAAATGGGCAAATGTGTATTCAGACGAGTATAAATTGGAATCAGGTGTGAGGCAAGGACGGTTAACGTCTCCAGGGCCTTTTAACTTTTGTATATGAATCAATTGATTGAGGGGTAGAGCAGCATGCATGTCGGCTGTCGCATTGATGGCGTAAGTGTTAACAATAGCCATAAGAAAAGTAGACGACATGGTGCTGCTGAACCCATCAATCAGCGGTTTAAGAAAGCTTTTGGATATGTTTGAGGTACAATGCCAAAAAAAGTGAGTTTATGGTGTTTGTGGGAAATAACAAAACTTTTACATTTAACATTTGAACCGTGTTTCTCAGTTTAAGCAGTAGCGTGTCTAGAGGGCAACCCCGACGCATTTTTTTGGTTTGGTATTTATGTAAATTTTTCATGAATTTAAGTGAGTGACATTATTATAGCAATACGTACTCGTACAATAAAAATCACTTAGGTACATTCATGAAAAAGGAATATAAATACTCTCTAAAACGAAGAAAATGCATCGGGGTTGCCCACTGGCACGCCACTGAGTTGAAGTAAGTACCTTGGTCACATTGTGACTGACTGTGATATAGAAAGGCAACGGAGGGCAAAGTCGGTTCGCGGTAACATGTTGGCTCATAGATACGCGCGTTGTACACTAGATGTGAAATTGACGCTATTTAAAGCATATTGTCAAAGTTTTTATACGAGCGGACTATCACTATGGCTCAAAACGCAAAGTGCACACAATGCCTTCAGGTTGCAATACAACAACATTGTCAGGGTGCTGTTGAGGCTCCCCCGGTGTTCTAGTGCTTCAGGCATCTTTGATTTCTATGCGATTAAGAAATCTGCGTCCGTCATGCAAGCATTGCGAGGAAGCGGCAATGGTAACTTGAAAATGATAGCGGATAGGTTGGACTGTCTTCAGTGGCTTCATCGATCTGCATGTGCGAGGTGGGCGTTGATGAATCGACAGTTAGTTATAGTTATTATGTAGGTATTTTATAATTAAATGAATCCATAGTAGGTACCTATAACCAGTAATGTGTCACTCGCAGAGTCGATGGAAATCTAATGACCCCATTTCTTAAATAGTATCGGCAGTCTAATAACATAAATCTATAGGTTAAAAACATTAACCGATCACAATGCTACTAAACTTAAATTGTTAATTACCTAAACACTCGCAAAACTTCTAAATTGAATAGGTATAACCTTGAAGAAGATTTACGTAACATTGACTTTGACCCAGTCAACAATTCCGCTGACACACCGTTTTGTATGTTGTAGGTATGTAATAGAAATAATGTATAACATGCAATTCAGAAAAACACAGTCAAATCGCGGTTGAGTAATAAAAATTACAACATAAAACTATGGATCACGACAGGTCTCATTCGCTGTTTGAGGCATAGAGATAAACTATACATATGAAAGCTTAACCTAATCCAGCTAATTCAATATTGTGACTGTCGTACAAAAGAAATCGAAACTTTTGTAATAATATTTAAAAAAAAGTAAAAAGCAACTACGATAAAATTGCACTGAAAAAGGCTGGTACAAATAGTAAATCTGGAAATGTATTAAAAACGTAACATATAGGTACCTACCTCGAATCAACGTGAGTCATCTTCAGGTTTATTACATGCACACTTATCACAGTTGACATCAGCTAATATCGAAACTGAAACGGTTTACCAACAATATAATTTCTTTGTTAATGTTGGAAAATATCTGGCAACAAAGTTCGGGTCCAATCTCGGTAACTAACAAGCACTCTTTTACGTGTAGCACTACTCTAACATCCTTCGCGTTGCTAGACACTGACGAGGCTGAGGTAGAAAGGACAATCATGAATTCGAAAGACGACTGTGCAGTTGGTTGGGATAACGTATCAAATAAAATCATTAAACAATTTAGGTACATTTTAGGACTACCACTGACATATATTTTCCACATAAATGTTTATCTACAGGACTTTTTCCCGAGTGTCTCAAAAAAGCTGTTCTCCCTGTTTATAAATCAGGCTAAAGATCAAAGTAACAAACTATAGACTATAAACTATAGATATTTCCTTACTGCCTTCTATGTCTAAAATATTAGAAGAAAATTTAAATAAAATGTTGTTTAAATATTTGGAGGATAAATCCATTTTGAGTGATCGGCAGTTTGGATTTAGACCTAAAGTATCATAACTGCCGATGCTGTACATCAACTAACTGACTACCTAGTACAAGAACTTGATAAAGGTAACCACACAGTAGGAATCTTCCTGGACCTTGCCAAAGCCTTTGACACAGTTTCCATTCCCATTCTTTTGCGCAAGCTTGAAACCATAGGTATAAGAGGCACCCAGCTAAAACTCTTCAGGAGCTATCTACGAAACCGCAGCCAATGCGTAAAGATTGGCAATGATTTCGGCGCTGATCCAAAAAATACTCCCTTCGGAGTAAAAGTCCCTAAAATACTTCCCCAAGGAAGTATTTTAGGGCCTACTCTATTTTTGATATACATAAACGACCTTTGTTATCTAAAACTAAATAACGGCATAATAATATTTTACGCTGACGATACTGCTCCTTTTTAGGGTTCCGTAGTAAAACTAGGAACCCTTATAGTTTCGTCATGTCGGTCTGTCCGTCTGTCACGCCCTCGTAAAATCTACAGTTTATAACCAATATGTACGAAACTTCACAGGTAGATGTCTTCTATAAGCCGCTATAAAAACTTGTAGCGAAATTATAAAAAATAATATAAGTAGGGGGGGCATACATGAAACTGAGGGATGAAGAAAAATATTTTCACGCACCCCTTCGTGTGGGGTATCGTTAGATAGGTCTTTGAAAATAACATAAAGGTTTGACTTTTTTATTTAAGCGCATATTTAGCGAACTAGGAGCTCCAAAAGTCGTTTACAATGTGTGTGTCCCCTGTAATTTTCCAATCGCGTTATCAAAAAAAACCGGCCAAGTGCGAGTCGTACTCGCGCACCGAGGGTTCCGTATCATTTTTGGACGTATAAAGTGAAAAAATCCGAACCGCATAACTAAGTTTGTTTGTAAAGGAATTTTGATGATTTTGAAAAAACTGTACTAGTTAGGAACATCGTTTTATTTTTGGTGCCATATTTGGGTCAATTCCTATCAACTCTAATTATTTCAGATTTTTCGCCCCGCAAACTTCGGAGATATGGGGGGGGGGGGAATGGTATTTTTTTTGTCATTTTTCATCATATGTCGAAAACTGTGAGACATAAAATAAAAATATATTTTGAAATGTGCAGATCAAGCCCTTTCATATGATATGTCACTCGACCTAGTAACCCCACTTTAAAATTTCAGACCCCCACTCCGGCCCCTTTTGCAATGAAAATAAAAATATTTTAGGACTTTTTTCATTTGCAATAAAGTTGAACAAGCATTCTTTATAACTGTTTCAAATTTCAAGTCGATGGCATAAGTAGTTGCTGAAATAAGCAGGTGTGACAGTGACAGACAGACAGACAGACGAAGTCGCACCATAAGGGTTCCTTTTGTACCATTTTGGTACGGAACCCTAAAAATCTGCAAAAATTCAAGCTTATGGAATCTAATAAACAGTCTCGATTAAAATTAGTTTGAACAAGATACGTTAATACCTTTTTGAAATATTCACTATTTTCAGTTTTGACCGCAAAAATAACTTTGTATTTCGTTATAATATTAGGAAATACAAACTTATGTTTGCAGTTGGAAGACTGAAATACCTCTTCCTACGGAACCCTAGACTGTGCGTGGTTCGACACGGTCTTGCCCGGTTTTTTTCAGCTGATTCAGAAATCGAAGTTTACAAGCTTGCGCAACATGGAATCAATGTTTTGAATAAATGGCTTCAGCATAATTCATTAACTCTAAATGCAGATAAGACATATTAAATTAAATTAAGTTTTCGATGCGCAAACAAACATAAATTTTATTAATTTTACCTCTACTTTGTATGCTCTTTAGAGTAGGTACAGTCCCTACTAATATCCAATGTGTGTGTCCCAAAATTAAAATGACTAGAGGTAAAATTAAATACCTGGGTATTAATTAAACTCTTTTGTTCAAACCACATTTATGTATATAGAATCTTTAAAAAATAGACTCGTAAGTTGTTGTGTAGTACAGTGTTTTCAAAAAGTGGCGCTATATTGCAGACCCAAAAATAATTAGGCAAGTGTAAGTAGGTACTTCACACTACGTCAACCAATATTATCTTACTGTATAGGTACATGGGGTGGAGCGAGTACTACCTTGATAATAACCATCGAGAGAGCTAAGAAAGCGATTCTCAAGGTGTCTACCCGCCGCTCTCTCCTTTTTCCGCCAACCTCCTCTATAAATATTGTGAAGTATTAACAGTTCGACAGTATTATTTATAATGAGCATTGTGCTACAATAAAAATAAATCCTTGCCTATACAGCACTGAATTTACTAATAAAAGACGGTAAGATAGTTTGCCCCCAAAAAATAACAAAGAATCGTTTTAAGATATCCGGTAGGTACCTACTCTCAACCACCAGGCAGCATGCAATTAAAATCTTAAGTAGTAGGGGAGAGTTGGCTATATCGTACTGCCATTTTAATCGTACCACTTCTAGATTTCCTAAAAAATAATCATATTTTCCTACACTGGCAACACTAAACTATGCTCTAGTGGTGCCTCTAACTGTCCCCCAAATTGTAATGGCGTCTGTTGGAAATTGTACATGTGAGTAAAAAAAAATGTTTTTTGTAGAACCCGATGTAAATTTTTGTGTTGCGTTCTAAGGACATAACTCGTGAATAAGGTAAGTTAAAATTACGCAATTCACGGCTTTTAGCTATAAAACTGAACTAGTTTTTTGATTATTTTTGCAACGTATCTAAATTTTATGGTTATATTTAATACTTAATTTTTTTACTAAAAATATTTGGTTGTTTAATTTGTACCACCTGCAGTTTGCTTAATTGTACCCCGGTACGATTTAAGCGTCTGAAAAGTTCACAACTTCAAAAATGAGTTTTCTATTACAGGCGACGGTCATAGCCGGTAAAAAAGAAGACTTAGGAAGTGCCTACGGAAAAAAAAAGTTTAGACAAAATCTCAGAGACCTAATTGAACTCAAAACCAACCTACAGTATGTTAGAAAATAAAACAAGATTGATGCTACTATTGATAAAGAAAGACCTTCTGAAGAGATTGAAGATAAATTAGCATTAAATACATCCTTGAATTACAAGAAACACGTGATAAGCTTGTATAATGTATACCTACTAGTTCAAATCCGCCAAAAAATAATAATTTACAATCACAAATACCGGTTCAAATCGTTGACGGATTATTATGATTGTTTTCTAGAGTTTATTGTTGTTTTCTCATTTCATATTCCTAACATTGTTTAAAATAGCTAATTGGTCCTACTTATACTTGTGCAATCATTCCAAAAATAAATAATATGATTACAAGTTTGCTTGTTTTTAATCACTAGTACAATTTAAATACCCTGTGGTACGATTTAAGCATCTTGACGGCTAAATCGTACCAATGGCAGACCTTCGGGAAAACTACAATTTAGCTATGGAAATGGAATCCTAAGGAATTGATTTCTCTGTTTAAGATAGCCAACATACTAAACTTTGATATGCACACTCACTCATATTTGTAAGTCTCTTTACAAACGAAATATCCGAAGCTAACTGAAAACTGGTACGATATAACCGACTTTCCCTACTTAGTCTATTTCCAGATTTTTGTAACAGCATATGCTGCTGAACTTATAAATAGCCGTCCTCCCATTGTAGCGTTGAGTCAGCGGGATGCCCAGGAAAACCGTTTCATCGACTAACTCTAGTTTCTCCTTATTCACTACAAAATCACATTGACTTTTAACATTAGGCAAAGTAAATCTTATAGGTACCTACTCTTGGTTTTCTTCCCATTTAATACTAAATTATATTTACCTACAGTAAATCCTTTGATTATTTAGAGTAAATCAATTGTGAACCTTTTGAACGTTCTGGGGCTATACGGTAAAAAGGTCATAATATTTTCTAAAATGTACCTACCTAACTTTCTACACAGTCTGTATACTTATCACAGAAAGTCATATAATAACGATCTATTGAACTATAAGACAATCGCGCGCTGTGGGTGGGCAGCGCGGTGGGCGTGCCGCGCGGTGGGCGTGCCGCGCGTGGGGCGGGGCGGGCGAGGGCGGCGCCGCGCGGGGCCCCGCCCGCGCTCCATTGGCGCTACGATGTAAACAAAGCTCCGCCACGCGCTCTCACCGCGCCGCCGCCGCCGCCGCCCGCCCTCGCGCTCACTCCCTACTCACTTGTACATTATGTCTGCTTACTTTGTGTAGCTGTGTCGGTACACAAGCGTGTTTATTTACTTCCTTCACAAGCAGATATGTTACTTACTAAAATAATAGCAACTTGGATTGGAATAAACACAACAATTCTGTAGGTGTATTTTTCATTATAAGTTTGTTTAGTATTTTTAACCGATTTCAAAAAGGAAGACGACCCGTTATTTAATTTCTGCGTCGATTTTTTTACGAACTGATTTACTGATTGTTTCTCTCTCAACTCAATACTTAGTGTGAATTCATCAGGCTTAAAAGTAAAGATGGGAGTTCCGCAGGGTTCAATATTGGGTCCGTTCCTCTTTTTAGTTTATATTAATGACTAGCCGCTGCCCCCGACTTCGTCTGCGGAAAGTGGATGAAAAGTAACTTTGTGTTTTTCTAGATCCCAGGCAACCTCTTTGTTAAATTTCATACAAAACCGTCTAGCCATTTCAGCGTGAAAAAGTAACAATCATACACACCACAAACTTTCGCATTTATAATATTGGTGTGATCTATCCAATTTATTACAAAACAAATTGTGTTATTTGCTTACGACACTTAATTAATTTTTAAGGTTGATAGACGTGCTCAAAATCTTGAGGAAGTAAAGAACGTTAATCTACAGATCCATGATTGGTTTACTGCAATTAAATGGGAAGAAAACTAAGTGCATAAGATTTGCTTTACCTATATAGTGTTAAAAGTAGTACCTAAATGTGACGTTGTATTGAATAAGGAGAAACTAGAATTCGTCGATAAAACTGTATTCCTTATGGGATCACGCTTGACTCGACGCTGCAATGGGGTCCTGATATAATATCTCTTGCAGGAAGGCTTAGTTCAGCAGCATAATGTTGTTAGAAAAATCTGGCAATTAACAAAGGTAGATACCGCGAGACTTGTCTATTTTTAACCGACTTCCAAAAAGGAGGAGGTTCTGCATTCGGTTGGTTTTTTTTTTTTCATGTATGTACACCGATTACTCCGTGGTTTATGAGCCGATTTACGTGATTCTTTTTTCATATGGTAGAAGAAGCTCGCGAGGTGGTCCCATATAAATTTTATTAACTTTGGTTGAGTAGATTTTTAACGAGGTGTAATAAACGGTATTTTTGGTGTATCTCGATGACATCATGACGATGATGAAAAAGTGATATTGTGTAGGTACATGAATTCCTGAACGCAATCGATCTCGATATTATGCATACATAACATCACGCCGATATTTCCCGCAAGGTTAGACAGAGGTGTATAGTACACACAATTTTTTTATGTTAAGCCGCCATTAAGGCCTATAGTGAAATTACGAAAAATAAAATTATTAGGGGGGGCTCCCATACATGAAACTGAGGGATGAAAAATAATATTTTCGCGCACCCCACCATGTGGGATATCGTTGGATAGGTCTTTGAAAATAACATGAAGGTTTCTAAATACCTTTTTTATTTAAGTGCATATTGAGTGAACTAGGAGCTCCCAAAGTCGTTAACAATGTGTGTCCCCCCCTGTAATTTTCCAACCGCGCTATCAAAAAATCTGGAAAAAATCAAGCTTATAGCATTTAATAAATACTTTCGATTCAAATTGGTTTGAACAAGATACGTCACAAAATTTTTGAAATATTCACTATTTTCCATTTTGAGTTTGACAACCGTAAAAATAATAATATTTCATAATAATATTATGAAATACAAACTTGTATTTGCGGTCGGAACACTCAAAATACTTCTTGCTATGGAATCCTACACTGCGTGGTCCGACACGCTCTTGCCCGGTTTTTGTTTACTGAAATGCTCTCATCCACCAACATCTATAAATATAAGTACATACCTACCTATTTAAATTCATGGAAGTAATCGATCTCGGTAAAAGTACATAAATGATCAAAGTCGTTCTGTCCATGATTTAATGGTACTTTATTGTAATAAATTAACAACAACAAAAATGGTTACACTACACTAAAAAGATAAAAATAAAAACAGGTTTAAAAAAAACCGACTTCCAAAAACTACACTAAAAACTATGAAATAAAAATGTTAAACTTCCATAAATAAAAATCTAAATGTATATTGAAGTCGGCGGGGCCTAGCATAAATATAAGCAACATTATAGATTAAGGAGGAATGAAAGGAAATTTTAATTTGTCGAGGCGCAAAGCAAGCTGCATGTTCGCTGCACACACTGCGCACGTTCTTCCTGTTCAAAGGCTGAGAGGTAGAAACCTGAAGAAGAGGCCCCGCCGACTTCAATATACATTTAGATTTTTATTTATGGAAGTTTAACATTTTTATTTCATAGTTTTTAGTGTAGTTTTTGGAAGTCGGTTTTTTTTAAACCTGTTTTTATAGTTACTTTCATAGTGCGATATTTTACTGTGGGGTCGGGCTGCAGACATAGATTCTATATAAACCAGGAGTGTATAGGCGCGTCTGCTGCACCTATCAGTCCGTTAGTCCACTCAATTTATCGACACAATGATCATGCGACCTCAATAGGCCATCTGGCCATCGTTTGAATTTTCTTGCTACTGCTGCGATCTGCGATTTCTTGCTACAAACACTACAACAGACAATAGAAAATATAGAAATACATGATATACTTAAATGTAGGGTTGCCATAACTTCTAGGACGTTTTAATATTTCTATGCTCAAAATGCATTAACACATTCAACGCCAAAACGCAGCTTTTTAGTACACCAAAGAAAGCATGTAGGTAATGCTTAAGTAAGTACGAGTACTTAGTGAACGACAAACCACGCATTTAGCTTGTAATTTTATGATTTCAACAAAGAGCTACGTTTTGATCTCAACCCTAGTTGACATCAAAAATAATAAATAAATCATATAAGAAAATGTAAGTCTAAATGTTTCGCGCCCGCGCATCTCCCAACGTCGCCGTCCGCGCTTCTCAGATCTGGGCCATTTCTAATTTATTTTTCTTAGTTTAATTGCATGTCGTTTTTGTTTTCTTAGGTACGCTTTATCTATTTGGTAATCTTTAGTGTTTAAAGTTGTATAAAGTGTTAGGTGCAGCACTGATCGTTATGATAAGGGTGTTGTGTGTTGCAGTGCGCGGCGGGGGCGGGCGTGTTCGAGCTGCAGATCCTCGAGTTCTCCAACTACCGCGTGGCGCTGGCGTCGGGCGCGTGCTGCGGCGGCGGCGCGGCGGCGGGCGCGGACCGCGCATGCGCGCAGCCGTGCCGCACGCGCTTCACGCTGTGCCTCAAGGAGTACCAGTCGGCGGCGGCGCCGGGCGCCTGCTCGTTCGGGCGCGCCGCCTCGCCCGTGCTCGGCACGGACTCCTTCACGCTGGCCGAGCCGCTCTACACGCTGGCGCTGCCCTTCTCCTTCCGCTGGACGGTGAGCGTCTCCGCCGCTGCTCGTCCGTTTGTACTGTGCACCCATTACTTGGCTAACTTTCACCGTTCGTTCGCAGAGATCCTTCACGTTGATACTTCAAGCGTACGACGACTTCGAATACCCAGAACCGGAGGCGGGGCTGGTGGAGGAGGCGTGGTGGTCGGGCATCGTGGAGCCGAGCGCGGAGTGGCACGCGCTGCAGCACGCGGGCGCGGCGGCGGCGGTGGCGTACCGCGTGCGTGTGCTGTGCCAGCCCAACTACTACAACACCACGTGCACCACCTTCTGCCGCCCGCGCGACGACAAGTTCGGCCACTACTCGTGCACCGCCGAGGGCGACAAGCGCTGCCTGCCCGGCTGGCAGGGCGACAACTGCGAGAAGCGTGAGTGTTCTCCGATACACTTTAATGTTGCACGCTTGCTTCACGTAGGTATATGCATGCTCAATAGTATTGACAGTGACGCTAATTTCCTACTTTGCTTCTAGCTGTATGCAAGGAAGGTTGTCACCCGACCCACGGTCGCTGCGACCGCCCTGGAGACTGCGAGTAAGTACCTACTTAAATTCAATTTTTTTATGAACGACTAAAACTATCTAAATCAAATGTTACTCCATGCAATTCAACTGCAACTCCATGTAAAATATCGACATTCTGCCGGATCCGCATCTAGTGAGACTGGAAGCTAGTTATAACCTAGTAGGGAAAAGGCGGATGACCGAATTCCTTGAAGTTTGACACCCTGCGGACTTGTTCGTGATGAGTTGTGACCGCGTGGTGTATGGTTACAGTTGCCGGCCGGGATGGAGGGGCGAACTGTGCTCGCAGTGCCAGCCCTACCCGGGCTGCAAGCACGGCTACTGCAACGGTTCCTCGTGGGACTGCACCTGCGACACCAACTGGGGCGGCATCCTCTGCGACCAAGGTATGCGCCGCTTTACCGGACTACCGGTCGTTACCCACATTTATTTATTTTATATTTATTGAATGTTCCAATCGCGCAGATCTCAACTACTGCGGCACGCACGAGCCGTGCCAGCACGGCGGCACGTGCGAGAACACGGCGCCCGACCAGTACCTGTGCCGCTGCGCCGAGGGCTTCTCCGGCACGGACTGCGAGCGCGTGGACAACCCGTGCGCGCCGCAGCCGTGCGTGCACGGGGAGTGCGAGCTGACGGCCTCGCCACGCGGCTTCGCGTGTGCCTGCCAGCGCGGCTGGGCCGGCGCGCTGTGCGACCAGGACGTGGACGACTGCGCCAGCGCGCCGTGCCGCAACGGCGCCACCTGCCGCGACCGCCTCGACGCCTTCGCCTGCGAGTGCGCACCCGGCTGGACCGGACCCACCTGCTCTGAGGGTACGACACCGTCTGACTCACTTATACACGGTGAAATGTAAGTGGTTGTGCTCCGGCCGCAGAACGATTTGCCATCAGTAGTACTATCGAAACATAGAGTTCAATTTAAAAAATAATATGTTTTTTTTTTCAAATAATCAAAAAAAATATTCATAGACTCGAAAGCGTGAAAAACAATAGTAACTCACTAGATCTAACGTAGGTATCATTATCTAGTCAAAGAGCACGCCGTCGCTCACGCGGTGCCGACAAAGATCACCAAAGACGATGCCGACTCACAAATGTGCAGAGCAAAATAAGCTCTCGCGCATGGTGATACGGCATAAACTAGCCTGATCGCCTGTAGCGAGTGCCTACCGATGAACCCCCCCCCTGCCCCGCACTCCTTTAGCGAGTCGTATAATTAAAACAAAAGACGCGCGCACTCAGCGGCCAGCGGGTCAGTTGCGCCGCGAAGTTGATGCCGCGAACATCACGCGATGTCGTAGGTACCTACGCGTAGTGAAGTGAGATAACATTGAAATAATGGATCGTCATTACAGTTTCTCCAATTTTGAGTACCTCGCTATGGTGCAACTACGCTAGGGTGAATTATGACTCAACAACACTTGGAGTCGCTCAATCTTCGCGGTGTTCTGAAGCCCCAAGTCCCGCAGGCCCGGAAGATCGTAGCGGCGACACAGTGCTACTCGATCATGGGGAGTTACAGTGTTATGTACCAGAGGTCGATCAGCCGTTCATTTGCGCGAGTTCGGCGAGGAAATCCACAAGTAGGTACTTCAAACGGGATCCTCGTTGAAGTACCTACCTATGTGTATGGCTGTGATGGCTGGGTTTGACGTAAGTCAATACTACGTTTGGAAAGTGCTCACCAATGAAAGACTGCTTAAGTACCTATCATTTTCGTAAAGTTAATCAAATAAAACGTGCTCGATTGTGTTATTGTGTATGGAACGCAGTGGCTTGCAATTCGAAAAATTACTCCGTTACCGGGCCTAAGCGTAAGTACCTACCTACTTGTACCTTTGTATTAAATACCGAACATTTAAAAGTAGGTAAGTGATAAGTACGAGGACACGAGTGAAACAACTGCTTGCTAATAGCGCACTGACCTTTATTCGTTGTACATTAGAGGTGCGTAGGCACACGCACAGATACTTAACATTCCTCCCCTTAGCTTAGAAGTACAAACCAAAACAACTAAGCTACAAAAATCTAATACTAGTGCTAAATAATACATTTTATTTAATAGAACAATTTGTAGTTGACTTTAGGGCGATTGCGTTTAGACCGTGGTGTTGGCGCAGGCTCACTTGTCTGCCTTAGCGGTGGCGCTTCGCCAGTATGCCCAGTGCTAGGAGGACCGGATAAAGCCTCCTGGAATTCCTCCTCCTCCCCCTCGGAATTATCAGGCGTTGCCGGCTGTTCAACAACTAGGGGTGCAACTGGCGGAGTGACTGCTCTTACCAGCTCGGAACTATCTGCAGCCATCGACGTGTCACACCTTTCCCCCGTGCCTGGATTCGACATTTCTTCAGTAGACTGCGTCTTCAACGTTGGGCTACTATTTGGCATCTCCAGCTCCATATCCACGTCTTTATCGTCATAGCAATCGTCGCCTTTATACAATATAATCTGATTTTTATGCTTTCTTACGGTCACCGAAGTCACTACGTCTCTAATTAAATACAATACGTTGCCGACTTTCTTAATCACTATCCCTTTGCACCAAGTGTATTTACCATTTATTGTGTGATTTTTATAATAAACTATGTCACCGGTAGCAAACACTTGAGTATTATGTCCACCCGTCTTATTTTGCAAACACTGTTTACGTTTAACCGTTTTAGCAAGATCCGTGGATGAAGGCGATGGCGATTCGGGTTTAATTAGATCAAGACGCGTTCTAAGCTTTCGGCCGTAGACCAGCTCAGCCGGGGAGAACCCGGTCATTGTGTGAACGGAATTCCTGTAGTCAAACAAGTATTTTAAAAGTTTGTTATTTAAATTTCGCGCCCCATTACCACTAAGCAAGCTAGTTTTAATACCCTTTTTAACTATCTTTACATAGCTTTCCGCCTGCCCGTTGCTGGCCGCGTGGTATGTTGGTGACGTCACATGAGAAATTCCATTCACCTTACAAAAAGCCTCAAATTCATACGATGTAAACGATGTACCATTGTCACTGACCAGCGTATGCGGAATACCAAATCTTGACATAAAGTCATATAACCTATCGACTGTTGCCGAAGTGGAAGTACTGCACTTCATGTTATAAACCTCGACCCACTTGGTATATGCATCTACTACCACTAAAAAAGTGTGACCGTTAATAGGCCCCAGGAAATCAATATGTACCCGGTAAAATGGCGTTGGAGGATATTCCCAGTGCGCAATCGGCGCCCGCGCTGGTGATGGCCGCATTTGCATGCACACGTCACACGATCCTATCAAACGCTCTAAAGCTGCGTCTATCCCCGGGAACCAAAAACGCGCTCGCGCCTCCGCCTTTGTCTTAACGATTCCTAAATGGGATTGATGTAATTCCATTAAAATTTTACTTCTTAATTTTTCTGGAATCACAACCTTGTGTCCTCTCATAACACACCCATTTTCATAAGACAATTGCATCCTACACGAATGATACGGCTTCATGCGATCATCAGAAATTCCCTTAGGCCATCCATTCAATACAAAGTGACCCACCTTACGCAAGGTCACATCTGTATTCGTTGCCTCGCGTAACATTTTCAAAGTTACAGGTAAACTACCATCCACAACAAAATTAATGTATGAGGCGCGATCGAGATCAGGCATCGTCACATCTAAGCCCCGCGCGCCCCCTTCCGCACCCGTTCCCTCCGGCAAGCAGGCGCGAGATAAGAAATCTGCACTGTTATTAGCGCTACGCACATATTCTATTTTATAATTATAACCGCTCAGAAATAGCGCGTATCTCTGTAGTCTGTTCGCTGAAACCTCAGGTATACCACGGTAAGGTCCGAAAATCGACAACAATGGCTTATGATCGGTACGGAGAATGAACGGAACCGACCTGCCATACAAATATTGATGGAAGCGCCTAACACCAAAAATAATCGCGGTCGCTTCCTTTTGTATTTGCGAGTAACGTTTCTCAGCAGCATTAAGAGTCCGCGACGCAAAAGATATCGGTCTCTCAGACCTATCAGGTTCCGTTTGCGATAATATTGCTGACAGACCTGTCGGTGATGCGTCAACAGTTAAAATTATAGTCGCGTTTGGGTTAAAATGAGCTAATACTTGATCTGACGCTAAACATTTTTTAATAGCGGTGAACGCTTCGTCGTGCTCCCGTGTCCAACACCACTTGTTACCCTTTTTTAACAACTCATACAAAGGGCATAAAATCGACGACGCGTTAGGAACAAAGTTCCGGTAATAATTAACCAACCCCAAGAATGACTGTAATTGATTAATATTAGTCGGCATCGGTGCCTCCGTCATAGCTTTAATTTTTTGTGGTGATTTATGCAGCCCATCTTTATTTATTATATAACCAAGGTAATTAACCTCGTCCTTGAAAAACACACACTTATCTTTTTGTAAGGTGAGTCCCGCGTTTTGTAATTTTAGCAACACTTGATGTAATCTTTCCAGATGTTCAGATCTAGTTTTCCCGGTGATCAAAATATCGTCAAGCATACAGAGTGTGCCGGGCACGCCAGCCAGCACCCCCTCCATCGCGCGCTGGAACACAGCCGGCGCGCTCGCAATACCAAAACAAAGGCGCGTTTGCTTGAAAATTCCCCTATGCGTATTTATGCAAGTTAATTCTTGTGACTCATCATCCAACAAAAGTTGGTTGTAAGCATTTGACAGGTCTAATTTCGTGAACTGCTGTCCCCCATTCAACATAGAAAAAAGTTCAGTTACTGTTGGCAAAGGATATTGATCGATAACTAATTGTTTGTTTACACCGGTGGAATAATCAGCGCATATACGTATAGATCCATTTTGCTTTAGCACAGGCACGATCGGTGACGCATAGTGCGCGTGTTCAACCGGTTTCAAAACCCCCAACCCAACTAAGCGATCTATTTCTTTATCTACTTTACTTTTCAAAGCAAAAGCAATCGGTCGGGCCCTTACAAAAACTGGCTTCGCATCTTCTTTTAATTGTAACTTCACTTTAAATTTATTAAATAACCCTAATTTATCTGAAAAGACGGAAGGATAACGGCGTTGCAATTTAATAAACAAATCATTTCCATCTACTTGCTCACAATATTGTATCGGCAACAGTTCTAACCTGAATTTTGAAATAAAATCGCGGCCCAGAATCGGCGGACCGCCGTCTCGCACTACATAAACACTAAGTAAATGCGATGCTTTCGCATATTTTACTTGTAGCTGTGCTATACCCACACAAACGATTTTATCACCCGTATATGAAAACAAACGCTTACTTGTCCTTGACAATGGTACATTGCTAAAATGTTTTTTATAAGTTCCCTCAGAAATCGCTGTAACGGCCGAACCGCTATCTATCTCGAATTTTAATTCAATACCCGCGACCGATACCGTTTCCGTCATCGGCTTCCCTTTATCTGAACGAATATTAAAACACTCACCGTCGTCATCGCTCTCATCCACAGCTCCCGATTCAACATAATTTATTTTTTTGCACATCCTACGTAGATGCCCCGTAGCATTGCATTTCCTACATTTCGACTTTGCGAACCGACACTGAGATGTCTCGTGATTATGATAGCCGCACACTTGACACTGCACTTTAACTCCCGAACTAGGCGCCGCCTGTCGATCCGCTGGCGTCGCCGTCGCCCGCGTAATCTTGAACAGCTGGTCGTGCGGCGCGGCCTGCGGACCGGCGCCCGCTGCTGCTCGTGCATTCCGCGCATTCTCCGCCAACTCCATCGCCTTAGTTAAGGTCAGGCCTGCGAGATCTTTTGTGAAAAGCTTCTCTCTGTCGGGTCCCGGTAACATTCCCATGACAAATTTGTCCCGCAGAGCTTCTTCCACGTTAGAGAACCCGCAATGCGCTGTCAGACCGCGCAACCTCGCGGCCCATTGTGCATACGTCTCCCCCTCTTGTTGCGTAGCCGCATAAAACTTATAACGCTCGCCGAATCCACACCGCTTTGGAGTAAAATGCTCATCCAAAAGCTTCAATATGTCATCGTACGGTACGTCCTGCAGCTGCTTTGGCAACGCGAGGTCCGCCGCCAACTTGTGCGTGCCATCTGCGAGTGCGCTCAGCAAGATAGCTCGTCGCTTTGTTCCCGTAGGATCGCTCGTCCCGGTGATGTCGTTAGCCACAAACCACTGCTTAATGCGGCATTTGTGGGTCTCCCAAGACTGTACATTGTGATCAAACACCGATAAAAGACCAAAAACTGGGCCGGACATTTTCACTTTTATTTTATGTGGGTAAGTACTCGTCGCCAATGATAAGTACGAGGACACGAGTGAAACAACTGCTTGCTAATAGCGCACTGACCTTTATTCGTTGTACATTAGAGGTGCGTAGGCACACGCACAGATACTTAACAGTAAGTAATTAAAATCATTGTAAATAAGTTTATTCCATTTTTTTGAATACCTACGCCTTAAATACTTTGATAGGTATCTAATTCAGAAAATATCGTTTTCTAAGATAGGTGCCTACCTACCTATTAATCTTGTTTTTTTAGTTTCGTGTTCACGTGTTCAATAATTTGTCTATCAATAACTCGGGAATAGTTATCAGCTGATTGATAAACACGGAGGGCAATGACCGCGCGGGCGCGCCCCGCTCGGCCGCGGCCGCTCGCGTCGTCGCCGCGCTTGCGTAGCTATCGTTACCTACTATTGGTTTGAGATTTTGTTTTTCACATCGTTCTCATCACACCATTCTGCCATTTTTTGATTCTATTTTTTTTTTGATATATCAATCGAATGTACTGCCAAGACAAAATCATTTCGCTACGGTAAAACAACCGCTAAAATTTCGCCGTGTATGTCGACCAGATTGAGTTTCGACTCTCGTGACGTCAACGTTGGTTTTCCCCGCAGACGTGAACGAGTGTGAACTGAGAGCGGCGGAGGGGGCGAGCGGCGCCGCCGAAGGCTCGCTGGGACCGTGCGTGAACGCCGCCGCGTGCAACAACACGGCGGGTAGCTACGCGTGCGCCTGCCTGGCCGGCTGGACGGGGCGCGACTGCGAGGCCAACGTGGACGACTGCACCGGCCAGTGCCTCAACGGCGCCACCTGCATCGACCTCGTGGACGACTTCCACTGCGCGTGCGCGGCCGGCTACGCGGGCCGCACGTGCGCGCGCGACGTGGACGACTGCGCGCCGCACCCCTGCCGCAACGGCGGCGAGTGCGTCGACCTGCTCAACGCCTACCGCTGCATCTGCCCCGTCGGCTTCTCCGGCACCAACTGCGAGGTACCGACCGCGCCGCGCTCGCTCTCCGCTCCACTAATCGTTACTAAGTTATGATTAACGGTATCTGTTCGTCGCCCGCTCAGGTGCACCGGTCGCGCTAGCACTAACAACAACTAACCCGTCTTCTGCTTTTTTAGCTGACCTCCTGTTATGGACGCTACTGCGCGGTGAGTCTCTATACATCATTTTGTCGTTATAATTGTGTGTGTCGCTACGATCGTACGGCAGGGTGTGGGATGTCGACGCCAGCGTGTAACGTGTGTGTGTCGGCAGGACGACCGCGACCACTGCGCGGGCGCGCCGTGCGGCAACGGCGCGGCGTGCTACACGGCGCAGAGCGACTACTACTGCCACTGCGCGCCCGGCTGGGCCGGCAAGAACTGCACGCAGCGCGCCGCCCGGGAGCGTGAGTGCCTCACTCACTCACCACACACTCTATCTCATATCCACTTTCATTCATTATATTATTACTTTTTAACTGACTTCATAAAATGGAGGAGATTTTATATTCGACGCGTATATTGTTCTATGTTCACCGCTTTCTCGGAAACGGCTTAACCGATTCGGATACGTAGTTTAAATTGTATTCTATTACAGATCACCAAACTTTTGTGGCCCGCTCTGAAGTTAGTCGTTTGAATGCGCATATATAAATTATCTATTGCGTAGACAAACCGCTAACTTCAAAGTGGGCCAGGAAAGTTTGTTAATCTATAAGCAGTAGGTCCCAAGGTAGGTCCGTAATCCATACATCAAGTCTAGGATTTGTGTATTTACACAAAATAAACACCGACAAATTCAATAAGACCTCGTATTAGGATGATGAGAGAAGTTATTAAATATATAAGTGATTCTCAAAAATCATATGACCCGAGCGGGATTTGAACCCGCGACCTCTGCCGTTCCGTGGCGTGCTCTGTCCAACTGTGCTACCGGGCCTCGCCCGACTCATTTGAATTTTGAGATCCCTTTGTACACGCTTCTTAGGAGCGTTTGGCGACATCTATCGGAAAACTATACAGACTTCCAACTCAATACTTGTAATATCGATGTCAATGATATCGCATCGAAGTCCTATAACTGCAAAGTTTTAAGCATAAAAATCATGTATGACGGAAATGTTCTACATAAAATTATCTAAAAAATATCCCACAACAGCATAATATGTCTATCTTTTATGGTTGACTCACAATAACACGAGTAACTCCCGATAGCTTAGCAGTTCGGAGCTTTCTGATTGTATTACACGCTGATGGAGTCGCGAGCACAGCTATTAATAATAATATTCTGCGGTTCCTTATTGCGATATTTTTCAACAGTATTGTGGATTCACATATTATATTTCCATACTAAAATACGAAAGTTAATCTGTCTGTTACATCAAAACCATTGAACCGTGAGGAAGGACATACGCTACTTTTTACGAAAAACGACGGAAACGCGGACGAAGTCGCGGGAAAAAGCTAGTATTTAATTATTTAATAGAAGCTTAACTTAAAGGCTTTGACATGTTTCAAATTCACCAAAAAATATACATTTATAATGATGAAAGAAGTACGGTAACGAACATAATTATGATTATGTTCTGTGTGCGCAGAGAGCGACGTGTGCACGTCCGGGGGTGCGTGCGTGCGCGGGCGCTGCGTGCGCGCGCCGCCCGCGCCGCCGCGCTGCGCCTGCGAGCCCGGCCACTCCGGCGCGCTCTGCGACCAGCGTGCGTATGCCTCCCCATTCTCACCGCACCACGCGGCACACCCGCAGCGCGGCCTGGCTACAGCTCACGATACTATGTCACGTTGCAGAAGTGGACGAGTGCGCGAACACCCCGTGTCGCAACAACGGCAGCTGCGTGGGCGGCGCCGCAGACTTCACGTGCGTCTGCCGCGACGGCTGGACAGGTATGTTCACATTGTACAGATTCAATATCCATGTGTAATTCGCCTCTCCATGCTAACGCGTACGTGCTCTTTCTTTTCAGGTAAAACATGTTCAGTGCGCGTCGAAGGGATCGAACGCTGCCCGGAGGGTACGTGTGCCAACGGAGGCACTTGCGTGCGCGAAGGCGGGGGCTGGCGCTGCGCGTGCGCCAGCGGGTGGGCGGGCGCCGCGTGCGACGCGCCGCTCGCGGCCGCGCCGCTGGCGCCCGCGGCGCCCGCGTGCCCGTGCGCGGCGGGCGGCGCGTGCGTGCCCGCGGCGGCGCCGCCGGGCTGGGCGTGCGCGTGCCGCGAGGGCCGCGCGGGCGCGCGCTGCGAGCTCGCCGCGGAGCCGTGCGCGTCGGCGCCGTGCCGCAACGGCGGGCGCTGCGTGGGCGGCGCGGGCTGGTGGGCGTGCGAGTGCGCGCCGGGCTGGGCGGGCGACACGTGCGCGGCGCGCGCGGCGCCGCCGCCCGCCGCGTGCGCGCCCGCGTGCCCGCCGGCCGCCGCGTGCGTGCCGGACCCGCTGCGGCCCGAGCGCGGCGCGCGCTGCGTCTGTCCGCCGCCGCCGCAGCGCGCCGCGCGCCGGTGCCTCGAGAGTGAGTATGATGTTGATCGCCTACTATTGATATGGATCTTGTTCTTGGGTGTCACTTTTTAACTTTTACGTAATTTTCCAGTGCTCGCGGGTCTCGGGGCGGACGGTGATGAAGGCGGAGAGGGCGGAGAGGGTGGGGAAGGCTCGGACGGCGGGGCGGAGGGCGAGCCCGGCGTGTGCGGCGCCGACAACGGCACGTGGTGGTGGGGCTGCAACGCGTGCTGGTGCGACGCGGGCGCGCCCGCCTGCACGCGCCTGTGGTGCGGCCTGCCCGACTGCCACATGCCTAACGCACAGCCGTGCCGGACCGATGAGGTACCCACACTCACACTTTATCTGCCGATTGTTATAATCGCTGAATCGCATGAATCTAAAAGAATCCAAATTAATATCTATTCAAAATGGCGTGTCGACAATGTCAGTGTCATCTCAAATCGACATTTATCTACCTAGATAAAACCGCAATGGCAATGACACATACATACCCTCAGCTTATATAATCTGAATGTTACAGGTGTGCGTACCGGCCGCGCCGGCTTTGTGTCTGCGAGCTCCGTGCGCGCCCATCGGCGAGTGCCGGCGCGTGTCGGGGCGGCGCGTGGAGCCGCCCGCGCTGCCCGCGCCGCCCGCGTGCTGGCCCGGCGCGCGCGACGCGCGCCTGCCCGCCGGCTGCGCGCGCGCCTCGCTGCAGCTGGCGCGCGAGCGCCTGGCGCGCGGCGCGCACGTGGAGCGCGCGTGCGCCGCGCTGCGCCGCGCGCTGGCCGCCGCGCTGGCCGCGCGCGCGCCGCCCGCTCCGCCGCTCGCGCTGCTCTGCGACCTGGCGCCGGACGATGACGATGCGCTTGATCTGGCCCTGGTGAGAATCATACGCCAAAACTAATCACATTATTACAAATCACACAAACAAGTACCTATCCCTGAACGTTCATTTCCAATTAAATGGCCTTCAAAATGACTTTTACATTCGACAGTGGATCGGCGACGAAGTGGGCACGGACGGCGCGGAGCGAGCCGAGGCGCTCGGCGCGGCCGTGCGCGCGCTCAGCGAGCTGGTGTCGCGCCGGCGGCTGGCGCACCACGCGCTGCTGGGCGCCGCGCTGCGCCTGCGCGTGCCGCACGCGACCGCCGCGCCCGCCGCCGAGCGCGCCGCGCCGGCGCCCACGCTGGCGCTGTCGCTGGCGGCGCTGGCGCTGCTGGCGCTGGCGGGCGCGGCGGCGGGCGCGGCGCTGCTGCTGCGCCGGCGCCGCGCCGCCGCCGCCGCGGAGCGCTCGCGCCGCTGCGACGAGGAGAAGTCCAACAACCTGCAGAACGAGGAGAACCTGCGGCGCTACGCGAACCCGCTGCGCGAGGAGCCGGGCGCGGCGCGGCGGCCGCCGGACGAGCTGCCGCGCGCGCACTCGCTGTACAAGGCGCAGAACGCGGACGCGCGCAACGACACGCCGCCGCGCGACAAGGAGCTGACGAAGCGCGCGCTGCCGCCGCCCGAGCCGCCGCCGACGCGCCACCCGCCGCCCGAGCGCCTCACCGTGCTCGTGTGACGTCACGCTGTGATACCGGTGCACGGTGGGCGCGCGCTGCCCGCCGCACTATATATTTATTGTTGTACGACGCAGATGGCCATCTTGTAAATATTGTATTTTATGTAAATAATGTTGACCGTGTGAAATTTGTATGTTTTGTGAGTGGTAAATAGAATGGAGCATTTTTGTTTGTTAAGGTTGTAAAGTGAAAATGACAAGTTGTTGTAATAAAAATAAAAAATAAACTGAGTTTACTTGATCGTTTTACTCAATCCGATCCGCATTCCTTGCTGGTTAGGTACCTACGCCCAGTGACCATAGGTAATACAAGAAAGTTGTTCGGAATAGAATAAAATGTGGTGTGCTATAGATATTATTTGCATCCTATCCTATTCCTATCCTATCCTACTAATATTATAAACGTGAAAGTTTGTGAGGATGTAAAGATGTATGGATAGATGGATAGATGTATGGACGTTTGTTACTCTTTCACGCAAATACTACTGAACGGATTTTGATGAAACTTTACAGTAATATACATCAGAACAACACATAGGCTACTTTTTATCCCAAAAACGCGGGCGAAGCCGCGGGCGGAAGTTAGTAATAAATAATAATATAAGCTGATAATCACTACTATAAGGACTAATTTGGGATATTCAGTGAAAAATGGGCTTTAATATTGGGGTCATTCGCATAAAATTTAATGTCATAATTTATCATGGCATACTTTTACTCGATAGGTACTTAGGCATAATGTTCATTGGCATACAAATAATACCTACGCCCGAATAATTAACTGCTTATGTGTTAAGAGACACTTATGACAACTAACGCATATTGTTAAATTTTTACTTTTTTCACACAACGATTTGAGACCTGCTGCTATAGCAGCAAATAATGAACATAAAAAGAACTTTCCATTGATATACAATTTGTTTCTATTGGTCATCGGGACAATCGGGACTTTTACTGTTAGCGCTGAGTGAATTAACTTTAATTATATAAAATAAATAGTTCGCGGCTTAAGCCTACTGACAATGTAGTCATCATCCGCCTAGCTTTTTCCCAAACATGATTGGGGTCGGCTTCCAGTCTAACTGGTTGCGGCTGAATATCAATATTTTACATGGAGCGACTGCCATCTGACCTCCACGACCCAATTATTTGTAAATACCGGTATTCGGATGTTAGACCAGTTGTCAGACTTTTGGGCTCCTGACTACCCGTAACGACTGTCAAAGATATTCCTATGACAACCGGGACCGACTGCTTAACGTGCTCTCCGAGGCACGGAGGGATCTCGATGTGTAAAGAACGGTCACCCATCCAAGGACTGACCGTGGCAAGCGCAGCTTAATCTCGCAGATCGATCGATCAGCGCGGCTGTCATTTAGTCACGAGCCCCTCCTACTGACAATGTAGTACCGAAATTATATTGGGCATAATCAGTACCTACTTCTTTATTTTGCAGATTCAAAAAGCCCTCAACAAATCTAAAAAACCGGGCAAGAGCGTGTCGGACCACGCACAGTGTAGGGTTCCGTAGCAAGAAGCATTTCAGTCTTCCGACCGCAAACCCCGCCAGCACGCGCAATTCTTTCATCATTATAAATGTATATTTTTTGGTGAATTTGAAACATGTCAAAGCCTTTAAGTTAAGCTTCTATTAAATAATTAAATACTAGCTTTTTCCCGCGACTTCGTCCGCGTTTCCGTCGTTTTTCGTAAAAAGTAGCGTATGTCCTTCCTCACGGTTCAATGGTTTTGATGTAACAGACAGATTAACTTTCGTATTTTAGTATGGAAATATAATATGTGAATCCACAATACTGTTGAAAAATATCGCAATAAGGAACCGCAGAATATTATTATTAATAGCTGTGCTCGCGACTCCATCAGCGTGTAATACAATCAGAAAGCTCCGAACTGCTAAGCTATCGGGAGTTACTCGTGTTATTGTGAGTCAACCATAAAAGATAGACATATTATGCTGTTGTGGGATATTTTTTAGATAATTTTATGTAGAACATTTCCGTCATACATGATTTTTATGCTTAAAACTTTGCAGTTATAGGACTTCGATGCGATATCATTGACATCGATATTACAAGTATTGAGTTGGAAGTCTGTATAGTTTTCCGATAGATGTCGCCAAACGCTCCTAAGAAGCGTGTACAAAGGGATCTCAAAATTCAAATGAGTCGGGCGAGGCCCGGTAGCACAGTTGGACAGAGCACGCCACGGAACGGCAGAGGTCGCGGGTTCAAATCCCGCTCGGGTCATATGATTTTTGAGAATCACTTATATATTTAATAACTTCTCTCATCATCCTAATACGAGGTCTTATTGAATTTGTCGGTGTTTATTTTGTGTAAATACACAAATCCTAGACTTGATGTATGGATTACGGACCTACCTTGGGACCTACTGCTTATAGATTAACAAACTTTCCTGGCCCACTTTGAAGTTAGCGGTTTGTCTACGCAATAGATAATTTATATATGCGCATTCAAACGACTAACTTCAGAGCGGGCCACAAAAGTTTGGTGATCTGTAATAGAATACAATTTAAACTACGTATCCGAATCGGTTAAGCCGTTTCCGAGAAAGCGGTGAACATAGAACAATATACGCGTCGAATATAAAATCTCCTCCATTTTATGAAGTCAGTTAAAAAGTAATAATATAATGAATGAAAGTGGATATGAGATAGAGTGTGTGGTGAGTGAGTGAGGCACTCACGCTCCCGGGCGGCGCGCTGCGTGCAGTTCTTGCCGGCCCAGCCGGGCGCGCAGTGGCAGTAGTAGTCGCTCTGCGCCGTGTAGCACGCCGCGCCGTTGCCGCACGGCGCGCCCGCGCAGTGGTCGCGGTCGTCCTGCCGACACACACACGTTACACGCTGGCGTCGACATCCCACACCCTGCCGTACGATCGTAGCGACACACACAATTATAACGACAAAATGATGTATAGAGACTCACCGCGCAGTAGCGTCCATAACAGGAGGTCAGCTAAAAAAGCAGAAGACGGGTTAGTTGTTGTTAGTGCTAGCGCGACCGGTGCACCTGAGCGGGCGACGAACAGATACCGTTAATCATAACTTAGTAACGATTAGTGGAGCGGAGAGCGAGCGCGGCGCGGTCGGTACCTCGCAGTTGGTGCCGGAGAAGCCGACGGGGCAGATGCAGCGGTAGGCGTTGAGCAGGTCGACGCACTCGCCGCCGTTGCGGCAGGGGTGCGGCGCGCAGTCGTCCACGTCGCGCGCGCACGTGCGGCCCGCGTAGCCGGCCGCGCACGCGCAGTGGAAGTCGTCCACGAGGTCGATGCAGGTGGCGCCGTTGAGGCACTGGCCGGTGCAGTCGTCCACGTTGGCCTCGCAGTCGCGCCCCGTCCAGCCGGCCAGGCAGGCGCACGCGTAGCTACCCGCCGTGTTGTTGCACGCGGCGGCGTTCACGCACGGTCCCAGCGAGCCTTCGGCGGCGCCGCTCGCCCCCTCCGCCGCTCTCAGTTCACACTCGTTCACGTCTGCGGGGAAAACCAACGTTGACGTCACGAGAGTCGAAACTCAATCTGGTCGACATACACGGCGAAATTTTAGCGGTTGTTTTACCGTAGCGAAATGATTTTGTCTTGGCAGTACATTCGATTGATATATCAAAAAAAAAATAGAATCAAAAAATGGCAGAATGGTGTGATGAGAACGATGTGAAAAACAAAATCTCAAACCAATAGTAGGTAACGATAGCTACGCAAGCGCGGCGACGACGCGAGCGGCCGCGGCCGAGCGGGGCGCGCCCGCGCGGTCATTGCCCTCCGTGTTTATCAATCAGCTGATAACTATTCCCGAGTTATTGATAGACAAATTATTGAACACGTGAACACGAAACTAAAAAAACAAGATTAATAGGTAGGTAGGCACCTATCTTAGAAAACGATATTTTCTGAATTAGATACCTATCAAAGTATTTAAGGCGTAGGTATTCAAAAAAATGGAATAAACTTATTTACAATGATTTTAATTACTTACTGTTAAGTATCTGTGCGTGTGCCTACGCACCTCTAATGTACAACGAATAAAGGTCAGTGCGCTATTAGCAAGCAGTTGTTTCACTCGTGTCCTCGTACTTATCATTGGCGACGAGTACTTACCCACATAAAATAAAAGTGAAAATGTCCGGCCCAGTTTTTGGTCTTTTATCGGTGTTTGATCACAATGTACAGTCTTGGGAGACCCACAAATGCCGCATTAAGCAGTGGTTTGTGGCTAACGACATCACCGGGACGAGCGATCCTACGGGAACAAAGCGACGAGCTATCTTGCTGAGCGCACTCGCAGATGGCACGCACAAGTTGGCGGCGGACCTCGCGTTGCCAAAGCAGCTGCAGGACGTACCGTACGATGACATATTGAAGCTTTTGGATGAGCATTTTACTCCAAAGCGGTGTGGATTCGGCGAGCGTTATAAGTTTTATGCGGCTACGCAACAAGAGGGGGAGACGTATGCACAATGGGCCGCGAGGTTGCGCGGTCTGACAGCGCATTGCGGGTTCTCTAACGTGGAAGAAGCTCTGCGGGACAAATTTGTCATGGGAATGTTACCGGGACCCGACAGAGAGAAGCTTTTCACAAAAGATCTCGCAGGCCTGACCTTAACTAAGGCGATGGAGTTGGCGGAGAATGCGCGGAATGCACGAGCAGCAGCGGGCGCCGGTCCGCAGGCCGCGCCGCACGACCAGCTGTTCAAGATTACGCGGGCGACGGCGACGCCAGCGGATCGACAGGCGGCGCCTAGTTCGGGAGTTAAAGTGCAGTGTCAAGTGTGCGGCTATCATAATCACGAGACATCTCAGTGTCGGTTCGCAAAGTCGAAATGTAGGAAATGCAATGCTACGGGGCATCTACGTAGGATGTGCAAAAAAATAAATTATGTTGAATCGGGAGCTGTGGATGAGAGCGATGACGACGGTGAGTGTTTTAATATTCGTTCAGATAAAGGGAAGCCGATGACGGAAACGGTATCGGTCGCGGGTATTGAATTAAAATTCGAGATAGATAGCGGTTCGGCCGTTACAGCGATTTCTGAGGGAACTTATAAAAAACATTTTAGCAATGTACCATTGTCAAGGACAAGTAAGCGTTTGTTTTCATATACGGGTGATAAAATCGTTTGTGTGGGTATAGCACAGCTACAAGTAAAATATGCGAAAGCATCGCATTTACTTAGTGTTTATGTAGTGCGAGACGGCGGTCCGCCGATTCTGGGCCGCGATTTTATTTCAAAATTCAGGTTAGAACTGTTGCCGATACAATATTGTGAGCAAGTAGATGGAAATGATTTGTTTATTAAATTGCAACGCCGTTATCCTTCCGTCTTTTCAGATAAATTAGGGTTATTTAATAAATTTAAAGTGAAGTTACAATTAAAAGAAGATGCGAAGCCAGTTTTTGTAAGGGCCCGACCGATTGCTTTTGCTTTGAAAAGTAAAGTAGATAAAGAAATAGATCGCTTAGTTGGGTTGGGGGTTTTGAAACCGGTTGAACACGCGCACTATGCGTCACCGATCGTGCCTGTGCTAAAGCAAAATGGATCTATACGTATATGCGCTGATTATTCCACCGGTGTAAACAAACAATTAGTTATCGATCAATATCCTTTGCCAACAGTAACTGAACTTTTTTCTATGTTGAATGGGGGACAGCAGTTCACGAAATTAGACCTGTCAAATGCTTACAACCAACTTTTGTTGGATGATGAGTCACAAGAATTAACTTGCATAAATACGCATAGGGGAATTTTCAAGCAAACGCGCCTTTGTTTTGGTATTGCGAGCGCGCCGGCTGTGTTCCAGCGCGCGATGGAGGGGGTGCTGGCTGGCGTGCCCGGCACACTCTGTATGCTTGACGATATTTTGATCACCGGGAAAACTAGATCTGAACATCTGGAAAGATTACATCAAGTGTTGCTAAAATTACAAAACGCGGGACTCACCTTACAAAAAGATAAGTGTGTGTTTTTCAAGGACGAGGTTAATTACCTTGGTTATATAATAAATAAAGATGGGCTGCATAAATCACCACAAAAAATTAAAGCTATGACGGAGGCACCGATGCCGACTAATATTAATCAATTACAGTCATTCTTGGGGTTGGTTAATTATTACCGGAACTTTGTTCCTAACGCGTCGTCGATTTTATGCCCTTTGTATGAGTTGTTAAAAAAGGGTAACAAGTGGTGTTGGACACGGGAGCACGACGAAGCGTTCACCGCTATTAAAAAATGTTTAGCGTCAGATCAAGTATTAGCTCATTTTAACCCAAACGCGACTATAATTTTAACTGTTGACGCATCACCGACAGGTCTGTCAGCAATATTATCGCAAACGGAACCTGATAGGTCTGAGAGACCGATATCTTTTGCGTCGCGGACTCTTAATGCTGCTGAGAAACGTTACTCGCAAATACAAAAGGAAGCGACCGCGATTATTTTTGGTGTTAGGCGCTTCCATCAATATTTGTATGGCAGGTCGGTTCCGTTCATTCTCCGTACCGATCATAAGCCATTGTTGTCGATTTTCGGACCTTACCGTGGTATACCTGAGGTTTCAGCGAACAGACTACAGAGATACGCGCTATTTCTGAGCGGTTATAATTATAAAATAGAATATGTGCGTAGCGCTAATAACAGTGCAGATTTCTTATCTCGCGCCTGCTTGCCGGAGGGAACGGGTGCGGAAGGGGGCGCGCGGGGCTTAGATGTGACGATGCCTGATCTCGATCGCGCCTCATACATTAATTTTGTTGTGGATGGTAGTTTACCTGTAACTTTGAAAATGTTACGCGAGGCAACGAATACAGATGTGACCTTGCGTAAGGTGGGTCACTTTGTATTGAATGGATGGCCTAAGGGAATTTCTGATGATCGCATGAAGCCGTATCATTCGTGTAGGATGCAATTGTCTTATGAAAATGGGTGTGTTATGAGAGGACACAAGGTTGTGATTCCAGAAAAATTAAGAAGTAAAATTTTAATGGAATTACATCAATCCCATTTAGGAATCGTTAAGACAAAGGCGGAGGCGCGAGCGCGTTTTTGGTTCCCGGGGATAGACGCAGCTTTAGAGCGTTTGATAGGATCGTGTGACGTGTGCATGCAAATGCGGCCATCACCAGCGCGGGCGCCGATTGCGCACTGGGAATATCCTCCAACGCCATTTTACCGGGTACATATTGATTTCCTGGGGCCTATTAACGGTCACACTTTTTTAGTGGTAGTAGATGCATATACCAAGTGGGTCGAGGTTTATAACATGAAGTGCAGTACTTCCACTTCGGCAACAGTCGATAGGTTATATGACTTTATGTCAAGATTTGGTATTCCGCATACGCTGGTCAGTGACAATGGTACATCGTTTACATCGTATGAATTTGAGGCTTTTTGTAAGGTGAATGGAATTTCTCATGTGACGTCACCAACATACCACGCGGCCAGCAACGGGCAGGCGGAAAGCTATGTAAAGATAGTTAAAAAGGGTATTAAAACTAGCTTGCTTAGTGGTAATGGGGCGCGAAATTTAAATAACAAACTTTTAAAATACTTGTTTGACTACAGGAATTCCGTTCACACAATGACCGGGTTCTCCCCGGCTGAGCTGGTCTACGGCCGAAAGCTTAGAACGCGTCTTGATCTAATTAAACCCGAATCGCCATCGCCTTCATCCACGGATCTTGCTAAAACGGTTAAACGTAAACAGTGTTTGCAAAATAAGACGGGTGGACATAATACTCAAGTGTTTGCTACCGGTGACATAGTTTATTATAAAAATCACACAATAAATGGTAAATACACTTGGTGCAAAGGGATAGTGATTAAGAAAGTCGGCAACGTATTGTATTTAATTAGAGACGTAGTGACTTCGGTGACCGTAAGAAAGCATAAAAATCAGATTATATTGTATAAAGGCGACGATTGCTATGACGATAAAGACGTGGATATGGAGCTGGAGATGCCAAATAGTAGCCCAACGTTGAAGACGCAGTCTACTGAAGAAATGTCGAATCCAGGCACGGGGGAAAGGTGTGACACGTCGATGGCTGCAGATAGTTCCGAGCTGGTAAGAGCAGTCACTCCGCCAGTTGCACCCCTAGTTGTTGAACAGCCGGCAACGCCTGATAATTCCGAGGGGGAGGAGGAGGAATTCCAGGAGGCTTTATCCGGTCCTCCTAGCACTGGGCATACTGGCGAAGCGCCACCGCTAAGGCAGACAAGTGAGCCTGCGCCAACACCACGGTCTAAACGCAATCGCCCTAAAGTCAACTACAAATTGTTCTATTAAATAAAATGTATTATTTAGCACTAGTATTAGATTTTTGTAGCTTAGTTGTTTTGGTTTGTACTTCTAAGCTAAGGGGAGGAATGTTAAGTATCTGTGCGTGTGCCTACGCACCTCTAATGTACAACGAATAAAGGTCAGTGCGCTATTAGCAAGCAGTTGTTTCACTCGTGTCCTCGTACTTATCACTTACCTACTTTTAAATGTTCGGTATTTAATACAAAGGTACAAGTAGGTAGGTACTTACGCTTAGGCCCGGTAACGGAGTAATTTTTCGAATTGCAAGCCACTGCGTTCCATACACAATAACACAATCGAGCACGTTTTATTTGATTAACTTTACGAAAATGATAGGTACTTAAGCAGTCTTTCATTGGTGAGCACTTTCCAAACGTAGTATTGACTTACGTCAAACCCAGCCATCACAGCCATACACATAGGTAGGTACTTCAACGAGGATCCCGTTTGAAGTACCTACTTGTGGATTTCCTCGCCGAACTCGCGCAAATGAACGGCTGATCGACCTCTGGTACATAACACTGTAACTCCCCATGATCGAGTAGCACTGTGTCGCCGCTACGATCGTCCGGGCCTGCGGGACTTGGGGCTTCAGAACACCGCGAAGATTGAGCGACTCCAAGTGTTGTTGAGTCATAATTCACCCTAGCGTAGTTGCACCATAGCGAGGTACTCAAAATTGGAGAAACTGTAATGACGATCCATTATTTCAATGTTATCTCACTTCACTACGCGTAGGTACCTACGACATCGCGTGATGTTCGCGGCATCAACTTCGCGGCGCAACTGACCCGCTGGCCGCTGAGTGCGCGCGTCTTTTGTTTTAATTATACGACTCGCTAAAGGAGTGCGGGGCAGGGGGGGGGTTCATCGGTAGGCACTCGCTACAGGCGATCAGGCTAGTTTATGCCGTATCACCATGCGCGAGAGCTTATTTTGCTCTGCACATTTGTGAGTCGGCATCGTCTTTGGTGATCTTTGTCGGCACCGCGTGAGCGACGGCGTGCTCTTTGACTAGATAATGATACCTACGTTAGATCTAGTGAGTTACTATTGTTTTTCACGCTTTCGAGTCTATGAATATTTTTTTTGATTATTTGAAAAAAAAAACATATTATTTATTAAATTGAACTCTATGTTTCGATAGTACTACTGATGGCAAATCGTTCTGCTGCCGGAGCACAACCACTTACATTTCACCGTGTATAAGTGAGTCAGACGGTGTCGTACCCTCAGAGCAGGTGGGTCCGGTCCAGCCGGGTGCGCACTCGCAGGCGAAGGCGTCGAGGCGGTCGCGGCAGGTGGCGCCGTTGCGGCACGGCGCGCTGGCGCAGTCGTCCACGTCCTGGTCGCACAGCGCGCCGGCCCAGCCGCGCTGGCAGGCACACGCGAAGCCGCGTGGCGAGGCCGTCAGCTCGCACTCCCCGTGCACGCACGGCTGCGGCGCGCACGGGTTGTCCACGCGCTCGCAGTCCGTGCCGGAGAAGCCCTCGGCGCAGCGGCACAGGTACTGGTCGGGCGCCGTGTTCTCGCACGTGCCGCCGTGCTGGCACGGCTCGTGCGTGCCGCAGTAGTTGAGATCTGCGCGATTGGAACATTCAATAAATATAAAATAAATAAATGTGGGTAACGACCGGTAGTCCGGTAAAGCGGCGCATACCTTGGTCGCAGAGGATGCCGCCCCAGTTGGTGTCGCAGGTGCAGTCCCACGAGGAACCGTTGCAGTAGCCGTGCTTGCAGCCCGGGTAGGGCTGGCACTGCGAGCACAGTTCGCCCCTCCATCCCGGCCGGCAACTGTAACCATACACCACGCGGTCACAACTCATCACGAACAAGTCCGCAGGGTGTCAAACTTCAAGGAATTCGGTCATCCGCCTTTTCCCTACTAGGTTATAACTAGCTTCCAGTCTCACTAGATGCGGATCCGGCAGAATGTCGATATTTTACATGGAGTTGCAGTTGAATTGCATGGAGTAACATTTGATTTAGATAGTTTTAGTCGTTCATAAAAAAATTGAATTTAAGTAGGTACTTACTCGCAGTCTCCAGGGCGGTCGCAGCGACCGTGGGTCGGGTGACAACCTTCCTTGCATACAGCTAGAAGCAAAGTAGGAAATTAGCGTCACTGTCAATACTATTGAGCATGCATATACCTACGTGAAGCAAGCGTGCAACATTAAAGTGTATCGGAGAACACTCACGCTTCTCGCAGTTGTCGCCCTGCCAGCCGGGCAGGCAGCGCTTGTCGCCCTCGGCGGTGCACGAGTAGTGGCCGAACTTGTCGTCGCGCGGGCGGCAGAAGGTGGTGCACGTGGTGTTGTAGTAGTTGGGCTGGCACAGCACACGCACGCGGTACGCCACCGCCGCCGCCGCGCCCGCGTGCTGCAGCGCGTGCCACTCCGCGCTCGGCTCCACGATGCCCGACCACCACGCCTCCTCCACCAGCCCCGCCTCCGGTTCTGGGTATTCGAAGTCGTCGTACGCTTGAAGTATCAACGTGAAGGATCTCTGCGAACGAACGGTGAAAGTTAGCCAAGTAATGGGTGCACAGTACAAACGGACGAGCAGCGGCGGAGACGCTCACCGTCCAGCGGAAGGAGAAGGGCAGCGCCAGCGTGTAGAGCGGCTCGGCCAGCGTGAAGGAGTCCGTGCCGAGCACGGGCGAGGCGGCGCGCCCGAACGAGCAGGCGCCCGGCGCCGCCGCCGACTGGTACTCCTTGAGGCACAGCGTGAAGCGCGTGCGGCACGGCTGCGCGCATGCGCGGTCCGCGCCCGCCGCCGCGCCGCCGCCGCAGCACGCGCCCGACGCCAGCGCCACGCGGTAGTTGGAGAACTCGAGGATCTGCAGCTCGAACACGCCCGCCCCCGCCGCGCACTGCAACACACAACACCCTTATCATAACGATCAGTGCTGCACCTAACACTTTATACAACTTTAAACACTAAAGATTACCAAATAGATAAAGCGTACCTAAGAAAACAAAAACGACATGCAATTAAACTAAGAAAAATAAATTAGAAATGGCCCAGATCTGAGAAGCGCGGACGGCGACGTTGGGAGATGCGCGGGCGCGAAACATTTAGACTTACATTTTCTTATATGATTTATTTATTATTTTTGATGTCAACTAGGGTTGAGATCAAAACGTAGCTCTTTGTTGAAATCATAAAATTACAAGCTAAATGCGTGGTTTGTCGTTCACTAAGTACTCGTACTTACTTAAGCATTAACCTACATGCTTTCTTTGGTGTACTAAAAAGCTGCGTTTTGGCGTTGAATGTGTTAATGCATTTTGAGCATAGAAATATTAAAACGTCCTAGAAGTTATGGCAACCCTACATTTAAGTATATCATGTATTTCTATATTTTCTATTGTCTGTTGTAGTGTTTGTAGCAAGAAATCGCAGATCGCAGCAGTAGCAAGAAAATTCAAACGATGGCCAGATGGCCTATTGAGGTCGCATGATCATTGTGTCGATAAATTGAGTGGACTAACGGACTGATAGGTGCAGCAGACGCGCCTATACACTCCTGGTTTATATAGAATCTATGTCTGCAGCCCGACCCCACAGTAAAATATCGCACTATGAAAGTAACTATAAAAACAGGTTTAAAAAAAACCGACTTCCAAAAACTACACTAAAAACTATGAAATAAAAATGTTAAACTTCCATAAATAAAAATCTAAATGTATATTGAAGTCGGCGGGGCCTCTTCTTCAGGTTTCTACCTCTCAGCCTTTGAACAGGAAGAACGTGCGCAGTGTGTGCAGCGAACATGCAGCTTGCTTTGCGCCTCGACAAATTAAAATTTCCTTTCATTCCTCCTTAATCTATAATGTTGCTTATATTTATGCTAGGCCCCGCCGACTTCAATATACATTTAGATTTTTATTTATGGAAGTTTAACATTTTTATTTCATAGTTTTTAGTGTAGTTTTTGGAAGTCGGTTTTTTTTAAACCTGTTTTTATTTTTATCTTTTTAGTGTAGTGTAACCATTTTTGTTGTTGTTAATTTATTACAATAAAGTACCATTAAATCATGGACAGAACGACTTTGATCATTTATGTACTTTTACCGAGATCGATTACTTCCATGAATTTAAATAGGTAGGTATGTACTTATATTTATAGATGTTGGTGGATGAGAGCATTTCAGTAAACAAAAACCGGGCAAGAGCGTGTCGGACCACGCAGTGTAGGATTCCATAGCAAGAAGTATTTTGAGTGTTCCGACCGCAAATACAAGTTTGTATTTCATAATATTATTATGAAATATTATTATTTTTACGGTTGTCAAACTCAAAATGGAAAATAGTGAATATTTCAAAAATTTTGTGACGTATCTTGTTCAAACCAATTTGAATCGAAAGTATTTATTAAATGCTATAAGCTTGATTTTTTCCAGATTTTTTGATAGCGCGGTTGGAAAATTACAGGGGGGGACACACATTGTTAACGACTTTGGGAGCTCCTAGTTCACTCAATATGCACTTAAATAAAAAAGGTATTTAGAAACCTTCATGTTATTTTCAAAGACCTATCCAACGATATCCCACATGGTGGGGTGCGCGAAAATATTATTTTTCATCCCTCAGTTTCATGTATGGGAGCCCCCCCTAATAATTTTATTTTTCGTAATTTCACTATAGGCCTTAATGGCGGCTTAACATAAAAAAATTGTGTGTACTATACACCTCTGTCTAACCTTGCGGGAAATATCGGCGTGATGTTATGTATGCATAATATCGAGATCGATTGCGTTCAGGAATTCATGTACCTACACAATATCACTTTTTCATCATCGTCATGATGTCATCGAGATACACCAAAAATACCGTTTATTACACCTCGTTAAAAATCTACTCAACCAAAGTTAATAAAATTTATATGGGACCACCTCGCGAGCTTCTTCTACCATATGAAAAAAGAATCACGTAAATCGGCTCATAAACCACGGAGTAATCGGTGTACATACATGAAAAAAAAAAACCAACCGAATGCAGAACCTCCTCCTTTTTGGAAGTCGGTTAAAAATAGACAAGTCTCGCGGTATCTACCTTTGTTAATTGCCAGATTTTTCTAACAACATTATGCTGCTGAACTAAGCCTTCCTGCAAGAGATATTATATCAGGACCCCATTGCAGCGTCGAGTCAAGCGTGATCCCATAAGGAATACAGTTTTATCGACGAATTCTAGTTTCTCCTTATTCAATACAACGTCACATTTAGGTACTACTTTTAACACTATATAGGTAAAGCAAATCTTATGCACTTAGTTTTCTTCCCATTTAATTGCAGTAAACCAATCATGGATCTGTAGATTAACGTTCTTTACTTCGTCAAGATTTTGAGCACGTCTATCAACCTTAAAAATTAATTAAGTGTCGTAAGCAAATAACACAATTTGTTTTGTAATAAATTGGATAGATCACACCAATATTATAAATGCGAAAGTTTGTGGTGTGTATGATTGTTACTTTTTCACGCTGAAATGGCTAGACGGTTTTGTATGAAATTTAACAAAGAGGTTGCCTGGGATCTAGAAAAACACAAAGTTACTTTTCATCCACTTTCCGCAGACGAAGTCGGGGGCAGCGGCTAGTCATTAATATAAACTAAAAAGAGGAACGGACCCAATATTGAACCCTGCGGAACTCCCATCTTTACTTTTAAGCCTGATGAATTCACACTAAGTATTGAGTTGAGAGAGAAACAATCAGTAAATCAGTTCGTAAAAAAATCGACGCAGAAATTAAATAACGGGTCGTCTTCCTTTTTGAAATCGGTTAAAAATACTAAACAAACTTATAATGAAAAATACACCTACAGAATTGTTGTGTTTATTCCAATCCAAGTTGCTATTATTTTAGTAAGTAACATATCTGCTTGTGAAGGAAGTAAATAAACACGCTTGTGTACCGACACAGCTACACAAAGTAAGCAGACATAATGTACAAGTGAGTAGGGAGTGAGCGCGAGGGCGGGCGGCGGCGGCGGCGGCGCGGTGAGAGCGCGTGGCGGAGCTTTGTTTACATCGTAGCGCCAATGGAGCGCGGGCGGGGCCCCGCGCGGCGCCGCCCTCGCCCGCCCCGCCCCACGCGCGGCACGCCCACCGCGCGGCACGCCCACCGCGCTGCCCACCCACAGCGCGCGATTGTCTTATAGTTCAATAGATCGTTATTATATGACTTTCTGTGATAAGTATACAGACTGTGTAGAAAGTTAGGTAGGTACATTTTAGAAAATATTATGACCTTTTTACCGTATAGCCCCAGAACGTTCAAAAGGTTCACAATTGATTTACTCTAAATAATCAAAGGATTTACTGTAGGTAAATATAATTTAGTATTAAATGGGAAGAAAACCAAGAGTAGGTACCTATAAGATTTACTTTGCCTAATGTTAAAAGTCAATGTGATTTTGTAGTGAATAAGGAGAAACTAGAGTTAGTCGATGAAACGGTTTTCCTGGGCATCCCGCTGACTCAACGCTACAATGGGAGGACGGCTATTTATAAGTTCAGCAGCATATGCTGTTACAAAAATCTGGAAATAGACTAAGTAGGGAAAGTCGGTTATATCGTACCAGTTTTCAGTTAGCTTCGGATATTTCGTTTGTAAAGAGACTTACAAATATGAGTGAGTGTGCATATCAAAGTTTAGTATGTTGGCTATCTTAAACAGAGAAATCAATTCCTTAGGATTCCATTTCCATAGCTAAATTGTAGTTTTCCCGAAGGTCTGCCATTGGTACGATTTAGCCGTCAAGATGCTTAAATCGTACCACAGGGTATTTAAATTGTACTAGTGATTAAAAACAAGCAAACTTGTAATCATATTATTTATTTTTGGAATGATTGCACAAGTATAAGTAGGACCAATTAGCTATTTTAAACAATGTTAGGAATATGAAATGAGAAAACAACAATAAACTCTAGAAAACAATCATAATAATCCGTCAACGATTTGAACCGGTATTTGTGATTGTAAATTATTATTTTTTGGCGGATTTGAACTAGTAGGTATACATTATACAAGCTTATCACGTGTTTCTTGTAATTCAAGGATGTATTTAATGCTAATTTATCTTCAATCTCTTCAGAAGGTCTTTCTTTATCAATAGTAGCATCAATCTTGTTTTATTTTCTAACATACTGTAGGTTGGTTTTGAGTTCAATTAGGTCTCTGAGATTTTGTCTAAACTTTTTTTTTCCGTAGGCACTTCCTAAGTCTTCTTTTTTACCGGCTATGACCGTCGCCTGTAATAGAAAACTCATTTTTGAAGTTGTGAACTTTTCAGACGCTTAAATCGTACCGGGGTACAATTAAGCAAACTGCAGGTGGTACAAATTAAACAACCAAATATTTTTAGTAAAAAAATTAAGTATTAAATATAACCATAAAATTTAGATACGTTGCAAAAATAATCAAAAAACTAGTTCAGTTTTATAGCTAAAAGCCGTGAATTGCGTAATTTTAACTTACCTTATTCACGAGTTATGTCCTTAGAACGCAACACAAAAATTTACATCGGGTTCTACAAAAAACATTTTTTTTTACTCACATGTACAATTTCCAACAGACGCCATTACAATTTGGGGGACAGTTAGAGGCACCACTAGAGCATAGTTTAGTGTTGCCAGTGTAGGAAAATATGATTATTTTGTAGGAAATCTAGAAGTGGTACGATTAAAATGGCAGTACGATATAGCCAACTCTCCCCTACTACTTAAGATTTTAATTGCATGCTGCCTGGTGGTTGAGAGTAGGTACCTACCGGATATCTTAAAACGATTCTTTGTTATTTTTTGGGGGCAAACTATCTTACCGTCTTTTATTAGTAAATTCAGTGCTGTATAGGCAAGGATTTATTTTTATTGTAGCACAATGCTCATTATAAATAATACTGTCGAACTGTTAATACTTCACAATATTTATAGAGGAGGTTGGCGGAAAAAGGAGAGAGCGGCGGGTAGACACCTTGAGAATCGCTTTCTTAGCTCTCTCGATGGTTATTATCAAGGTAGTACTCGCTCCACCCCATGTACCTATACAGTAAGATAATATTGGTTGACGTAGTGTGAAGTACCTACTTACACTTGCCTAATTATTTTTGGGTCTGCAATATAGCGCCACTTTTTGAAAACACTGTACTACACAACAACTTACGAGTCTATTTTTTAAAGATTCTATATACATAAATGTGGTTTGAACAAAAGAGTTTAATTAATACCCAGGTATTTAATTTTACCTCTAGTCATTTTAATTTTGGGACACACACATTGGATATTAGTAGGGACTGTACCTACTCTAAAGAGCATACAAAGTAGAGGTAAAATTAATAAAATTTATGTTTGTTTGCGCATCGAAAACTTAATTTAATTTAATATGTCTTATCTGCATTTAGAGTTAATGAATTATGCTGAAGCCATTTATTCAAAACATTGATTCCATGTTGCGCAAGCTTGTAAACTTCGATTTCTGAATCAGCTGAAAAAAACCGGGCAAGACCGTGTCGAACCACGCACAGTCTAGGGTTCCGTAGGAAGAGGTATTTCAGTCTTCCAACTGCAAACATAAGTTTGTATTTCCTAATATTATAACGAAATACAAAGTTATTTTTGCGGTCAAAACTGAAAATAGTGAATATTTCAAAAAGGTATTAACGTATCTTGTTCAAACTAATTTTAATCGAGACTGTTTATTAGATTCCATAAGCTTGAATTTTTGCAGATTTTTAGGGTTCCGTACCAAAATGGTACAAAAGGAACCCTTATGGTGCGACTTCGTCTGTCTGTCTGTCTGTCACTGTCACACCTGCTTATTTCAGCAACTACTTATGCCATCGACTTGAAATTTGAAACAGTTATAAAGAATGCTTGTTCAACTTTATTGCAAATGAAAAAAGTCCTAAAATATTTTTATTTTCATTGCAAAAGGGGCCGGAGTGGGGGTCTGAAATTTTAAAGTGGGGTTACTAGGTCGAGTGACATATCATATGAAAGGGCTTGATCTGCACATTTCAAAATATATTTTTATTTTATGTCTCACAGTTTTCGACATATGATGAAAAATGACAAAAAAAATACCATTCCCCCCCCCCCCATATCTCCGAAGTTTGCGGGGCGAAAAATCTGAAATAATTAGAGTTGATAGGAATTGACCCAAATATGGCACCAAAAATAAAACGATGTTCCTAACTAGTACAGTTTTTTCAAAATCATCAAAATTCCTTTACAAACAAACTTAGTTATGCGGTTCGGATTTTTTCACTTTATACGTCCAAAAATGATACGGAACCCTCGGTGCGCGAGTACGACTCGCACTTGGCCGGTTTTTTTTGATAACGCGATTGGAAAATTACAGGGGACACACACATTGTAAACGACTTTTGGAGCTCCTAGTTCGCTAAATATGCGCTTAAATAAAAAAGTCAAACCTTTATGTTATTTTCAAAGACCTATCTAACGATACCCCACACGAAGGGGTGCGTGAAAATATTTTTCTTCATCCCTCAGTTTCATGTATGCCCCCCCTACTTATATTATTTTTTATAATTTCGCTACAAGTTTTTATAGCGGCTTATAGAAGACATCTACCTGTGAAGTTTCGTACATATTGGTTATAAACTGTAGATTTTACGAGGGCGTGACAGACGGACAGACCGACATGACGAAACTATAAGGGTTCCTAGTTTTACTACGGAACCCTAAAAAGGAGCAGTATCGTCAGCGTAAAATATTATTATGCCGTTATTTAGTTTTAGATAACAAAGGTCGTTTATGTATATCAAAAATAGAGTAGGCCCTAAAATACTTCCTTGGGGAAGTATTTTAGGGACTTTTACTCCGAAGGGAGTATTTTTTGGATCAGCGCCGAAATCATTGCCAATCTTTACGCATTGGCTGCGGTTTCGTAGATAGCTCCTGAAGAGTTTTAGCTGGGTGCCTCTTATACCTATGGTTTCAAGCTTGCGCAAAAGAATGGGAATGGAAACTGTGTCAAAGGCTTTGGCAAGGTCCAGGAAGATTCCTACTGTGTGGTTACCTTTATCAAGTTCTTGTACTAGGTAGTCAGTTAGTTGATGTACAGCATCGGCAGTTATGATACTTTAGGTCTAAATCCAAACTGCCGATCACTCAAAATGGATTTATCCTCCAAATATTTAAACAACATTTTATTTAAATTTTCTTCTAATATTTTAGACATAGAAGGCAGTAAGGAAATATCTATAGTTTATAGTCTATAGTTTGTTACTTTGATCTTTAGCCTGATTTATAAACAGGGAGAACAGCTTTTTTGAGACACTCGGGAAAAAGTCCTGTAGATAAACATATGTGGAAAATATATGTCAGTGGTAGTCCTAAAATGTACCTAAATTGTTTAATGATTTTATTTGATACGTTATCCCAACCAACTGCACAGTCGTCTTTCGAATTCATGATTGTCCTTTCTACCTCAGCCTCGTCAGTGTCTAGCAACGCGAAGGATGTTAGAGTAGTGCTACACGTAAAAGAGTGCTTGTTAGTTACCGAGATTGGACCCGAACTTTGTTGCCAGATATTTTCCAACATTAACAAAGAAATTATATTGTTGGTAAACCGTTTCAGTTTCGATATTAGCTGATGTCAACTGTGATAAGTGTGCATGTAATAAACCTGAAGATGACTCACGTTGATTCGAGGTAGGTACCTATATGTTACGTTTTTAATACATTTCCAGATTTACTATTTGTACCAGCCTTTTTCAGTGCAATTTTATCGTAGTTGCTTTTTACTTTTTTTTAAATATTATTACAAAAGTTTCGATTTCTTTTGTACGACAGTCACAATATTGAATTAGCTGGATTAGGTTAAGCTTTCATATGTATAGTTTATCTCTATGCCTCAAACAGCGAATGAGACCTGTCGTGATCCATAGTTTTATGTTGTAATTTTTATTACTCAACCGCGATTTGACTGTGTTTTTCTGAATTGCATGTTATACATTATTTCTATTACATACCTACAACATACAAAACGGTGTGTCAGCGGAATTGTTGACTGGGTCAAAGTCAATGTTACGTAAATCTTCTTCAAGGTTATACCTATTCAATTTAGAAGTTTTGCGAGTGTTTAGGTAATTAACAATTTAAGTTTAGTAGCATTGTGATCGGTTAATGTTTTTAACCTATAGATTTATGTTATTAGACTGCCGATACTATTTAAGAAATGGGGTCATTAGATTTCCATCGACTCTGCGAGTGACACATTACTGGTTATAGGTACCTACTATGGATTCATTTAATTATAAAATACCTACATAATAACTATAACTAACTGTCGATTCATCAACGCCCACCTCGCACATGCAGATCGATGAAGCCACTGAAGACAGTCCAACCTATCCGCTATCATTTTCAAGTTACCATTGCCGCTTCCTCGCAATGCTTGCATGACGGACGCAGATTTCTTAATCGCATAGAAATCAAAGATGCCTGAAGCACTAGAACACCGGGGGAGCCTCAACAGCACCCTGACAATGTTGTTGTATTGCAACCTGAAGGCATTGTGTGCACTTTGCGTTTTGAGCCATAGTGATAGTCCGCTCGTATAAAAACTTTGACAATATGCTTTAAATAGCGTCAATTTCACATCTAGTGTACAACGCGCGTATCTATGAGCCAACATGTTACCGCGAACCGACTTTGCCCTCCGTTGCCTTTCTATATCACAGTCAGTCACAATGTGACCAAGGTACTTACTTCAACTCAGTGGCGTGCCAGTGGGCAACCCCGATGCATTTTCTTCGTTTTAGAGAGTATTTATATTCCTTTTTCATGAATGTACCTAAGTGATTTTTATTGTACGAGTACGTATTGCTATAATAATGTCACTCACTTAAATTCATGAAAAATTTACATAAATACCAAACCAAAAAAATGCGTCGGGGTTGCCCTCTAGACACGCTACTGCTTAAACTGAGAAACACGGTTCAAATGTTAAATGTAAAAGTTTTGTTATTTCCCACAAACACCATAAACTCACTTTTTTTGGCATTGTACCTCAAACATATCCAAAAGCTTTCTTAAACCGCTGATTGATGGGTTCAGCAGCACCATGTCGTCTACTTTTCTTATGGCTATTGTTAACACTTACGCCATCAATGCGACAGCCGACATGCATGCTGCTCTACCCCTCAATCAATTGATTCATATACAAAAGTTAAAAGGCCCTGGAGACGTTAACCGTCCTTGCCTCACACCTGATTCCAATTTATACTCGTCTGAATACACATTTGCCCATTTTATAATATTTTTCTGATTGCTGTACCAGTATGAGAAAATGCCTATAACTTCTGAAGGGATGCTTTCTTTTTTCAACTTATTCCAGAGTAAGTCGTAGGATACCAGATCAATAATGCCCTGGATAGACTTAGGAAGCGTGCATAAGTATAACGGTGTGTTTCTTTAATGATAATAATCAACAGTAAAACCTCGTAAAAGCTGAGAAAGAGAAACAAATAAAATATCTCAACTTGGCGCACGAGGTTGTTGACATGTGGGATGTTGACTCGGCTATCATTGTGCCGATTGTCGTAACGGCCAATGGCCTTATGGCCAAGAGCCTCGACCAACATCTCATGAAGCTCTCGTTAGGCGGCTGGATCAAGGGTCTGATTCAGAAGGCAGTTCTCCTCGATACGGCACGCATTGTGCGGAGGTTCCTGTCTCTGGAGCCCTAACCACCGGTAGCTTGGACCCTGCTCCCCATATCGGTGGATTCCTATTTTTTATATATTTAAATATTTTTTTTATTTATTTTGTATTTAGATAAATGTTTAAAAATGTAAAAGATATGTGTAAAGAATAAATAAATGGAATAATCAACAGTATGGTTGAGTGTCAAAATGGCACTTTCTGTTGACATCCCTGAGCAAAAACCAAATTGGGTGTCCTGTAATTGTATGCATCCAGGACGTTCATCTGGCTCCCTATCGAGCACTTTTGCAGTGATAGTTGCAAGGGATAGGGACCAATCATTATTTTGCTAAGCTATGTCTCCAGTATGGTTCTTTACAAGAGGTGATACTACGGTTTTAATTAAATCTGGCGGCAAGTATGAATGCCTTATACACAAAGTATATATGTAGTATATATATATATGTATGCCTTATACATAAATAACATCGACGTGTATTACGACATGCGTATTTGAGGTGTTCCACATTGAGCCCATCATGCACTAGTGATGTACCCCGTGTCATATTACCAATTGCCTGACCCACCTCTTTACTGGTGATTCTAATGGGTTGTGTGGGTGACATTACAATTATCAGTAGTTCAGTACTACTTAATTCACATGTTTTAAATGGTGAATCTATCCTAAAATGTTCTTTGCACATGTTCGCAATATCTCTCGGTTCACTGATAGGTACTATTCACAAAAGCAGGTAAGCCATTGGTTGAAAGTTTGAAACTAGTTTCAATCTATGCTCAAGCAGAGATCGGTGCTCGAGTATCGTTCTGGAATACGGGCCTTAGTGTTTTACTAAATTGATAAGTAGAGTGCTGTGTTGCAAGTATATTCATTCGACTCTATTCCTGATTTTGTTGACAGAATTTAAGCTTTGATTTAAAGATCTTACGACTAAGACATATCCTTTCATAAATATGACCAGTTTCAGGCGTACCGTTCAGCACATAGGTACAATTGGTAGTCGAGCCTAGCGTGCTTGTGTGACTCAGCTACATGTTTATTCCAGCCTAGTATTTACGTTTTAAATGTTTGTTTACACCTTGATTACAGCTGTCTATCGAGGCTTGAGTAGGTACCTACCTTGATAATATTGTTATACAATTTATGCAATGTGTTTGTGACTTAAATTACTACACATCTTATCAGCAAATTCATTAAATTCAGTAGGGAAATCTATTAATTTTAATGTATTATTAAAATATTCAATATATTTCGCCTTTATTTCATGTACCCCAAATAATATTATTTTTACATTTTATTCATATCTAATTTAATCTTATTATTTATTATGCCTAGGTTACATGTAATCTGCAATGGATAGAGGTCAGACCAGTATGTGTTTTACAGGACTTGAACATCTGATACAGTATACCAAGCAGGTCTACTCACCATAGGTAATTATGATCTAGCCACCTTTTGCAACCGTGTACCTTGCTCACATATGTATGTATGTATATCCGAAGACTCACCAGGTGTTTCTATATCTGCGCACACCCACTGCCTTTCAGCACAAAAATTAAACAAGTCGCCATAAAAAGGGGCTGTCAGATAGGTATTGTAATCAACATAATTATACACTGTTTCGGTGTCACTGTCTTCTATAATCGTATTTAGTTCCTCCAAGTTAGTAAAAGCAGGCAAGTTATCCAGCTAATCAGTAGCAATGTACACGCACATAATCCAGATCTCACGTAAGCCGCCTTTATTGCAACTTTATCTTATAGAGACAAAGATTCATTGAGGTTCTCAGATCAAAATATTATTTCTGACTGTACTTTTAATCTATTAGCAATCGGGGGCGAGTTTGAGTATGTAATTTCCAAGGGGGCGAGTGGGTACACTTAGGCAATCAAGGGCGAATCTTGCGGGGCGAGTGGAAGCTACACCAACTTTATTGCAACAATATAAATATCTAAGTTTGTAATCGCAAAAAAATATGTTTTATGTGATAGTATTACCTACTACAAATCAATTTTGTTTTTATTTGAATTAATTTGATTTGGTTTTTTTTTTCCTTAAGTACCTATTAATTTGTGTTACGAGATTTTACTTCTAGCCAAACATGATTTAGGTCAAAGAGAATTAGGTATCCCGTTTGTTAGGGTTCCGTACCAAAATGGTAAAAAAGGAACCCTTATGGTGCGACTTCGTCTGTCTGTCTGTCTGTCTGTCTGTCTGTCTGTCTGTCTGTCTGTCTGTCTGTCTGTCTGTCTGTCTGTCTGTCTGTCTGTCTGTCTGTCTGTCACACCTGTTTATTTCAGCAACTACTAATGCTATCGACTTGAAATTTGGAACAGTTATAAAGAATGTTTGTCCAACTATATTGCAAATGAAAAAAGCTTAAAATATTTTTATTTTCATTGCAAAAGGGGCCGGAGTGGGAGTCCAAAATTTCAAAGTGGGGTTATGAGGTCAAGTGACATATCATATGAAAGGGCTTGATCTGCACATTTCAAAATATATTTTCATTTTATTTTATGTCTCACAGTTTTCGACATATGATGAAAAATGTCTGAAAAAATACCATTCCCCCCCCCCTTATCTCCGAAGTTTGCGGAGCGAAAAATCTAAAATAATTAGGGTTGACAGGAATTGACCCAAATATGGCACCAAAAATAAAACGATGTTCCTAACTAGTACAGTTCTTTCAAAATCATCAAAATTCCTTCACAAACAAACTTAGTTATGCGGTCCGGTTTTTTTCATTTTATAAGTCCAAAAATGATACGGAACCCTCGGTGCGCGAGTACGACTCGCACTTGGCCGGTTTTTTTATTTGCGAGTATCAAAATATGCGGCAAAAATGTAGCCGTTTTTTTATTGCGGTGACAGAGGGCTATTTCAATTAATCTAAGGATTAAATCTAACTAAGGATGCAGTTTTATTTTTTAACAAAATCGGCCCCGAGACTCCTTTGAGTATTTCTCGCTATTTTTGACAGTTTCGGATTGTAACAGTTTCAGATAAACAATGACATGGTCATGCGGTGATCCAAATGAAGGGCTCGAAGAGACGATATATTATCGATATATTTTATAAATACCTACGATATATTATCATTTATCATTTAATTTATGATACAGGATGTTTGATGCGTCGTTTGCCAAATTGAACTGGCGGCAAGGAGGGGTCATTTGCTATCTCTTCTGCCCCTATAACTCGTTCTTGGCCCCACGGATATTTTTACGGGTACTACATACCTACCTACTTCTTAGCTCATGTTATTTATGCAAAAACTAGTTTTTTTTTTATTATAATAGAAATATGGCTCTAATTTTATTTTAATTTTTTACAAAAACTTTGTGTGTGATTGCTTGCAGGTGATTTTGAATTTGATAGAACCACACAAAAGTAAACAAAAAAAAAATCCGGCCAAGTGCGAGTCGTACTCGCGCACCGAGGGTTCCGTATCGGTTTTGGACGTATAAAGTGAAAAAATCCGGACCGCATAACTATGTTTGTTTGTGAAGGAATTTTAATGATTTTGAAAAAACTGTACTAGATAGGAACATCGTTTTATTTTTGGTGCCATATTTGGGTCAATTCCTGTCAACTCTAATTATTTCAGATTTTTCGCCCTGCAAACTTCGGAGATAAGGGGGGGGGAATGGTATTTTTTTGGACATTTTTCATCATATGTCGAAAACTGTAAGACATAAAATAAAATAAAAATATATTTTGAAATGTGCAGATCAAGCCCTTTCATATGATATGTCATTTGACCCAGTAACCCCACTTTAAAATTTCGGACCCCCACTCCGGCCCCTTTTGCAATGTAAATAAAAATATTTTTGTACTTTTTTCATTTGCAATAAAGTTGAACAAGCATTCTTTATAATTGTTCCAAATGTCAAGTCGATAGCATAAGTAGTTGCTGAAATAAGTAGGTGTGACAGACAGACAGACAGACAGACGAAGTCGCACCATAAGGGTTCCTTTTTTACCATTTTGGTACGGAACCCTAACTAGTAAATTAAAAAAAATAATACCCGACCGCGGTTTATACTGCGTCTTGTCTAGTGGTAATAAAACCACAAAACATTGCAGTCGGGAACCACAGCTGTTTCCAGGTAATCGTCGTATGTATTATGGGTCCCGACTTAACAACAGACAAGACGCAGTGCAAGCCGTGGTCGCATTTTTGAAATTACTAGTTTTTGAAATTTTGTACACAATGACTGTTGGGTCCACAATCCACATGTCAACAACTTCATGTACCCAGTCAAGATTTGAGCAAAGACTCAAGCTACCGAGAAAAATAAAGGCGTTTTTCTCGGCTTTTGACGAGATTCTCATTATGTGTTACTGTTAACATAGCTCACGGCACCGTGGCACGGTCACGGTCAGTTAATGGATGGGCGACAATTCTTTTCAATATTAAGATGCACGTGAAACTATTCGGTCCCACTTGTCATACCTACAAATATCTAAGACATTCGTTGCGGGTAGTGAGAAGTCCGACAGTCTGACAACTGGTCTAACTACAGAATATCAGTATTACCCAGTGTTTGGGTGAAGTTCAGATGACAGTCACTCGCGATATTTAGGCACATCTAGTGACACTGGGAGCGGACTCCAAACTAGTTGAGAAAAGGCTAGTCGAGTAATGGCCCTAAAACGGAACCTTGGGGAACACCTGTTACACCACACCTTTTATACTTATGTTCTTAAAGAGGTATGTAGGTGCAAAATGTATATGCAGGATTGTCTATGTATTATTTATACTATTTAATAAAGCAAAAAGTAATTTTTATGAATATTTAATTCCTGTTGATAAAATAAATCTTATTTTTATCTACGACAAATTTTATTGTCATAATAGTGTAAAGCAGTAAGAGTAAGTACTTAACACTTGCAGCTGGCTTAGCATGACCAATTCTATCTCTATTCTACCAAAGAATAGACGAAAAGTTCTTTCTATCCAACTCGTTATAAATATTTTGCGCCCGAGCACGCGGCGACCCATGCTTAGCCTATCAGAATTTTGTCTACTGAAGAATATAAACATTTCTTCTCCTCATTGTTTGCATAAAACGGTACAAATCTTTCTACAATCTGTCACTTTGTCTATTCTTCTGTAGACAAAACCCGTTTCTATCGTGGTCATGCTAGGCCGGCAGGTCAGCTGATAGTTTTTGGGCATTAGCATATCATTCCATTTAAATTGTTTAACGGTTATTTCAAATACTATTTGTTTTTGTCGAGAGCAGAAACGCAGAATCTAACTTCTCATTCGATTGTGTCATAATATTTCTAATCTCATGTCGGGTGTTTCAGTCACAGTTTTATTTTAGTGTAAACACTGTCTTGAGCGACAGACGCAGAGATCTACGTCCCTGTGTCGAGGTAATACGTACTAGTCAGTAGTGCGTGATCCTGACCAGGTATTCGCACATCGACATGCAGCGCGTGAGCGTCAGCACCTGGTTGTTTTTCAACATCGTGATCCAGCGGCCGCTGTGTTATCTATATGCGATCTCCTACAGATAACGCGGCTTCTAGGTTCATCTCAGCACAGTTAGTTGTTTAATTAGGTTAAGAATCTCACTATGTATGTGTTTGAGATTATTTTTTGTGTGTGAGATTTCTTAGGAGTCCTTTTTTTTTTTTTTTGTGGATGGGAAATCATCAAAATATCCCTCCCGCTCTAGGGTGGAGTGGAAGGGAGTGTCAGACTCTTACTGACTAAAACCCACCCGTGTTCCTTCCTTTGTCCTTTATGTTCCGGGTCAGCGGTATCCCTTTCGGACAATCCCGCTTTCCCGGCAGGCTTGGGCCCGCGCTCTTAGGAGTCCTTGGATTTGTCTTGTTGTAATACATATTCTTGCACTAAAATTTATCTGTATCAATGAAACGTCACCGTATACCGAAAAATATCATCGTGCTTTAAAAAAAAGATTTAGATTTTTTACTAATTACTATTATTATAATGTCTCTTATAACGGCATTTGTTGCTACTTTAATTCAACTTAAGTAATTTGTTTAAGTTTGATTACATGAATGAAGCGTTATGACTACCTCTCGATAACACTAAATAGTTTATTTTGATGATGACACTTTCTAAGTAATTTATCATATTTTACTCAATTTTGGAAAAAAATATATTAACGTCGTTGTTTCGTCAAAAAAAGCGAGATTTACGAGAGACGGACAAACGATTTTCTCCTAATTGTATAGTAGGATCTGGCACTTTTTGTGCAATCATGAAAAAAAATTTTGCTTTGAGTAATCGTCTACGGACTATAATGCTACGCTACTTTCGGGTTTCATTTGCATGAATTTTTTATTGGCTATTTTTAGTCTAAACTCATGCATGCTCACTGCAGTATTTCTAGGCTGAACATAATTATTAGACACCTTAAAAAATAGGAAGATCAGGCTTCCTATTTTTTCCAATTAATTGCCTATTAGCATTTTGAAATAGGTGCTTCTAATTAGTTGTCAAAAATCCAATATGGCGAATTTTATAAATTAATTTCATTTCCCAAAACAACCCGGACAATGCCGGACATATTTTTGCAAAGAGTATCAAAGTACATAAAGCCACAGATCAGTATAGCCGTGGTCAGATGCCAATTTTCCTTATTTGGTGAGAATGGCCATGCACCGAGAGGGCAAAATTATCTGCACTATGTAAGTTATCATTGGAAACAAATCGAAGTACAGGATGTCTCTTTAAAAGATCATCATGCAATACTGAATGTTTCGTGAATCGCTTCTTTAGTGCGTGATTTTTGGGGGTGTGTAGCAAAAGTAGCTTCCACTGACGGCTGGGCTTTGATGAACTTTAGACTGCTTTGTTGCAGACAACAGAATATCTTTTCTAATAGTTATGAAATCAAGAAATTCTCAGATAGTTTCGCGTCAAGGCATGTCCAATTGTCCATGGATAGGATAGATAGATTTTGACAGACGTCAAGATAGTGTGTATTTGCAAAGTTAAGAAACGAGCTGGTGGTGTTTGGTTGTCTTCAGGAGCATGTGAGCGTGACGCTTGTGCTAGCCAGTGCGGCAGGTATGCGGCCGCGGCGGAGAGCTGCGCAGACGAGCGACTTGCGTCCACGTGAGCTGGGTGGCGATGTGCCATCAGTATGCGGGTCACGCGCGGGCCAGCGCTCCGCACCCGCACGCACCGCGGACATACCGCACTGCTCGTTACGTTTATCACTGATATTTGCCATGTTACCATCACACGCCGCGTCACTTCAATCACAACGGATGCAATCATTATCCCTTTGAATTTATAGCGGACTAATAGACATCCTGACTCCGATGAATGGATGAAATGATTAGGACTCGTGTTATTTGTTACTGAGCCTGTGATAGCTTGATGGATCGAGCATTTCTCATCACTCAGTAAACTTCTATAGCGATCACTTTCAAAGTTATGCTGTATTTTTTGAGTAGAGCCGAAATCTGCCGTTGTTGGCAGACATGCGCGAACAACTTTTTAATTCAAGGGGCACGAATTGAAGCTTCAGGTCGAATCGGTAGACCTACTATTATCAGCTCTCGAAGAGGTTTTCGGTAGAGTTTGCAACCTTTTCAGGTAGGAAACGAAGGTGTAAGAGCGTGTAACGTACGCGCAGCAGGCAGGCGAGGGCGAGGGCGAGCAGCAGCGGCGTGCGCCGCGGGGTCCGCGCGCGGCGCATCGGGTCAGCGCAGCGCCGGGCGCCGCCGGGGCGGGCGCTCCCGCATGCCGCCACGGGCTGGCGACGTCGCACTGCACCGCCGGCTCCGGCACGCACTACACTCACTGCACTGGGGGACACTGCGGACACTGCTCACTCTGCGCACTCGACACTCGTGCGCTCGCCGCGGGCCTCGGGGTTCAACTGCCGGCGGCGGCCGCCCCTCGCCCCGCCGGCCCCGCGCCGCCCCTCCCCGGAGAGCTTTTAATCCGGCGCAACACTGATTTACTTTTATTGCAGCGCTGCGCGGTCCCCTCCCGGCGCCCTGCCTGCGCGCGCGCCTCACGGACCCTGCTCTTGCAGTTTCATATCGTGTGCGACCTAATAGGTGACTTGGCCGCATACTTGAACGCTATTGTTTCATTTTAAAATCCCCGATCCTTGGTGTTCTCTACTGTTATTATTTGAGCAGTCCTGTTTGCTGGCTTATCTGGAACAGTAGGAATATTAAATAGTAAAGAAGTGACAAGGCTATTTGTAAACTGTCAATAAATAATAGTATTATGTATTGATAAACTCAATAGATATGTACCTACCCAAAATTTAAATCTTTTGTATATTTTGGAGCTTAAAAATTAGTACCTACCTATCAAAGCACATTTTTATATTTTGAGTAACCTCGACTTATGTTACTGGTACTGTTAGTACTGACTCTGTCACAGCGCCAGCGGCTTGCGCGTGCGCTGTGGTGTGCGTGCGTGCCACACCAATCACGAGCCGTTGTCCACAGCCACTAGATCATTTTCACATTCGAAGAGTTATCAGACTGTTGGAGGTTCGTCCAGACTCGTGCACTTCATGCAGCCTGTCCTAGCACAAGAGTGTGCTATCAGAAAATCTGTCGAGAGGCTACACAACAGCAGACGGCCGGGCGGGCGGGCTTTGCGCTGCTCCATTATTATGTCACTACGGCATTAGCGTCTTAATGTAGATAATTGGCGCGCACTGGTGTATGTGTGTGTGTGTCTAATTAGTAGGACATTGATACGCTGCGAGCGAGTATCAGTTGGCGACGATCTGTTCATTAGTGCCGACGTCGGCGTCCACCGGCGGGGCACGTCACGCAGCGGAGACCACGTCGCCTGGCTGCCTCCTCCAGGACGCTCCCGCCATTGTCATTTAGAGAGCTTGTTCGGGCGAGGGCGTGACAGTTGACGTCATTAGTGCGCGTCATAACATTGTAGCAATCTGGAACACTCAGCGGCACCGACAAACGCATCAGAGAAGCATGTAAGATGACGCTGTGAGCGCGTGCCCTGTTGTATCCAGTACAATGTCTTGTATCCCGGCGCGCAGCGGCTGCCGGCACCACAAGCCGTAACGAGCGCTATATTGTGCCGCAATCAGCGGCGCTCACAGATTCGGTGCCCCTGTCACAGTGTGACCTGACGTCTTGTCACTGACACTTGTCGCGCTTCTCTACCATGTCACATAGCGCAACCCGCCAAAGGCAGGAGGCACCTCCTAAACCTGTTGTCAACTGATAGAGCCATGTAGAGTAGTGCAGCGAGTAATATTCATAGACAGGTTAGTGTATAGTAAGATATGGGTAGCACGCGAAATAAATATAACTAAACATTTAGTTCATTACGATAACAGATCCATTGTTTAGGTGTGTGTGTCATGTCGAGCTATGACATGTAGGTAACATCGACAGCCGAATGCGGGTGTGCGGGATGGGGCGCGGGGAGGAGGGGGCGCCGTAGGGCTGAGACGTGGCAGATAAATGGGCGGAAGCTGCGAGATGTTATCCCGCGACTCGCGAACGAGACACATCCGTCGCGGGCCGATAGCGCTTCGACAGCGTGCAACTCCACCGCGTCACACCGCGCGGTGGCGGCGTGCTGTCGCGCCGCACCGCGTCACACCGCGCGGTGGCGGCGTGCTGTCGCGCCGCACTGCGTCACACCGCGGCACCGCGCGGTGGCGGCGTGCTGTCGCACCGCGGGTCGTCACGGCAGTACGCACACACATAATTATGCACTCCTCAAGCAGGAAGTCGTGCATTTAATTTCTTGCACTCGTTTCTACTGCTAAAGTCAGCAATGGAGTTAAGTGATAGGTACCTACTCTCCATTATATACAAAGAATATGATAAAATAAAGTAACCTTTAGCTAGGTATACTTGGTCGGAATAATATTGTTGTGTTATTTCCGACAAAAGCAATGTAACCATGATATTGTAATCATTTGATTTAATAGAGTAACCATGGAGTTTCTTGCCCGTTCTTCTCCATAGGAATCTACGCTTTGGAACGGGCATCTAGCTTCATCATTATGACTAACTGACAGACTCCTTGACAATTCAAAAGTACCTGTAATTGGTCTAATTGAAATAAATGCTTTGACTTTGACTTTATTGTAACAAAGCGCTAAAATGTCATAATCATAATATTAAAGTGTTGACCGAAAGCCGCGGATCAAAAAAAGTAAATGGACGGACGCTAGATGCAATATAATTTTGATAGGTTAGGTTAGGTTAGGTTAGGTTAGGTTAGGTTAGGTTAGGTTAGGTTAGGTTAGGTTAGGTTAGGTTAGGTTAGGTTAGGTTAGGTTAGGTTAGGTTGGAGGTATGCCCAGCATGGGCAGAGCAGCGCCGTGTCCTCCGTGCGGCGGTCAACGCTGCGGGTGACCTCTCGCTGCCGGCCGTGGTTCTGTCCATGGTCGGTGGCGAGAGCGCTTGGAATGCCGTCGCCTCCTTCTGCGAGGAGGTGATGGACGCCAAGGAGGCGGCGGAAAGGGAGAGGGAGGCACTATCCCCTCTCTCCACCCGCAGCAGACGCACCGGGCGCCGTAGGGCGGCCAATGACCTCCGGCCACCGTAGGGTGCGGCCTGCGGGCGGCGAACTGGGGGGTTCGTCGCCCGAACAGATGCAGGCCCTGTGAAGGTTGCGCGCCGTGTTCCGCGCGCGCCTTGGGAGTGCGGCCGTAGGGTGACGGCCGCATAGGGTGACGGGGCCCGCCTTAGTTGGCGGGCCAAGACCTGCCGGGGGGTGCGGAAGAATGTGCGAGTATCTCTCGGCCCCCCCCGGCTTAAGGTAGATGGAGGAACACCGTGTGGGGTTTAGTCAGTAAAAGTCTGACAGACCCCCCCGCCCCCCCCTAGGGCGGGGGACATCCTATGAGGATTCCCCACACGTACAAAAAAAAAAAAAAAAAAGGTTAGGTTAGGTTAGGTTAGGTTAGGTTAGGTTAGGTTAGGTTAGGTTAGGTTAGGTTAGGTTAGGTTAGGTTTTTTTTTTTTTTTTTTTTTTTTTTTGTTTAGGCAGGAGTGGGAAATCCATCATGGACGCCCACACTGACCCGTTTCCAGGCCAGTCTGGGCAGTGCCGGACTCCTACCGGCTAAAACCACACTCCTGCCCCAGCGTGAGCCCCTGCCATACATGTTACGCAGGGTTTTTAGGATGGGCTGTAATATTTTTATCTAATTTGTTTTTATTCCTATTTCTGATATTATCCAAAATGACTCTAATCTCTTCTATATATTTAATACTTAATTTCTGTTTTTTCTTTTATTTATTCTTCCGATTTACGAGTTGCACAATTTTCACTACGTATTCAATAAATTTATATCTAATTTTCCGGTCGCTTATGAGTACGCTTAAACTGTTTCCTGTTATCTCACTATCTATAGTCATTTCAAGGTTGTGTCTGTGGGAGGCATACACAGGGCACTCCGTCAGGAGGTGGAGGATCGTCTCCTGCTTGTCGGGGTCGCAGGCGCACGCTGGATTCTCCTTGCACTTGAAACGAGTCAAATACTCGGAGAACCCACCGTGCCCTGTTAGTGCTTGGGTCAGCTCTTTTGTTATCGGGATATTCCGCACCGTTCTGTACGCCGCGATCGCACAAGGGAAGAACACCCTTGTGGTGGCCGCCGTTTCGCCTGAACAGTACCTCCGGTTCCACTCGCCCAGCGTTTCCAAACGGATCGCTCGCTTGGCGAATGAAACCGGGCATCTGTCGTAGTCGGGTGCACGCTTCGATCTCAGGGCAGCCTCCTTCGCGAGCGAGTCGGCTCTCTCGTTACCCTCCAGCCCCACATGAGCTTTGACCCAGAACAAGGAGACGCTCTTGTTCTGGTTGCTGCTGTGGCGGATGGCGTCCCTTGCTTCCACTGCAAGGGGGTGGAGGGCTTCGGGGTTCACGACTGTTTGGAGGGCTGCCATGGAGTCGCTGTAGATAGCGAACGCCGTCTCTGTCCTTCGGAGGGCTTCCTTGGCGGCTTCGCAGAGGGCAAGGAGCTCAGCCTGGTAGACGGTACTGTAGGACGGCAGAACAAGCTTTCGGGTCTTCGTCTCTGCCGCGCCAGTCCATACTGACAGCGCGGCCCCGACTTTACCCTCGATCTTGCTGCCGTCCGTAAAAATGCGCACCGCGTAATCGCGGTGGCTGTTATATTGCTCCTCGTCTACCAGGCGTTGCAGTTCTATGCCCTTCTGCTCCGCCGGATGTGGTGCATCTAGTGCCGATGCCATTCGCTCGATCTCCCGGCCCCCCAGCGCAGGATGGGACACCCCCTTCTTGGCCTCGTATAGCGAGGCCGCCTCACGGACTCGGAGGTCGAGAGGGAGGATCCCAGTAAGCACCAGCGCTGCGTTCAGGGAGACCGTGCGATAGGCACGGCACATCTTCTGCGCGAAGCTCCTCTGGACGGCGTTCAACTTCTTTTGCACCCCGACTTTGTTCGCGGCCGGCGACCACGCACTCGCCGCGTACAGAACTATGGGCTCCACCGCAGCTGTATAAATACAGCGGATGATGTCTGGGTGGAGTCCCCAGCTGACCCTCGCAGCCCCCGACAGCTGCTTATAAATGCCTACGGCTCGGGAGCAGACGTTTGCGACGTGTGTGTTAAAAGTCAACTTGTGGTCGATGGTGAGACCGAGCAGCTTGATTTCCTCAGACATGCCAATGTCCACCCCGCCCATCCTCAGGCATGGGGTGTCGTGTTTTAGCTTCCGCGTGACCAGCATTGCTTTGGTTTTATGCGGCGCGAATTTCAGCTTATTCACGACACCCCACGCCCGGACGTACTCGAGGGCGGCATTGGCATCCCTTTGGACCTCAAGTGCAGTCCCCCCATCGAACACAAGGACGACGTCGTCCGCAAACGCCTGACACTGGACCCCCCTACTCTCCAGGCCCTTGAGTAGAGGGTCTAGCAGAAGGTTCCACAGTATGGGACCACCGATTGACCCCTGGACGCATCCCTTCTCGGTCCTGGTCTCGCACTCCGCTCCCGCATATCGGACTCTCACCACTCGCTCGGACAAGTAGCTGTCCATGACCCGCCTCAAGTTTACAGGACACTTTTCCTCAGCCAGACGCACTCTGATAGCTGGCCACCAAGCGCTGTCGAAGGCTCCCTCAATGTCCAAGGACACAACCGCAACAAGCCTCTTCTCAGAGAGTTTGCCACGGATGTGCCCCATTAGTGCATAGAGGGAGTCTTCGGTGCTTCTTTGGGGCATGAAGCCGTACTGGCGAGTACTCATCCTGGGCAACAGATAAAACTTGAGTCGGGCCACCAGCATCTTCTCGAACATCTTGCCGAGCACAGGCAAAAGACCAATCGGCCTGTATGATTTTGGAGTGGTGTAGTCCTCCTTTGCGGGCTTGCGGAGCACAACGACTGTTGCCTCTTTCCAGGACCGCGGAAAGTATCCATGCGCCAGGCACTTGTTCATCAAGCGCAGAAACAAGTCTGGGTCTTCACGGATCGTGTGGTCCCATATGTCCGCCGTCAGACCGTCGGAACCGGGGGCTTTTTTGGGGTTGAACGAGGAGGCCGCTCGCTTCAGCTCATCGAGAGTGAAGGGAGGATCCAAGGGCTCAACTTGGTTCCCCCCATTCACCTCTTCCGCTCGTTGCCGCGTTCTTTTATGCTCCTCGTTTTCCCCCTCCGAACGGTCTTTCGGGTAGAACGTCTCTGCCAGGAACCTCGCTGAGGCCTCTGGGTCCAGCGTCTTTGCATCCCTCACCATCGGCAAATCCTCCTGCCTCTTTTCAGTTCTACGGATCACCCTGTAGATGCCCTCCCACATGCCTTCCCTGTCCTGCCTCTCGCAGAAACCCTTCCAGCTCTCGACCTGAGCCTTGATTACTGCCCGTTCGTACTCTTCCTTCTGTTTCAGGTACTCCTCAACAACCTTTGGTCTCCGAACCGGCGCTTCGCATCGGATCCTCCGCTTCTTGGTGACTACCTGCCTCTTCAGGCCAGCGAGTTCATCAGACCACCACGGCGGTTAGGTTAGGTTAGGTTAGGTTAGGTTAGGTTAGGTTAGGTTAGGTTAGGTTAGGTTAGGTTAGGTTAGGTTAGGTTAGGTTTTTTTTTTTTTTTTTTTTTTTTTTTTTTTTTTTTTTTTACCCTATTACTGTGTCCCCCTGACATAGTCAGAGACCTTTTTATGCTGAAAAATAATTTTACTGCCTATTTGTTTTAATATTAAATTTTGAAGAAATTATATTTATAATTTTGAAAAATAATTTTTACTTTAATTTTGATGATTAACTATTACTAATTTTTATTCCAAAGTTTGATTTATTTACTACTTATTCTACGCTTTAATCGTTATATCTTTTCATGAAGAATGTCATATAAGATAAAGCTAAAGATTAAGTGTTCTTGTTTCTACTAATAACTAATGATGCTAACTCCACGCAGTATTCTAGAAAGGCCTTCCGTGTCTTCTTGTTCGCCACAATTTTATCCAGGCTGTTTTTATCAATCGCCGTATCTAGTATCGCCTCAGCTTCGCGTCGCCTTGTGCCAAAGACGGGGCATTCAACGAGGATGTGGGCGACCGTCTCCGCCACACCCGGCTCACAGATGCACGATGGGCTCTCCTTACACCTGAAGCGATGTAGGTATTCGGAGAACCCACCGTGCCCCGTGAAAATTTGCGTAAGGGTGCTGGTAATTTTTATTTTCTTTATTATCTGGAAGGCTTCAATGGCATCGGGAAAGAATAATTTAGTGCCCGAGGCTGTCTCGCCGCTCTTGTACCTCCGGTTCCATTCGTCAAGCGACCCCAAACGGATCTGTCGCTTGACGAACGAAACCGGGCAGCGGTCATAGTCCGGCCTCCTCTTGGATCGGAGTGCAGCCTCCTTTGCGAGGTGGTCTGCGCGCTCGTTGCCTTCTAGACCCGCGTGTGCCTTTATCCAGAACAAAGATATATCTTTGTTCTGGGATAAAGCCACGGCAACATTCGCCCTCGCCTCCACGGCCAGTGCGTGGAGGGAACCCTGGTTTGTGACTGTTTCCAGTGCGGCCCTCGAGTCACTGTAGATACCGAAGGTTCCCTCTTTGCTCTTGAGGATTTCGCGCGTGGCTACACATACGGCCAGAAGTTCCGCCTGGTAGACCGAGCAGTACGACGGCAGGCTGAGCTTTACGGACTTGGTCTCGGCTTCGCTGTCCCAGAGTGACAGCGCTGCTCCGACCTTGTCCGCAGTCTTACTGCCGTCCGTAAAGATCCTGACTGCTTGGGTATTGTGAGTGTCCACAAGCGTCCGGTCCCCCAGGCTCACGAACTCCATGGCCGCATGCTTCGCTGGGTGCGGAGTCTCTGCAAACGCCACCGCCCGCTCCACCTCCCTGCCCGCGAGTGCCGGCTGCGGCACCCCCCTCTTCGCCTCATACAGAGCGGCTGCTTCCTGTATTCGGAGGTCGAGGGGGAGTATCCCAGCCAGCACCAGGGACGCGTTTAGCGATACGGTGCGGTAGGATCTGCAGAGCTTCTGCGCGAAACCTCTCTGGACCGTGTTGAGGCTTTTCTGCACTCCGATCTTCCTTGCGGCCGGCGCCCAGGCGCTTGCCGCGTACAAGATGACGGGCTCCACTGCTGCCGTGTATATCGTGTGGATGATCTCCGGGTGAAGGCCCCAGCTCACTTTTGCCGCACGTGCCAGCTGTTTGTAG